>OY747716.1:3095000-3695000 GCA_963556495.2 Valencia hispanica | reverse complement strand
ATTTATGGTGTTTATTCACTTGACTTTAAAATGCAACAGGAACCTCATCAGAAATTTACATCAGAAAAACAGGTCCTTTGATATAGGTGTAGGAGCCATATGTGCTTATTGTTTTGTATCATACCAGGAAGTTGAAATCTGTCTGAAAATGAAATTTAACGCTGATTAAGATTAAGTTCAGGTGCTGCTGATGGATGGAGTGCAAGCAATTTTCTGTGTCAAGGTATGCGCTTTGACAGTAACTATAGCATGGACTCAAAGAACATGTTTAAGACTGCAATGAAATCTACTTGAGTTCTGTAGAATTGATAATAAACAACATGAAACAAACCACACATCAAGATAAACATTAAATTAAAAAAGCAGCACATCTTTTTAAGCCCACATAGAAACAGTATAATCCCCGTCGGTAACCTGTAGTGCTAAGGTATAGGACTTACAATAAGCTGTTACAATAGGTGTGTGTCTGTGTCTGGTGTATTTTTTTTTGTTTTTGTTAAAACATGTGTTATGTTTGAATTAAGCTTCTTGACCCACATGCAAAACATCACTAGGGAGAGCAGTTGTAAAAGTTAAAAGGTTTTTGTTGAGACAATGATAATGTGATGATGATGAAGATCCAGGATCACTGCACAGGGAAATGGAGGTGAGTAGTAGTCCAGAGATGAGACTGAACCTTGGAGTAAATATATATACTTGAATGTGCTCCAGAGAGGCTTACTTGGTGGAAAGCAGATTGAACGCTAGGGAGCTAAAGCTAGGAGGCTGAGATATCTGTGGGAGCTTCCTGCTGAATTTTGTGGGGATGTGGAGATGGTGGAGTCTGAGAGCGAGGATGGAGTACAGAGAGCGGGGAGGTAGAGCATGGATCACAGAGGAACTTGGAGCTTGAAAACAGTCAGACGGGGAGAAATAACCGAGACTTATTGAGAGGCTGGAGAACTGATCATGAGGAGGTTGTGACAAGGAAAACCTTGGAAGGAGTACAGAGAGGTATTAACAGGTTTGCTATAAAGTCACACTAGGAACTCTGGAGATATCTGTCTTTTACTAAACGGCTTTCACACTCAGGCCAAGAAGATCTGACAGCCAGCTCCTTAAATCCTGAGCCTGTGCTGAGCCTCAATGAGCTGCACTTGTGCAGGTGCAGTGAGGTGGCTCCGCCCCTGGCTTGATGAAAAGATCCTCAGCTCAGCCAGGACCTTTGGTGAAACTCTCCAGAGCAATGGAGAAAACATGCAGGAACCTGACCATCACAAACACCCCAGACTCCTAACATGATTGCTTTTCAGTCAGTGAAGATAATCACAGTGGGTAGAGCATCCAGAAATTTTACTCAAATAGGAGTAGCAATACTGTTGGAAATATTTCTGCAACATAAAAGAGCTAAAACCTCTGAGGAAGAAACCAGTCACAGACGATAATCAAATTTCATGCATGCATGGGAAGAATAGACACCCACCAAGGTTGATGCGTTCTCCAAAGAGCAGCTCGTCCACATGCAGCTTTCTATTTCTTTACAAGGTTATACTACAGAGCGTATACAACACACCCACACCAAACATGTGTGGGGGTTTAAACCAATTTGAGTTATTCAAACAGGAATAACCAAGTACATGTAAACTAGGCATTCAAAACAACCCTCTCATGTAACTCTATGTAGAGAATTTAGCAACCGTACCCATGTGAGGAAGTTGCTAAAAAAATTCCGTTATCTTAAGCTCTGTGATGTCAGTAAAGCATACAGATGGCCTCTTTTAAACTTTACACAACCAAAATACAGCAAACATACACAGTATTACACTTATCAATGGTAAATGTTATGCAATTCTTCTAACATTTCCCCCCTGTTTATCATTGATAAATCTCATTTAGCTCAGCATCAATTAATATAATTTCAAAAATGATTTTTTTCAACAGCATCACAATTCAACTATAATTCACATTGTCCGGTTAATTATGGTCATCCTAATCATCTTGATCATGAGCTACAAATGCAAAATCTCCATGTTCTTGCACATAGTAGCACTTCTTTGACTGCACGGTCACTGCATTGGTAAGAAGCCTCCTGAGGTAGGGTAGAACACAAGAAATGTAAATAACACAAATACATAAAAATACAGTTCCAATTTGTACCAGGATTCTTCAGCAGAATTTTGATCCAGCTCCTCGTTAGTAGCCAAGTTAGGAAGTCTCCTTGGAGTGTTTGATCCTGGTCAATTGCATCTACAATCACACAGACTCCTCCACTGAAGGCAGTTAATTGATCTAAAACTAACCTATTTACAGAGCTATTAGTCTCAATTCCTTCTTTTCAGTTGCTATGCCTTTAACCCTACCAAGGAAGAATTAACAAACCCATTGAATCTATAATTTAATGTTCCCAAAACAACCTAATCTCCATTACTCCACAGTTTGTGCTCTGATGGTACATTGGATTCCCAGATGGGATCAATGGGGGGCCAAAACTTCCCTCCTCCTCTTTCTGCTGTATTGGATCTCTACTGTAGATACCTCCCGTCTGGTTGTGAGCTTCAGGTTCAAAGATTGTCCAAACCCTGGAGAAGAGTGAAAAACATCTAGAAACAGATCAGTGAGATTTATAAAAAGCTCTACATATATGTTGGTTTCTCTATGGGCCCTAATGTTCCTATTGAACAACATCACCAAATGGCTACAGTTACAAATATAAGAGTAATGACAGTCAGAAAAGCTCTCTTTCTGTCCCTCTAAGAAATGGTCTCCTATGGAAAAGTGGATCTTCTGGTTCTCTTCACTGAGGTTGAGACAAGTGACACCTATTGTTATCACCCCCCTTTGTAGTCAGACTTACACACCACCTTCTAGACCTTCTATCCCTGATGAGATCTACTTTTTACAACGAAATAAATATATTTTACTAGGTGTTTCTGCTATTTTACTGTAGTGTTTCTTTTGTCAAGAATACCTGAAATGGTCCTTCCCACCTGCGTGATGACCAGTTTTCCATTTACAGCTTTAACCAGGATCCAGTCTCCTACTTCTTCATGTAGGAATATAATATACAGCTCACTTCTTCATGTAGGAATATAGAATCATCTGGCTAATGATTAGTTTGCATTTTTTACTTCTTTACTTTTCAGTATGATCATCAAATCCATTAGTTCTTAATCATATTTTCCCTCAGGAGAGAGTATACCAAACTAAAGAATTCTTTATCTACATCCATACATTTTTTCAAATAGAATTAAGCCAATATTAGAATTTGGTGTTATATGCATGTATAGTTTTACTAGATCAAGACAATATCCAATTTTGTCATGTTTCTTCTATTGCTTTCTTTAATCTGCAACATCTTTGTCATAAAATCTCTAATCAGTTTGTAATTGTTCCTCTTGTTTTAATATTTGTTGTGGAAAGAAACACTCTTCTTCCTTTCACAGTGATTTAGTTTTATGATATCCATGCATATTGCTTCTAAATGATATTTTATAGTTGGAAATTTACCTCTTTGTGGTCTTAAATTTCCTTGCAGTTTATGCTGTGCACACATTGGACAGGTGTTGGGATTCCATTTTCATCAAATGAACTGAACAGACTGCTGGACGGCTGAAAGCAATTTTTCATAGATGGACTGAGCAGACCACATTTCCCAGCAATCCTAGCGGTGACCCCAACACAATCCTATTGGTCCGTGACCACCAATGGTGACATCAACGATGACATCATGGCCAAATGCCACTCCCCTTAGAAAGAAATCCGACATATAACGTCCCACCAGTAAAAGTCCCATCCTCCATCTCCATCCCTTCCATTTTACAGTAAATATTGTATGGAAATATAAATCATAAATAGAAGTTAAATGCATGTAACACATTTTACATAGGTCTACATGTTTTTACTCAGTTTTGTAAAAGTTTTAAAGAAGTTTTCATCATGACCTTAGCTGTCTCCATATCCGCATAAGTCATCACGTCGGTTAAACTCTGCCACCGCATTGGTCTAAAACGGGTACGTAGCAGCCGCATCACTCCTTTCTCACTACGGCGAAAATAAACTAGTCCCGGATTAAAACATCGATCATAAAAAAACTGCGGCATTATAAAAGGAGAACTTTTACTTTTGAACTAAGTGCGAACGTATTTATTTTATGAAGTAAACAGTTTGTAGAGTTTGCCAGAGGTCGGAATGAGTTTCATTTCTAAAGACATTTTCGGGGTTCACCTTCTGGCCTAGAGAGCGGCAAAAGCTGCATTACAGAAGTGCAAACATGCCCAAACAAGCTTTTTGTACACACAGATTCCAGGATGCTACCCTCCAAACTAGCTAAGATAAACAGGCAACCCCCCACATCTCTATTGTTAATTAGCTTGCTAAAATACATGACTTGTCATTCAGTCAAGACACGCATGCGGCTTGCTGAATCTGCACTAGATGTCGACTCTTTTTACACATCCAGCCATAATCGGCCTAGGAAAAATAATCAGGTTTTTGACCGTTATTAATTAATTTATAATATAGCTAATTTAGATTAGCGTAATCTGCTTCACACAGCCCATTGATTTATGGTGCACCTTGTCAGAGCTCATTTAGCCATAATCAGGACTAGGGATGGGCATAATTAATCAATGATTGATTAATTGATCATTAAGAATTTAATCGATGACATTTTTTTACCGATCAATTAACGCATGTTCTGTTGCGTAGTGTGAGTTTTGAAGGAGTGCAATTAATTTTGTTATGTGGCAGTAATAAAACACTTTACCACACAAGGACGATGACTGAAAATATAACCCACAGGCCGACTCCGTTTCTTGCGAGTTTCTGTGTATTTCAAAAGTAGCATAGTCATTAAGAGGTTGCAGCAAAGTGTGGCGTGGGACCACTTTGACTAAAAAAACAAACAAACAAAAAAGTCTCAGTTCACTGCCAACACTGCGAAGCTGTGTATGTACTTGGACGCACTTCCAACCATGGTTAGAAGCGGAGCATCCTGCTCTTGGTCTCAAACGAGCATCAAGTTGGTGTCAGCACGGAGGATCCCAGATGCACTACCAGCAGATACTGGAGCTAAAGTTGTATATAAATTACAGCTTCTTTTGTTTTTGTCTTTTTTACTCTGTTAATGAGCCTAATTTATTGTTAGGTACGCTGATCTCTCTCATCCTTTTTCTCGACTCTTTTTGCCAAATGTAACACAAAACTATCAGACCTATAACTATTATATTTTTTTTATTAAGTTATTTACTTTTTTTAAACTTTTTTGGAAAGAGAAAAAAAATCTGAGCGTTAGTTGTGTTAATGAGTACCGTCTTTTAGCTGTCGGCTCCGCTGCTTATAGCGCATATTTTCTTTTTGCAACTACCGTGAATTAATTTCGTTTAACTGCCACAAGAGGTGTCCCACTTGTAATGAAGATCTCAGTGAGAAAACACACTATTTTTCTATTCTCACTGCATTTTAATATAGCCTATGAACAGTGGATTTTAATATAAAAATATTAATGATTAATTGAAAATCCATCGTTAATTCTCCCGATGATCGATGAAGACAGTTTAATCGAAGGCCCATCCCTAATCAGGACGAATGTGAATGCTTTCCCCCCTTCTTTTATGATTATGACCTTGGTAAACGTGGAACAGATTAGGCCTCGTTTAACTTAATTACAGTATTTTACCAGTAGCCGGCCTATTAAATATTTTTCACAAGGATCATTTCCTCACCAATAGGGCCCTTGCAGGCAACACAAACTTGAGGATGAATAAAATAGAAAGTACTAATTTTGTTTGGTCTTTCATGTTAAATTAATCCAATACTTTTTGTATAGGCTAGTTTGCACGAAAAAACTTCTTTTTTTGCTAAGGCTTCTTTGCAAGGTGCTGGTATCGGCTTTGCTTCACAGATATAAATAGCCTCCATTTCACCCGATCTTGTTTAATTCTAATGCAGGCTATTCAGTTGTAGTCCCCTAACATTCCGGCCAATTCAGCGATACAAAATACTCTATAAATACTACCTTTTTTTAAATTAAAATCCAGATTTTTTTAATAGGCGACCATCCCCCTTGAAACTCAACTACTGCCTATAAGAGTGGTAGTGGCGGCTATTTTCAAACTGTTCTCAGCAGAGGTTTTTAGCAGAAACTCCTGCCATACAGAGGACATCTCACCGGTGAAGATTCTCTTTTGTTCTGACCCGCTGGACCGGGAAGAACTCTCATTTCAACGCTTCGAAGTGCTCATCCTGTTTGTGTAGCCAGTTTCAGCTATAACCGGACTGTTCCAAGACAGTTCGTTAGACGTCAACCTGCAGGCCATCCAGCCTCCAGTTGGGATACAGTCCTAAAAAAATCCTGTGAGGGTTTTTATAACTCTTCCTTTTCTTGCTCAACTACAGACACATTTTGCTCTCCTTCCTGGACCGGACTTCCCTCAACGCAAAGTAGGACTGAACCGGTTCATTCATGCTAATCTTGTGTCTGGGCGGAGATAAATAGAGAAAATAGAGTTTTAATGAGTTAGATCTCGTTCATTGTTGGTTTAAGGTGTTTTTAAGCACTGTACCTGTTTGCTCATTTAGCGTCGCCGCACGCATAAGTTGAGCTGTATTTGCTGTGTTTGAAACTGTTTGTTTTATCCTGAGCGGATCCCACTCTTTCTTTCTTTTTCCTTCCTCTGTTTTCCTCGTTCTCTCTCTCTTCCGCTCTCTGATCACCTGGTCGGCTGAGTCAGACTTGGTCCGGCCTGCGTTCGCTGGTGTTAGCTGAAAGGTTAACCTCATTGTTCCTTTGTCTTCTTACACTCCATGTGCTCCAGAGCTGTATTATGGCCCTTTGTCTACTTACACCCTTGTGCAGTTCTCCATCTTGGCACAGAACTAGTTTTATGACTCTTTTTCTCCTAGGCTATCTGTGACTTGAACGCCCTGGAGTGAGGGCCACCTCCCTCCCTGAACAAAGCTGAGCTGTCTGTTTCTCCCTGATACATTTCATGTTAATTGTGTTTAATTTTCACACATTATTGTTTTCTAAGATCTGTAGTAGTTAGGGCATGCGTTAGAATAGATGGGAATTATTGAAGAAATGTTTTGGCTGTAAGGTTGATCTAGTTTCTTAATAAGTTCCCCTTATCTTAAAGAGAAGTTGTTTGGGATTACTTGGATTAATGCATACAATTAATGTCCACAGCGTAAGAATTTATTCCTTCATCTATTGTTTAATTATCTCAGCCTTATCAGGCAGACAATCATAAACATAAACTGAGACTGAACAATTTGGCTATATACATTCCTGGAATCCACCAGGATGGTGCCCCCAAACTTGGTAATTTTTAATTATTAATCTTTTTAATAATTGCCCTAGGCCATTATTCATATTTATAGCCAAATCCTACCTATCTGTGGCACAACACAGGCCAAATAAATTAATTATTTTATGTGACAGTAATATTATCCCTCCTGTTTGAGACATGACTTATATTTCTCCTCGAGTCAGATGGTGAGACCCTCTTTTTCAGTACAGCCTGTTTGCTCAAAGCTTTTTCTCAGTTTCATACATGTTTTTTTTTTTTTTTATATCTGACAAACTTCTATGTCCACATGCTAATCAGTAAGGGAATTGTATTGTCTGTAGTACATGCTCTAATTAATTCGCCAGTAGAAGTCACCATTCCCCTATCTCTTCATTGTTGGCCAAAAACATGCAAGGTTGAATTTGCATCTTTTATTAACAATAATAGTAATTATCTTATTTTTACCTAATCACAAACTTCAGTTAGAACTTCTATTTCTGCTCCCCGAGTAGAACAGTTCTTTGGTAGCTGTCCCATTTCAAGGGTTTTATGAAAATCTACAATTTGGATTATTAATTTACAGGGTTCCTACGCAAGTATGGAAAGTATGGAAAAGTATGGAATTAAATTTTATAAATTTCCAGGTCTGGAAAAGTATGGAAAATGTCAACTATTGTATGGAAAAATATTTACGTTTCCAAGACTTTAACCACTGTTCTACAGTGGCGTTTTCTTGCGGAGGCCAGGCTTCCTCACTTTTTCAGAATACAACTGTCATTTAATAAACACTTTTTTAAAAACAGTTCACGTAATCCGTCTGTAATCTCCTCCTAGTCTCTTCATCCATTATTGAGCGTTTTATGATGTGTAAAACAGCGCCCCTATAAAAGTTACGTGGTGAATGAGCGTTGAAAACATGGTACTGCACTCTGTTGTCTGTTAGGAAGCCAAGCTGAGTGAGCTGATACAAAAAAGAATGATTAACCAATCAGGTGAGGCTATTGTCACGACACTGTCCCCCTGTGATTGGTCAGGACAGTGTCAAGGGAAGCCATGAACTGGTTGGCATCAGGCCAATCACAATATAGTACGTTATCATCAAAGTCAATGAATGAAATAACGGAAGATCTGTGGATTTGTGTTGATATCTTAGTAAGCTAGTAAAATTATTAATCGGAATTATGGAGGGTGGAGATTTGGAGTATTTAGTCAAAAAATACTTTTACTAAACTGCCTCTACAGCAGCAACTCCGAATTAAATCAGACAGCACAACAGGCCAACGTCAAAACTAGCGCGAGAGGAAGAAATGGTTTCGGACTTTAAATGAAGAGTAATTCTCCTAGGTAGCCGCTAGCTGGTAGCGCTAATCTTCAGCGGCTATTTTGCTGGTCCTGTCTCCTTTTGACAACGATTCCTGCTCCCTGAACAATCCCTGGGTTACCACAGGATTCATCAACCTTGCCAACCTGTCTCTGTGCTTTGATTAAGCAACATGTGAGTCCACTGAAGTTGTTGTTTACTGTTGTTTTTTATGTGGAGAAAATGTGCACCACGGACAGCGGCCGTGACGGCCGGGTTTGTCTAAATGCACGTGTCAGGTGTGGTGTTTACTTTATAGACACTGGTACTGGTTGTTGTGTTGCGTGGACGTAAAACTTAACGGGTTCTGATTGAGTGTGTGAATGAATTTGTATCTTTTAAGTAGCTGGTTGTTCTTTTCGGAGGGTGGTTGCATAAACTGAGGAGATGTTTAAGAGGTGTGTGTGTGTTAGTGTGTGTGAGAGAGAGAGAATGCGTCCGTGCTCAAAGTGATGGTAACAAGCGCAAGTCCCGGTTAAAGTTGGGCGCTCTAAGAGTTCATCCGACTACATGAAATTGCAATATATAAATTGTAACGTATGATTTTCTGCCCCCACCCCGTAAAACACACAGCGCAGAGGTTGTGTCTCACTTGGCTTCCTCGGAAATTTTCCCCACGCCACTGTTGTTCTATTTTCTCATTTTAAAAAAATCCTGTAAACATTGGTACATTGCTACAAATTTAGGCGCGTTTTAGATTGCAACAATGTTAACAATTGCCCACCGAAATTTATTAGCTAGGCAGTAGTTGGTGAGAGTTGTGCCTGTTAGTTGCGTTGTGCTTGTCGTGATGGGGAAATGTAAATTTTCGGAGGATTGGTTGGCAAAATATGCCTGGTTGGCTAAAGACCCGCAGTGGTCGTCTAAAGCTAAATGCCGACTATGCATGAAAGCATTCGATATTTCCAACATGGGGGAAGTGGCTGTTGTCAGTCATATGCAGGGGATAAAGCACTGCCGTCTCGTCACTGCATCCACAGCACCGAGTGTAAAAAGTTTTTTGGTTCAACCCAACGAGAGACCAAGGCCCACAACATCAGCCGAGGTTGTCCACACGACGAAGGATGAACGGTAAGAACATGTAAATATGCATATCTATCACTTGACTGGCTAACTGGATAGGCTAACTTATACTTGCTAGCTACCCGGTTGCTTAGCATTACAAATGGGCAGGAAAATGTTCCACCCGCTCCCCAACAGCTTAGCGGTTTTAGTCACCCTGTTTCATTTTACTGCCATCTTGTGGGAAACAAAAGTAACAGATGATATCTTTCAGGGTAAATGAGTAGGTTATATTTTGTGATTGGAGAATGTGATTACCCAAATCTTCCCAAAACCTTTTGGTAACTGGACAAACAAAAAATAAATTAGAAATAGTTTCAGTGTCCTGTTTACAAAAGCAACAGCATGTCAATTTCCAGAAACTTAGCAACAAAACAATTTGTGGGGTATATGTTATGTAAAACTTTAAAGTGGACCTCTTTAGCTTTATTAGAGATACAGTATTTGTGAGGAAGCAACCATGTTTTCTTCCAGTTTATTTAACTTATTAAGGAATTCCAATAAAATATCCCCCTTGGAACAATAGGGTTGCTATTTTGTAAATGTAGGCGAATATGCTTATTGTTACATTTTTACAGTTCTACACCATCCAACATAAGTAGAGGCTGTCTAATATGTTTGTTTCCATGGCTCAGATTATTTTTAATTATTTGTCTGATTCTGCCAGCGACGGCATCAGTGATAGATTTAAAATATTTAAAAGGTATTGGGAAATCATGAGCTTCCATTAACTGTTCATAAGAGAGCATGCTGCCAGAATCCTCAAATAAGCAGAGTACATGGTTTATTGTTTGAACATCACAAAAATCAAAACAAAAAGCTGAACCTAGCAGATTTATGAAATTCACTTTCCCAAAATTCAGCACCAGTGCTGTTCTATACATGAATAGGGGCTGTGCCTTATTTCAGTTACTTTCCACTGTATTCCAGTTTGTGATAAACTACATATTTACCCCAAGTAGGTAAAATATAAATATTTTAACATGAAACTTGATTCTAGAACATAAAAAGCTGGTAAATATTAAAAGATTGTGGCTAGCACAGATGCTGTCCCTAAAATTCAATCTTTTTTCCATCAAGCAAGTGATTTGAGACCAATTCAGTTAAAAGTATTGTAATAAAAAATATAGGTTTTATTAGTTTTTATAACCAATTTCCAACCAGCGAATAGGAAAATTACTGCGTGCAAAGCAATCGAGTTGCAAAAGTCTGCAAAAAAAAAAAAAAAGCCACACACAAGTGGTACTCAAAATATTTTGCCAAGGTTGGCAGATCTGCATTTTGGGGATGATGGGGGAGTGTCTGTATTCATAATGAGCATAGAAAGAACCTGTAATAGCCTATATATATTGCTGAATGTGAAACTGGTCTAGTTATATTTTTTCATTGATCCCAAATTGTTTTGTTTTTCAGTGATACAACTGCAGCATGCAGCTCAATGAGGACCTTTGTGAGTGGGCCAGAGGTTCTGTCTGCAGAGGTGTACTGGGCACTTGATGTAATTGAAAAACATGGATCCTTTAACAGCTGTGCTGGCAAAAGTGAACTTTTTCGTCTTATGTTTCCAGACAGTATTATTGCATCAAAGTTCACCTGCTAGCAATGGTGGACCAAATGTGAACTGGAAGCGGTTTCACACATTGTCCAGGGACTTGGAAGAAGAGATTGGCTCTAAACTCCTTGACATAGGGAGTTGTGGTTTACATGTAATGCACAATGCATTGAAAGCTGGCAGCAACACAACCACCTGGGAAATTGAGAACACTCTAAATAACCTTTACTGGCTTTTTAAAGATTCCCCAGCGAGGCGTGATGATTATGCAAAAGTTACAGGTTCAATTGATTTCCCCCTTAAGTACTGTCAACATAGATGGCTTGAAAATGTCCCAGTCCTAGAGAGAGCCATTTTGATTTGGCCACAAGTCCAGACTTATGTGGCCAATGTTAGGGCCTCTAAAGTGCCACAACTAAAAACAGGTCATTTGCCTGTATTGAAAAGGAATGTTCTGACCCTATGTTTTTGGTAAAGGCCAACATTTTCCTCTCCATTGCACAAGAGTGCAGACCTTTCCTGATAAAATATCAAGCTGATCAGCCCATGCTACCTTTTCTAGCCGATGATCTTTTCAGTGTATTGAAGCACCTTCTCCAGAGATTTGTCACTGATGAAACCCTTAAGAGGGTAAAGACACCGCTCAAGCTCTTCTCAGAAGACTTCAAGGAACAAACCAATCACAAAGATGCCTCCCTCGTCAATATAGGATTTGTTGCAGACAAATTACTTAAAGATTTGAAACTTAAGAAGAAGGTTTCTGAGCGAGATGTCCTCATGGTTAGGGTGGAAACCAAGAAGTTCCTTGTAACAGCTGTGACAAAGCTGCTGGATAAATGCCCCCTTAAATATACTCTGGTGAGAAACCTAGCATGCCGGATCCACAGAAGATAAAAAAGAATCCTGAAACATGTGAGAAACAGCTGAAAGTCTGCTTACAGATAATCTCCAGTGCTGCACGAGTGAGGGAGAATAAGTGTGACAGGATCCTAAATCAGTTCAAGGACTTTGCTGCAATGTACAAAACCCCTGAGGATGCCTCTGAATGGCCCATGGGAACCCACTCCAGACTGGACACCTTCTTCTACGCACAGCTGGCCAACCAGCATCAATTTCAGGATCTGTGTTTCTTCTTGTGTCCCATGGCCAGGCTCCCGTGGAGAGAGGGTTTTCGATTAATAAGAACGTCATGGTTGAAAATATGAAGGAGAGAACCTTGATTGCCCAGCGGATAGTTGTTGATCATGTGCGCCATGTGGGTGGGGTAGCTAATGTAAAGATGACGAAAGAATTTCTTCTGTCGGCACGTTGTGCAAGACAGAGATACCATTGCTATCTTGAGGATGAGAAGATGAAGAAGGAGCACACACAGCACACACAGCAAACACAGAAACGGAAGGCAATACTGGATGAGATTGAGGAGCTTAAGAAAAAGAAAATTAAGCTTCAGACACACATAAATGCCCTATTCGCATCTGCAGACGAACTTGCAGTTGAGGCAGAAGCTACTGACAACATCTCTGTCCTTGCCAAGTCCAATGCACTTAGAAAAGCAGCTAAGGACAAAGAGATGCAGCTAGTGCAATACAACAAAGAAATATTCACCAAAACATCTGAAAGTCAGTCTGTTTAAGGGCCATGCAGTTCAAGTCCATCTGAACTTGATCAGTAGCCTGTGTGTGTGTCTGTGTGTGTGTGTGTGGGGGGGGGTATGTCTGTCATGTGTATGTCTATGATGTGTCTGTCTGAATGTTCATATCAATCAGCCAATCAGTTCCCTTTTAGTCCCTATGTTGAGGTGACATCAGTGATTCACTTTGTAGTGAGTTTTTTTAATGTAATGTTTTTGATGTTACCTTTCCTTAAAGTCAACTGTTAACTTAATATACAAGTATGTTTTATGCTTGACTGTCATTTGACTTAATAGTTACTTGAGTAGAATAGTAGCCTGTGTGTGTGTGTGGGGGGGGGGGGGGCAGTGTCTGTAATGTGTCTGAATGTTTTTATCAATCAATCCGTTCCTTTTCAGTCCCTATGGGGAGGTGACATGTGATTCCCTCACTTTGTAGTGAGTTCAATGTAATTTTATTTTCTTAAAGTCAACTGTTAACTTGATATAAAAGTATGTTTTATGCTTGACTGTCGATTGACTCAACAGTTACTTCAGATACTTGAATGTTTATTTGATGTTTAAGAATGCCAGTGAGAGCAAGAGTTTTGTAACATCCAACTTTTGTTACTCCAGAGGTTAGAGAAATCAAAACGGTTCAACTGTTCATGTACCACATGAAATAAAAAAGCCAAGCTCTCAATGTAACTGCGTTTGGTCTTTATTTTTTTTTATTTGTGTCAGACCTAACTAGCTGAAATCGTCCAGAATTTATTTGGCGACAGCAACATATTCTGAGTAATCTAAACAAATGATCAGTTCCATAATTTATTGACGTGACGCATAGATTTATTAAAATTTCAGTCTGGAAATTTAGGTCTGGAAAAAGTATGGAATTTTGACATTGGCAGTGTGTAGGAACCCTGAATTTATCTCCGACAAGTGATATGCCCAACTTCAGGTAAAGTAGTAAATCTCTTCCAAATAGATTTAGAAAATATTTTGGAGAAAATATAATTTCCACTACAGGTTCTTCCTGTAGCTGGAGCTGTTATTTTATTTCATTTTTTAACAACTCTTTAACTTTTTTTAACAATCTCAGGTTTTGTCTCTATGGAAAACAAAATTCCTCTAAATTCAACACTTTCCTCTCCATCTAACCTTATTTCACTTCCCTTCAGTGCAATCACATGATCTGCCACCCGTAGCTGATTCCTCCACAATAAAAACATTAACACTTTCTCCATTCCTTGCTCTCTGCCAATCTGCTCCTTCATAAAGATTCTACAAATTATTTTAGTATTATATGTGAAGGAGTCTGACGTTGGATGTCCAAAATTTGGTCCCATTATTTAACTCAGATTGGGTCAGGGCCGGCAACCTTTCCCAATCTCAGGTGTAGGTCAAGACATTTTTCCTGCTTAATCAGACCCCCTTTTTTTTCTACTATATGAGAGCTCTCCCAGACATCCCATAAATATTATTAAAAATATTAGCTAAGTTCTTCAATGTTTTTATTATAATAAAGTAAAAGTCACCTCTGTACTTAGGATATTCCAACCCCTTGGAAAGAGCACTTCGATATGCATGCAGGTCACCGTCCGCGTCTCTGTCTCTCTCAGAGAATGCATCCAGCTCATAAAACATAGTTCACCCCCCTCCTAGTTGTGGAGGAGGAGTGCTAGGAGAACAATAACAATTTCAAACACAAGTCTTCTCCCTCCTTGGTGTTTAACAAACCATAATTTTGCACATTTTTAAACTTGTGTTTAAAGGAGTCATGACCTGTAATTTTCACTTTTTCATGAGAAAAAAGGTATGTTATGATTGCCTAACGAATATACACTGCCCGGGAAGCCGATATTTAAAAGTGAAGCGTTTGTTTACCCCTGGGTTCGTCGACCAGCCCACGTGCACGCTCACTCAAATACGTGGTTTTAATTTCTGGCCGACTTGACGTCAAGTCGGTCCAGAATATACCATATATAGTCATCGCAGACCTACCTATGCTGCAGGAAGGCGCCCTCCCCCTCGCTCCTCTCCCCGTCATATTCAGTCGATCGCCGGCATTACTGAATTCTAGTGATGGGAATTCCAGCTCTTTTTGGAGAGCCAGTTCGTTTGGCTTGGCTCACCATAAAGAGCTGGCTCTTTCGGCTCCTCAGATTTTCTGTTGCTTAAAATGTATTTATTACCAAAATTAATGCAAAACAATGTCTACCAAATGTACCAAAACAAGTGGGGGGGATGAAAAAATAAAACAACGGCTCCCAATGACGAGCCGACTCCCATCTTTCACTTCAAAGAGTTAGCTCTTAGAGCCGTTTCGTTCGCGACCGACACATCACTGATTCAAAGTACGAACTCCACCGTGAAAGATGCAGAAAGTTTCTTCATGCAATGATGCATGAAGAAGACATACTCGTGTCAGCCTTTTATTTTAATCAGCTAAATCAGCTAAAACCATTTCTGCCAGAAACGTAGTGCACACGTGGTTTGCTCTGTTGTTGACTGCCAGATCAGCATGGAAATATTTTTCTATTTTTTTACACCGGAATCCTTTACGAATTTGGGACAATATCAGGCGAAGTTGGCATCGAAGCTCCGTTTGGAAAAAGGGGTCATTCCAACAATCAGAGGCTTGGCTGCGATTGAAACGGTAAGGCTGTGTTTTTATTGTTAATGTGGCTATTGTATGCTAGCGGGAGAAGTAGATATGGGTTAGATATGCTGAAGCGTTACCTGCGGTGTCAACCCCCCTCCATCCTACCACCAATCAACGCGCCACTCATTTGCATAATTACAATGCCCGTCAACGACAGCCAAAGTATCGCATCTGATCTCGTGAGACAATGCCTTCAGAAATAAGGGTCAGAGGAGCTCTGTGTTTATTTTTTTCACTTTTTTCAACTTTTCTTTTTTTAGAAGGGCCTTAAAGACTATAACAGAGCGTGGGTATCCCAGATACTAGGCTGCTTGTTTGAGATAAATCTTTAAGATCAGGGTAAAGCAGTTTTTCATTCCTCTTCAGAGGATTTTTAGAATATAGAAGTTTGAGTGCTTTATCTTTTGTTCTCTTTTGCGGAACTTTAGGAGAGAACAGAAAGTTTAAACATTTGTCATCCTCCCGGGTTTTAAAAAGCACATCTGCTTCTTTCCTAGTCGTTTATTACGTCTACCTGTCACAACTCTTTTTATTTTACTTCTTTAAACCATTCCTTTGCTTAAGTCAGCCAATGCCTTTTCTTCAGTTTTTTTATTTCATTTTAGATTGCAACTACCAGAAGCGTGCAAGGTTACTCAGTTAATTTTCCTTCAAATTCATAATCTCTAATTCATTTTTACAGAAATTTGGTTTTTTTTTCTATTACAATGCATACATTTAGCATCTCCTTTAAAATTATTTTTAATTCAAACGAGGTTCACTAAGCGGACTTGCTTGTTCACAGCAGCTCACCTGTTACATTCATACTGACAGGAGCAATCCGCTCATCAGTACTGGCTCCTAGCTCAGCTTTTGACACTAAATCAAATTTTAAAAATGGTTTTAATTCTCTGCACAAATACCCCAGTTTCACAAAACATTCTGAATCAATTCAGGTTAGTTGCATTCAAAATGTTAAACTTCCATAGATTATAGAGTCAGGGCCCACAACAAACGATTTTAAGTATTTATTTGTACATCATTTGCGCTTCCAGCTCATAAAACCAATGAAAACAGGGATTCAAAAAATTTGAATATGGGAAGAAATCACCATTTACTTCTCATTTTTAGCAGAAAGAAAGAAATTAGGATATCAAATTAATCAAAATATGGTACTTTCAAAACGATATGTCAATCTTTAATACTTGGTAGAGAATCCCTTTGCCTCAATCACTGCTTCGACGTGCTGTGGCATTGAGGCAATCAGCCTGTGGCATTGCCTGGGAGTTATGGAAGCCCAAATTTCCTTGATGCTTGCTGTCAGCTCTTCTTTGTTTTTGGGTCTGGTGCCCCTCATTTTCCATTTAATACCCCATAGATTCTCAATGGAGTTTAGGTCTGGCGAGTTGGCTGGCCAGTCAAGCCCTGAGATGGCATAGGCATAATTCCAGATTTTGGTTCTTCTGGTGGTATGGGCAGGGAAAGATGAAAGATAAAATGGTGGAAGATGAAATCTGCATCTCCATACAGATTCTCAGCAGAAGGAATCATAAAGTCCTCTAAAACATTCTGGTAGACCGATGTGGTGACCTTGGATTTAAAAAAGCAGAGTTTACCAATACGTGCACTGGACATTGCACCCCAAATCATGACTTTCACACTGGAGCTCAAGCAGCTTGGGTTCGGTTCCTCACCCGTCTTCCTCCAAACCCTTGGACCTTGATTCCCGAATGAAAGGCACACTTTACTTTCATCAGAAAAGAGGACCTTGGACCACAGTCCAGTCCTCCTTCTCCTTGGCCCAGTTGAGACACTCCATACGTTAGCTCAGGCTCAGAAGTGGTTTGTCCTGAGGAACCCGACAGTCGTAGCCCATCTCCCAGATGCGTCTGAATGTGGTGAATCTTCTCAGTTTGATAATCCACTGAAGCCCACGGTCAGCTCTTCTGCTGGTGCATATTCTCCTGCCGCATTTTCCCCTTCCACTAAACTTTCCATTGATATGCTTGGACACAGCACTCTGTGAACAGCAAGCCTCCTTAGCTATGAACTTTTGTGGCTTACCCATCCTATGGAGGGTATCAATGATGGTCTTCTGTCAAGTCTGCAGTCTTCCCCATAGTGAACCTGGGACTGTAATAAGGACTGTAACTGATTACGTAGGGTTTAGCAATCACTGCAGGGCGTCGGGTCAGGACAGCGACTATATGTTCAGGTGAGTGGGGAATAATAAAGGAATGTCCAGATCCAGAAGTGATCTTTAATTCTTCTTAAATTAGGCACCAACATCCTCCCATACAGGTTTCAGACTGTTTCTGTTTTATGTGGTTGAAAGTGCAGGGGTAGAATGTGTGTGTGTGTCCGTCCCTACAAGAAAAAACAAATACAGAAATCTCCATAACGGCTCTTGAGTAATTCTTTCTCATGAACTAAACATGTCCACATTGTGAATAAACATATTTGTCTTCTATAAAACTAAGAGCTGACTAATAACTACTTAAGTGATGTATAGCATTAATCCACAAGTATAAACACTGCTGCCAATAATAGTGTATACAGCACACAATGAAATACATAAACTAGGTGATGAGCGCTACAAACAGTAACAGCAGTAAATTAAGTCATTCAGAGGTTAACATTGTAATGCTAACCAGCTAGCGCTTGCTAACTAGCTAGCGGGTGTAAACTGGCTAGCAGCTAGCTCCATAATGCCAGCAGAAAATGACCTCTAACAGCCTTAACACATTCTTGTACAGAGTGTAAATACAGCTCCCAGGCATTAAGAAAGAATCAACTTAAAAAGATTTACTCACTTCCAAGGGACGCACACTGTTAAAGGCTGGATTAGACAATGTCTGCGTCATGCCGATATCTCTGAGCCACATAACGCTCAGAACCATACAATAATGTGCTCCAATCCCCACCTAGTGGCAGGAAATAACTACATGAACAAATCAATGGAAAGAATACTGCAAAAAACAACCAGATATAAGTAAAATTGTCTTTAGTACATGGGACATTTGAACCAAAGTGAAGCAATTTAATGACACCTGGGAAAACCTGTGCAGATGCTTTTGAGTTTAGTAGATGAGTAGTATGTGACACTCTGTTTAAAACATTCATGCCCTGTACAATTTGGGCTGATATCTTCACAGTATTCTAATTTCTTTAATTCCTCTTTGTGGGTTTTATGAGCTGTAAGCCCAAATTATGTACAATAAACTACTAAATACTTGAAATCATTCAAGTTGTGGGCCCTGAATCTATAGTCTATGGAAGTTTAACGTTTTAAATGGAATTATGGAAATAAATTAACTATTAAAAAAATTTGGAAAGGGTCTGTACAGCAGGTCTTTACCATATCCTTCATTATATTAATTCTAATAACATTTACTCAATGAGAAGTACTATGTAACATAGTCTTGTATGAGTATATAAATAGTTATATGAAATAACTTAATTGAAATGTGAAGCTATTTGGATCAGGATAATCAGAAGCCTAAATTCACTCAAAGAGGATTTGGATTGAGTTATGCTTAATAAAACACGAGAACAAGATTTCTGTGCAACCAAATGTGTTATATTAGAATTATTCAAGTTATTTACAATATGTACAACAGTGTACTTTCACAGCATTCAATTCAATAAATTGATTGAAAAACATCTAGTCTTCATCTTATACAGATATCTTTTAAAGGAATATCATTCCTGCTGATTCAGCAATTAAGTCCATTACTGAGTCCATAAGATGCATTTCAGTCCAAAGGGATCAAACCGGTTCTCTCTGAAGATATCACAAGCAGTTAGCTTGCAGCAACTCCTACCACACCAGCAAGAGATGAATAGGTTCTCTAGGCTTGGCCATGGCCTAATGGTAGCTCGCCATCATGTGAAGAGGAACATCAAGTCATCTAGTCGATGATCATAGCCAAAGGACCTGGCCTGCATAAACAGGACCACACATTAACATTGATGCTAACCTTTTCATATAGGAATCCATGAAGTCAAATTAAATCCCATTGAAATCTACTACAACAAATCTACATGTACATGATTAACTTTCTCGGTTCCCTTTATTAAACTAATAAGGTAAAAACATAAGAGCTCTTATTCAAAACATTACATTAAATAATACAATTAAAATCCATGAAAATATAAACAAAATTCAAAAGAGTAAACCAACAGAACTGTTTGTTAGCCAGCTTTAGCATATAGCTAACAGCTGAACAGCTACTCACCAGTTCCCAGCTTACAATCACATACAAATCACGTTCACAAGCTGCAAAACATACCAGCAAATGAGATGGCAACAAGAGAAAAGACAACAAATGAAATACAGACAAATCCAGGACAATTACCTGCAGCAACTCTGCACTTCTTTGTTCACATGCTTTGTTCACACATGCTCTGCAAACGTTTGGGTTCTCAGCCCTATTTCACTCACTGAAGTCTTACTGAAATCTCATGAGATTTGCACAAAATCTCGCGAGATTTCAGAGATCAAACCAACAGTGAAAAACATTGGGAAAAACCTTTTCAGAGTAAATGTAAAGGGGAAAAAAAAGTTTAAATTAATCTTGGGTTACAACTACCTGCACACTGGACTTTAGGGCTCAGGGGTCTCATTTATAAAACATTGCGTAGAATCCCTACTAAAAGTCTACGTACGACCAAAACAAAAACTTTGCGTACGCCAAAAACATTTCTGATTTATAAAACCATGCCTACGCACAGGTGTAAGCAATTTCCCCTTTATAAATCACAGTCTTCTTGGAAGTTTGCGCACGTGAATTTGGCTCATATCCCGCCCTGAACACATCCACATCCGGCTATAAAAGGTCAATGCAAAGCAGGACATGAATATTGATGCATATGAAGAAGAGGGGAAATATGGCAACAACAAAAAAAACCAAGAAGAGAAACTTTACAGAGATGGAGATTGAAGTGCTAGTGGGTGAAGTGGAGGCTAGAAGAGACATTTTATTTGATGGACACAGCAGTGGTGTCACAAATAAAAGGAAGAACTGCGAGTGGCAGCATGTGGCGTCAAAGTCGAGGAGAAAAAAAAACTTGCCTCCCACCGCCAGAGTGGGTCTGCTACTGGAGGGGGTACGTGTACACCCGAGCTGACACCACTGGACAGGAAGAGGGCAAGTATCATGGGAACATCAAGCGTGTACGGTATTGTGGCAGAAACGACAGATGAACCCGGTAAAGCACCTTTTGTATATATTTTATTACGTGGCTACGTTAACAAATTTGAGCATATTTTAAGGAGACAGACTAATATGCCGTGTCTTTTCAGCTCTTCCACAGTTGGTAGGTGGCAAGGATGAGGAGGCTGAGGAAGATGAGGTTGCCCAGCGTCCGGCTGCCCCCAGCACCAGTGCTGCCGGTGCCCGTGGTGCATCCAGCAGTGGTCGGGTTCTGACTAAAGCTGTGATGCAGACACAGAGAGACACCATCAGCGCCATCAATTCTGTGACAAACGAGTTAAAGGAAATAAAGAGTGTGCTGTGCGACATAGTGACAGCCATTGGTACCTTAAATGATACAATAAAACATTTTAATAAATGAACCTTGTCGTTGTTATCTCAAACGCCGCATTACATCCTGGCGGATCCTTGCTCCCTGGGTGAAGGCTTCCTGTCGAGGAGGAGGCGGCTGTGGGTCGGGGTTCTCATGCTGGGGAAGGGGTAGGCCAGGAGGTAGGGGAATTCCAATTCTCAGTGCCATGTTATGAAGAATTCCACATGCCCTCACAATCTTCCAGACCTTTGTAGGGTGGCATAATAGTGTGCCACCCAAGGCATCCAATGACCGCCACCTACATTTTAACAGGCCTATGGCACGCTCCACGACTGAGCGCGCACGTGTGTGACAGGAGTTGTAGCGCATTTTCTCTGCTGTCTGTGGGTCTGGGAACGGGGTCAGAAGCCAGCTCCCGAGAGGGTAGCCACTATCACCTGCAAGTGATAACACGTTTAATTCAGGCGTCAACAACCAGCATTTCTAATGACGGTGAGGACTTACCGAGCAGCCAGCCATCACGCACAGCGCCTGCCTGCAGTCTGTTCCCTGTACTGCTGTGTGTCAAGATAAAGGAGTCGTGTGTTGACCCAGGCCATCATGCCACCATATTAGTGATCATCATGTGTGAATCACATATGATTTGCACATTAATACTGTGTACATGTTTCCGATTGACGAAAACAAATTCATCCTCGGACGGGGCCCTTATAGCAATATGGGTGCAGTCAATTGCCCCGAGTATGTTTGGGAAACCTGACATTGCTGCAAATTGCATCTTAATTTCGGCCTGCTCCCCCACAGTATATGGAAACGTGATGTATCGCCTGCTCATTTTAATGATCCCATCCATGACTGTAGGCATTATTGCGCTCAGTGACGGCTGTGATATCCCAGACCTAGTAAATAAATCTAACATATTTGAAGGCATTATTTCCAAAAAGGGACTTTGGGCAGAATAGTAAGAATCATGTCACTCAGACACATACCTGTCGGCTGAATGGCCTGGTTCCGCCTGGACAGTCTCTCCAAAACCGGGCCCAATTCAGCACAGAGATCCAAGAGCACAGCTCTAGGGAATCAGGTGCGCACATTTTCCTGTCAAGTCTGTTTTTTATAAATCACAACTTTTGCTTTGAAAGTGGCGTCCGCCAGTTTAAGGACCCGTTTTGTGCGTACGCAACGTTTATAAATGAGACCCCAGGGCTGGTGTTGAATCTTGCTTTGGACCATGTGCTACAAGACAGTTTCCCATAGTATAGAAACTCTATGATATGCCACACAACTGAGTAAAATGACAATTAATTGCGGTGGATTATTGGTAAAGTTCAATATCTTGCCTTACCTGTTTCTTCGTCCTCATTTGATTGTTTCAAACTGCAAGCTCGTTTTGGTAAAGAAATTGCCCATCTTTGCACATTTAGTTGCGTCTGTTTCCAGAGCCTTCCTCTTTTTGATTCTTGCCTTCTTTACGCCACCCTTATTCTTTCTACTTTCCATCTTTTAAACACAATTGACCGAATGCACAAACATGTAGGTAAGGTCGGGGTGCGTATGCAGACAGAGAGAGAGAGAAAAAAAATGTCTGCTACGATTGGAGGTGGAGGCAGCCGAGCGATAGTGGGAGCAGCGGATCAGTCCCGTGTATGGTATGTCATTTGTGTAAACAAAACAGAAAAGAAGTAGAACATTTGCCCTTCCGGCCCAAACATAAGAGTGACCCAAAGTGAATTGTCCCGGCCACTCTGGGCCTGCTCTCACCTGTTCTGTACAGGCACCTATGAAACTGAGAATGAGAAAATGTTGTGGATCGCATCGAACAAAAGTTTAGGATGTTTTTTTTTTCATTTTCAATAGATTACAGTAATAAGCTGATCTGGCCTGTTGCATCCTTACAGTAAGTGATTGGATCAACACTTTTAAATGCTGTCTGTGCACTTTGAGCTTTGCAGACTTCCACAGATGCAGACTTCCACAGATGCTCCAACTTACGACATATTCTCCTAAACTACATAAAATCCTCATTCATCCAGGGGTAACGGTTTTTAGGAGTGGATAGTTTATGCCTCAAAAGAGCAACTTCTTTTAAAATACATACAGTAGGCAATTGTTATTAAAAGGAAGAGCAAAAGAAACACCATCATTGCAGCTATCACATCTGGGCCCAAAGAATTCTGAGAATTTCTCAATAATAGTTTGATTTATATTTTGCCTTTAAAGTGGACCTGGCATTAAATTCCCCGCAACGTTTGGGCCCTTTTTAGTCACACTCTAAGTACCTTAATACTGTATCAAAGAATCGTTTGCCGTAACTCAGCCGTTTTGTAGAATTGCAGACCCTACTAGGTGGCCCTTCTGTTAGCATTAACACAGAATGACCAAGTCTTGGTGGGCAGGGCCCAAGCCATGCGCCTCTATTGTCAATTGAGTCTCTAAGGTCCGCATCTGATGAAACATTGACAGACATGCATTTGCGCACCACAAATTGCCCAAATTCCAATATTATGTATGAAATGTAATTACTTTTAGGCCTTATTATATTGTGTGTTGAACAATAATCTGTTTACAAATTACAAGCCTAATAAAATATTTGATCATCCATCCACACATCCGTCCGTCTTCATTACGTCTCTAGCTTCACCACGACAGTAATGGCTCAGTTATCGGCGACTGTAACTATGTAATGGCTTTTCAATTTGATCCGGAATCTGATCCGGACAGCGAGGCACCTGAGGAGGAACCAGAAAGGTTGAGGACGTCTTCCACAGGTGATCCAGACAGACGTGTTGGGCACGGAGGGGAGAGGCTGTGTGTGTGTGTGTATGTGCGAGAGAGACGTCAGTGACAGAGAGACGAAGAGAGCAGGGAACGAAAACGCTGTTTTAAATAGCGTTAAAAAAAACCCCGCAATGTGTATCGTGTTTTTGGGGACACACAGCCATTGGGTGGCGCTAACCCACATTCTAGCTCTGACAGGAGGAAAAGAAGACCAGAGGTTATATAAGGCACCGCCACAGATATCCAATCCCTCTCCAGTTCTGGCTTTCAGCCAAACAGCGCCAGGAGAGATCAAATCCTTCCTTCGCTGGCGAGGGAAAAGACGCGAGTTCTGAGAGGAACTCACTCCGAGGACGACAATACTGCTGATCAATCAGGTGAATCAAACCCAGTGTTTTGAGATAAACCCCACTGTTCCGCCCTGAGCCCTGCTTTCTGAACAGATGCTGCCGTATGAAGCGAGCCGCTAACCGCTACTGAATGCCACAGAACCGGGTCGAGACTGGAGCGTTACCCCACCGCGACAAAGCCTGGGACAATGCTATCTTGAACCTGCAGAGAAGGTACTGTGTCAGTGAACTGAGGTGCAGCTGATCGCTGTTTAGCAAGCCGAAGAGGACGACACGCCGTCCAAGCTAATGCTACCCGCGATTCAGCAGCTATAATCCTCCCACTGCTAACGGACCGTACCTGTGGCTAGCCTGCGGGCTAACGTTGTTTTGGCTTCGCCCATCATCCACGGAGCAACCTGGAGAACTTTAACCGTTCAATAAGGTCTGTCTGGGCAGAGGCTAGGTTAGTTTAAACAAGATTTAAGGGTTGTTTATTTCACTGTGATTTGTTACTTTGTGTAAGATTTCATCTATTGTTCGGGTACGAACAGGCCGGTCGGCCTGGAGGTTTAAAAAGTGATTTTCGAGGTTTCTGATGGAAAGTCGTTTTATATCCTGCAACCTAAGGTACTCAATCCGACAGTTTTTCGTTTGATGTTTAATAAATGATCCAGAGTGACTTTAAGCAGCACCACGTGAGTTAGCTGTAAGCTACATGCTCTAGTGAACCACGTGGGCCCGCCATTGATGGTATTTTACTCATGAACAATAAAGACTGCCCTTAATGCAATTCAAAATAGAGATCGACTTTAAAACGGATAGTTTAAACACTAAACTAATCTTTTAAGTCATCTTTGAGACCGCCTTCTTGGTAAGTCAAAATACTAAATTAGATCGACATAATTGGTACTGCCATTAACGTCAACATAAAGTCTAAATATTAAATTAGATCAATCACTGCGGTGACCGATCCATTAAATAGAATCAATTATCTAAAGGTTATTGATTTCTAATTCAGCGAATGGTGTAAGGAAACATTGCTTCTTCCAAACAATGTTTTTCTTCACTTCTGCTTTGCATTGTGAATTGGTGGTTTGAAAACAAACCAGAATCTGCTGATTAGTCTTAAACTAATCCCAATTAGTTAAAACTAACTTAGCTTTATTCGCAACACTGTTCAATACAAGCCTTGGTCTTAGAGCAAACATATTCATTCTGAACTGTGACATCATTATCAATTTATTGTTGTTTCTATTTCTGTGCATTTTTATCACTTTTACTTTTTTACTTCGGAGTGTGAGTTTTATTATCGTTATTCTTTTCTTAGTAGTTTAGTTGTGTTTTACTAGTTTGGTGAGTTTTTTGATTAAAGTATGTTAACTGAAAGTGAATTCTTGTTGTAATAAACTCTTGTATTTTGGAAAACTGCTGTTGTTATTTCACCTACATGTGTAGTAACTTGCTGTTCAGGTAAGCCAAGAACTCATTCCTTCATATATTGTTTAATTATCTCAGCATTATCAGGCAGGTAATCATAAACATAAACTGAGACTGAACAATTTGGCTATTGATATTCCTGGAATCCAGGTGGTGCCCTAAACGAGGTAATTTTTACATAAAATTATTAATCTGATTAATAATTGCCATAAGCAATTATTCATAATTATTCATAGCCAAAACCTACCTATCTGTGGCACAACAGTGTTGATTTTTAAAAAATTTTTGTCGGTGTTGAATCTGTGGCGCACCGCCACAGATTCATCTAAATGTGTGGGAAACACCTGTATATAATTCAATTCAATAAAATTCAAAAATACTTTATTGATCCCAGAGGGAAATTAAGTGTTGGTATACCTCATATAATTAATTCTTTAAGGAGTTGTTGTAGATGATGATGGCTGTGGGCAGGAAGGATTTCCTGTAGAAGTCTGTATTGCAGCGAAACTGAAGAAGCATCCGACTGAAGACGCTCTGTTGTTGTATGACTCATGAAGAGGATGCTCAGGGTTGTCCATAATGTTTTTGATTTTATGAGGAATCCTTCTTTGCATTATCATCTCCAGATTTTCCACGTTTGTCCCAAGAACAGAACCAGCCTTCTTTATCAGGTTGTTTAGCCTATTTAAGTCCCTGGCTCTGATGCTGCTACCCCAACAGATGATGGCTGAAGAGATTACACTCTCCACAACAGACTTGTAGATCTCCAGCATCTTGCTGCAAACCTTGAAGGACCTAAGCTTCCTCAAGAAGTACAGTCTGCTCTGTCCCTTCTTGTAGACGGTTTCACTGTTCAGTCTCCAGTCCAGTCTGTTGTCAAGGTTAACTCCGAGGTATTTATACTCCTCAACCACCTCCACTTCTTCTCCCATGATGGAAACAGTTTTTGACTTATCCCTGTTTCTTGTGAAATCTACAACCTTCTTCTTTGTTTTGTTCACATTCAAGGTGAGACGATTGTTTCCACACCATGTCACAAAGCGGTCCACCAGCTCTCTGTATTCAGCTTCTTGTCCATCTCTGGTACACCCGACAATTGCAGAGTCATCTGAGTATTTCTGCAGATGACAGGTCTCTGATTTGTACTGGACGTCTGAGGTGTACAGAGTGAAAAGGAATGGTGAGAGTACGGTCCCCTGTGGTGCTCCTGTGCTGCTGACCACCTGGTTTGACACACAATTCTTCAGTCTCACAAATTGTGGTCTGTTGGTCAGGTAGTCATTGATCAAGGCGATTGTTGAGGGCTCCACCTGTGTCTTCAGGAGTTTCTGACAAAGCAAATCAGGCTGAATTGTGTTAAATGCACTGGAGAAATCAAAGAACATGATCCTCACAGTGCTGCCTGCTTCGTCCAGATGACAGTGGGTTGGTTGAAGTAGGTGGATGATGGCATCTTCAACTCCAACTTCACAGCGATAAGCAAACTGCAGTGGGTCCTGATACGTTCTTGTTTGCTTACTCAGGGGTGCCAACAGGAGTCTCTCCAGGACCTTCATGATGTGGGATGTCAGGGCAACGGGTCTATAGACATTGATGACTGATGGGTGAGTTCTTTTGGGTACTGGAACAAGGACGGATTGTCTTCCACAACACTGGAACCTTCTCCTGAGTTAGGCTAAGGTTGAAGATGTGCTGCAGAATCCCACAGAGCTGCTCTGCACAGGCCTTCAGGACTCTGGGGCTGACACCATCTGGACCTGCAGCCTCTTTCCGGTTCAGTTTCTCCAGCTGCCTCTTCACCTGACTTTTGGAGACAGACAAGTGGGAGGGGGAGGCAAAGGGGGTAGCAGCATTTCCTGACTTGGTTGAAGTCAAACTTGTGGAATTAGAAGAGTCCATGGCTAAAGTAAAGGATAAAACATACGAGGTGTAACAGGAAAGCTGTTGATCAGAGGAGAGTGGGATGTCTGTTTGTCTGGGAACAGGAGAGGGGGATGCTGAGCTAGTTCCTGAACTGAGCCTGATGAAGAATATGTTAGGTTCATTGGCTCTGTCCAGACTTCCATCTATCCAATCCTTCCTGTCCTTAAAACATGTGATCTTTCTCATTCCTGACCAGACATCTCTGATATTGTTCCTCTGTAGTTTGTTCTCCAGCTTCTTCCTGTATGCCTCCTTGCTGTCTCTGATCTTGTCTTTAATTGCTTCTGTATACTCCTCAGTAATTCCCTGTCTCCCTCCCTGAAGGCTCTTTTTTTGTTGTTTAGCAGTTCCTTCAGGTCACTGGTGATCCAGGGTTTGTTATTAGGGAAGCATCTCACTGTTCTGGTGGGGATGATGTTGTCCACACAAAAGTTTATATAGTCAGTCACACACTCAGTCATGGCATTGATGTCCTCTCCATATGTTTGGCAAAGAGTCATCCAGTTTGTGGTTGCAAAACAACCCTGCAGGGCTTCTTCAGCTTCCTGTGACCATTTTCTCACAGTTCGTTTTGTCACAGGTTGCCTCTGAACAAGGGGTTTATATTCTGAACAGAGAAAAACAAGATTGTGATCTGATTGTCCCAGAAGAGGTCTTGGTTTGGACATGTATGAATCCTTTACATTTGCATAAAACAAATCCAAGGTCCTGTTTTCTCTTGTAGAGCAGCTGACAAACTGTTGAAATGTTGGAAGTGTAGTAGAGAGCGAGGCATGATTAAAATCACCAGATATTGCCACAAATGCATTGGGGTGCTGTCTGTGTAGCTTAGCAACAACGGAACTGATGACATCACATGCAGTGTTGGGAATGGCTGAAGGTAGAATGTAAACAACTGCCAAAACTACACTGGTGAACTCTCTTGGTAAATAATATGGACGAAAACTCACTGCCAAGAGTTCGACATCTGGGCTGCAGAGCCGACACTTCATATGATATGATCCAGCAGCCACGTCTCAGTAAAACGCATAACACTGCATTCACGGTACTCTGGCTGAGTCCTTGTAAGGGCTTGGAGTTCATCCATCTTGTTAGCCAGTGATCTTACGTTGCCCATTATGATCAATGGAAGAGATGGCTTGAACTTCCTCTTTCTCTGTCTCCTTTTCGCTCCTGCTCTGCATCCACGTCTCCTCCTTATCAACTCATCAGGGATTTGTGGCTTCAGTTGAGGTATTATTTCAGCTTTTGCGATGATAATCACCTGCTCCCGGCTGTAAACCACATTGTTGCCATGGTTACGCATCATAACAAATTGTCAAAAAGGGAAAAATTTACAGCAAAAATCCTTCCAGCTTCACAGCACCAAAAACTAGAAAGTATACAGGTGAAAAAAAATGCAATCTTCTTTAAGAAAAAAGAGAAACCAATGTACAAAAAACCAAAACTTAATATGTAGCCAACAGAGCCAATCCAACATGCAGCCACCCAGAGCAGCGCAATTCTAGAAATTAATATAATTAATATAGAAACTAATATAACAGCTGAAGGACATTATTGCGGAAATATACTTACTTGTGATATTTGCTGGTTCAAAGAGAGTTGGTATTGATCCTGGTAAAAGACGATCTGCGAATCCACTGCTTTGTTGTCCCAAGTTAAGAAAACATTCGTCAGGGAAATGTTTGCCACAAATGACCACGTGCTTCGGACACATTCCCTGCATAAATAAAGTCCATCCACAAGCTTTTCAGTGGCTCAGAAGTGGGGAGGACAGTGTCGATGCGATCTGGACTCCATGCTTTCGGTTTGTTGTTTGCCTTTTACCGCAGCTCTCGTTGTTTAGGTTGTAATACGCGCCGCGGGGGAAAGGACTTGGAGAGAGTAGTTCAGAGAAGGGGGTAATTGGCTGGAACTCAGTGACGACATATGCCGAAACGTGAGGTCATATGCCGAACTGCAAAACAGCCCGTTTCTGAGTGGTAATTTCACTATGTAGGCAGACATACCCGGGGACAAAGGAAACACTAATCAGTCATTTTAACCCCTTAGGGGACATAGGCAGGCTGGGGAAACTAAAAAATATGACCAAAAAACTCAAAAAATGCTAATTTCATGCCAGGGGCACTTTAAGAAGTCACTTTCTGAGGGCGACTCTCCAAATCAAGAGACAAATTAAAATAAACACAGCAGTGGTCACTAATATGGAGATTCTCACCACTCAGCTGGTCTTTGTGATGGCCAAAGGGAAAACAAGGAATGGCCTTTCTTATGTGTTGGAGTCAAAGTCTGTGAGTGTCAGTAATTTGTATGCCACATTGGTAGAAGGATTATCAATGTGGATGTCAAAATCTCCAAGAACTACAACTTTCTCAAGTTAAACAACAGTAAATAAGAACTCAGAACAATCGTTAAAAGACAAGTGCAGGACGAGGAGGTTGATACATTAAAACACAATAAAATAACTATGTTGATTCTGTTAACTACCCCTTTAAATTCCTGCAATTTCCGCCCCACATTTGTTTTAAACGCATACCCAAAATTAACATAAAGCTGTTCTTGAACCATTTTGAGTTGAGACATGGCTGGGGTCTCTTTGGAAAGCAAACACTTTAATATTTATCCCAGAACTGTGTTAATATCTCTGAGTGCTATTGTTACCAAGCAATATTAATTTTAATGCCCTAAAAAATTATTTTATTTGTGTTTTACAGCATGTATTTTATATAAATACATGCTGTAAAAATGGTTTTAAAAAGAGGTGGTGACCTAAAACACACTGTGGGTCTAAAGTCTGAAGTATTACCTTCATCCACACCAAATTTGACAGCAATAAACCAAAAAATGAATATTCTGCACACATTTTTATAACTACAGGTCAAAGGTGGTCAAAAGTGTGCCATACGCGCCATCTCCTGGGTAAATGCCGTAGTCCTCACTGAATTAAAAATATAATCAGAATCATAACTTCATCTTACCATATAAAGCTCCACGGCTTCCTTCAATGTTGTATTTTGATCATAAAGGGTGTTTGGACACGGTGCTAAAACAATATGTTACTGGTACGCACTGTGCGTAATCTCTTCATGAATAAGACATTTTACGCACGTCATATACAATGGCTGCGAACAAGTCCGCCCGGTCATGTTATATATCTGCGGTTACAGCATTACATTGGCTATTCGATGCGTCAATCATCAGAGTTCTGGACCGCAATTGGTTCGAGTTACTTACCATAACGTGACTTTCCATCCATGCGCCATTGGTTGGAGATGTACCCTACGTAAGGAAAACACCGGATGAATTTTTTAAATATTTTTTTTAATGTTTTTTCCTTCTGGGCATGCTCAGTGACCTTTGTAGGCGGAAGTGGAAGCGAATGAATTGGAAACAAAGCTGTAAAGACTACAAAAATGGCCAGACATGTTTTACTTTTTTTATTGGTTTTGCTGTTGTCCTGGTCTAATAACTTTATCGGAGGACTTTAATCGGACCCTTATTGATGTAAAAAGACAATTTTTGTTCGAAATGGATCGGTTTTGTCACGTTTATTGGACTACAAAGTGGTGAGTTCCATATTTTTATACCTCCATCAGGAGAACGTTTGTGTTGGCAAAAGCGCTCACTGTGTCTTCAGTTATGATTGTATCCTTAAACGCCAGGCATAATTGGAATCACAAGACTCTTAGCTTTCCAATGATATAAAATATGTATAGGTTCAGAAAAGTTAGAAGTCAGAAAATTGGTGGATTTAAACTAGGAAATGGGCTGGGCCCGCCCGCGGGCCCTCGGAATTTAAACGGGTTTAAAGCTCAGCAAAGCTTTTCACATAATAAACCAAACACTATCATTACACAGACCTGAACATAACATTGGGTTCTAGGGTATGGCTCTTAAGTTTAAGTCCGATTTGGTTCCATTTAATTAGCCTTAAATTAACATTTTTATCTGTAAAACAACTTGAAACAATTTTTGATTCAAGTTGCAGCATAAAAAAACATTAAAATGTATTTCTGAGTGTTTGAATTCCAGTTTTATTGCAATCTGTTTAATACAATTTCAACACGGCAACTGTTTAGATTTAAACTTTTGATAATGTTTGGAGTTAAAACACAAATTTAGGTTAACTTAATACAAAGAATGTGACTTGATTATGGCTTTGTGGCATTTAGGGTGATGCTGGTTGCCTCTGACTCTCTATCATCCACATACTCCTGATATTATTTCCAGTGAGTCACTGTGTTGAGTAGAGGTGGTCGTTCTTTGTCTCTCCTCATCTCTCCGTTATCATGATTATGTTCCTACTCTGTGGGCACAGAGACAACCTCAGACCAGTTGTCACAGACTTTGTGTAGGGGAGAAGGTGTGTGCTTGTGTTTGCATGTGTGTATGTGCATATGAGACAGTAAACATTCATGACTTGCCCATTCAGTTGAACCATGTAGTGTAAACACCTGTGGAATGTTTCAGAGAGAGCAAGGGGACATGTTTGAAGGACCCAACCCTTCCCATCAGGCATGTACTGACATCTGTTCAAGGCTGTTTACAATGTAGTTGTTGATCACACTGCCTTGCAAAAGCCCAAATACCTGTTCGTTTTTAAAATGTCGTCATGTTACAGCCACACATTTCTCTGTATTATTTAATTATTTTATGTAATAGACCAACACCAAGCAGTATATAATTGTGAAGAGAAAGGAATATGATTAATGTAAAAATGTGGTATGCATTCATAAAACCACTAAATAAAATCCAGAGCAACGAATTGTCTTCAGGTTCTGTTAGAGGAGAAGGCATAGAAATAGAGTGCAGGCATAGAGGGATGTGTAGCAGAAGGGGTAGGGAAGCACAGGGTAGGTGTTAGGGCAGGAGATGCTCTCAGAAGACCTTATTGATGATATCTACCGCCCAGTAGATAGAACTACTGGGGAATACCCTGTTCTGGTACTGCCCAATAGTTCATTCCACCATCATGGGACAACACATGAAGAGAGTCTGAATTTCTTAAGCGTGGGGTAGGCACTGCTAGCCATCAATCCCTTGATGACAGGACTGATGAAGTCTTCAGAGGCATATTGGCAAAGCATGCAATTGCTTGGGGCCCCCAGGGCCCAACAAAATTTGAAATAAGTTAGAAACACAACAGGACTGGCCACCTGTCCAGGGTGTACCCCGCCTCTCGCCCCTTGACTGCTGGAGATCGGCACCAGCCCCCCGCAACCCTGCATTAGGATGGACGGGTACAGAAAATGGATGGATGGATGGATGGATAGAAACACAACAGTAGCCAGTGGATAATGTCTTAGCTGGGCAACTTTGTTTGGGTACTTCACAAAGATTAATGTACAGTAAGGGTGGCAAGAAAAGTTTACATTTTTGAAAGAAAATCCTAGAAAATCTAGCTTTAAGTGTGCCTCAGCAAATGTGGAAGAACATGCACTGCTCAGACAAGACCAAACATTTTGGTTTATATACCAAACATGAGGTGTGGGGGGAAAACTAAACTTACACATCTTTTTAACACACGTTCCTTATGGTAAAACATGGGGGTGTTACATTGTTCAGTAACAAAGTTTTCCAACGCTATTTTGCCTTCGAATAAATCACAAAGATCAATCTTTCTCAAAGTGTTCTATTAACATTATCTCACCTCAAAATTCCAGAACACTCATCACACATTTAGGGAGAAGCATGGAATATGCAGTACAATGAGTAAGAAAAGTCATTTTAATTCAATCATACATATATTCAAATCAATATAAAAGTTTTCTATTTAAGGAATCCCAGCAGATTGCATCAAGTCATTGACTTGCAGTTGCGCCCTGTTGATGCAGACTCCAACTAAAGCAATCCCTCATACTGAGCAAGCATGTAGCGACAGTGGAGAGGGAAAACTCCCCTTTAACAGAAAGAAACCTCCAGCAGAACCAGAAGCAGAACCTGGTTCAGTACAAGCAACCATCTGCCATGACCGTCAGGGGGTTCATAAAGACATAATAGAGAGACAGAAAGAACCAAAAGAGTTCTCAGTTACTGGGAGCATCATCACAATCGATGCACCATAACCAACAAGGCATTGTAGCTGAGCAGGATACCAGACCAGTGTGGGTTCCATGAAGAGAAAAATAGTGAGAAAGACCAAAGTTAACAGTCAAAATAACAGCAAATTATGTACTTTTAAGAGTAGTTTTATTACACTGTACTTTTGACTTTCACGTGAGTAAATTTTGAAGTATCACTACTCCTACTTAATTGCTTTTCAGTCAGTGAAGATACTCACAGTGGGTAGACCATCTTGAAATTTTACTTATGTTTTAACAAAGAAACGCACCAGACACAGACACACACCCATTGTAACACGGAAGTCCTATACCTTGGCGCTACAGGTTACTGATGGGGATTATACTGTTTCTATGTGCACTTAAAAGGTCTTGCTGCTTGTTTTTACTTTTATGTTTATTAACTTGTGTGGTTTGTTTTATGTTGTCCATAATCTATTTTACAGAATTTAAGTAGATTTTCTCGCAATCTTATACACGTTCCTTGAGTCCATGCTCAAATCATTTTCCAAGCACAGTCCTTGACACAGCAGAAAACTGCTTGGGCTCCATCCATCAGCAACACCTAAACTTAATCTGAATCAGCCTTAAATAGTCTGGTGATGTTTCTCCAACCACACAATTCAGGACAAATGTCAACTTCCTGGTATAATACAAAACAATATCAAAAACACATACAGTATGGCTCCTACACTTATAGTTTATCAAAGTTCCTGTCTCTACCCATATTTGTTCTTCTGATGTAAATTTCTGTTGCGCTTGTTGTTGCATTTGAAGGTCAAGTGAATAAACACCATAAATTGTCACTGGAAGTACTTTTTATCCAATCTAAGATATATATTTACAATTTCTACTGTAAGTATTATTATATTGAAAAAATACAACTTAGATAAGTGTTTCGTATGCTTAAAATGTTATTTTATAATTACGTTATTAATTTGTATCCATTTTTTCCATTTTAATCTATAAAATACCAGAATTATGTTATTAGTAAGTGCCACACTTATTATTATTATTATTATTGATTTCATCCTTTATTTTAAAGTTTTAAATTGTATTTATTATTTAATTTAATTTGTAGGGGTTCAGATATCTGTAAACCCTTATTTGAAGAGAATATAAATTCTGATTTTGTTGAAAAGGATGGGTTGTAAAGAACAATGTTGGAGATGTTGTGCTCAACACAATGAATCACCACTGATTGACTGTTTGTTTCAATATTTATCCAGGTTACATGTCAGCTCATATAGGTGTTAGCATACCACTTTCTTTATTTTCATTGATCATTCACTGGTATATATGTTACTCACATTTAAAAGTTGTTAATTAGCTTAATTAGCTTGTTGGTGCTCTTTGAGAGCACCACAGGGAGGAATGTTGTGGTAAATGCTGCACGTCTGAGGTGGTCCCATCAAAAATGCTACGTGCAAGAATGTGTGTTTTTTTTAGACGAAAGCCTCGGGTCAGCCTGACATGAGTCGTGGACCAGCTGAGTTGTAGTCTTGGCTAAGAGGACGTGTTCCCTCAGAGGAATGTTGTGTTGATAAGTTGTTATGGAGAGGAAAAATCTGGATACTGTCGGACAGTTTGTGCATCAATATGACGCACAAACTAAGTATAAAAATCTGTGTGCTAAAGATAGAGGCGGAGTCTTGCTGGGATAATTGAGGACGACAGAATTGTATGTCATCAATGCTTTGTCCTGTTAAGAGAAGGTATGTAAACTAATAAACCTACAGAGGTTGTATTCCAGAACTTAAGTTGTGTTGAGTGTTTTGTTTAACTCAACTCAATATCTTGCATGTCCAGCTGGACCAACACACTCATGTTGAAATAAATCTATTCTGTCAAGCAAGCCTTATTTGCATTGAATTGGATACATTTTAGAAAAATAGACATTAAATTCCAGGGCTGAAAATAAGTCCCACTCCGGCCCTGGGCGAGCTACTTAATGAGTTACTTAAATGATAAAACCCTCATCCTGCTCACCAGATGTACCTATTTCCCTGTTTTTAGGTGTTATTAAACCAGCTGTGTTAACCCCTATTCTCGAAAAATAAAATGTGGACCCAGTTGAGCCATGATATAGGCCTGTAACATAATAGTTTTTTCTAGCTAAAGTTATGGAGAAGGTAGTGGCAGGTCAGATGAATATTCTTCTGAAAAATAATAATATTCCAAATAAGCTTCAGTGTGGTTTCTGAAACATGCCCTCTATAGAGACTGCCTTGTTAAAGGTCTCTCATAATATATTGATGGCTGCACAAAGAAAATTCTGCATCTTCTGTCTTCCATAAGGATGAGGCTGAATTTTGGATCAACGTTTCTTATATTTTATTATGGCCAGTCTTGTACATGAGCCTGTCTGGGCCAACACTTGAACTCTCTCGCCCACCAGATCATGTCTGCCTTCTCTGCAAGCAGCTTCTGCTTTCAGTCTCCCAATGCTTCATTGCAAGGTTAACCAAAACTCTGCTCACAGTTGAGGTGTCACGCAGTTAGATCAGAGTAGGTGAAAGGCCTCTTTGCTGACTCTAATCTCTTATTATGCCATATTCCCTAGATGTCTTTACTAATGTAATTAATCAATTAATTGGCATAACCTTGAAATATCACTGTAACAACACACTGGTCAGTACAGTGTTTTAGTCTTTAGTCTGACCGGCTGACTAACAACTGTCTTGAATTTAACTTTAGTAAGACCAAAATTTTAATCCTTGCCCCTGAACAGAAAGCTTCTCTGATCAAACACCACTCTGGGCTCCTCCTCCCAGCCGAATATTAGAAACATTGGCATTAGCTTTGATCAGTCAATGTCTCTGGACAGCCATTCAAGAATTCTGGTTAAAAACTGCTTTTATCATTTGAAAAATATTTCTAAATTGAGATTTTTACTGTCCAAATCTGACCTGGAGATGATTATTCATGCTTTTATTTCCTCTCATCTAGATTATTGTAATTCTCTTTTTACTTGGTTAAACAAATCTGCTGTTGGCTGTCTCCTGTTAGTACAGAATGCTGCAGCAAGGCTTTTAACTACTGTAGAATCAACAAAAGGGCATTTATCCTGTTTACAATGGTTACCTGCAAAATTCAGAATTGATTTTAAAATCTTAGTATTGACTTTTAGAACTTTTAATGGACTGGTCCCCCAGAGGAAAAACTCCCCTTTAACAGGAAGAAACCTCCAGAACCAGAAACTGGCTCACTACTAGTGGCCATCTGCCACTGTTCAGTCTCCAGTCCAGTCTGTTGTCAAGGTGAACTCCGAGGTATTTATACTCTTCAACCACCTCCACTTCTTCTCCCATGATGTAAACGGTGTTTGACTTATTCCTGTTTCTTCTGAAATCTACAATCATCTCCTTTGTTTTGTTCACATTCAAGGTAAGATGATTGTTTCCACACCATGTCACAAAGCAGTCCAGCAGCTCTCTAGATTCAGCTTCTTGTCCTTCTCTTATACACCCAACAATTGCAGAGTCATCTGAGTATTTCTGGAGATGACAGGTCTCTGATTTGTACTGGAATTATGAGGTGTACAGAGTGAAAAGGAATGGTGAGAGTACTGCCCCCTGTGGTGCTCCTGTGCTGTTGACCACCTGGTTTGACACACAATTCTTCAGTCTCACAAACTGTGATCTGTTTGTCAGGTAGTCATTGATCCAGGCTATATTTGAGGGCTCCACCTGTGTCTTCAGAAGTTTTTAACAAAGCAAATCAGGCTGAATTGTGTTAAATGTACTGGAGAAATCAAAGAACATGATCCTCACAGTTCTGGCTGCTTTGTCCATATGACAGTGGGTTGGTTGAAGCAGGTGGATGATGGCATCTTCAACTCCAACTCCACGGCGACAAGCAAACTGCAGACAGATTACAAATGACAGAGGTCAAACGTTTTCTGTAAGTCTTCACAAGGTTTTCCCACACCGTTGCTGGTATTTTGCCCCATTCCTTCATGCAGATCTTCTCTAGAGCAGTGTTTTGGGGTTGTTGCTGGGCAACCCAGACTTTCAACTCCCTCCAAAGATTTTCTATGGGGTTGAGATCTAGAGACTGGCTAGGCCACTCCAAGACCTTGAAATGCTTCTTACGAAGCCACTCCTTTGTTACCCGGGCGATGTGTTTGGAATCATTGTCATGCTGAAAGACCCAGCAACATCTTCAGTGCCCTTGCTGATGGAAGGAGATTTTCACTTAAAATATCACGATACATGGCCCCATTCATTCTTTCCTTTACACGGATCAGTCGTCCTGGTCCCTTTGAAAAAAAAACAGCCCAAAAGCATGATGCTTCCACCCCATGCTTCACAGTAGGTATGGTTTTCTTTGGATGCAACTCATCATTCTTTCTCCTCCAAACGCAGCAAGTTGTGTTTTTACCAAAAAGTTCTATTTTGGTTTCATGTGATCATATGACATTCTCCCAATCCTCTTCTGGATCATCCAAATGCTCTCTAGCAAACTTCAGACGGGCCTGGACATGTTCTAGCCTAAGCAGGGGGAAACATCTGGCACTGCAAGACTTGAGTCCCTGGCAGCATAGTGTGTTACTGATGGTAGCTTTTGTTACTTCGGTCCCAGCTTGTTGCAGGTCATTCACTTGGTCCCCTCGTGTGGTTCTGGGATTTTTGCTCACTGTTTTTGCGATAATTTTGACCCCACAGGAAGAGATCTTGCGTGGAGCCCCAGATCGAGGGAGATTATCAGTGGTCTTGTATGCCTTCCATTTTCTAATAATTGCTCCCACAGTTGATTTCTTCACAACAAGCTGCTTACCAATTGCAGATTCAGACTTTCCAGCCTAAAACAGGTCTACAATTTTGTTTCTGGTGTCCTTTGATAGCTCTTTGGTCTTGGCCATAGTGGAGTTTGGAGTGTGACTGTTTGAGGTTTTGTCTTTTATACTGATAACGAGTTCCAACAGGTGCCATTAATACAGGTAACGAGTGGAGGACAGAGGGGCCTCTTACAGAGGAAGTTACAGGTCTGTGAGAGCCAGAAATGTTGCTTATTTTTAGGCGACCAAATACTTATTTTCCAACATAATTTGCAAATAAATTATTTAACAATCAGTCAATTGGATTTTCTGGATTTTTTTTCTTCTCTTGTCTCTCATAGCTGAGGTATACCTATGATGAAAATTACAGACCTCTCTCATCTTATTAAGTGGGGGAACTTGCAAAATTGGTGGCTGACTAAATATTTTTTACCCCACTATATATATTATATATTGTGTTAGAATTGCGATGAAAGAAAGAAGAAGCAATTCCTCACTTTGACAACGCAATGGCATGTTGTTTAATCCTTTTTTTCTGTCATCTACAACAGAAGGTAAAACAACCACAACACCACCAACATGGCGTAGCTCCGCCCGCTCTCTCGCTACTCAGGGGAAAAGCCCCTGCTTAAAGAGACAGTGTTCTCAAATACAGGCTGCATAACAGAATGCGCAGTTACAAGGAATATGACTATAGTAAATCCAATAAGACTATAAGTAATCCAAAAAGGCAAGAACACAGAAGGCTAGTGCTGTCTGGTGAATTATGTCACTAAAGTCCACTACACATGCCCCCCCAGAATTCACCAGAAACTTAGGGCAGAGTGACCCTCAACGACGGGGTGGCCGGGTCCGACGGACAGATGCAGGAGAAAAGGGCTGGGCAGAGGGAGGAACCGAACCGCTGGCCAGGGAGGGATCCGGTCGGGGCCGAAGGGGTTCAAGGAGGCCCGGTAACAAACCAGTTGTAGTAGGGGGAAGCCCACGTCTGGGCGGTTGGGCTGTCTCCACTGATCTGTCCAAGTCCAGATGAGCCAGTCCAGGTGAGCCAGTCCAGGTGAGCGTCATGGCGAATGAAGACGTAGTCGGCGGACTGCAAGTCTGCAGGAGTGTAGGACGGTGGGAAACCATGGCAGGAGGTAGGAACGGGCATGAAAACACGTGCCCTGCTGACAATGTCGGTCCGCTGGCAGGCCGCAGACCAGGGGGTGGAAGTGTCAGGGAAGAAATACCCCGGCACTTGCAGAGTCTGGGCATAAACCAGCTCTGCTGAGGAAGCCTGCAGGTCTTCTTTGGGTGCTGTCCTGAGGCCCAGAAGGACCCATGGGAGTTTGTCCACCCAGCCGGTGTCGTTAAGGCTGGCACGGAGGGAAGCCTTCATGGAGCAATGAAAGCGTTCGCATAAACCGTTGGCCTGGGGGTGATAAGAGGTGGTACGGTGGAGCATTACCCCCAGGCTGGTCGCCACGGCGTTCCAGAGTTCCGAGGTGAACTGGGAGCCTCGATCTGATGAGAGATCAGATGGAGTGCCAAATCGGGCCACCCAAGTACCGATGAACGCCCGCACCATCTCAGCAGTCGTTGCAGCCGCTAGTGGGACTGCCTCCGGCCAACGGGTGGTCCGATCCACCATGGTGAGGAGGTATGTGAAGCCCTGGGAAGCGGGAAGGGGACCCGCCAGGTCTACATTCACATGATCGAACCTCCTCTCGGGCACCGTGAAGTGTCCCAGCGGCGCCTTTGTGTGACGGCAGGCTTTGGAACGCTGACAGTCAACACAAGTATCCACCCAGTGTCGTACATCTTTCTTAAGGCCGTGCCAGACGAAACGGGATGCCACAAACTTCTGAGACGGTTTCCTACCAGGGTGGGACAGGCTGTGTACTGCGTCAAAAACCTGCCTCCTCCATGCGGTCGGGACCACAGGTCTAGGCCCGTCCATGGAGACATCGCACAACAGTGTGGAGCTCCCAGAGCCAAAAGTGATGTCCTGTAGCTTCAAGCCTGTAACCGCAGACCAGACTGCCTGCACCTCAGAATCAACAGCCTGGTCAGCCGCCATGGGTGCATAGTCGAGTCCCAGGTGCACAACGCTGATTGAGGCATGAGAGAGGCAGTCTGCGACCGTGTTGGCCTTACCGGCGACGTGCCGAATGTCTGTGGTGAACTCAGAAATATGAGAAAGCTGTCGCTACTGACGGGCGGACCACGGCTCTGCCACCTTAGCCATTGCAAAGGTGAGTGGCTTATGATCCACAAATGCTGTAAACTGTCGGCCTTCCAGGAGTGAACGGAAATGGCGTACTAAAAGGTGCAGAGCCAGCAGCTCCCGGTCAAAAGTACTGTAATTACGCTCATTGGGACGTAACTGGCGGCTGAAGAAAGCAAGTGGCTGCCAGGCACCGCCCACCCACTGTTCTTGCACCACAGCATAATCCGAGGCGTCTGTAGTAATGGCAATTGGAGCCCCAGGTGTTGGGTGAGCCAGCATAGCGGCATTGGCGAGGGCAGCCTTGGCGTCACTGAAAGCGGTAACACGCACCGCAGACCAGTCTACTAGGTGTTTTGGAGCTTTGCCCTTTAGAGCGTCATACAGCGGGTGCATGAGCACAGCAGCCTTAGGAATGAAACGGTGATAGAAATTCACCATACCCATGAACTCCTGAAGGGACCGCACCGTAACTGGCTGGGGGAAATCCAGCACCGCCTGGACTTTGGATGGGAGCGGGACGGCCCCATCTCTAGTGATCCCGTGTCCCAGAAAGTCAATAGAAGATAACCCAAATTGGCATTTCGCCGAGTTGATAATCAGTCCGTGTTGTGCCGCAGATAGATAGGATTTGGCTATGAATAATTATGAATAATTGCTTAGGGCAATTATTAATAAGAATAATAATTTTATGTAAAAATTACCAAGTTTAGGGGCACCATCCTGTTGGATTCCAGGAACATTAATATATATAGCCAAATTGTTCAGTCTCAGTTTATGTTTATGATTACCAACCTGACAAGGCTGAGAAAATTAAACAATAGATGAAGGAATAAGTTGTTGTGGACATTAATTGTACGCATCACTCCAAGTAATCCCAGACAACTTCTCCTTAAGTTAAGGGGACTTTATTTAGAAAATAGAAAATCCCATCTATTCTAAAGGATGCAAAATTACTACAGATTTTAGACAATAATAAAAGGTGAACATTAAACACAATTAACATGAAATGAAATCAGTGAGACAGCTGAGGTTCGGGTCAGAAAAGGAGGGGGTGCCCCTCAGTCCAGGGGGCTCAAATCACAGATAGCCTAGGAGACAAAGTCATAAATCTCAGCTCTGTGCCAAAATGGAGGGGAGCACATGGAGTCTAAGAAAGAGTCATAAAACTAGCTTTGGCTAAAGGAGCACATGGGGGAAGCGTCCATGTGGTAGGCCTCTGCTTTAGCGACAGACTAAAGACAATGGAGTTAAACTTTTCAGCTAAGACCAGCTAACGCAGGCCGGACCGAGCCCGACTGCCGATGGAGTTATCAGGGAGGGAGAGAGAGGGAAAACAAGAGGAAGGAAAAAAGAAAGGCGTGATCTGCTCAGGATAAAACAGACAGTTTCAAAGACAGCAATTTCACAGCTCAGACTTATACGTGCGACGACGCAAAAATGAGCAAACAGGTACAGCGCTTAAAAACACTTTAACCAACAATGAACGAGATCTAACTCGTTAAAACTCTATTTTCTCTGTTTATCTCAGCCCAGACACAATATTAGTATAAATGAACCGGTTCAATCCTACTTTGCTTTGGAGGAGGTCCAGTCCACTAGGAGGAGAGCAAATTGTGTCAGTCGTTGAGCAAGAAAAGGAAAAGTTATTTTAAAAAAAACTGTACAGGATTTAAGGACCGTGTGGCCCACATGCAGGCTGGATGGCCTGCAGGATTGACATCTAATGAACTGTCTTGGAACAGTTCTTATGTCGTGCACCCTGGTTACGCAGACGGGGTGCGCACTTCGAAGCTTTGAAATGAGTTCTTCCCCGGTCCAGCAGGTCACAACAAAAGAGAATCTTCACCGGTGAGATGTCCTCTTTTCAGCAGTAGTTCATCCAAGAACTTCCAGCTGGAGAAAAATTCAAAATGGGCATGACTACTCTTATAGCCCCCTTGGGCTGTGATATCATCGCTGATGTCACCGTGGGTGGTCACGGACCAATAGGAGTGTGTTGGGGGTCACTGCTAGGATTGCTGAGAAATGTGGTCTGCTCAGTCCATCTTTGAAATAGCTCCCAGACATCCAAAAGTCTGTTCAGTTCATCTTATGAGAAATGCAATCACAACACCGTGTTGGCTAAGGCGATCAAAGAGGGTTCGGAGGTGGGACAGGTGTTCATCGGTGGAAGAACTCGCCACCAAAATTTCATCCAGATACACAAAAAGGAAAGGTAGGTCTCTCAGGACCGAGTCCATAAGGCGTTGGAATGACTCTTCAGCATTCTTCAGCCCAAACGGCAACCGAAGGAACTCAAACAGTCCGAAAGGGGTGATCACTGCTGTTTTAGGGACATCTAAAGGGTGAACTGGGAACTGGTGATAACCACGGACGAGGTCTACTTTGGAAAAAATGACCTTACCGGCCAGGTGAGCCGAAAAATCCTGAAAGTGAGGCACAGGGTAGCGGTCTGGGGTTGTAATGTCATTCAATCGGCGATAATCACCACACGGGCGCCAACCACCTCCATGCTTGGGCACCATGTGAAGGGGCGAAGACCAGGGGCTGTTGGAGCGATGGATGATCCCCAGACGCTCCATGTTGTCAAACTCCGCCTTGGCGATGGTAAGTTTAACAGGGTCTAGACGCCTTGCATGGGCGTAGACCGGCGGCCCAGTGGTGGCAACATAGTGTTCCACCCCATGCTGAACTGCAGCAGACGAGAAAGTGGGCTGGGTCAGCGAAGGAAATGAGGCGAGCAGGCGGTGGGAAGTGTCTGGATGAGAAAGTACGGTAGATAGAGACAACTAGTCCACGCTACCCAGTGTGCAGCTATACGAGGAGAAAGTGGTAGCGTTGACTAAGCACGGTTTTTTACATCGACTAACAGTCCATATGCACACAAAAAATCAGCACCCAAGAGGGGAACACACACCTTAGCCGGGATGAAGTCCCAGCTGAACCTTTGGCCATTGAAACACAGGTCCACAGTGCGGGTGCCATAAGTCCGTATGGGCGTGCCATTTGCAGCTTCCAGGAGAGGGCCATTGCTGTCAGCCAGGATGTCCAGTTCCGATGCAAGCAGGATGCTCCGTTGCGCACCGGTATCACACAAGAAACGTCGGCCGGAAATGGTGTCAGAGATGAACAGTAGCCTACTGGCGTGGCCAGCGCTCAAGGCCACTACTGAGTGCCGGCCCTGACATTTCCCTGCCCGTAGCTGCATGGCGCACGGCAACGTTTGGCTTTAGGCCCATAACGTGCGTGGTAGAAACACAGGCCGTTGTCTGGACGCTGGCAGGATGACGCTGAGGCTGCAGTAAAACCCGCATCCTCCCAAGCGGGTACGAAAGCGGGAGCACTCCGGTCGGATGCAGCGGCCATGTAGGTGGAAAGCGCGGGAGTTGTAGCGCCGTGGTGTTGTCCAGCCAGGAAGAAACGGTCAGCCTCATCAGCCAGGGCGCGGCAGTCGGTGATATCTGTGTTAGCCAAGGCGGCCCATACATGCGGGGTAAGCTGTCTCAAGAAGAGCTGAGTAAAGAGGAAATCAGGCTGATGATCTCCCAACAGGTTCAGCATCCTGTCCATAAGCTCAGAGGGTTTCCAATCCCCCAGGCCGTGTAAAGAGAAAAGGCGACCGGCCCTCTCGGCGTCGGAGAGCTCAAACGTTTTCAAGCAGATGAGCCTTTAGTGCGGCATATTTATTGTCTGCAGGGGGATTCTTTAAGAGACTAACCACTCTCGAAGCCGTAGAGCTGCTGAGTGCTGAGACGACGTAGTAGTACTTGGTGGTGTCTGTAAAGATGTCCCGCAAGGAGAACTGCGCTTCAGCCTGGGCGAACCACGCTGATGCGGACAATTCCCAGAACTCTGGTACGGCGTTGGCTGTCATCGTCGGGTGTAAAGTTTGGGTTCACCAGTGTGAGAATTGCGATGAAAGAAAGAAGCAATTCCTCACTTTGACAACGCAATGGCGTGTCGTTTAATCCTTTTTTTTCTCTCCTCTACAACAGAAGGTAAAAAAACCACAACACCAACAACATGGCGTAGCTCCGCCCCTCTCTCTCGCTACTCAAGAGAAAAGCCCCTGCTTAAAGAGACAGTGTTCTCAAATACAGGCTGCATAACAGAATACGCAGCTACAAGGAATATGACTATAAAGTAATCCAAAAAGGCAGGAACACAGAAGGCTAGTGCTGTCTGGTGAATTATGTCATTAAAGTCCACTACTATATATATACATAAGTAATGGTAATATCAAGAAGAAGGAACATGAGAAACTTGAGGAATACCGAGGGCTCAAAGAGGAGCTAGAGAAGGCTTGGAAGGTGAAGGTGACAGTAGTACCGATGGTAATCGGAGCACTCGGGGCAGTGACCCCCAAACTGGAGGAATGGCTTCAGCAGATCCCTGGAAGCACCTCAGACATTTCAGTCCAAAAAAGTGCTGTACTTGGAACAGCAAAAATACTGCGCTGGACACTCAAGCTCCCAGGCCTCTGGTAGACGACCTGAGCTTGGAATGGATGAGAAAAAAACGCCCGCGGTGGGAAATTATATATATATAATTGGGACACACACAACCATTGGGTGGCGCTAACCCACATTCTAGCTCCAACAGGAGAAGAAGAGGACCAGAGGTTTTATAAAACCTTGAGTCATTGGAGCTTGCACTCTTCCGTTTGGGCTTTCGGCCAGACAGTGCCATGAGAGACCCCATCCTTCCTTCGTTGGCGAGGGGAAAGGACGCGTGTTTCTGGGAGAAACTCACTACAAGGACGACAAAAGACTGCTGATCGATCAGGTGAATCGCAAACCCAGTTTGTTTTGAGATAAACCCCACTGTTGTGCCCTTAGCCCTGCTTTCTGAACAGACGTTGCCGTGAGGAATGGACCGCTAACAAGCTACTGAATGCCGCACAACCACGTCCAGACTGGAGCATTACCCCACCGCAACAAAGCCTGGGACAAATGCTGTGCTGGAGAGCTGCAGAAAAGGTACTGTCAGTGAAGGAAGGTGGAGCTGATCGCTGCTTAGCTAAGCCTGAGAGGACGACACGCCGTCCCATCTAACGGCTGCTGCCCGCGATCCAACAGCCATAAGGCCTCCCACTGCTAACCAACCGCAGCTATTGTTAGTCTGCTGGCTAACGTTTTAGCTTCCCCCATCATCCACGGAGCAACCTGGAGAACTTTAACCATTGAATAAGGTCTGTCTGGGCAGAGGCAAGGTTAGTTTAGGATAAACGAGATTTAAGGGTTGTTTATTTTCACTGTGAATTGTTACTTTGCGTAAGATTTCATTTATTGTTTGGGTACAAACAGGCCGGTCGGCCTGGAGGTTTAAACAGTGATTTTCGAGGTTTCCGATGGAAAGTCATTTTATATCCTGCAACCTGACTTACTCAATCCGACAGTTTTCCTTTGTTTGGCTTTTAGTAAGTGAACCAGAGCAGCTTTAAGCAGCTCCACGTGATTTACCTGTAGGCTACATGCTCTAGCGAACCACGTGGGCCCGCTTTTGACTGCTTTATGAACAATAAAGACTGCCATTAATGGTATTCAAAATAGAGATCGACTTTAAAACAGATAATTTAAACACTAAAACTAATCCACCAGGTGGTGCCTCTAAACTTAGTCCTTTTTACATAAAATGATTAATCTTATTAATAATTGCCCTAAGTAATTAGTCATAATTATTCATAGCTAAAACCTACCTATCTGTGGCACAACAACCTACAACCTACCTATCTGTGGCACGACAATATATATATATATATCTGTGGCACAACAATATATATATATATATATATATATATATATATATATATATATATATATATATATATATATATATATATATATATATATATAAAGAATTGATACAAGCACATAACCCTGTGGTACACCACAAGTAACCTTTGAGTGTGAAAATATGTCCTTTACATGAACAAACTGGAATCTGTTGAACAAATATTATTTGAACCAGCCTAGTGCTTTTCTTTTGATCCCTGCAACATGTTCAAGCCTTTCTAAGAGAATGTTATCATCAACTGTGTCAGAAGCAGCACTGAGATCTAACAAGACCAGAACAGACACAAGTCCATTATCTGAGGCCATTAGAATATCATTAGTAACCTCAACCAGTGCTGTTTCAGTGCTATGATGAGCTCTAAAACCTGACTGAAACTCTTCAAACAGGTTGTTACTTTTGAGATGCTCACATACTTGATTAGCAATTATTTTATCAAGGATTTTAGGAAGGTTAAGGAAGGTTAGATATTGGTCTGTAATTAACTGAGTCATCTTGATGGAGGGAAGGTTTCTGAAGTAAAGGTTAGATTACAGCAAACTTAAATTCCCGTGGTATGTATCCATTTATTAAGGATAGGTTCATCATATCTACAATGGGGCCAGGAACCAAAGAAACACTTCTTTAAATAATTTGGTTGGGATCGTGTCCAACATAGAAGTTGAAGGTTTAGATAAGGCTAATATTTCGGATAATTCTGAAAGCTTGACTGAATCAAAACAGTCCAAACACAAATGAGGTTCTACAGTTCACTCCCATGCTGCCTCACTTACTGAGAGAGAAGTAATCATGGTATAAGGTAGAAATGATATAAATTTAGCCAACGGTAGAGATTTTGACTATATCGGCCAACCGCATTTCCGCTTGTCCATGATGTAATTAAGCTGCGCCTATTTTTTACCAAGTATGCAAGGGGGATCAATACCGATGTTCAGTGTTCTTATTTACACTAGATAAGTAGATATGTAAGTAAATTTAAAAATTTGTTGTTTTCTATTTAATGGAAATAAAATTCTGTTGAACCATTTTTACTTCAAATATTTGCAACTTTATTTTTGTGCATTAAATTCTTAAATACGTAGACAGAAAAACAGGAAGAAATTGTATTTATCTTTTAACATTTTACACTTTATTCCAAACTATTATAAATTTTGATTTCACAACATTTAGCTTTTATTTTATTGAAAATATCTTTATCTTTATTTATGGTATGATAATTTTCGTGTTGCATTGTTTGGACAAAGATTTGTAGCACACCTTAAAAATTACTTGAACAGTTTTCTATTTTTTAAAATACTTTTTGTACAATAAATGTTCTTCAAAAGGCATTATATACTTTTTGGAAGTCCTTGTTCTGCTACAATATATCCTGTATTTGACAATGTTCAAAATCAATCATTTTGACATATATTGACATAAGAAAACAATATATCGCATTAAATATCATTACCGTACATTCCTCACATTATATCACAATATAGATTTGAGGCCACAACAGCCCTAGGCAACGGTGTTCAAAGACCTATCAAATGAGTACCACATATGCAAAAATAAGGTTGCATGCTTTTTAAACCTATCTATTTGATATTTGAGACAACTGTTACTTGGTTAAACATCTTCCAATTGAATATAATTTTAGACTTTAAGTTGGTTCTCTAGAAGAGGACATAAGTTGATAGAGCCTTTGGACTCCCTGGGTTTCATGTTTATCCTGTTTTTAACCGGTAATTATGTTTATGGTTAAGGTTTTATGTTAATATAAAAGGAAATCAGTAATAGGAAAACAGTGAAGGAATATGGAAATAATTTCAGAATAATTCACATGGTCCCACCAATGAAGGTCCAATGTTGACAGCCTATACTTTGAAACAAAAAGGTTTTTTTCTTCATATTTGCACATAGAACTGCTGACTGATGAAGACATCGAACTCCCTCCTGTGTAAATAAGGCTAAATCCCTCCTTCTGGTAGAATCTACAGACACCAAAAATGCTGTCTTTTTTATTCTCTCAGGGTCTTCTTCTTCTTCTAGTTTTATATGTAAACCAAGATTTTATAACCTTGGTTTCAACATATGATGAACCCAGGCTTTTTCAGTTGATCGCCGATACAGCAGTCATAGCTCTCCTCATCAGCCTTATTCCAGAGGTGTGTTATCCTTTATCTTTGTGAAGAAGCTTACCTTTGATCCTCCTGTTCTTTTCAAACTCTGGCTAGGGACCAATTAATATTGGGTGACCGGAGCAAATGCTATGGGCAATGAGGAATCCAGGGTCACAAAGAAACAAAAGCTGCTCAGCAATGTTAAGGTGGATAAGGTGGGGATTCTCAGAAGGGAATGTAGATCAGCTTGGCTATATGACAGCCTAAGGGTATTGCATTTGCAGTACATAATCCTGCTAGGAATGTAGGAATTTCTGTTGAACAATAATGACAACCTGCACTTCAGTAACAGCAAATGCCTCATATTCTTGAAGAAAATTAGAAAAATAAATATTACCACTACTTAAATTTGACTGCAAGATCTGCCCCTAAAGCATTCTGAAACGACATCATGTTCTTGTTCAACTTGTTCTTTTTGGCCAAAAGATTTTCAGATTTTAAGCCCAAATACAGGTCCTTCTCAAAAAATTAGCATATTGTGATAAAGTTCATTCTTTTCCATAATGTGATGATAAAAATTAAACTTTCATATATTTTAGATTCATTGCACACCAACTGAAATATTTCAGGTCTTTTTTATTGTTTTAAAACTGATGATTTTGGCATACAGCTCATGAAAACCCAAAATTCCTATCTCAAAAAATTTGCATATTTCATCCGACCAATAAAAGAAAAGTGTTTTTAATATAAAAAAAGTCAACCTTCAAATAATTATGTTCAGTCATGCGCTCAATACTTGGTCGGGAATCCTTTTGCAGAAATGACTGCTTCAATGCAGCGTGGCATGGAGGCAATCAGGCTGTGGCACTGCTGAGGTGTTATGGAGGCCCAGGATGCTTCGATGGCGGCCTTAAGCTCATCCAGAGTGTTGGGTCTTGCGTCTCTCAACTTCCTCTTCACAATATCCCACAGATTCTCTATGGGGTTCAGGTCAGGAGAGTTGGCAGGCCAATTGAGCACAGTAATACCATGGTCAATAAACCATTTACCAGTGGTTTTGGCACTGTGAGCAGGTGCCAGGTCATGCTGGAAAAATGAAATCTTCATCTCCATAAAGCTTTTCAGCAGATGGAAGCATGAAGTGCTCCAAAATCTCCTGATAGCTAGCTGCATTGATCCTGCCCTTTATAAAGCACAGTGGACCAACACCAGCAGCTGACATGGCACCCCAGACACTGGACTTCAGGCATTTTGGCATTTCCTTCTCCCCAGTCTTTCTCCAGACTCTGGTACCTTGATTTCCGAATGACATACAAAATTTGCTTTCATCCGAAAAAAGTACTTTGGACCACTGAGCAACAGTCCAGTGCTGCTTCTCTGTAGCCCAGGTCAGGCGCTTCTGCCGCTGTTTCTGGTTCAAAAGTGGCTTGACCTGGGGGAATGCGGCACCTGCAGCCTATTTCCTGCACACGCCTGTGCACGGTGGCTCTGGATGTTTCTACTCCAGACTCTGTCCACCGCTTCTGTCCCCCAAGGTCTGGAATCGGTCCTTCTCCACAATCTTCCTCGGGGTCCGGTCACCTCTTCTCGTTGTGCAGTGTTTTCTGCCACACTTTTTCCTTCCCACAGACTTCCCACTGAGGTGCCTTGATATAGCACTCTGGGAACAGCCTATGTCTTACCCTCTTGCTTGAGGGTGTCAATGATGGCCTTCTGGGCAGCAGTCAGGTCTGCAGTCTTACCCATGATTGCGGTTTTGAGTAATGAACCAGGCTGGGAGTTTTTAAAAGCCTCAGGAATCTTTTGCAGGTGTTTAGAGTTAATTAGTTGATTCAGATGATTAGGTTAATAGCTCGTTTAGAGAACCTTTTCATGATATGCTAATTTTTTGAGATAGGAATTTTGGGTTTTCATGAGCTGTATGCCAAAATCATCAGTTTTAAAACAATAAAATACCTGAATTATTTCATGTGGTGTTCAATGAATCTAAAATATATGAAAGTTAAATTGTTATCATTACATTTATGGAAAAGAATGAACTTTATCACAATATGCTAATTTTCTGAGAAGGACCTGTATAAGAGTGGTAGCGGCGGGCATTTCAAACTGTTCTCAGCAGAAATTCTCAACAGAAACTCCTGCTACACATAGGCGATCTCACCGATGAAGGTTCTCTTTTGCTCTGACCCGCTGGACTGGGAAGAACTCTCATTTCAAAGCTTCGAAGTGCTCATCCTGTTTGTGTAGCCAGTTAGGGCGATATCCAGACTGTTCCAACACAGTTCGTTACGTCGACCTGCAAGCCATCATCCAGCCTGCAGTTGGGACACAGTCCTAAAACATTTCCTGTGCAGGTTTTTTTCTATAAATCTTCCTTTTCTTGCTCAACTATGGACACATTTTGCTCTCCTCCTCGTGGACCGGACTTCCCTCAACGCAAAGTATGACTGAACCACTTCATTTGTGCTAATCTTGTGTCTTCGCGGAGATAAATAGAGAAAATAGAGTTTTTAATGAGTTAGATCTCGTTCATGGTTGGTTGAAAGTGTTTCTTTAAAAGCGCTGAACCTGTTGGCTCATTTGGCATCGCTGCACACATGAGTTTGAGCTGTATTTGCTGTGTTTGAAACTGTTTTATCCTGAGCGGATCCCATTTTCTTTCTTTCTTTCTTTCTTTCTTTCTTTCTTTCTTTCTTTCTTTCTTTCTTTCTTTCTTTCTTTCTTTCTTTCTTTCTTTCTTTCTTTCTCTCTCTCTCTCTCTCTCTCTCTCTCTCTCTCTCTCTCTCTCTCTCTCTCTCTTTTCCTCGTTCTTTCTTGCCATCTGATCACCTGGTCGGCAGAGTTGGGCTCGGTCCGGCCTGCTATAGCTGGTCTGTTAGCTTAAAGGTTAACTCCATTGTTCCTTAGTCTGTTAGCTAAAGCAGAGGCCTTCCACATGGACGCTTCACACCATGTCATCTGTCCACTATAGCCAGAGCTAAGTTTTATGGTCCTTTGTCTCCTTACATGTGCTGCTCGCTACCTTAGCACAAAGCTAAGTTTTATGGTCCTTTGTCTCCTTACACTATCTGTGACTTGAGTCCCCTGGAGAGAGGGCCACTTCACCTCCCCTCCCTTGCGTAAGGGGGAGCGGTCTGTTTGTGCGTGTTAATTGTGTTTAAGTCTCACATACTATTGTTTTCTAAGATCTGTAGTAGTTAGTTGCATGTTTTAGAATAGATGGGAATTATTGATGAAATGTTTTGGCTGTAAGGTTGATCTATTTTCTCAATAAATTCCCCTTAGCTTAAAGAGCAGTTGTCTGGGATTACTTGGAGTAATGGGTACAATTAATGTCCACAGCGTAATAACTTATTCCTTCATCTATTGTTTAATTATCTCAGCCTTATCAGGCTTACCCAAACAAGGTAATTTTTACTTAAAATTATTAATCTTATTAATAATTGTCCAAGGCAAATATTCACAGCCAAATCCTACCTATCTGTGGCACAACATTTACCTGGAATGGTTTAAAGCCGGTAGGCTATCTTTCTTTAAATTTTGCCACATCTGGGGACTAGGCAACCACTTCCATTCTTCTCCAGCTAAATGTTCTGGCCATCATGTCATTTATGGTTTGGACATCCCTTTTCTTGCTGGCTTCAGTTAGGTCAAGCCTCACCTTCTCAAGGCTGCTGTCTGTTTCACCAAGAAGGTGCTGAGGCAGGTAATTTACTTCTGCCCTCTTCGGTTTCATGATGTTTTTAGCAGGTTTTCTGTCATCCTCCATCTTGTTTTTCATTGCGTTTATCAAGAGTTCAGGGCTTCCCAATGCTTTACGTTTGGTACGATAGTTTCCACATTTGTATTTCAGGGTTTGTTGCCACCCATAAATTCCATTGAAAGAGCCAGGCTCCTTCTAGCAGGGATGCTATTCTATTAGTGCCTGTGCTACTGCAGACCTCTGGGCATCATTGGGGTACGCTGTTTAGCAAAACCTGGTCTCTGCCAGGCGCTCCAAGATGTCCGCTTTGACACTGGGTGATGTTAGTGGGGTGCAACCAAATTGCCCTTCGGGGGCATTAAAGATTTTCAAATCAAATCAATCTCTTAAATAAATCTCATTACCTTGACTCGAAGCAAGCTCAATGTTGTATGAGAAGGTTGGAATTGGAAATACAACAGGCCATGGGTTTTGCCTTTCAGAGGGGGGAAGAGGAAGAATCACAGTATCATCTGAGCCCTCAGAGTGTATCACAGATCTGGAAAAAGAGTACACACTGGAGGTATCAGGGTTGCTTTCCTGGGACGCAAGGGTCAGTGTTATGTTTAGTGGCACATACACTACTTTCAGTGTGTCTTTATCTTTGAGTTCATTTGTGGTCATTAGGGTGTAAAAGTCATCAAAGTCTTCATCTTTGTACTGAAGACTGATTTCTGTGGTGATGGCAAATTGCTCTTTGATGGCTGCAACCAATTCATTCACAGTTGAGGGTATCCCGCTGTTGAGTGTACGTTTTTTAACTTCACGATCAATGAGGACCCGAAATCTGACTGTTGGTTCCATGTCTAGGAAGCCAGAAGAAACAAATATGTTATATAAAGTCATATTCAGAACTGGAGGCAGATGTAGCGCTTTATTGTCACCATGCGCTTTCCTGCAACAATATAGGCTGACAGAGGACAAACCTCACCAAGGCATTGTTGTTCAACAAGACTATGTGATCTGTCTTCTCCAGATGAAATCCACGATAGTGTTCATCATACCAGGATATGAGTGTTTTCACAATAAAAGGCACCTTTGGCCCAAAAAGGGCAATTTGAACAATCTCAGCAAAATCAGGAAGACCAGCAGTACAACCATAGGCCACAATCATGCCTTTTGAGTACCTTGTTCCATGGAAGGTGACTGTATCAGCCAGGTCTACTTGAAACTGACAAGGAAACAGATGCTTGATTGAATCCTGAACATTTACATGCAGGACATCTAATGGCACTGATGCAACTCTTACAACACTCAGAGCAGGCACAACTGTTGTGGAATGCAGTTGGTGGCTTATCATAAGCTGATGCTTTGTGGCCAGAGAAAGGAGAATGTCCTTAAAGTTGCTAGTATGTCTTACAATCTGCTTAAATTGGCTGTGTTTTGCTTGAAACCTCATTGTCTAGAAAGCTATTAGAGTTCCAAAAGCATTTATTAATGCAGGATAGTGTTCCAAGAAGTGATGCTTTGGGATTAACCCTTCATTAGGAAATACTTCTTGGAATCTGTGTTGGTGTTTGGAAATTTGCGATTCAAGATATGAAACACTTTCTTCATTGTGGACTGGCGCAACAAGTTCAACAATGTCTTTTAAAGACATGAGAAGAAGGCATGCTGGATCATTCAAAGATATTCTATTTCCAATAATGAATGGCAGCAGTCGTATGAGGGCCTAGTTTTCATGTGCGTTTCCTCCAATCTTCTTTTTTGAAGAAAAGGTTGAAGGCAATGGCTGAGGACAATCAGTTTTGTCAGCCCATTTGTACGGAGATTGTGTGATAGCACTGTTAAGTTCACTGAAAGTGAAATATTTCTTTGAGATAAAAAAACTGAAGCACAGACCCAATTCCAAGGGAACAATGCCTTCAAAAATGTTGTGCAATATATTGGGTGGATAGCCAGTCGTGCAGTGGAAATAGCTCAGATTTTCAGTCAACGGACAAGCATTTTTTACACCATAACAGTGTGTCAAACCAGGATTTTCTTTAACAGCCAATATATGAGTGGCATGATACTTTTTGGTCCGGGCAGGAAATGCACCTGACCTCACCTCCTTTCTTTGAAATTCTGATCGCTTTCCAAGACAAAATCTACAAACGAACGGTCCACAAAAATTTTCCACAAGTCCACAAATCGAATGTGCCCCAAGATTATCAGCGACTACAGAAAACACGGAGCCTTTAACATGTTGTCCAACACTGGAAATGTAGACGCCGTCCGCCGTCACACTCCAAAATGGCAATGTCCTTTAACAAAGGAGCAAGTACTTCAGCATAGCCAAATCTTTTGATATCAACATGCTTTGCATAAAAGGGCCAGGTATACTGAGTTAAGAGTGGATCGAGATGAATGAGGGGCGTTGCCAAACACCCAGTGTGTAGCTGTGATTTTATGCTTTTTTCTTGATGTTCCCAGAGGGTTACAAATCTCAAAGTCATCTACATAAAGCACAAGTGCAAGTCTTGGCTTTTCAGAATAAAAGGAATTCTCTTTATAGTGTACCATCACGATATGATCCATATTGAATAGATGACAAGTGGTCCTGTTCTTTACTCAGAACTTTTTCTCTAACATTTTGTCATGGTTCCTAGGTGTTTGTGTTTTTGTTAGTTATTTTCCTTATTAAGTTCTATTATCGTGTTTAGTTATTCTTTGTTTCTACTAGTTATTTCTGCACTTTCTTGTTTCCATATTTCTCCTTGTTCTTAGATGTTTTTCACCCTTTGCTCCTTTCTATTTTGTATTCCTCTTTAGTATTATCCTCTGTCTAGTCCTTGTGTTTTGCTCCTGGTCTTCCTCCCAGTTTCCCTAGCCATTCTGCCTTCCATCCCAGCTGTTAATTAGTTTCACCTGCTCACTCCCTCTCAGCTGCAACCGCTTCCCTTAATTAGTCCTCAGCTCCTTCTGCTCCCATCCTCACAACCCCCCTCAGTATAATTACAGTCCACACACAGTCACAACTCGCTGGTTCGTTGTCTTTCCTCCCTTCCTGGTTCCTGCGTTCCCTGGTCTGTCTCCCCGCGTTCCCTGGTCTCCATGTTCCCTGGTCTCCATGTTCCCTGGCTTTCTCGACATTATTTTGTAAGTTTTGTTATTTATTATTTAATTAAATCTAAAACATAAAAGTTCTGCATTTTGGTCCTATTTCAAACACACAAACCTGACACATTTTCATTACCCAAAATCTGAACTAAGGACTAAAAAATTGGGATATACTGGAAACTTCTCTTTTCATTTGGTTCAAGGATGTATTCAACAGGCTCAAAAACTTTTCTTTTTTTTCTTTGTAAATTTTTCTTTACAATACTGTCGCCTCCTAAATGATGATGATGAAAGAGGACCACCAGCATTAAGTGCTGTGCTTAGGGGATCGCGTTTGCACAATTCTTCTACCAGAGATGTTACAAAGGTGTTATCGGTTGTTTGATTATTTTTCTTTAAATGTGAAACAATATCTCTTATTGCAGTTATGGATGCAGAACTTGCTATGAAGTGAAGATCATCTACCAGTTCATTAATGCAACGAACTGAAACAATATGAAACCTTTGTAACTTCAAAAGGATGGATGCTATGTGCTCTACAACCACATTGCTTCCGTCATTCTCTTCATAGTGAGCATTTGAGCCAGAGACTTCATAATTGGCACCAATGTGGTCATCGTCCTCTTCAGAGGCTTCAAAAACAGGTGGTTCCTCCTGTTCAGTCAAATGCCTTTTACAAATAATGCCTGGTTTGGAGTATGCTTCCTATGTTTGTGTGTCGCAAAAGTCCCATACACATTTGTTTGGTGATCGAACCCTGCAAAAAGGCAATTTACAGTTTCATTATTCTTCAGATGATGACCAATGTGTTAAAAATTTTTATTTTTGCCAGGGTATCCGGATTTTTCACATAATAGGCAGGTGAACAAAAGAGTTACTTGCGTTGAGTTAAATGTGTCGACTGCTGGATGTTGTCTTGACAAGTGACAGCGGAGGCTACTTCAGTTTTTAAAAGAGCATGGGCAGTCTATATGTATACAAGGCAAGGCATGGCTGTGTCCAAGGGTCCCATTATGCAGTCTATAATGTTTTAGAATATCACTTTGCTGGCACAACAGTGCTGCATAATTTACAATGCCATCCCATCTGTCATAAAAAAAGGGATGAGAAAGAAACAGTTAGGGATGCCAATAGCCGACCCTCAATAACTGATGTTGCTGGCCACCCCACAAACTCTGTTTTGGATACCTTAATTCATCGGAATGACATATCTCAAACTTCTGAAACATTCTTCCACCAAGAGCTTACCTACTTCATGAACCGCTCCTCCCAATAGAGCTAATGGTCTTCACAAATGAAAGAAGAGTTTATTTTAGAAAATATCAGGATAATTGATGTTATTGCAATGCAAAAGAAAAACTTCAACAGTTCTACTCAAACATATGGTTTCAATGTATTTCAATACATTTAAGACAAATATATCAACAGATTAAGTTAAGGCATATGCAATTCATTTGTAACCAACAATTTCTCAGAAGTGAAAGAGTAATTGTAAAAAAAACAGAAAGCGGGTAGAGAGAAAAAAGTGCAGAAACACACATTTAGCATTTTCAGGATAACAGGTTGCAGAGAAAGACGCCAGAAATATATTATGTCCTCATCGTTTTCAATCACACAAGGACGACAAACGGTGACTACAAACCCAGCAATTAACTAGGGCGACAAAAAAGATGACACCCTCCCCAGCATGGGCGTGACTAACGACCCCCCCCCCCCCAACTCAAATCTATAAATTAGTATGGATTCAAGATAGAAAATACTCAATCTAATATCAGATTGTTGAGGTAAACGCAGTCAGATTGGGTCATTTTCATATCTCTCACATGAATTTGAAGGTTTGCTTTGAAAAACCACCAACCATAGTTAATCAAATAAACTAAAGAATATTCATTTATATTTGCAGAAAAATATTAATAATTGTTGGAAATGTGTTCCAGCAAATATGATTTTTTTAAAATGACTTAGGAATTTATTCTCCAGTAAATCACTGAGACATGTTTAATGTTTTACCTGCTGTCTAACATAGAACCTTTTCTACACTTGATCTTATAACATGCAGGCTGAACACTTTCCTGGTGGATGGTGAGACTTAAAAACTTTATTTTCTAGTTGATGCATTGGATGAAGTAATTAATTTTTATTACATTATTATCACCATTATAAAATATAGCAATTTTTCAAGATAATATAGTTCATTTTTAAACATCTGACTCATATGCACCAACATTAGATCATAATAATCTGACTTTTCCATCATTCATTATGTCTTAAAATTGAAACATTCTGTTTTATTTGTTCTACTACCCAAGATCATCTGATGATAATAAAATTGTTGCGTTCAGTTTTTCAGATAGAGCGATGACAGTAGTATCTTTATAATCCTGAGATCCAGAGAAATCCACCGATACGAAATATGATCTGATTGATCACCGGAGAAGTATGAAATATTGATACAAAATCAAACTGGTTTTACCGCGGCGTCTCGGAGTCAAATGATTATCGGTGAAAGCTTTGATGAACTTCGGATAATAATTCTTCTGTCTTGTTGCTAAATTAATCCTAACCTGCTGCTGGTATCAGCTCAGACTGAGTTAGCTCAGGTGAGCTGCTCACCTTTCTTCTGAAATAAATCAGGAATCAGTTGCTTTTCTCTTCATTTTCTCTCCCTCTCCTCTTTCTTTCGCAGGTCATAGTATAGTTCATAAGCAAAACAAAACTGAACATTGAGTATTTTTCCATCAATTCGTCTGTGAAACTACACTTATGTCTCGGTATTTTAGTGGCGCAGCTCCTCGTTTGCTTTGTTTTGTTTTGACAAGGTGTTTCACGTCATCAAGGTAGCTCTGAATAATGCCGGTGGGCAGGAAAAAAAATGCCGGTGGGCAGCGGGTGCATTTAAGGTGTTGAATGACAGTCAGTGAAACAATTTGAGGTTAATCTGAACATTTGATGATATTTTACAAAATCCCCCCAGACATAATTTTATGGCCAAAAAGGAGGACATGTCCAAGCAAAAGAGAACTATGGTCACCCTAAGTTAAAGTAACTTTGAACAGACATGTGGACGACGATGAGAGGCCATGCTACTAACGTTTTGCTAGCTAATTCGGACAGAGACAGGGAATTTAAAACAAATTATTTGAGACAGAATAATTCACATTCACCGAGGCTAACGTTACCATATCTTAAATGACGCTGCCTTCCAAAGTCCAGATTTTGCTGCCACAGGGAAAAGAATGGCCGGTTTGAAGAAATTAAACTCGCGACTGCCGCAGCCGGCGCTGCGAGTAACTGCAGCCACCGCGGGAGCGTGCACAAAAAGTAAATAATTCAGTGACGTAGCGCACATCGCCAGCTGTACGACAACAAACAACATGTCTAGCGACGAAGTAAGTAACTTACTTTGTTTACTTTGGTGTAACATTAGTAAATATATTTGACAACATTAGCATATTCATATATATGTAAATCGAGAACGCGGAAGAATTGTAGATTGACGTCACATCCGCGTGTAAGCGCGGGAAATTCGGCCACCTAATCGCAGCCTATTTTGCAGCACACAGACTGTTAAAGATAATGGGATTACACATGGGTGGGTTCCTTTTTCTTGTTTTAAAATGCTTCATTACCCAATACAATTACAAAACTGAACATGAATATAATTTAGTTTAAAAATCCAGCCCCCTGATCCTTTATTTTGTCGACTCCTTAAATGAACAAGGGGACGACATTTGTTTTTTTGTTTTAAGAAAAAAAAAGTCTGAAAACCAAGTAAAAACAGTGTTTGCCAATATATCTCACATAAACCTATCCTTTGCTAATGTTAGCGATAGTAGTTTGACATTAACATTAAAGTAAGACCTTCGGTGAAGCCTCATGGCACCTGCAAAACTGGCAAACTAAACTTTACTGTCTGAAACCGGGGGACGCTTTTGCATTTTAGCTGGCAATAAATGCGTGCTGATTGGACTAATGGTGCATTCACACCGCACACTTTGTCTGCGTCAGGCAAAGCTCTCAACGCATCTAGTTTGCCGCATGTACGTTGAAGCTTGGCAACGCTTGCTTCACACCGTTCACACCGCACTACGTCAGGCAATGCTCCCAACGCATCCAGTTTGACAAATGTGCGTTGAGCAAAAAAGAGCGCGAAGAAGATATGTGTGGTGACGTCGCTACAGTGAGACGCTCTGATTGGTTGGCGCACTGCGTCAAGTGCGTAAAGTCCGTCAAAAGTTCAGCTAGCTGAACTTCTCCGTTGCTTGCGTTTGCTGGGTTGCCGCTTGAAACCCAGGTAACAGTTGAAAAGTTGATGGAGCCAACGCAGACAAGGCACCGCAGAGACTCCGATGGACCTCTGACGGACTCAACCGTAGACTTTACATGTAATCTTGCCGCAACTGACACTGACGTTTGGGGCGGTGTGAACGCACCATAAAACCTAACTTTAAACGATGTAAATAGTTACTAACATGTGTTGAACGTTGTAGCCCTCAAGGTTTTCCCACAAACCCTAAAATGGCTAGTACAGCTTACAATGACCAACGGTCTCGTTCTGCTGCTACATGTGGGCGGGTCGTGACCTGGTCATGACATTTTACTTTTGATATAAATAAATAAATAAATTGAGTTTTGTAGAAGCAATTTATTGTGAAGTTCAGGAAAATAAATTTTATGATAGCTAATAATAAGTTACCAAAACATTAAAACTTTTTACTCATGTGTAACTTAAATGAATTCAAAAAGAAAAGGGAATTAATTTATTAGGAGAGATGTACTTTTTAAAATATAAATTCCTACAGACAGCACCATTGAAGGACTTTTTTCAGTGTACTAAGTGTGGGGGATTTACTGAATGTACCATATATTTTTCTGTGATGTGTGTGTGTGTGTGTGTTGCCTACTTAAAGATTCTTAGCTGATGCCAGTCATTAAGAATACAGCTCGCCACTGTGTTGCATTCATCATGTACATACAGGTGCTATCGCATATATTTTAATTGTGAAAACAACTTCTTCATAGTTATCAGTTAAGCAACAGATTCTCTGACTCAATGAGATGTTTTTGAATTCTATTCATAATTGTCATACATTTAAGCAGTCATGTTAAAAAGTGGACATCTAAAAAAGTTCAGTTTTCTATAAAACAAATGCTCTGTCAGGAATCAGAGTTGTGTTTGTTTGGTGGATTTTCTCTATTTTGGAACGGTAGGTTTCCAAAGGGAGGAGCCGTGTAGGTGTGCTCCTGCATTATTTTTACTCATCTGGTCATAAGCAGGAGAAGAAGAGAGCTGGCTGCCTGATACTCATTGTCTGAATGTTTACCTTCATGGTAACCAAAGTCCTCTGTGTTCTCCTAGTGATCTTCCATGTGTCGTTTTTCTAATTGTCTTCTGTGCTCCATGCTGTTACTTAGACTCTCCTCGCAAGGTTCCTCCTGTAGTCCCACGCTCCAAGTATTCACCTGAAAATAATACTTGATTGTTCTTTTCCCCTCCATGCTCCTCTTCCTCATCATCATCCTTCTGCGAGTGAACCTGTCTGCCCTCCAATGCTCACTTTGTTCCACCTGCTCAAGCCTCCAGTGTTATCTCCTTGTTACCAGTTTCAAGCCTCCTGTGCTCTCACATTATGCAGCTCCAAGTCTCTATCGAATTTCTGGCTCCCACCAACAAACCAACAGTCCCAGTTTTCCTTTGCTCCTCCCTGGCATACCTCACCCTCTTCCATTAATAAGCTCCTTTATTCATCCTGTTCACTTATTCAGTTATTATTCCGATTCGCTCCTTGCCTTCTTCTCACTGTGTCCCAGCTTCTCAGTCTCCAGCTCACCTATTAATGTTCTGAATATTATATTTATATCGCTGAAAATGAAAGGGATTTAATTAAAGGTAGACACCAAATGCTGCTATATTTCAGCAAAAGATATAAAAAAAACTGAAATCTAATTTTAGGAAAAGTTTAGAACACCCTATCACGTAACAGCCAATCTTACCCCTTTGGCTGAACTAACTTCTTATAGACGTCTGCCAGTTTCTTCCTTCAGTCTGATGAAATTCTAACCCACTTGTCACTTTCTGCTGTCAGAGCTTCTGGGACTTTCTCCCTGCACAGCTCAAATCATCCCACAGCATCTCAGTAAGCTCAAGATCTGGGCTTGGACGCTGATGGTGAGTTTGCTAGGTTATACTGCAGCTAAGCATCCCCTAATCACACTTTCTGCTCTTTTATTTATATATTTTCGAAAAAAACCATTTTAAAACAATGTCAGCTTAAGCAAATAGCTATGCAATAGATGTCATCCGTCCATTAAGACCGGCACCATTAGGTGTATCCTCTTTTTATAGATAACTAATTACATTTGAATGATTGAATTGCTCCCTAATATGCAATGATACATTTTGGCTGCCTGTTTTTCGTAAGTGATTTATAAATCCTGAAATTACAATTATTTCATATGGTGATTAAAATACATATTTGGATAGATTGTATGAACTTATAATAACAGAGGATATATTTGTGACTTTCAAATCAGTGACTTGGTCCCACCCTACTAACCAAGTAAAAGCCTATTGTTATGTTTGTGGTACAAACTGGTTCTCTAATGTGAGCTAAACTGATTAACACATCCTATTCACATTACCATTTTTATATAGCATAATTTTACCACTGAATTGATTTCACCCTCGATAGGCTTATTCAAAATGGCGGTATAATTTGAAACTGTAAATCCTACATATATCTCTGCAGCATTAACTCAGTATTTGGGTTAAAGGAGTTTTTAGGGCGTTGGTATACGTAGATGACCATTGGTTCAATGTTTTCTCAAAATAGACACATTTACAGTATTCACTTTACAGTATTCAGGCCACATCAAAATGAAAAATTGTTGAAGAAGGAAAGTTCTACAAGACGCTCAACAAAAAATTGGAAACATTAATATTTTAAAAGATGAAGAAAAAGGTTAATGTTGCACCTTACATGTCTATGAATATTGCAATATTACAACCCCAGATTTAAAGAACTATTTCAGTTTAGATAATGTATAAAATGCTTGTTGAAATACAATAGTCACAAATAATTCTTACCACACAGGGTAAGAACAATAGTGTTTGAACATTTTATTGTTTTTTATTATGTACATCTTGGGGAGGTATGTACCTCCCCAAGATTGCTTAGTGCTTAGAAGCTTACGCAACCCTGACAGCTGCGTTAGGTATAACTATAGCCCCATTAGTGAGCCTTAACATATTCCATGTTTGTTTTGCTATATTTTTAATCACCAAATCATCTAAAGAACCTTGAATTACCCTGTTGTTGAAAGTGTGCTATACAAATAAAATTGCCTTGCCTTGCATTAACCTTACACTTTTAAATCTGATACTCCCAATTCAGTTTTCAAAACTGAAGAAGCCTCTTAGATGAGAGACGAAATGTATTCAAGACAACAAGAAAAGTCCAGTTGCCTTCATTTAAACTCTCAAGTATCCGCCAGTAAAGTTACTAGAAACATGGTGGACTCACCTTAAGATCCTCTGATGCAGATGATTCGGTTTGCTGTTTGTTTTAGAAAAGAAGAGTGGGAAAAAAAATAAAAGAAGAGTGTGGAAATCTGATATTTTCCAGATTGGATAATATCTGTTAGGAGATTACAAAAACAGCACTGATTTGCTGGTATGAAAAATGTTTATTTATTCCAGTTCTTTGTTCTTCTGTTTGAGTACAAAATTTAGAGACCAGGGGTCTCATTTATAAACGTTGCGTACGCACAAAACGGGGCCTAAAACTGGTGTATGCCACTTTCAAAGCAAAAGTTGTGATTTATAAAAAACAGACTTGACTGGAAAATGTGCGCACCTGTACGCCAACTCTGACCCGTGCGTACGGACATTTTAGAGACCGGGGAATCGACGACGCGGTTGGTGAGGTGGTGAACTGCAGCCAGACTGCATATTACTCCTCTCACACATATAATTTTACCTCACACCAAACATTAATTATGGATTAATGTTTTTATAAACATCCAAACCAGCAATGATATCTATATTGTAGCTTTGCAGTGAGCTATAGCTCTTCTAAAAACATTTTTCAATATTAAAATAAATACATAAAATTTATCTCAAAACCTTAAACTCAGATAAAAGGGCCGGGACTGTATGCCAATTAATAAATTGAATCATCTCTACCATATATCATTGATTGGCACGTTCATTGTGCCAAGGAAGGAAGCAATCAGTCTTATTGCTGCCAATAGAAATACCCCAACTACTTTCAAGCGTAATATTTGAGATGGATGCACTGGTGTTGCTTGAAGATTTTGCAAATGAAAGGATTAGGAGAGAACGCGTGTTCAGGGATCATGCGGACCTCCTTGCCCATGATGATGAGTGACTAATAAGCAGATTCAGATTCCCTAGAGCTGTGCTCTTGGATCTCTGTGCTGAATTGGGCCCGGTTTTGGAGAGACCGTCCAGGCGGAACCGTGCCATTCCGGTCCAGCTGCAGGTGCTCACCACTCTGGGGTTTCTTGCAACTGGTTGTTACCAGCGGGAATTAGCCGACAGGTATGTGTCTGAGTGACATGATTCTTACTATTCTGCCCAAAGTCCCTTTTTGGAAATTATGCCTTCAAATATGTTATATTTATTTACTAGGTCTGGGATATCACAGCCGTCCCTGAGGGCAATAATGCCTGCAGTCTTGGATGGGATCATTAAAATGAGCAGGCGATACATCACGTTTCCATATACTGTGGGGGAGCAGGCTGAAATTAAGATGCAATTTGCAGCAATGTCAGGTTTCCCAAACATAATCGGCGCAATTGACTGCACCCATATTGCTATAAGGGCCCCGTGCGACAATGAATTTGTTTTCGTCAATCGGAAACATGTACACAGTATTAATGTGCAAATCATATGTGATTCACACATGATGATCACTAATATGGTAGCACGATGACCTGGGTCAACACACGACTCCTTTATCTTGACACACAGCAGTGTAGGGAACAGACTGCAGGCAGGCGCTGTGCGTGATGGCTGGCTGCTCGGTAAGTCCTCACCGTCATTAGAAATGCTGGTTGTTGACGCCTGAATTAAACGTGTTATCACTTGCAGGTGATAGTGGCTACCCTCTCAGGAGCTGGCTTCTGACCCCGTTCCCAGACCCACAGACAGCAGAGAAAATGCGCTACAACTCCTGTCACACGTGTGTGCGCTCAGTCGTGGAGCGTGCCATAGGCCTGTTAAAATGTAGGTGGCGGTCATTGGATGCCTCGGGTGGCAGACTATTATACCGCCCTACAAAGGTCTGCAAGATCGTGAGGGCATGTGGAATTCTTCATAACATGGCACTGAGAATTGGAATTCCCCTCCCTCCTGGCCTACCCCCTCCCAAGCATGAGAACTTCGACCCACAGCCGCCTCTTCCTCGACAGGAAGCCTTCACCCAGGGAGCAAGGATCCGCCTGGATGTAATGCGGCGTTTGAGATAACGACAAGGTTCATTTATTACAATTTTTTATTGTATCATTTAAGGTACCAATGGCTGTCACTATGTCGCACAGCACACTCTTTATTTCCTTTAACTCGTTTGTCACAGAATTGATGGCGCTGATGGTGTCTCTCTGTGTCTGCATCACAGCTTCCGTCAGAACCCGACCACTGCTGGATGCACCACGGGCACCGGCAGCACTGGTGCTGGGGGCAGCCGGACGCTGGGCAACCTCATCTTCCTCAGCCTCCTCATCCTTACCACCTACCAACTGTGGAAGAGCTGAAAAGACACGGCATATTAGTCTGTCTCCTTAAAATATGCTCAAATTTGTTAACGTAGCCACGTAATAAAATATATCCAAAAGGTGCTTTACCGGGTTCATCTGTCGTTTCTGCCAGGTCGGTGTCGCCCTCCTTCTCTGACACAATACCGTACACGCTTGATGTTCCCATGATACTTGCCCTCTTCCTGTCCAGTGGAGTCAGCTCGGGTGTACACGTACCCCCTCCAGTAGCAGACCCACTCTGGCGGTGGGATGCAAGTTTTTTTTTTTTTTGCCTCGACTCTGTTGATGAATAGTCAGTGACCGTGTTACTTCAGACCTTAGTGTGCCTCTTGAAATTGAAACCTGCAGTCCTGTTGTTCAGACTTCTCTTACACTTAGGGTCGGATCTCCGAAACTAATGATGATAAGCTGATGAAACTCCTATTACATGGTTAAGTCGTTGTGTTAACAATCACATATGCATGGTTTGTGTTGAACTTTCTAAAATGAGTGAAATTATAGCCTCAATTATGTGCCATAATTGAGTCAAAATTGGACTAAATTATTTAGGTCTATACTTATACCCCATATATTACACAGCACACATTAAACATGAAAGGTATTAAATCAAAATCCTCACGGAAGCTTGTACATTATACAGCACCATAGTAAAAAATTGAACCCTCTTATAGGAATTATAAAGCTGTAATTAGTAAAGAAAGGAGAAAGTTTGAGCAGTGTTGTCGTTATGACAGTTTTATATACCAATATTGTTATGAATAATAATAATCCTCTTTTGCCAAATGTTGCCAACGTGTTTCATGGAAAGAGATGGGGGACTGTTGTCACGCCAGCCCTACTAAGCAGGACGAGCATTTGTAAGATGAGGCACATACAGACATTCACCCATTCAACCACAACCTGGACAATCCAGGTCCAAGTGACAAGGGTCCCTCTGCCAGGAGAAAATGGATGCAGGTTGCAGTGGAGGTGCCTCTGGACAAGAATCCTGACAGTTCTAACAATGATGCTGATGATGATAATCACAACCACGAGCAGGCAGTGCCACAAGCCCAGCAACTGGATCAAAACTGACCTAGAAATTGCACCCCTGTTAAGTACCATCACTCTACACCGAGCTAGATTGAAACAGGTTTTGGGTACTTCACATTAATTTATGTTTTATACTAAAATATGAGGTGAACTGTGTGTGGAGGCTAGATATTATGTGTAACAGTCCGAACAGAGGACTGAAGACAGTTTGCCTGTCTATGCAGACTTCGGTGCACTGCTGAATTCACATCAATCTCGTGAGTCCGTTAACCAGTTGAACTTTATTTTGGTTTGTAAATCAAGGTGTGCACATTTTATTTGGGTTTTCTATATCTCTTGTATATATTTCGGTACCACAAAATTGCTAAGTTCAATACAACTCAACTTGAATTCTAAGGCAGGTTTAAATGCTATGCATTCTCCACATGTATTACTCAATTTACAAAGTTTACAAAGCAGTCACCCAATAACATTACTTCATCTGCTTTGTTTGGGCAGGTCTGAAAGCTCATTCGTATTCTTCTTTAATCAAGCAAGCTTGGGTCAGCATGAAAACTTAAGTCTTGGCTTTACTTGGAAGTGAACTCTGGTGTGGTTTGCTTACAGTATGAAAGCAAAATTACTATTTAGTGAAGCAAAGAAAGGAATTAGTTTATGATTTATGGACAAAAAGGTAAAAGCCTTCTAACCTTTCCAATTCCATGTCACATTCTCCTATTCTCTGTTGTCTTTTTCTGTTCTGCTGCATATATCTCATATACAGACCCACATTCTCAATAGTTCAACGCCTTGTCTGAGGCTCATACTGTGTAGCTTCTTGTGATGGTGCCCCAAACAGACAGCTGCAGTAACATGTTGTTTGTCAGGCAGCTTGGTCCACTTTCGAAAGTGTAGTGTGAAAGTGAACCAAACCAAATATTGGATGAGGGCTATGTGTGAGGTTGAGCAGGACCAGCTGGAAATAATTGGACTCACCTCTATGCACAGTTGGGCTCTAAAACTCTACGCCTGAAGAGGGGCTGGGCTCTCTCCTATTCCAGAGTTGCAGAGGTAGAGAGGAGTTGAACAGGTGTGGGAATGCTCACAAGTGCTTCCATTTTGGAGTTCTCTGAAGTGAGCAAGGGGATTGCCTCATTGTGCCTTCTGTTTGCAAGTGGAAAGGCTCTTACAGTTGTCTGTGGTTATCCACTGAAAAGCAGTTTGGATTACAATGCCTTCTTAGAGTCTGGAGATGGTGTCTTATGGTGCTGTCTGTGAATTCTGTGTTGCCCATTTTGGCCATGATGGGGGAAAATACCTATCCTGATCTCAATCTAAGGCTGTGGTTCCCAAAGTGGAAGGAGTCATTTCAGGTGGGGCACAGTATGAATGGATAAAAATTAAATGGTAATATAACAGAAAGATTTTTGATGTGGCGTCCACATAAATGCAAAGCAGAAGATAAAACATTGCCAAATCAGCTTATAAATCAACTTCCTTCCATGCTAAAGAGTAGAAAATATGACAAAGCATATCTTACACCAAAGACCTACAAAGGCTCAACTAAGCTCATATAACATTTTGTATATAGTGGCACTGTGGGAAAAACACAACTACGGAGGATTATATACTTCCCTGCACTATGGACATAGGAGATGCCAACGAATATATAAGGACTTTGTAGAAATCTGCACAGATCGGGCAACTTGGCTGGGAAACTAGGAGAGCTGCAGTGGTTCATGAAGCGCGTCTCCACCCATATTGCTGGGCATTATACACTGGAATGCACTGCCGTCTAAACAGCCGAGTCCTGAGCTGAATGATCGATGTCCTCTGCACAGTCAACTACATGAAAACACAACCCTGGAAATGGACAGCCGTTCTGTTTCTCAGCGAGTCCCGATAACTGTCATGTTGGAAGGTGCTGTCCAGGGTCTTTAAACTTCGAGATGAGATTTACATCTTTTTGAAGGAAGAGGGCAATGATCTTGGCCAAAACCTTTACTGTAAAAAGTTTAAAGTGACATAACAGCAGGCTCACACTAGGTACTGAAAAGTTGTGATGATTGAAGACCTCAGTTTTGCAAAACAACCTTTACAGTTGTTTTATGTTTTAAACCAATTGTGCACAGAGAGGCATTAACGATGCATTGAAAGCAATGTTAGATATTGCTACACAGTAAAAATAATAAATCATAACAAAGTAATACTTACAATGGGGGAGGGGGGAGGGAGTGAATATTTTTTATCAACCAAAGGGGGACCCAGCAGAAATAGTTTGGAACCCACTTATCCAAGCAGTGTTCTGTTACTGGTCTTCTGTGAGAAGCATAGGATGTCATGTAAAGTCATGTCAGTCACACGTCTACCTACATAGTGGTAGCCACTGATTGGCCTGGCGGTGTGCATGCGCAGAGTTTCTTTTTCAGAAAGAGCCACAGTCCGAGTATGATGTACAAAAATAAAGGTTGTTTCTCCTTTATATTCCGCTCTCAATGCGCACTTCCACATTTGTTTACTACTCTTGAGGCAATTATGAATGAACGCACAGACCTTTCGCGCCACTTTAAGCTGAGCCCGCCCATGCCCTCGCCTGAGATCGTAATGGAAACAAAAGCAGCCTGTTCTGAGCCGTGCTGAACCGACTTGTTCGAGGCTGACCCGACCCTAATGGAAAAGGGGCATAAGTGTACTTAGAACCAGGCCACCTTAGGCCAAAGGTCGATAATTGATTTTTTAGGCAAGGCAAGCCAAGTTTATTTGTATAGCACAATTCATGTTACAAGACAATTCAAAGTGCTTTATATAAAACATCAAAAGCATTACAGCAGGGTGCAGAAAAAGCAAAAGTGTAGGAATAAAAACCATGAATTAAAATGAGAAAGAAAAAAATATATATTAAAAGAAGCCGTGCAGATTTAAAACTTGGAATAAAAATCTAATCAAAGGCGGCTGAGAACAGGTGGGTCTTTACCTGGATTTAAATAAACTGAGTGTTTCAGCTGATCTGAGGCTTTCTGGGAGTTTGTTCCAGACATGTGGAGCATAGAAGCTGAACACAGCTTCTCCATGTCTGGTTCTGACTCTGGGAACTGATAAAAGAGCGGATCCAGATGACCTGAGGGGTCGAGTAGGTTCATACTGGGTCAGGAGATCACTGATGTATTTTGGTCCTAAACCATTCTGAGCTTTATAGACCAGCAGCAGAACTTTGAAGTCTATCCTCTGACAGACAGGCAGCCAGTGTAAAGACCTCAGAGCTGGACTGATGTGGTCAACTTTTTTGGTTTTAGTGAGAACTCGAGCAGCAGAGTTCTGGATGAGCTGCAGTTTCCTAATTGATTTTTTAGGTAGACCTGTAAAGAGGCTGTTACAATAATCAAGCCGACTAAAGATGAATGCATGGACTAGTTTTTCCAGGTCCTGCTGAGACATCAGATCTTTTATCCTTGAGATATTCTTAAGGTGACAGTAGGCTGATTTTGTGATTGCCTTAATGTGTTTTTCAAAGTTTAGGTCTGAGTCCATCACTATACCCAGATTTCTGACGTGGTTGGTGGTTTTTAGGTGTATGGACTGAAGCCCTGTGGTGACCTTCAGTCTTTTCTCTTTAGCTCTAAAGACAATTACCTCCGTTTTGTTTTTGTTCAACTGCAGAAAATTGTGGCACATCCAGTCATTAATTTCCTCAATGCATTTGCCAAGAGCCTGTACAGGCCTTTGGTCTTCTGGTGACATTCTAATATATCTGTGTGTCATCTGCGTAGCTATGGTAACTTATATTGTTGTTATTTATTACCTGTGCCAGTGGGAGCATATAGATGTTAAACAGAAGAGGTCCCAGGATGGAACCCTGGGGAACCCCACATGTAATTCCCGTCTGCTCAGATGTAAAGTTACTTATTGACACAAAATACTTCCTATTCTCTAAGTACGTTTTGAACCGGTTTAGTACAGTGCCAGAGAGACCCACCCAGTTCTCCAGTCGCTTGAGTAAAATAATGTGGTCAACAGTATCAAATGAAGCACTGAGATCCAGTAAAACTAACACTGACATTTTTCCACTGTCAGTATTCAAATGGTTGTCATTGATGACTTTGGTCAGAGCAGTCTCAGTGCTGTGGTGCTGTCTAAAACCTGACTGAAAGACGTCGTAGCAGTTGCTTTGTCTTAAGAATTCATTTAGCTGATGAAAAACAGCCTTTTCAATTATCTTCTTAAAACTGGAAGATTGGAGATGGGCCTGTAGTTGTTCATTTGTGTCTTGTCCAGATTGTCTCTTTTCAGCAGGGGTTTAATTACAGCTGTTTTCAGGGGCTCTGGGAAAACACCCGACATTAAAGATGAGTTCACAATCTGTAACAGATCTGACTCCAAGATATTTGAGACCTTTTTGAAAAAGCCTGTGGGCAGGATGTCTAAGCAGCAAGAGGAGGAGTTCAGTTGACGTAAGATGTCCTCCAGATCTTTGCTGTTTATGAGATAAAACTGTTTCATGGTGTTTAAACGGATTTTCCGTGCACACTGTACATAACCTGAACCTGCCATTAATGAACCAACCGCTTGTCTAATATTTTGGATTTTGTCTGTGAAGAATTTGGCAAAGTCATTGCAGGCCTTGGTGGAATAGAGTTCAGGTGCTACTGACACAGGAGAGTTTGTTAGGGTGTCGACAACAGCAAATAATGTGCGAGCACTATGACTATTTCTGGTGATGATGTCAGAAAAATATGACTTCCTTGCATTCCTCAGTTGTAAGTTATAAGAGTGAAGTTTCTCTTTATAGATGTCATAATGAACCTGAAGTTTTGTTTTTCTCCAACTGCGGTCAGCTTTCCGACACTCCCTTTTTTCATTTCTCACCAGTGTGGAATTTCTCCATGGAGACTTTTTCCTTCCAGAGATATCCTTCACCTTAGTGGGAGCAATAGTATCCATAACATTTAATATTTTAGCATTAAAGCTGTTGACAAGTTCATTGACTGAACCCCCTTGACAGGGCAGGTGTTAGAGAGAAGACCTGGTTAAAGATGTCACTAGTGTTTTCAGTTATACATCGTTTTGTGATAACCTCTGTTAAAACATTTATGTGAACCAAAATTATACTCTCAAAGAAAACACAACAATGGTCAGACAAGCCCACATCACGCACATTAATCTTGGAAATGCCCAGACCCTTTGAGATCAGTAAGTCCAAAACATGACCCTTATTATGTGTGGGCTCTGTTATATGCTGAGTCAGCCCAAAGTTGTCCAGAGTGTTACTCAGGTCTTTAGACCCTTTGTTCTGGGGATTGTCAACATGGATGTTAAAATCACCAACAATAATTATACAGTCAAAATCAACACAGATTATAGACAGCAGTTCACTAAAATCATCATTAAAGTCAGCACAGTAATTTGGAGGCCAATAAATGTTAACAAACATGGCTCTAGATGAGGCCTTCAGCTGTACAGCAACATATTCAAAAGAAGGAAAACTTCCAAGAGATAACTGCTTACAGGTTTAAGAGTATTCTTGTGCCCCTTGTGTTTTGGGGCGGGCTGTGTACAGCGTATGTTTACTTTACTTAAAAACCTTTTAGAATGCAGTGCTCTGTGTTTTGACATAACTACATTCTTTCTGTTACTTCTCAGTACAGAAATTATCGAACCTTCTAATGAACAGGGTCCCAGCTTGTCCTGGGAAAAGTTCTGACTGCTGATATCCACGCAGCCTGGACCCTTAACACATCATACATCAGACTGTGGAGATTGTACATGCTTACGTGGTGGGGTAGGAGGGGTCCGAGCTTGTTGGCCTACCTTTGATCGTCCTGGTGTGGGGTTTATGGGTAAAGAAAACAGATTGGTCTGGGGGGTAGATCCGAGCCCAATGTTGACCCGCTCCATCATCTGCTCAGTGAATTCCAGATGGGGGGAGTGGGGGGAGGGGGCGGTAGGGAAGACGCTGGGCTGTCAGGGGTTTGCGGGGGCGATGGAGGTCCGCTGTCCTGTTCTTTAGGGCTGTTGAGGGCTTTTGGGGCAAATAAAGATCCTTCTTCCTGCTTCTGTTCGAAGCTTCCCATGAGTGAGGGCAGAAGAGGTTCCTCCCCCTCTGCACTCAGCTTTGTTTGGTCTTCCTTTTGAGATAAGTCTTTGTGTATCTCCTTTTTGGCTCCAAGCACAGAGGGATGACGCAGGAAGTAGAAAATATTGGAGGTAAACAGTCTTACACCTGACCTGTTCAAACTAAATCCATTTGCCTTAAAAAGATGTCTACGCTCTCATGTACGGGAGTAAAGAAGCTCGTATCTTGTAGGGAGTGCAGGCCAGTCGGTCTCATCACAGATTTCCGCTCACTGTGTCCAGCCTGCACTACGTCCTCCCGTTTCCCAGAGACATGATTTAGTTTTTGGCTTAGCACCAAGACAGTTCCAGGGAGGATTATCACTCGGTGATTTAATGTAATGAGCAGAGGCTCCCTCTTTCTCGGTCGTGTTATCTCTGCCTCTTAGCTGTGTATTAGCTTGCTCATTTCCACTGTTTTGAAAGAGTGATAAGGTTGTTTCATTTCCACACAATCCATTTACCTCCACATTAACTTCTATCCGTTGAACTTTCCTCTCCAGTGCTGTTAGTCCATTGTGGAGACGGAAGGCATCTTGTTGCTGTAGCTTAGCGTTAGCACCTTTACGAGCTATATCTAGCTTTAGCTGAAGGCTAAGTAATTAGATGCTATAGATCAGGCTTCAGCTGTGTGTAGGCCACGCACAGAGAACCCTGAAGATAAAAGATCGATGAAATATTGCCGTTACTACTAAAAAAGGTTTTTCCCATAAATTTATATGTATTCAAAAGTCCTGCAGGTTGGATCATAAGGGGGGAAAAATAAAAATAAGCAGAAAAATGCAAGCGGAAGGGAGAGCAAAGTAGAGAAGCAGCCGATTGCAGCGAAGCAGGAAGTAGAATTTTTAATTACATTTTTAATTGAAAGTCTGGAAATTTTGGATGTACAAAAATAGATACTATTATGTATATTATATTCTACAAATCTTGTCAAAGTTTACAGTGCAGTCAACATTTCTCATGTGCAATTATTATTTATATATACACCAGAGGTGATGGAAGCCATCAGACTGAAGAAGGAGTCCTTTAGGGCTTAGTGGTGCTTGGGGACTCCTGAAGCAGCTGAACGTAATAAGGGGTGGAGGTATAGGCTGGGGTGAGGAAAGAATTCAGAAAGGCAAAGGGGTGATACTGTTTTCTGGCCTCAGGAAAGTACTGGAAAACAGTTTGGGGACTCAGAAAAGCCCCAAAGGGGCTTTTTTATGCTTTTGGGTGGGAACCAAACTGAGGATACTTTAAGGTGGTGGAAAGAACCCTTTAAAGATCTCCTTGATCTGGTCACCATGTGCTCTGAAAATGTGTAAGAGCCAGAAGACTCAGAAGATGATTCCATCACTGTGGCAGAGGGTTCCACCAAAAAATAACCGGTGCTAGTTCTGTGCTTGTGCCAGAGCCAATGCTTAGTTGATTCTTAGCCAGTTCTTTCAAAGATCTCTTTGTTTTTCCACTGCCTGGTTAGTGCTGCATCATAACATAATCTAAAGCATTGCAATGCAACTGTATACACCTGCATGGGGAGAAGAAAACAGGACGCACACGAACAGAGAGAGATTTTAACTTTGGTTAAAGTTCATCCTGCTCATACAAGTGCTGCTGTTGTGCTTCCACGCTTTGCTGGATTTGCAAATATGTGTACAAAACATGTTCGTGCTGCACTGCCAGTGGTTGATTACAAAGCACAGAGCAGTAACTACATTTGCAGAGAAAGGCAAATATGCAATGTCACTATGTGTCATGATGTGACATCTGTCCCTCTCTTTGTCAGTCCCTGCATTCTTGATTGTCCCGAGCTGCCCTGAGTCTTCCCATATTGCCTCCCCTGTGTATTTTAACCCCTGTGTTCCCTGTCTTTTGTTGGATCGCTGTTGTATATTGGTCGTGTAAAGTCTTCCACATCGTTATAGTCAGAGTTCCTGAACTTGAGTTTGCTGTAAGCATGGACAGGATCTTCATTAAAGAATCTTTTCTACTACGTCCATCTCTGGATCTGGGTCCCTCTACCAACATTAAATCATGACACTATTTAGGCGGGGAAGAAATAGGGGCAAGCTCTGGCCCAGCAAGGAGTTGGTGTTTGGTTAAGCCCTGGTTTGGAACCAAGAAACTGTTGTTTTGGTATTGAAGAACCAAATAACCAGTTCCAAGTCAGACTATGGCATTGAACTAACACTGGAACCAGCTTTGTGGAAAAGATGAGATCCATGGGCTATCTCGTTCATGAGACATGATCAGCATATCTCACAAATTTACTGTGATTCGTGAATAGGGTAGCTGTATTCACCCCCAGAGATAGCGTGAGGAATTTCATAATCGGGGTGAAGCTTGAGGTTGTTTGAGGTGTGTCAGGCTGCAATTGATTCATTCAGTTCACTTTACAAAAAATCCAATCATAACATACATTCAAATTGATCCTAGCTATCAAACAATGCACCAAGTTCAGTTTATTATTCAAATTAGTTTTTAAAGTTTTGTATCTAAAACAACCTAGCAAACTCCTTCTGGACCTACGTATAGCGACAGTAGAAAATTGCCTGCATTGTGTCATTGACTTCACACCAATCCCTTATACTGAGCAAGCATGTAGTAACAGTGGAGAGGAAAAACTCCCCTTTAACAGGAAGAAACTTCCAGCAGAATCAGAATCTGGCTCAGTACGAACAGCCATCTGCCGGTGCTTGAGAAGACAGATCTGATAAGGATGCCTCCTGGTTCCTCTTTTTGGAGGTTTTCCAGGCACATCCAACTAGGAAAAGACCCCAGACAAGACCCAGAGATCGTAGGAAAAACTACGTATCCTTTCCTGCCTAGGACAGTCTTGGGATACCTCAGAATAAGCCGACATGGAGAGGGATGTCTGGGTTTCCTAGCTGATGGGCTTTCTGTAGTAACTTTATTTGTATAGGGACAATGTGTATTAAAGGACACATGTTTTAGCATATGTAAATACACGCGATTATAGCCAGGGCTAATTTCCATCTCTAGTCCCATTCACTGGAAATACCAGCAATCTGTTATCTACATAACCCAATCATGGATAAGTGGAATACAATAGATGGATTGATGAATTTAACATTTATTAAAGGCAAGTCAAAATCAAGAAATGAAAACTAAAATTGTGGTAGAAAAGCCTGATGCTATGTGTTAGGATGACAGAAGTTAAGATTTAATTAATTGTTTTTACCTGAATAATTTTAAAACTAAATTACATAATTACATTAGATTACACACTAAATTTAAACTAAATCAACTATGGCAGAAATTAAAGTGATAATTTTGGGCTCATGGTGACAAAATAGTTTCATCTGTATTTTTCTCAGAAGGCATTTGTTCTGTGTATGTGGGCAGCTGCAAATTTTATTAAAGCCAGTTTTTGTTATAGGAGCTTCTTTGTTGGTTGGCACTCCTTCAGCCCATGACTATAAAATTCACTTCACAGAGGACAGAAACACTGGTGTTCCAGCAGCTTCCGGTTTATGGTAGGCTTGGTTTCTGGGTTATTCCTATACATCAAAACCAAATCAAAAATTACATTTTATCTGAGGGGGTCAGTTCATCTGTTCTCAGATGTCAGAGAAGGAGTGACATATTTAAATAACATGTACATCCACCGTGTTGGCGTTGGTGTTGGTTTACCCCTGTAAAACATTGAATTCAGGTGTTCCAATCACTTTAACAGTCACATGTTTCTACAATCCATCACCTTAGCATGCAGACTGCCTCTAGAAACATTTGTGAAAAAAGCTTCATGGAAGGGCGTTCAGCTGCATCTAAGCCTAATATCACCAATAGCAGCCCAAATCATCAGATGCAGTTATGCACCACTGGAATAAATGCCACAAGTTTTTTGGAACAGTTTGTCTCTTCCTGTTCCAGAATGACTGTGGACCAGCGCACAAGACAAGGTTTTGAAGACATAGAACTTGACTGAACCACGCAGTACTAATCTCAACCATATAGAAAAGCATCTGGGGTTAAATTAGTGTGAAGACTGAAAGCTAGTCCTTTGCTACACATCAGTATCTGACCTCAAATATGCGCTTTTGAAAAAAAATAAAATTTTAAACCAAAAAAGAACCATACATCTAAACTTTATAGAAATACTTCCCAAAAGAGTTGAGTCTGTTTAGCTACAAAGGATGCACAGACATTACATGAAATGGATTAGGACTGGGATTTCACTTAGCTTGTACAATTGGTAAAAACAATAATTTTGGCATCTATAGTTGGTTAGAACTGTCCAAAGGTCTTCATAGACATTTACTGAGCTCAGGAGACTTTCTTATTGGTCTTAATATTGGCCTGAATCTTGTCAAATGCCAGTCCTGTCAAACAAATATTTAAAGCTGGTAAGGTAAGACTCCCTGCTGTACTGAATCATGACCACTAACACAAAGTTAATTGGCTCTGACTTTGTCGAGCTGAAAAGGCCTGCATGGTTCATGAACTGCAAAGAGTAACTCTTAAAAGCAAACAGCAGCAGGCGACACAGCTCCTTAAAGACCGAGAGAGAGAGCACGACCAAGTGCAATGAGTGTGTTTATATTTGTGTGCGGATACAATAGGAAGCAGAGTGATACAAGCCAGGATCAAATAATTACAGCAAAAAGCTGACTTTTGGTAGAAAATGTGGGTATTAAAAGATACAGCAACAAACTGTATGACTCTTCAGACTGTTTACCTCTGCTGTTAACAGGCAACAAGAAGCAGATTTAGCACCAGTTGGATAAACCTGATAAGGGACAGAAAGTTGAGGGGATATTACCCAGTCCACAGGTAAAGGTAAGTTGCCAGGCAGGGACAGAAAACAGTAGGACTCCTTTAAGTCAGCTTCTAGCTTTCAATTGAATTTGCATGATGAAGATGGTAAAAAAGCTGTGCCTACAGAACGAATGTTAATTGTTAACTGTCAAGCCAATTTAAAACTAGCCAAGTACATCTTAAAATATTCTTCACATTGCTGTACCCTTACAGAAGGTCTGTAGAATATATATATCTGTGGAAGCAGTCTGTGTGCCTAGGTTCCGTATTTTATACACCACTGATATGATTAGAACACTTGAATACCTTGGTTTGGATGGTTACCTAATACTTTTGACTGTATAGTGTTCTCATGACCCTGTAGGGATTAGAGAAAACCCCCAAGTCATTGGAATTTGTCCAATGTTTGATTCAAAAATCCTTGTAGTTGGATTTTGTTTAATAAACCCCACCCTGGAAAAAGAACAGTGAAACAAACAACTGTCTCTTCTTTATTCTGACTCTACATTAGCTTAATACTAAATGAGTTGCTCATTTGCTATTATTTATTCCCATGACAGCTCATTTGACAGATATGTCTATGACTCACTAAATGACGTGAAGCTTGTCAATTTCCAGACACATAGTTTTTGTATGTCGAGTACTACCAACAAAAGTAATCCTAATGTCATCTTCTTCTAGAAGACCAGGAATTCTTTTTTACATTTTCATCTAGTACAACAGGTTTTTTTAAACCAAATTAGAACCAAATAAATGCAAACGAGATAATCTACCATAGACACTAGTGTTAAAAAAAAGGTTTATCGATCTCAATAAAGAATGTTAACAACATGCATCCTGAAACAGTTTTTCGGTTTATTTGCTTTTTAAAATTTATAACTTTTTATTTTTTGTAATCTCTTGTACTGTTGTACCTCTCTTCACAAAGTAAACATGTTTATTTGAAGCCATAGCACACATACTTTAAGATATTAACCACTTAGGGTTACACAAGTACCTACCAGTGGATGGCCAAAGAAATGTTGACATCATTACGTTCAGAAATTTGGCTAACGGCTTATGGCTGCTGTTTGTGCTCTGTGTCCGTAAAACAACTTAAAACCTTGCTGACATGCACACAACTAATTTCTTTTTTTTTTTTTTAACCAACTACACCAAAGAATAATTCTTTCTATGCATCTTTTAGGGTGGTGCATGCTTAGACTAATAAGTTCTAAGCTGTACACTGAGTGTACCACTGGGAGACTTGGCAGATCTGGGGAGACAGCTGAGAAAATTCTTTTCACACAGATCTCATGGTTGAGTGGATGCAGAAAGATGACTGTTTAGAGAAAAAATGTAAAGCGCCATTTGTAGTACCCTAAAACCCTTCTAGTAATATTTCTTTTTGGGACTTTTTTTAAAATAGAATCAACTACCTGGTAAAGACCTGCAGTCCTTATAAAGCTCAGGCCTTATGGAGTGGAACAGTAATTTTTTAAGCTAAGCCTAGTAATTGTGTGTCAATTAGGGTTAAGGTTAGGCATGTCATGGTTTAAAGAGGAAAAGTGGTGCCCCCCTGCCTGCCTGCCTGCGTCCCTAACCAGAATAGAGCTGCATGGTCCTTTACTTAGTTAATTTAATATCAATAATACTGACATGGGGACGATTCTTCTGTTTATTCAGGCACTGTACAACTGTTAAGCCAGTTTAAAAACAATGAAATACTTTTTTTTTTACAATACACCACAGTTTGTTGCAGGTTGGAGTAAAATATTTTAATAGTATTCTAATGAGATTTACAGGGTTGTCAAAGTAAAACAGATAAAGGTAGATAAATTAATCTAATAAGTAACATTAGTTATTTTAGAGAGCTGTTTTATATTAATCTAATTTCACATGGGTAGCACATGAAAAGCTAAACAATTTCCTTTCTCTTCAAATTATCCAACTATTTAGCACCAATTCCCAACCTAACTTAAGACATTTTAAAGGAAAACAGGTTCACATCCTACCCAGCTATTTAGATATTAGGTTCCCCTTAGTTTAATCAGAGTTATTCCAATTCAATCCAGTCAGAATTAGTCCTGGTTATTGGTTTAAAGAGACCACGAAACAACAATTATTATTAGTCATTTAGATGTTATTAAACTAAATTAGTAATAAAGTGTGACATATGGAAAATATTTATCACCCCACATGTCTTCATAGAAATGTAAGAACAACTGACACAAACATTTGTCAGATACTAAAGATCACATTTTGATTAGAGTACCATTTATTTTCAAATTCAAATCAGAGCTAAACTACAAAGTTCTTACCAGCTCATAAATGGAAACAATTAAGAATAAATGTGATATATAAATTTGTCACAGTTTAAATCTTGTGCTGAATGAACAAGGCCTTTTTCAAAAATGCTGCAAAGCCAACTTGACAAATGCAGGCTTTCTCAGTTGTGAATAATATCTGTGCATTAATATTTTTCATGAAAAATTGTGATTTAAAGTAGTCAGTGTTGTGCCGATTCATCTACAATAAGAACTTGTTCTAAATGCGGGTCTTGCAGGTTAAAAGCAATTGTTTCACATTCATATTTCACCACCTTATTGTTTTGAACTAAATTTATAGCTAAGTTGCGGTAGCATATGGTTAATGCCAATGCTTAGTGTTCATTTTGTTCTCCTCGGTTGTCTTTGCTCTCATAAACAATCAAAAATACTGAAAGTCAAAGTTGTCTTTGACAAAAGCACTCATTGCATTTTAAATAATAATTTTATAGCCATAATATCTGAATACATTTAGGTCGACAGTAGGCTATATGGTTTTTGTCATAAGGCTGTTAATGCACCATTTTGTTCCTCTTTAATCCTGGTTCTGTTTGTTATTAGATGACAGAACCTTCTATTATGTAAATTAAATGCAACAGAAAACAACAAAATCCCTCAGTGTTACCTGGTAGTTTGAAGGGTTGATGCCTGAGCTTTCAGCTAATATCCTAACATAAAAGGGAAGCCAGAGGTGGCATAATACAATTTAAAGCGAGGGCACAATCATCAGCCTACCAATCAGACACTCAGCACCCACCTTAAAGGAAGTGCTGTGGCTTTTTCCCTGTGAAATGTCCACAGTTTACTCCTATAAAATACAGTGTAAATATTTTGTTCACCCCGAAATGGAGCGCTGTTTATTGACCTCAAGATGAGCTACGTCCCATTGATGTTCCCCACCTAAAAACTGGCATTGTTAAGTTTAAAGTTCTCAGAAATGTGAGCTCCACCCATGAATTTGTTCTTGCACAACATTGGTAGTAGTAGTTATAGTTTTCATTATTTCACTCAGCAACCAAGCCCTTTTTATAAATGCTCGGAAGCTTCTTGCATGTTTTAACTTATAATTAGCCAAATTATCTTTATTGACGAGCTCCAAATTTTTAAGTTTGGAATGCCTCCATCAGCCTCATCTTTACCTCCATTCTGTCTATCAACTTTAAGTCAGAACTCTGGCTACACAACTCCAGACCTTTTCCATTACTTTCAGTCAGAACAAACATCTTCATATTACTTGTTCCTGGTTCCACTGCAAGGCAAGGCAATTTTATTTGTATAGTACACTTTCAACAACAGGGTAATTCTATGTGCTTTACATGATTTGGTGATTAACGAACAAAACAAAAAACGTAGAATATAACATTGGAAATTAAAAGTAAAAGTAGCAAATTAGCATGAAACACACATTACACAAGATGTACAATAAAGCAAGAGAGCATGAACACATTTCATACATATAACATCAAACATTTACTCGAAGGCAATTCTAAACAGATGGGTTTTTAGTCTCGATTTAAAGCAGTTCAGAGTTTCAGCAGCTCTACACTCGTCAGGAAGTCTGTTCCAGATAAGGGGAGCATAAAAAGTGAAAGCTGCTTCTCCATGTTTAGTTCTGAGTCTAGGGATGTTTAGTAGGCTAGAGTTGGAGGACCTGAGTGGTCTTGGTGGTTGGTACCGTGACAACAGGTCTTCAACATATTTTGGTGCTAAGCCATTCAATGATTTATAAACTAGAAAGTTTTTAGAAGTCTATTCTCTGAGCTACAGGGAGCCAGTGTAAGGACTTTAGAACTGGGGTGATGTGCTCCACTTTCCTGGTTCTAGTGAGGAACACGAGCAGCAGCGTTCTGGATCAGCTGCAGCTGTCTGAATGACTTTTTAGGCAGACCTGTGAAGATGCTGTTGCAGTAATCAGTCCGACTAAAGATAAACGCATGGATGAGTTTTTCTAGGTCCTGCTGCAACATCAGTCCTTTAATCCTACAAATTTCAGGTGATAGAACGCTGACCTTGTTATTGCCTTTATGTGACCTTGGAGATTCAGGTCAAAGTCCATAACTACACCTAGGTTTCGGACCTGATCCGTAGTTTCTAGCTGGATTAACTGAAGCTGTGTGCTGACTCTTGATCGTTCCTCTTTAAGTCCAAAGGGAAATACTTCAGTTTTGTTTCTGTTCAGCTGGAGAAAGTTATGGCACATCCATCCATTTATTTGGTCAATGGATTGATTTAGGGTTTGAATGGGTTCAGACAGAGGTGGGACAAAGCCATTGTTTTGCAAGTCACAAGTAAGTCTCAAGTCTTTGTCCTCGAGTCCCGAGTCAAGTCAAGTCAAAGATGAGGCAAGTCCCGATTCGAGTCAAAAGTCAAAGCCAACAAGTCTCAAGTCGAGTCAAAAGTCCTACCATTTCAGTTTCGAGTCATTTCAAGTCCTCCTACCACAGAAATAAATGTACACAAATCATGTATGTCTGTAAGATTTGTGTTTATTTAAACCTCTATATAGACAATAACATTAATCAAATACAGTAAAAAACGTAAAATTTTATTTTCACAAAAAATGCTTGTATTTTAACAGCATATTGCACTAGAACAATGCACAGCAGCTTCAGTCCTGTATTGCATTGACCTCATTTTGCAAAACAGTTTAACTTTCAAATAGACATGGGTCCTTTTAACCTAAACTTTTTAAAACATGTCATCAATAAAATCCTCACCCCTCAAAATGATCACTTCTGAAAAACTGGACCAACCTGATAATATAATTGGAAAACCTCCATGGTGTGTAAAAAATATTTCCCCCAGTTTTCATGGGAAGTAACAAGTCTTCTCAAGTCAAAAGGCGCAAGTCCAAGTAAAGTCACGATTCATTGATGTTAAAGTCCAAGTCGAGTTGCAAGTCTTTGTACATTTTATCAAGTCGAGTCTGAAGTCATCAAATTCATGACTCGAGTCTGACTCGAGTCCAAGTCACATGACTCGAGTCCACACCTCTGGGTTCAGAGTCACCTGGTGACATTGTAATGTAAATCTGAGACATGCGGACATTTCTTGGGAATTTCAGCAAAATCCATCTGTAACCTTTTGAGTTATGTTGATAACTAACAAACAAACAAACTGACAGACAAACCCTGGCGAAAACATACCTTTCTTGGTGGAGGTCGATATTAACATATTTTATGTATTTGTAAGATGGCACGATAAAGAGAGAGAGAAATGTTATGTATTTTTGATTTATTTATTACTTTCATCAAAGTCAGAACTATACATACACTAAGTTTATTGTGTCTTTAAACAAAAAGAGAAGTCTAGATGATTCCATTCTGAGCTTAAGAAGCTTCTTATAGGTTCATTGAGTCCGTCTGAGTTCATTGGTGCCCCCCCGTGGATGCATATAAAGGCACCCCCCCAAACACAGAGCCTCTTTCTTTGATATCATGGGAAAATCAAGAGAAATCAACCAAGACATCAGGAGAAGAGTTGTGGACCTCCACCAGCGTGGCTCATCCATAGGTGTAATTTCCAGACAATAACATTCTGAGTCCCAGAGGCGAACAAATTTTGTTGAGAAACGTGTGAATCAACCCCAGGATAACAGCTAAAGTCCTTGTGAAGTCACAGGTTGAAACGTGTAAGACACTGTCTCTATCCCCAGTCAAACCAGTTCTGTACCACCATGAGGTGAAAGGTTGCTCTGGGAGGAGGAAGACATTACTTCAAAACCTCCATTAAAAGTCAGACTGAAGTTTGGAACTGAACATGGGGACAAACTTCTGAGTTTCTGGAGACATGTCCTCTGAAACCATAACTGTTCAGTCATAATGATAAATGGTACATTTGGAGGAAAAGGGAGAAGATTTGAAGCCTTAGAACACCAAGGCCCAATTGTGGAGATGCTGTGGGGCTGTTTTACTGCAGAAGGGACTGGTGCACTTCACAAAATAAATGGCTTCATGCGAAAAGAAAATGATGTAGATATATTAAAGCAAGAACTAAAGACATCAGCCAGGAAGTTGAAGCTTGGGTGCAAATGGGTCTTCTAGATGGACAATGATCCTTCAGATTAATAAACCTCCAGATTAGTAACAAAGTCAAGGTATTGGAGTGGTAATCACAAATCCCTGATCTCCATTCCAGAGAAAATCTGTGGGTGGGACTGAGAAGGTGAGTGGGAGCAAGAAGGCCTGCAAACCTGACCCAGTTCCACCAGTTCTGTCCAGATGAGTGGAACACAATTCCATTAAACTATTGTACAATAGTTATATACACTTTTGACTTTGATGAAAGTAATAAAAAAATACATGACAATTCTCTCTCTTTATTTGGACATTTCACAAATACAAAAAATATATGAATATTTTATTGATCTAAAACCCAAAAGTTTACTCTGATTTGATGTTTGACAGCAAACAAAAAAACCCCAAAACAAAAACTGTGGGTTTTTTCAGAAGTGGATGTAAAGAGACAGAAAGGACACTTTAAGCTGGCTTTAGTTTTATAAAGTTCGAAGTTTAGACTTTGTATTTTCTTACGGCTCCTGTTGTGAAGGTTGTGTTTCAGTTTGTTCCTTTGATGAGAAAAAAATCAAAATTCAAACTTAATACTGATTCTTAGAAGAAAATAAAGGTATAAGAATATATATAAAAAAAGCTTAATAACAAAATATTGCTATATTGAAAAACCAATAAGCAATCATCATCAGTCCAGAAGTGTTCAAATGAAGTATGCACTTTGGATTGAGTTGTTGAACAAGTTGTTTGAAACAAGATTCTCCAATGATGTAAATAGGAATCTGATCCATACAACTGTAGGTATGTTTATTGGCAACTTTTTCAAGTCTAGACTGGGACTTGACGGAAACTGTCAAAATTGGAAATTTAGTGCTCTTTATTAACTCTGAAATCTACAGCAAATATACAGTTTTCTTCCAAAAACTGAAATTAACGTTATGTTTTATTTTTAGCCATAGCTGCTAACAACTTTACTAATACAAAGAGAAATATTAGCAGACCTCTCAAGAGCTCAGTCTAAGCCCCGCCCTCTGCAGAGCTGCTTTGGCCTTGAGACAGTTTAGAGGCCAAAGAGCATGCTGGGATTACAGGAAACCCCCCTACCACTGCTGCCCCCCAACCCTCTCCTTTCACTTTCAGCAATGAGTGATTCGACATGTAGAACACAGGGAAGACCGCAAAGACGAAGGACATCGGAAGGTTGGAAGTTAATAAATGATCAGGTAATAACTACATTTTCAATTATAGTATACTGATCGGTCACACATTCACGTACTAGCCATCAGGATCAGTGATCAGTTATATTTCAGGGGAACTTCAAATGTCAGCAAATTAAACACATATATTTCATAAGTCTTTGTTTTGTCACAATGAAGCCGCATTTATTTCGAAAGCTTCAGCGTTTTGGGTCACAAGCATACATTTAATTAATTTATTTTGCAAGATTGGCTGTTGATTCCACCAATTACTCCAGTACATTCATAGCTGCCACTTTCCCAGAATGCTATGCAATGCAACATCTGAGACTAGTGTTTATTAACACAGTTTTCAACCTTTTTTGAGCCTAGGTAAAAAAAAATCATAAAAAAATCACGAAGCACACCAGCATCCCCAATTATATTAACAATATAGTCATTTTATCAAAGTGTCTTTAATCAAATAAAAACAAAAACGTATTATATCATCTTTTATCATTCTTCTTTCAAATAAAAAGTGCACTTATAGAATAGTTAGCATTCTTGTTTGGAAGCAAAGGGTGTTTCGTTTGGAGATGGCGTTTAAGCTTGCTTGGTACCATAGCACTGTTAGATAGCTTTTAACCACACACCAAGCACAACGAAGTCGGTGTTGTTGCATCCCCGGTGAAAGTAAATCCCAATAAACTGTAACTCTGGCTGTATTGCCTCGAGCTCACTTTATTTGTCTTCATTTAACATCCACTCATACTAGGGCCTTCATCTAGGTCCGAATTATGTCCAGGGCCCAGATCGGATTTATCATTTCAACTTTTCAAAAACTTCTCCATGACCGTCTTGCTAGCCACAATGCTGTCACCACTACCATCATGCATTCATGCATCACTAATTCTCTTGTCTTAATGTACAATGCAATTCGCTACCTGCTGCCATCTAGTGAAAAGGAATCATTACACTACAGCATAGACACTCAACAATGGCATAATATTTGCAGATAATAATTCATTCGTTTATAAACAATGTTTTTAGACCAATTAGGTGAAATTAGATCATTTTCAAAAACACTGCATTAACAAATATCCAGTACTCATAAAAATGTTACTTAATATTATTATTATTAGTCCAAATTTTTTATTTTTTCAGTTTTGAAATGTTTTTTATTCATCTGTACACCAAGATTGAAACAGTCTGCTCATCTTAAGGCTTTCCTCCAACAGTAACACTGAATACTGGAAATTATTTGGCATGAAAATCAGAGGGGAAGCTGTAAAAGCTGCAGGATGAGAATATTGGAGGGAGGCAGATCTCTCAGTGGGAGTGTGGCGCAGTAAAGGGGTCTCTGCTTCTTCTGACTTAGAAGAATAAGAAGCTCTGGAGTGCTTTTATATACACTCAACAAAAATATAAACGCAACACCTTTGTTTCTGCTCCCATTTTTCATGAGATGGACTTAAAGATCTAAAATTCATTCCAGATAGACAATATTACCATTTCTCTCAAACATTGTTCACAAATCAGTCTAAATGTGTGATAGTGAGCACTTCTGCTTTGCTGAGATAATCCATCCCACCTTACAGGTGTGCTACATCAAGATGCTGATCTGACATCATGATTAGTGCACAGGTGTACCTTATACTGCCCACAATAAAAGGCCACCCTGGAATGTGCAGTTTTTTGCTTTATTGGGGGTCTGGGGACTCAGAACCGGTCAGTATCTGGTGTGACCACCATTTGCCTCATGCAGTGCAACACATCTTCTTCGCATAGAGTTTATCAGATTGTCAATTGTGGCCTGTGGAATGTTGGTCCACTCCTCTTCAATGACTGTGCAAAGTTGTTGGATATTAGTGGGAACTGGTACACTCTGTCGTATACGCCGGTCAAGCACATCCCAAACATGTTCAATGGATGAGATGTCCGGTGAGTATGCTGGCCATGCAAGAACTGGGACATTTTCAGCTTCCAAGAATTGTGTACAGATCCTTCCAACATGGGGCCGTGCATTATCTTGCTGAAACATGAGGTGATGTTCATGGATGTATGGCACAACAATGGGCCTCAGGATCTCATCACGGTATCTCTGTGCATTCAAAATGCCATCAATAAAATGCACCTGTGTTCTTCGTCCATAACAGATGCCTGCCCATACCATAACCCCACCACCACCATGGGCCACTCGATCCACAACATTGACATCAGCAAAGCGCTCACCCACACGACGCCACACACGCTGTCTGCCATCTGCCCTGAACAATGTAAACCGAGATTCATCCGTGAAGAGAACACCTCTCCAACGTGCCAGACGCCATCGAATGTGAGCATTTGCCCACTCAAGTCTGTTACGGCGACGAGCTGGAGTCAGGTCAAGACCCCGATGAGGACGACGAGCATGCAGTTGAGCTTCCCTGAGACGGTTTCTGACAGTTTGTGCAGAAATTGTTTGGTTATGCAAACCAATTGTTTCAGCAGCTGTCTGAGTGGCTGGTCTCAGACGATCTTGGAGGTGAACCTGCTGGATGTTGAGGTCCTGGGCTGGTGTGGTTACACGTGGTCTGCGGTTGTGAGAACGGCTGTATGTACTGCCATATTCTCTGAAACGCCTTTGGAGACGGCTTATGGTGGAGATATGAACATTCAATGCACGAGCAACAGATCTGGTTGACATTCCTGCTGTCAGCATGCCAATTGCACGCTCCCTCAATGCTTGTGGTATCTGTGGCATTTTGCTGTGAGACAAAACTGCACATTCCAGGGTGGCCTTTTATTGTGGGCAGTATAAGGTACACCTGTGCACTAATCATGATGTCAGATCAGCATCTTGATGTGGCACACCTGTGAGGTGGGATGGATTATCTCAGCAAAGCAGAAGTGCTCACTATCACACATTTAGACTGATTTGTGAACAATGTTTGAGAGAAATGGTAATATTGTCTATCTGGAATGAATTTTAGATCTTTAAGTCCATCTCATGAAAAATGGAAGCAGAAACAAAAGTGCTGCGTTTATATTTTTGTTGAGTGTACAAACATGCAGAAAATAAACATCAGTCTTTGTCTATGAATAGAAAAAAAAGTTTTTGTTTTAAAGGAAGTGATGAACCCTGAAAAACAGGATGTTTTCATGGTTTTATGATGGAAATATTTGATTTATTGCAGGTCTAGATACCTAAAAATTTGATTTTAGAGGCTTTTCTGCTCATATTTACTTTATTTTCCCTCCACTGAATATGATAATTATGAACTAAACTGTCTCATCTACTCTTTATTCATTTTTCTTATAAAAGACCCAAACAGCGCTAACTCACTAACTAAACCAGACTAAAACAAGGAACGCCTTGGACCTGGATGAAACGCTGTCCTCAATCATGACAGTAAAAATGGTAAACAATGAGCCACGGTGCTTTAGATGGGAGCCACTTGTGTTTGTCATCAAGGCATCGAAGTGTTTCTACAAACACATGCAGCACACGAAACACAAGAAACTAACTGACATTAACACACTGCACTGAAATACACTCAACAATTGAATACAGCTGTATTCATTGTATTTCTTTTAATTGTTTGTATTAAAAATACAAATGTTGTTTGGATTTGGTAAACTCTGTCCTTTATTAGATTAACCAGTTATCATGTCTATTGTTTATTTGTAGCAATGATCATGTAAAATTAGACATTTTTCTTAATACCAAAAACAGTTGGGAGAACAGAATGATGTTGCCGGGCCAATGCGGCCAAAACATAGATAATCTGTTGTTTCTTCAACCCCAGCAATCTTACTCTGAACTTTTCTTTAAACTCATTGGTAAATTGCTCATACTTAAATGTAAACATAACATCGGACATGTTTAATGCTTTGCTGTTGTAGATATAAGAGCTTGACTGATCTTTTTAAAATTCCTGTTAAACATCAGAGTCTCAGGTTTGTATCCACCACTCTGTAGCATCATGCTCAGCTAGCATCAGGGATTGTCGACATCCTTCAGCTGTTCCTGCTCCTCAACTTCATGGACAGAGTACCTCCAAACTATTTAGGTTTTATACCAAAGACGGTCAAAAAGAATCTTCTTCAGATGTACGTTATTGTTGATTTAGATGCTAACTAGTGTCTTAAAACGTGTTTTTAAAGAAAAACAACTTTGTTATCGAAATATTGATTCTGTTGATGATCTGGAGGGAAGAAGATCACTCATGATACTGCACTAGGCATCAAGACTTTATTTGGCCATGTTGTTGAACATAACCACTCTCTAACCTTGCTCTATGATATCTGACACACAGGTTAAACACAGTTAAACGGAACATTCTGAATATATAGCCTAAATAGATCTATTTCTAAACGTCAACATTTTCTCACTTGCAATAAACAGTAAGCAGCTGGTGGCAACTTGAGCCAGAGGACATATTGTTTTCTTCTACAAGTTTTAAAGGGAAAAGATGGACTGCTTGTGTCTGCTGCAAAGTGCCTAACGTGGTCAATGGAAAAAAAAACCTGCAGCTTTAGTACTGTTGTAATGATCAGATTATTTAAAAACCAATACACTGACTGTTGAAACTTGGTCATTAATAAAATCCCAAACTTTTTAATTCCAAACTCATTGCTAAAAATAGTTAAGACTTAGAATAGCAAACACAATGGGTCAACTAAAGTTCCTGTTGGTTTCAGAAGAACAGTCACAGAATGTTCTTTTTTTATCCATTGTTAAAACATCACTTTGGTTTTGGTTTTGACACCATTTATGTTGTTTTATCTGTTTTTGTTGCATGGCTGGCCTTTCCCACTGTCATTATCTGATTTGTATTCAAGATTGGCTTTTAAGCTTTTATTTTCTGTTTTTCATTCATTCTTCTGAGCAGCACTTTGGTTCTGTGTGGTATTTTAAAGTGCTTTCTAAATGAAGCTAGATTAGAATGGATTGGACCTAAGTATCTAGATGGGACCCATGATGGGAGTTGTTATTTCCGCAAATACTTTTTGTAGCTGCAGCAGGATGTGTTGAATGCAGTGGGTGTTTCGTTTCGTAGTGAAAGAGTAGTTTTCATCAGGGTTTTTTAATTGAATGAATTATAAGCAGGAAATGCTTGTCATATTCCTTTTTTCCTCTCTCTGTATAAACAGCCCACAGCAGAGTTGTTGGAGAGGACCTGGGAGATGAAAGAGGAGCGGAGGGGAGATGGAGAGGGTCGTCCACTGAGGATCGGACTCCCCCATTCAATCTGTGCAATCTCCACAACAGCGAGAAATAGATTGCTTTTTAAATAGATTGCTTAGCTCCCTATCTTGGAGGCGCTGATGTGGATACATTTCATAGCAGCCTTTGTTTAAACGAGCATATTTGACAGCAGAGCTAGTTATCTTGCTAATAATAAAGGTACAATACTGTTAGCGTTGCCATCATCTCCCCATTTGGACATTAAACACAGATCTAAAAGGAAATGAATAATACATGTTGGATTTATTAAGGACAGCGAGCACTGTATTCTTTAATGAATAGTATGCTGTAAAGTTGCAAGCTGCCTTTTGGGCTACTGTTCTGTGTATCATATTAATATTAAACCAGAAGTAGGAAGAAGGGACGGAGGGAAAAGAAATCAAAAGACAAACATGAAGAATGTTGATCTTCTCAGACCTTAGGAAGAGCCAAAATGCAGCAGATTTTCAACTAATTAATATTATAATCAAAGCTTGTTGATGGAAGCAACATTATTCTGCTGGTTGGGGAGTAGGCTGGGAGTCAGGTGATAGTGGAAGGAAGGGGGAAAGGAGACGGGAGCGGTTTGGGGTGCAGGGAAACATTCCTTTCACTCTGATTCTTTAGAACAAAAACTTGTTCTTTGTTAAACTAAACCACAGTTGATTCAGCAGCAGAATAGCACAGTAAAATATCTAAGCAGATGAACATTTTGCATCAAGGAAAACTGTGAAAAAGAAATTCTGCTGACCTTAGAATGTCTTCAAGGGTTATGTACAGTGTCCACGGAAAATCCATTTAAACACCATGAAACAGTTTTATCTCATAAACAGCAAAGATCTGGAGGACATCTTACGTCAACTGAACTCCTCCTCTTGCAGCTTAGACATCCTGCCCACAGGCTTTTAAAAAAAGGTCTCAAAGATCTTGGAGTCAGATCTGTTACAGATTGTGAACTCATCTTTAATGTCGGGTGTTTTCCCAGAGCCCCTGAAAACAGCTGTAATTAAACTCCTGCTGAAAAGAGACAATCTGGACAAGACACAAATGAACAACTACAGGCCCATCTCCAATCTTCCATTTTTAAGTAAGATCATTGAAAAGGCTGTTTTTCATCAGCTAAATGACTTCTTAAGACAAAGCAACTGCTATGACGTCTTTCAGTCAGGTTTTAGACAGCACCATAGCACTGAGACTGCTCTGACCAAAGTCATCAATGACATCCGTTTGAATACTGACAGTGGAAAAACGTCAGTGTTAGTTTTCCTGGATCTCAGTGCTTCATTTGATATTGTTGACCACATTATTTTACTCAAACGACTGGAGAACTGGGTGGGTCTCTCTGGCACTGTACTAAACTGGTTCAAAACGTACTTAGAGAATAGGAAGTATTTTGTGTCAATAAGTAACTTTACATCTGAGCAGACGGGAATTACATGCGGGGTTCCCCAGGGTTCCATCCTGGGACCTCTTCTGTTTAACATCTATATGCTCCCACTGGCACAGGTAATAAATAACAACAATATAAGTTACCATAGCTACGCAGATGACACAGATAGATATTAGAATGTCACCAGAAGACCAAGGGCCTCTACAGGCTCTTGGCAAATGCATTGAGGAAATTAATGACTGGATGTGCCACAATTTTCTGCAGTTGAACAAAAACAAAACGGAGGTAATTGTCTTTGGAGCTAAAGAGAAAAGATTGAAGGTCACCACAGGGCTTCAGTCCATACACCTAAAAACCACCAACCACTTCAGAAATCTGGGTATAGTGATGGACTCAGACCTAAACTTTGAAAAACACATTAAGGCAATCACAAAATCAGCCTAGTATCACCTTAAGAATATCTCAAAGATAAAAGATCTGATGTCTCAGCAGGAACTGGAAAAACTAGTCCATGCATTCATCTTTAGTCGGCTTGATTATCATAACAGCGTCTTTACAGGTCTACCTAAAAAATCAATTAGGAAACTACAGCTCATCCAGAACTCTGCTGCTTGAGTTCTCACTAAAACCAAAAAAGTGGACCACATCAGTCCAGCTCTGAGGTCTTTACACTGGCTGTCTGGCTGTCAGAGGATAGACTTCAAAGTTCTGCTGCTGGTCTATAAAGCTCAGAATGGTTTAGGACCAAAATATATCAGTGATCTCCTGACCCAGTATGAACCTACTCGACCCCTCGGGTCACCTGGATCCGATCTTTTATCAGTTCCCAGAGTCAGAACCAGACATGAAGAAGCTCCGTTCAGCTTCTATGCTCCACATGTCTGGAACAAACTCCCAGAAAGCCTCAGATCAGCTGAAACACTCAGTTTATTTAAATCCAGGTTAAAGACCCACCTGTTCTCAGCTTCTTTTGATTAGATTTTTATTCTAAGTTTTAAATCTGCACGGCTTCTTTTAAGATTTTTTTTTTCTCATTTTAAATCATGGTTTTTATTCCTGTACTTTTGCTTTTTCTGCACCCTGCTCTAATGCTTTTGATGTTTTATGTAAAGCACTTTGAATTGTCTTGTAACATGAATTATGCTATACAAATAAACTTGCCTTGCCAAACTTGCCTTGCCTTCAAATTTCTGCTTTTTTAGAGAAATGTTGATGAAAGGCAATTTTTTAAAAGACACTTGATTGTCTCAGCCTTCATTTGGACATAATGAGTTTGAATGGTTCTTATAAAAATAAAAACATAAAAGTATTATAGACATAATCAAATTCACATCATGTTTAATTTACCAAATAGAAATATGCAGATGGTTTAATAATTTAGTATGTCATGAATTGATCACAGCATTCTAACTCAAACACAAAATTGACTTTCACATGTCAAAAATCTGAACCCAAATATCTGGCTTCTTTTTAAAGTTAAAATATTAAAATATTAATTCATTTTCTGCGATGGAATGGTGACCTGTCCAGGGTGTACCCCGCCTGTCGCCCTGTGACTGCTGGAGACCGACACCAGCCACCCTTCGTTGGATGGACGGGTGCAGATAATGGATGGATTAATTCATTTATTTTTTGATCTTGCCTAATTAAATTAGTCTTGAGTTAATATAACTGAACTGAACTCTGGTGTTAGAGTCTGGGTTTCACAGGTTCCAGCCTCTCCGCTCCATTTGTTTTTATTAATTATTTATAGAAAAATCTTAAATATCCTTTATGCGATGTCATTCGGTTACACTGAAGCATTAAACAAGAAACGCTCAAGCTTTTTGTAAAAATCAATCTTTGTACTTATTTATTTAGTAGTCTTCAAAATAAACCCTAAAATATTATGTTGGCTGTTTCTACATGTGTTGAGTTAAATTAACTAGTTTACTTTCACATTACAATACAACATAATTAGAACAAGCTCAATTTAGGAACAAGAAATTTTGTTTCAAATCTGAATTGCTGTTTTCTGCTAAATAACATTCCAAATAAAATATAACATTATTAGCAGTTTCGTGACACTATCTTTACTTTTTTTAAACAACTCATTACATAACGAAATCCCAAAGTAAAAATCGATGAATGTCAAATAAAATGAATAGCTGATGATTAAGTGGATATAAAATCAATTTAGTATGAATAAAAATACATTAATGAAAAAGTTTCGATTCAAAGAGTATTTTTATTAATGGTAGCTTATATGCACTGTATTCCAAACTGCTTAAGTATGTAATGGGAGTATATGTCTGCCTTTAAAACCAGATCACAAATAAATGTCTGGAAGTTTCAGACATTTTCACAACAGCTGAAAGCTTATTTAGTGATAAATCAAACACACAAGTGTTTTGATATAGCCAAAAAATGCAGCTGAAGACAGCGTGTGCTGTAATGAAGGAACGTATCTCCCAATACGCCAGCATGGAGCACTGATGTGTTTTTAATGGTTTACAGAGAGAACAATGAAGCTCCGTGTCACAGAGGAACAAGATTTATTAGATGCTGATTCTATAAACAGGTTAGTGAAAAGACTTCCAGTGTTTTTTTAATGTTTTTTTTAGGGGGGGGCGTGGGGCTCTGGGTATGAAAATTTAGACTGTTTTGAAAGTTCAATAATTTCTTTGTAACTTCTCAGCATTTCCTGCAGACAGAAAGTCTTGGAATTTTTTTCTCTTTCTTTTTTAAAATAAATATATCACTTGATACTGTGAGAGAGAATAATCTCTCCTAAAACCAAACTAAACGTTATTTATTTACTTTAATATATTTGCATCCACTGTGTTCATATTTCTTATTTTAAAGCAAAACTTAATAACTTTCCTTCTTCTCCTCCCTACTGGTTGAAAGCTAAATTACTGTCGTAAACAAACCTGCCGCAGCCTGCTTGCTCACACCAGCTTTGCGACAACGATGTTGTCAGACAAGGTGGTGTACTTTGCATGTTTTTATGAATGTAGGATTATTGGCTGTTCAGAAAGAAAGAAAGAAAGAAAGAAAGAAAGAAAGAAAGAAAGAAAGAAAGAAAGAAAGAAAGAAAGAAAGAAAGAAAGAAAGAAAGAAAGAAAGAAAGAAAGAAAGAAAGAAAGAAAGAAAGAAAGAAAGAAAGAAATAGGACTTTGCTTGGTCCTTTTTTAGATGCCACTATAAAAATGATCAGACAGAGCAATAATACCCAGTAATAATAATACCACAAAAACTAAACAGAAAACTTAAGGATAAAAGAAAAACAGTGTGTTAATAATAATACCACCCACAAATGAACTCCCAAAATGTACATAACGCTTTAGTATATCATAGCCAGTTGCATTGTCTACTGTGATAAACTTAGAGCATTTTCGTGTGCAGAGACAGGTGACAGCTATAGGTAGACTAGTGGCAACCCAAAACAACAAAGTTGTTTAGCTGGCCAGCAGAGGGCTGCAGAGTGCTGTCCCATATGAAGCTGCGCAAGTTTCTGGCTCAAGAACCACTGAAATCAGTTTGAAAGCAACAGTTTAAAGTGTTAAAAACTCTATAGTGTTGCTTTAAATACATAAATAATCTTCTGAGTTTATGGTCCTACGTTACACTAATATTACACAAATTTTTTTTTAAACAAAATTAAAGATAAATCAAAATTCAGGATAAATAAAAAATTACTAAAATTACGTTACACTAAAAGATGATGCATAATTAATTAGGCTGAATATTTCCTGTGGCAGATTTGCTAAATGAGCCTCGGTTCTGTCCTTCCCATCATTACAGTCAATTTCTCTAATAGTGTGCCTAATAAGTAATGAGTGGCTTGAAAATGGATCCAAAGCCACCTTCAGGCTTTAAACCCTAACTTTGTTTTTTAAACTATGAGAAAAAAACTCAAATTCTTAAAATCTGTCAGAATTTCATCACAACATAAATAACTTTATTCGCATCTTTCATTTATTTCTGTTCATATATGCTGCATTCCTTATGCTTTTTGAGATGAAAATAATAGAGAGGGAGAACGGAACCCCAGGACTTTAACTAGGTAGGAGCACCGGGTGATAAATAATGAGGAAAAAACCGTGGGATAAAAAAAAAGAAAATAATATTTAATTTATAAAATAGAAAGTGAAATACAGTCTCTAAAAAATAGTGTTGCTGGCGCTGTATCTGTTATGTTACTGAATATGGTTTTAACAGGATTACAGGAGATAAAATGCACTAAGATGCTGCGGGTGTTTGGGGCCTAATTTAAATAGGATGTAATATGGTAATCTGGGACTCGCTGATAATAGCCTCTGACATCAGATATTATAATTAGAAATAATAAAACCAGGGGGCGCATTTTATCCCTGGTTTTTTTGTGTGGTTAATTTAGCCTGGAATTCTTGAGGATATATTTGATGTTGATTGCCTTTTTAAGGAATAAATTCAGCAATTGTCTTAAATTCACATGAGATTGTAATATCTCCTGGCCCACTCCAAAGCAGTCAAAAAGAGTAAAAACAAAAATGATTGGCTTCATTTAAACACCAATTTTATATTTAAAAAAATGTATCAACATTTTCTTTAACAGCCCTCTTTGGAATTCCCTGGAGTTTTTGGAGCTATTTTTTTTTATATCTTTTCAGATGTTACATATATTTTATATAATTTAAACCCAACTAAGAGGAATATTTATTCATTTAAAAAAGTAAAAAATCGGTATAGGGGAAAAAAGAAAAACATATTTCAGTTTATTTTTATTGAGGATACCTGTGCGAGTTACAAACCTTCCTAAATAAATCAAAGTTATATTTCAGATAGAATATGAGGGACAAAAATCAGACATAATTTATTTTAGCACCTGTGAGGTTTTAAATCGTATACCAGATCTTTTAAAAATGTATCAAAAAAGTGTGTGACTTCTTTGTGTGAAAGTGTGAAAAGGTTAGTCCTGATGCTGATCTTTGATGTTTTTACAAGTCGATCCTCACATCCAGTGAAAAAATGGAAACAGGGTTTTTAGTTTACATTTTTGGTTTGCTTAAAGAATTTATGGTGACGGGCTCTACTGTAGGACCCAATGTTTTTGTATGCATGAATACAGACAGAGCATTTTTAGCAGCCTACAGTGAAACACTGAGGAGATGACTAAGGTTTAATTTCTTTATGCTCTCTAGACAGTCTCTGTTGTACATTTATATGAGAAAAACCAGGGATGCCAAGCACCATGATCAGCAAAATATATTTTTCATTAAAGCAGAAATCCCTAAACCAGGCCTCAGATGTAAGAAATAATTTCTAATTTTATATAAATATAAAGTGTCATGATGAAATGTTCACATTTCGAAGAGAATTGTTTTATTTGTTTTATTTTACAGCCATGTGTTCTTGACAGAGATAAGGCACACATACAGGGAATGAGAACATTCACATATTGTTGAAATGATTAGAATGCATGCAGCAGTCATTCCTGATTATCTTTATGACAATTGTCATAATCATTATCATTTTCAGCAGCATGAAAACACAACCACAGCACCTCTCTGCCAGCAAAGGAAAAGAACGGCAGGGTCTCCATCAGCAACTACTAAACTTACTCATTTATCAGAGCATGGTAGAAATTGTCCATTGTGCTTAAAATGATGCATCAGCAGAGTGTTTTACAGTATGGCAGAACTGTACAACAGTTTGGCAACAAGGAAAGATTGTTCAAAAAACAGTCTGGCACTCAGTGACACAAGCATAGCCCTTCATAACACATCCATTTCAGTCCAAAGCTTGTTGGTGTGTGTGTGTGTGTGTGTGACTGCAAAATCTCGCGTTTTGAGTGCTTTACTCCATCCACAGTTCAGTTCTTATTAGTGTGTCAAAACCTCCTGCATGTGTTATTACTGCAGTTTGACTTTAATGTAAATCCATCCGTCTGAACTGATCAGTCAGCCCAGGCTGGCTGTGTATCTGCCAATGAGAGTACGAGTGCAGAAGAAGTTGTTGTTGTAGCAGCATTGATGTCAGTCAGCTAAGGCCTTTTAGCAGCAGCAGAAAACAAACCCACAGCAACATGAACACACAGGAAACAAATGTTCATGCTGCCTCTTTCCTGAGAACACAGAGGAAATATCTCAGCTGCGTTGTTGATTTTCCTGTTTTGTTTTGGTTTTTATATCCAGAAACAAATGCTTCATTTTGATCACCTCCCACAGAAAGTTAAACACACATCTTAGGGGGTTTTTCTACTTGGGGTTAAAAAAAAAACTGTACAGTAATTATAAGCTAAGCCCGGAGTTAAAAATATAATTGTGCTGTTTGAATAATTGAAAATTGTAATGACAGCGATGATTTATGTAATTACAACTACAAGGAAGTCAGACAGCCTTTGTTGTCAGCAGTTAGACCAATCCCTCCCTGGGAATTTTCTTTCGGGGGAAAAAGTCGGCACAGACACAGACTCACCCCATGATCCACAGCTTTATGGCACCTTTCCGTGAAATGATTTACACTAGCATAGACGCTCCAGTATGGAAATCTCCTCTGCATGATTATGGGAGGTGACGTGTGAGGGCATGGCTCTATGAGTCAAGTTGATCCTATTAGGTGTTTAAATGGATTTGACATGGGTGTTAAGGTTGAGAATGTGCCATGAGACAAGGAGAGGGAATCCATATTCATGGTACATTGTCCTGACAACATGGAAAACACTGCTTATAGACCATTTGAGTCAGGGGCAATTGTTTATCTAGACACCTCTCTCCTCAATGCATAAATTGAGCTGTCGGCTGCTCATAGTGAACATTTTGTTTTCTCAGCCGTAAGTGTGTGTGTAAGAGAGAGGGGGGTCAGCAGCAGCATTACATGTTGCTGTGATAAACGGCATTTGAGCTGTCATTTGCATGAAAAAGGGGTGAAAAGAGGAAAAGTAGAAGACAGCTTGACTGAGCTTGGCCTCCCAGAAATTCCCTACGTGTTATCAGACGAAGGGAGGTTTTACTCTATAGACGGAGCATTTGGAATATAGCTCAATAAGACCTTGTGCCATTTTTTTAATTTAAAGTTTAGTGTTGTCATGGTTTGGGTCATATAAAACAAATATGTCATCAGCAGGTCCCTAAACAGCTTCTTTCATTAGTTGTTACGTTGTTTTTAAAGCATCCCTTTTTTATTCAACATTTTCAAAAATAAGCTCAGCCCTCAACCAACAATTCTTATCCCAATGAAGTTATTTTTTTTCTTATTTTACCATTGTATTTCCAAAAAATGGAATCGTCTTATTTCAATCTATACCCATGCAGTGTAATGTTTTGGTTTTGAAACTTTAGTTTAGGTTGGCCACTGCTTGTAAAAGGACATATTTTAGGCCGGATCCTCTGAATCAACCAATCTAAAGTCCTGAAGAGCTACTGTCCTGCAACTTTTAGATGCATCTCTGCTCCAAGACACACCACACATCAAATGGCTACATTTCCTCACCGGCATGTCATTCAGCTCTGCAGAGGCCTGATAACAAGCCATTTATTTGACTACGGTCTAATTGACAGGGGAGGCATCTAAGGCCCCATCCATATAGGAAGGCTATTTTTCTAAAACAGGAAAGTTCATGTGGATGCTGAAAACACCTCTTTTGTGAAAACAGTGACGCATTAACCCAACCTCTAACCTGACCTATAACCAGAAACACGTCATGCATAAAAACAATGGGGCATTGCATGTTTGTGGTTGTACTGCAGCGACTGCAGAACCTCATTATGACTGAAAAGAGAAGGCTGATGAACAATGACATATTCTTGTTGTCTTCACCGCTAACCTCGTGTGGAGGCTTTATGCACATATCCCCTACTCCATGTTTAGCACTACCTTCACGTCTGGGGGAGTAAAACTAGCGTTTTAGGCAGTTCTGTGTGTGTCCGTGTGGATGAAAACCTTTCTGGAAACAGTCCTGTGTGGACACGGGAAGAATAATTCATTACTCAAAAGTGATCAGAACTCTTATCCAGATGAGACTGCACGTTTTTCATGCTATATGTTGAGTGCCTCAAAAGGAAATGGTTGGATGAACATACTATTTGAGGCACTCAACACCAAAGCAATGCAAAAATGGGCTGGTACTGGTGATACAGAGGAGCCTGAAGATCAACCATCTTTTTAGTCAGCAATGGGGAAAAGAATCTGTGATCAATACCAGTGGATGAGAGAATTTGGTGGAAGAGGGTTGGAACTGATACATCTATAAATACCTGTTAGGATCTAATGAACAAAGTTTAATATGACAGCAGAGATTTAATCAGACCTTAAGAAATGCCACCAGGTGTATTTGCACACAGCTTGCTGTCCAAAGAGCATCTCATAAGTTCTGTGTCAACTTATTTTTTTACATTAGAATACTGCTTTTTTATTTCGCTGAAAACTAAATCCAAATTAACTGAAAACACCACCTTGTCATTTTTAGTTTTGTGGTATTTTTCTCTGTCACTTTTAGACTGATTTATGAATTGGTTCAAATAATGGCTGGTAGTATGACTAAATGCGTGGTTTTAAATGAGAAGCACCAGACAAATCCATTCCAGCTGTACAGTCTGTTACATTAAAATCTCCTCACTAATGAGGTTTGTTTGTTTTTGTCTAAATAAAATATTTAAAAGTAAACCTAGAATTTGCTTTTGTTAATTTTCTTTCTCCTTCAGCATTAAACTGGAACTCCGTAAGAACCCTGCTTTCGACCCTCCCAGTGTAATCAAATGTTACAAATTATGAAAGTCAATCCATCTAGATGTTGTTTCTTTATAAGGCTGCAGTAATGCCACATAAGAAAATCTCTGAATTAATATTTCAAATGTGAAATATGAATGTTTTGAATGAACTGCAGTCAAACTAGCGGCCTGTTGCACGGTAGTCCAAAGAGCTTTCTACAAATCCCTTCATGTTGACCTCTGAGAGCTTTGCATGATTGTTGCTGTTCCAACATATGACTTAAGGAGCCTCTTGAAATTAGTAATGAGAAGGCAGTTTTCCACATTTTTTTGCTGGTAACCAGTGCATTTGGCCGGGGCCAAGACTACATGTTCTTTTGTGTGGAAATCTAGACATGCAGAGACATGCACAGGCGGCCATGCCAGGCATGCATTTTGGAAGGAGACCTAGCTCATGCAGAAAGAGATCCACCCATTGTGTGTTTGATATGAATCAAAAAGCTAGTTTTTGCTTCACGAGACTGATCTCAAGGCAACAGTTTCACAGACAGACACACACACACAAAGCACATTACGCTGTCCATCACCATGGAGACAGAGATACACTGACAAATGTATGGGGGACAGACCTGAGCACGCTTTCAGACTCATACTGAAACTAGCAGACAGGAAATGAAGCCGAAAAGAACATTGCAGTTTCTTTTTTCCTTTCTTTCTGAAAGGTGGTGTATGTAGTTGTAGCTCACCTAACCTGATAGACCTTGACGTCTTAGTGGGTTTGGAAGGTGAGGCAGGATGAGGTGGGGTGGGTGGGTGTCTGGGGCTTTGGGGTGTTGCTGGTATTTGGCGAAGAGGGGACTCTCCTCAACTACGCGTATTCTTAAGCAATAACAACGTGATCCGTATTATCCACCCAAGAATACCCGTCACCGAAGAGAGTCTTTCAGTAAACACAGGGAGATAAGCCAGAAACCACTGCCTTTGCATCATCATCATCATCACCACCATGGTCACCGCCTCCACCATCAGCAGCCCCCCTTCATGCTCCAGAGGCAAACAGACACATGTAGATATAGAAAAAGTGGGGCAGTTGCATTGATTGAAGATACCTTGCTGTAGTGTGAGGCAAGGCTCCATCAATGGCTCCTCTGCACAGGAGAAAATTCATAACAGAGGCATTTACAATCCGAGCCAGCAGCATGTTTCAACGGAGAAACAGAAAAAGAACAAAAAGATGTGTGCCTGAAAGCTGAGGTTGGCTGGACTTTTTCCCCTCTGTGCACAGAGTGATACAACAGGGAGTGATAGGAGGATGAAGAGAGAGTGGTGTAACCTGGAACCCCATGGCCCACCTCTTACCTGGGCCATGACCATGCATCTTGGCCCGTGCTTCCTGGAAGGCCTGATCCAGCGGTGACATCAGGGTTTCCATGCCACCTTTGCTTCTATGGGTCAGATCTGTTTGGGGTTATGAAATCTGATGGAAATGATTGGCTTTATGGTGAAGTGGGGTGGAGGTAGATGGTGGGAAACAAGTTGGTGCATTTAAATGGGGGTTGGCGCGAAACACGCAGGGATGGCAGAGGGTTAGGGAGGTCAGACGATAGCTGCTGTGGTGTGACAATAGCCCTGTACTCTCCATTAATAACACCACCCGTTCTAGCCCCCCGCACCGCAATGAAAGAAATCAACACAAAGATTATGCCACAGGAGGGAGGGTGAAGAGAGCACAGGGAACTAATTTGTTTGATTATACACTTTTTTTTTTCTTTGTTTGCCGCACACCCATCTACACTCATGCTTCCCTCTGGCTAATTACTATTGAGCTGTAGGATTTTACAGGAAAACGCACTCATTATTTAAAATTCATGAACAATCGTTGTCTTTAATATTTCCAATGGTAAGATGACTCTTCAAATAATCTTAGATCTAAATTTTGTAATATCATTGCACTTCGTTTTTATTTGGAAATTTAAAAAAGGGTAGTATGAATGCTGCAGCGAGTACATGAATAATGCATGAAAAGTTCAAGCAAATTTATTCTGTTCTATTCTAATTGAACCAACCAGCTGAATACAAAGAGCATGCTCCAGCTGAGCTGATCCAAAATCATTCCATTGATTTGTTGTCCCAAATCAATATTTACAATTACTATACGGATGGTTTGGTGGGAGGAATGAGCTTGTTGGTGTGTTTCCTCTGTGTCAAATTAGATTTTTGCACAGTTATAAAAAATGAGAACGATTCAGTTTATAGAAATAAAAAAGATTAGAATAAAAAAGGAAAACTGAGTTAAATCAATCAACTTTGTAAAATTCTCTGGCAGCTAAGGGGCCAAAATGGAAAAGATGGACAAATTAAGAAACATAATCACTGACCCAGGATGAAGGGGGCAGGTTGAGGTGGGGGCAAAGAGAAGGAAAAAGAGAGAAATGAGTAAGGTTGAAGAGAAAAGTGACACAAAAAGCAGGAAAAAAAGAAAAAAAGGCAAACAAGACTCTACAGTGTTTTTTTGTCTTCTTCCTTCACTCAGCTAGCTGGCCTGGACCACTCCACCCCCAAGACACACATGCACACAGACTAAGTAGCCCCCAATGCAGAGTGCTGGGATTTACCACCCACAGCCAGATACAAACACACACACACACACACTCAACTAGACAGTTAGCCGGGCCCAACCCAGGCCATCTGCAAGGAAGGGGGAGGGAACCTAAGGGCTTCAGCTAGAGATCACTGCACACACACACCTACACACACACACACCTACACACACACACACACACACACCTACACACACACACACACACCTACACACACACACACACACACACACCTACACACACACACACACCTACACACACACACACACACACACACACACACACACACCTACACACACACACACACACACACCTACACACACACACACACACCACACACACACACACACACCACACACACACACACACACACACACACACACACACACATACAGGCAGGCCAGCCCAAGTATCATTGATTGTTCAGAGGAAGGACCCCGGAGACGCATCACATTACTCTGTGAGCAGAGGCAGCAGCTAAAATCAACACCTGGACTTTTCTCTCCCCTTTTCTTCCATTCAAGCTCACTCACACACACAAACACACACACACACACACACACACACACAAACACACACACAAACACACGCAAGCACGCACACTTATGCTTGTTTTGCAGTAGTAGTGAAGACCTTCTTTGACTTCCATTCAATTTAGTTACTGTAGTATCCCTAACCCAGACACTTTACCCCAACCATGACTGATATATTACTAACCCTAACCCTAACCCTAACTAAAACTTAATTTACACTATACCTCTTAAACCAACCAGTAGAGCTCGGTAAAATTGTCTGAAAGTAAGGACCAGGCAAAATATCCTCACTTTGTATTAAATGGTTCTCACTTTATAGGTGAAAAACCTGAAACGGTGAAAAATGGCTGTCAGTTTGAATTCTAGACAGGAGCGTGCACGCACACGCACACACACGCACACACGCACACACACACGCACACACGCACACGCACACACACACAGGAACTAAACCACTACAGGTTGTTGTAAAGGTAAGCAGAGAAAATCTAAATGATTTTTTCCCCTCAAAGTTTCTTTTGAACAATTCTCCATTTTTTCTCTTTTTTAAAAATGTGTCCAAAGTGTGAACATTTGAAATCATGTATTTAACTAAGAAAATCTGACCAAACAGATTTGTGTGACTGTAGAGAAGAACAGTACCAGTTCAGTAGAGTAAACTAAACTCTGTAATCTCTTTTTTTAAAAACCTTCAAAGTGGAGGAGACACAGAAAACAGAAAAATAAAAGGTGAAAGCACCCTGTGTGCCGGCGTGGCCTCTTACCCTCGTCTCTGCCCTCATCTAACCGGGGGGAGGGGGGGGTTGTCTCCCTTCAGCTCCCCCAGCTCTCCAGATGTAGCGCTTCTAAAATGAACTCCCCCTTCATTCCTTCTCCCTTTCTGCAGATGCCTTCCTGAGGGTCCACAGCTAACTGGGGGGTTGCGATCTCCCTCCCCCTCCCATTTCCAGGAAGCTCTCCCAGGGGAGAAAGGAGGAGGCAGATCCAGGCAGGAGTCGGAGGATCCAGCAGCAGGAGTGGTGGCCGAGGCAGCAGTGGTGCTGATGCTGCGGCTGATGCTTGCAGAGAGCTGAGCGGCTGTGAACGGATGCTGAACAAAAGATCTTCTCCTCTTTTACCTTCTCCTCTCTCTCTCTGCTATTCTCTTTCCTCTCTCCTGTTCCAGCCACGAAAGAAGCCAGTTGTTGCTCCACCACGGCAAAAGAACTGACAGCTGGCGAGGAGTTGGTGGAGCGAATGAGAGAGCAGAGAGCAGATGGATAGAAGAGAGGGAGAGAATGAAGGAGGGAGACTGTGTGTTGTGATGTAGCATCTGTGAGAGAGTGATAGAGAGGTGAGAAAGGGATGCTGAGGTAGAGATGGCCAGGGGGGCGGGAGGATGGACAAAGTGGGAAGAGGAGGAGAGAGATGGGGATGGAAAGGTGGGGTGAGGTGGGATGAAGGGAGAGATGAGAGAGAGGGAGAGGACTGGAGGAAATGAAAAAGGGAAAGATGAAGCTCTCCAAGATGCACCTCTGTTAAAGCAATGAAAACCGTCAGCCACCAACAGTCTGACGGAGTCATCCCCACGCTGAGGAAATTCACAATAATTAGATCTCACACACACACACACCCCCACACACACAAACACACACACACACACACACCAATAATGGGGGATTAATTGATATGCTGTTGTTTTTGCAAGCAGAACAAGCCCACTGAACATTTTGTTAAAAAAAAGGAAAGAAAGCTGATGGGAGATTAGTCGAGTAGGAAGACAGGAAACAGAGCTGCTCCTTCAGGAGTTCCAATAAAAACCGAAATATATGGTGAGGATGGAGGAAAATCAGATGCAGTGACATGTCACACACACTCCGTCATCAGCTGTGATTAGCAGGCGTGGATAACAAAAGCCAAACACACCCACACACACACTTACACACGCATCCACAAAAAGGAAGATATAGATGTGTGAAGAGGTTCTAAACATTTAATATTTCACTTGTAAAAAAAAACCTAAGCGATGGAAGGTAAGAAGGTGTTATGAGTCATGAAAGCAGTCCCTGAGGGAGGGGACGGACTCATACTGGTTGTTTGAAGCCACTGCTGATTCAAAGCTTGAGCTGATATCCCTTCAGGTTTCTATCACTTTTTTTTTGTTTTATGATTATATGTCAATCATATTTATTTATTAGTTAGAATCATTTTTACAACAATTAGCAATCTTGCTTGAAGGAGCACAAATTTGACATTCAAACATCTGCTAAAAAAGGACCAAAAACTTTTTTTATTAAACCCACCAAGCTTGGTCCCATTCTTTCTATAAAGATGTAGAGTAAACCAATCAAGCCTGTAACGCAAGTTCTAAAGTCACGATCTCTCACCTGTAGAGTATTCAAGGCAAACCTGACAGCAGTGCCTGCATGAGTTGAGACAGCTGTTGCTCTGCAGCAGCAAATGTACTATTACTGGACGGGTAAGGAGGGGAGGGATGTAAGGAAGGAGGGAAGAGTTTTATAAGGAAATGACAGCAGGAGTAAAAATGAGACCACTTTCCTCGGGGTCCATTTAAGCTACACCTGAACCCAACTGGCAGCTTAAGTCAATGCAAGAAGCCTCGTCTTCTCAGGCTCAGCTAAATGTGTCACAGTCGAGAGAGATGTACCTGTCTTTAACCACAGTTAATATGCTCCTTCCTCTTATTTGTTTTCAAGGCATTAAGATACATGAAACACACTCAGAAATCCAAAAGGATTTCATGTTAGTTTTCAGTTTATTTCAGTTAGCTCTGCTGAAAGGACAAAAGCCAGAAAAATCACTGTACGTGTGCAATCTCATAATGATTCAATAAATATGTCAATCTGAGGGAGGTTTATTTAATTTGTCCTTTGCTCAACTGAATAAAGTTGACTAAAAGCTAACAAAGAACCAAATAGAAACACACAGAGGCAGCTTCATTTCAGCAAACGTCTCAGTGCAGCAACAAGAGTGACGGAGCAGCTTTATCTCTGCAACTTTCTTGGACACGTATGAATCTCCAAGCCAAAGGAAATTCCAATCTGAAGAATTCCGCAACGATCATGGGATAGGAGGACAAAATAATCACAAACAGTTGCATCTAAAATGGGAATGCTCCCTTAATGACAAAGTAGACAAAGTAGGCTTAGGGGCTCATGGGAAGCAGCTCTGTTTCATGGTGGTCTAGTGCCCTCTTCTGGCAAAATGTCAACTGCAGCTGCTGCTGCTGCTGGCTCATTGTTCAGGGGAGAGAGGGGGCTGCTTATAGAGGTAAGATGGTAAAAGGAACAAGGCAAAATGCAGGACTCGCCGGCATTTGACTTCATGTATTGGATCACAGTGATGATGAGGAGGATGGTGGAGACAGGACAAAACAAAAGACGACCAAGTTCAAATAATGCTGCCTCCTTATGCCCCATTACCATCAAAAACAATAAATTGGATTTTGTAAGATATTCACGGAAGGATAAAAGTATACATATATAAAATGTCTTGGCACCCCTGTTTTTCCAGCATCCATGGCCCTATATAAGGCTAAACTTAGACAGACCTGCACGAAGGTTTCACAGCCAGGCTCACAAAAAGCACTAAAATGGCTTTAAAGGGCTGCAAGGCCAAACATTAGTACAAGATGGTTGGTAACTGTAACAGAGACAGACAGAAACAAGAAAAAGGAAAATCCATGAACTATTAGAAGCTAATTAATCCCATAATGCGGTGTAAAGTGACAGAACCCAGTTAAAGAAGCTATTTCTTTTTTGTTGTTGATCAAATAAAGGCTAACCGCTGTAAGAGATTCCCTAAAAAAACATGACAATTATTCTTCCAAAGCCAATGCCGATCAAAACTTGTGTCCTTCCAGAATTGACTACTCCAGGGTCACCAAATTATTACATAGAACAAGCCTTTCAAATGACATTTTCCTTAACAGTATGTTTAAGAAAAGCACACAAACATTACAATTACACTCCAGTAAAATTTTAAATGCATCATATCTTCGGCATGTGTAGTGAATTGGAATTGTGGATAAAAGCTTAAAGAAGATATATGGATAGCATGTTTTAAGAATCATGTCAGTCTCATTAAATTCAATGTACTCTTTTTATGAGTCTCAAGTAACTTAATCTTAATCTGTTTTCTATATATATTTATTTATTTGTCTGAACTATTAATTCTCTTTTTCAGGAAGTCTAAATTGCACATCTAATGAAAGGAAATAGTCAAATTTATTTAAATGTAAATCTACTAAGGCTTTGAACAGTCTTTGGCTTACCTGTATGAATCACTAACAAAAGTAAGTGTATGGAAATCTGTCTCTAAAAAAACAGTGTAAAAAGTAGGAACTTATAAAAATGTGCCTATATCTACGGTGGCCCTGAAGTGCAAACCATATCAAAAAATAACTAAACACTACAACAAATTCAAAAACACTACAACAAATTGAAAAACACTACAAAAACATTAAAAAACACTACTAAAAATCAAAAAACACAACAATAAAAAAAATTCAATTCAGTATATTTATATAGCGCCAATTCACAACAGATATCATCTCAAGGCGCTTAACAAGAAGTCATTTCAATACATTTATACAAACATTCCAATCAGTTAAAAAGTTTCCTATTTAAGGAATCCCAGCAGATTGCATCAGTCATTGGCGTGAGGTTGGGCCCTGTGGATGCAGACTTTCCAACCACAGCAATCCTTCAGCAATCCCTCATACTGAGCAAGCATGTAGCGACGGTGGAGAGGAAAAACTCCCCTTTAACAGGAAGAAACCTCCAACAGAACCAGGCTCAGTAGGAGCGGCCATCTGCCACGACCGTCTGGGGGTTTGAGAAGACAGAGCAGAAACACAGAAGGAACAGAAGATCTGATATAAGAGAACTTTCTATGTTACAGAAAGTAAAAAGTTGATAACAGGACACAGTGGATGTTCAGTTACTGGGAGGATCATCCCAGTCGATGCCCCCCGTCCAACAGGGCATTGCAGCCAAGCTGGATACCAGACCAGGTATATCTTCTATGGAGAGAAAAACACTGAGAGAAAACAAAGTTAACAGTCGAAATAACAGAATGTACTGTAATACAACTGGAGAGTAGTAGGAGAAAAGGAAGTAGCAGAGTGAAGAAAATTGGTAAGTCTGTCCTCCAGCAGTCTAAGCCTATAGCAGCATAACTACAGAGATAGCTCAGGATGACCTTAGCCACTCTAACTATAAGCTTTATCAAAAAGGAAAGTTTTAAGCCTGGCCTTAAAAGTAAACAGAGTGTCTGCCTCACGGACTAAAGCTGGGAGCTGGTTCCACAGGAGAGGAGCCTGATAACTAAAAGATCTGCCTCCCATTCTACTTTTAGAAATCCTAGGAACTACAAGTAAACCTGCAGTCTGAGAGTGAAGTGCTCTGTTAGGAACATAAGGAACAATTAGATCTCTGATGTATGATGGAGCTTGATTATTAAGGGCTTTGTATGTAAGAAGAAGGATCTTAGATTCTATTCTGGATTTAACAGGGAGCCAATGAAGGGAAGCTAAAACAGGAGAAATGTGATCTCTCTTTTTAATAATATAGGCTATACATTTTTTCTCTGTTTTTAGTATTTCTTTTTTTAGTTTCTTTTTAGTCCCTTTTTTTCTATCATTTTTTTATTAAATATTTTTATCACAACAAGAGGGCTATCCATACATAGAATACAAAACCTCCCATATCTCCGCCTCCCTGAATAAACAAAATATATACATATACAGCCATGTACATACAGTGGCTTGCAAAAGTATTCGGCCCCCTTGAATTTTTCCACATTTTGTAACATCACAGCCACAAACATGAATTAATTTTATTGGAATTCCATGTGAAAGACCAATACAAAGTGGTGTACACGTGAGAAGTGGAACGAAAATCATACATGATTCCAAACATGAAATTCTTGCCCATTCTTCTTTGCAAAACAGCTCCAGCTCAGTCAGATTAGATGGACAGCGTTTGTGAACAGCGGTTTTCATATCTTGCCACATATTCTCGATTGGATTTAGATCGGGACTTTGACTGGGCCATTCTAACACATGGATATGTTTTGTTTTAAACCATTCCATTGTTGCCCTGGCTTTATGTTTAGGGTCGTTGTCCTGCTGGAAGGTGAACCTCCGCCCCAGTCTCAAGTCTTTTGCAGACTCCAAGAGGTTTTCTTCCAAGATTGCCCTGTATTTGGCTCCATCCATCTTCCCATCAACTCTGACCAGCTTCCCTGTCCCTGCTGAAGAGAAGCACCCCCAGAGCATGATGCTGCCACCACCATATTTGACAGTGGGGATGGTGTGTTCAGAGTGATGTGTAGTGTTATTTCTCAGCCAAACATAGCGTTTTGCATTTTGGTCTCATCTGACCAGAGCACCTTCTTCCACATGTTTGCTGTGTTCCCCACATGGCTTGTGGCAAACTGCAAACAGGACTTCTTATGGTTTTCCTTTAACAATGGCTTTCTTCTTGCCACTCTTCCATAAAGCCCAACTTTGTGCAGTGCACCACTAATAGTTGTCTTATGGACAGATTCCCCCACCTGAGCTGTAGATCTTTGCAGCTCGTCCAGAGTCACCATGGGCCTCTTGGCTGCATTTCTGATCAGCGCTCTCCTTGTTCGGCCTGTGAGTTTAGGTGGACGGCCTTGTCTTGGTAGGTTTACAGTTGTGCCATACTCCTTCCATTTCTGAATGATTGCTTGAACAATGCTCCGTGGGATGTTCAAGGCTTGGGAAATCTTTTTGTAGCCTAAGCCTGCTTTAAATTTCTCTAACTTTATCCCTGACCTGTCTGGTGTGTTCTTTGGACTTCATGGTGTTGTTGCTCCCAACATTCTCTTAGACAACCTCTGAGGCCGTCACAGGGCAGCTGTATTTGTACTGACATTAGATTACACACAGGTGCCTCTATTTAGTCATTAGCACTCATCAGGCAATGTCTATGGGCAACTGACTGCACTCAGACCAAAGGGGGCTGAATAATTACGCACAACCTGCTTTTCAGTTATTTATTTGTAAAAAATGTTTGGAATCATGTTTGATTTTCGTTCCACTTCTCACGTGTACACCACTTTGTATTGGTCTTTCACCTGGAATTCCAATAAAACTGATTCATGTTTGTGGCTGCAATGTGACAAAATGTGGAAAAGTTCAAGGGGGCCGAATACTTTTGCAAGCCACTGTATATACGTATCTGTACATGTACACACATATACATACATACATGCCGATGCACATTAAATAAAACAATTAGATAGTCTTCCTACTATACTTCATGATGTAGGAAGCGGAGGTAAGAGACAGTTCATCATAATTTCCAGACAGAAAGATCTGTTAGAGAAATAAATCATATTTAAGCACATACCCTCTAGACAAAACAAACAAAGAAAACAAACCAAAAAACAACACAAAGTCTTGCACTCAGGTATCATCATTATCACTGTGCCTTAAATTGGCTTTAAAGAATTTATTAAAATAAAATTTTATATGATCTTGCCACGTTTTAGAAAATTCTGAGGATCTGCCTTTACTCTTATAATAAATATTGTCAAGTATGAGATAGCTTGAGAGTTCATTCCACCAGTGGACTAATAGTGGAGGTCTAGATCCTTTCCAGTTCAAAGTAATACATTTCCTGGCTGCCAACAGAGCTAGATTTATATATCTGCATTGATATTTGTTCCACTTGTTACACATACCAATACCCAAGAGACATAAACGGGATGACAAAGAAACAGGCACATTTAAACTTTGAGATAGCAACTTGGTAATAGAATTCCAAAAAAGGGAGAGTTCATCACATGACCAAAACATATGAAAAAATGTTCCTTTTTGTTTCTTACAACGCCAGCAGAGAAATGACATCTCACTATTCATTTTATGTAATTTCTCTGGTGTATAATAAAACCTGTGAATTAACCTAAATAGAGCTAGTTTATGCCTTAAATTATAAGAACCTTTATGAACTTGTCTACAAATATAAGACCAATCCTCTTTCTATATATCCATATGAAGATCTTGTTCCAACTTCTTAACGTCTTAAATTATCAGTATTTATACCTGAGCTTTCAACAAAGATATTCTAGATCTTAGAAATAACTTTTTCCTTGTTCTGTTCAATATTCTTAAGTATAACATCAATTTTTGATTTTATAGGTTCTTGAAGACAACCATTTACACTATTTACTGTATGTCTTATTTGAAAAAATCGATATAAATGAGAAGAATGTAATCCATATTTCTGTTGTAACTGATCAAATGAGAGAAAAGTCCCATTCTCAAACAGATGAAAAAATTCCTGGATACCTTTATCATACCAAAATTTAAAAGTGTTATCCTTACAACATTAAATATTTGGGTTCTTCCAAATTGGGGAAAAGGAAGAAAGAGGAATCTTGTAACCCAACAATTTATGAGATAGTTTCCAGACATTAAGACTATTTTATATAATTGGATTCCTAGTAATTTTATTCACTTATTTAGGGTCAAGATATGGTAAATGCTTCAATCTACAAGGGAAGCTATCCAAGACTTCTCTTCTTTTTCATGAGCATAAGTTATCAAAAACCATTGTTTAAATTGAGTAAGTTGGGATGACAAGAAATAATAATAAAAATTGGGAAGCTTAAGGCCACCGGCTTCATATGGTAAATGTAACACTGACAACCGAACACGAGGAGTTTTATTGTTCCATATAAAGGAAGAAACTAAACTTATGAACTTTTTTTAAAGAAAGATTGTGGTGGAATAATCGGAAGATTTTGAAATAAATATAAAAACTTAGGCAGAACAGACATTTTAACTATGTTAACCCTACCCGAATATATAAATTATTTTCTCTGTTTTTAGTTTTTCTTTTTTGGGAGTTTCTTTTTAGTTTCTATGGAGTTTTTTATATTTGCAGATGTTTATCGATCTAGATGACATTGCTTGTAGTGCAGTGTTTGGGTCTTTCATTGCAAGGTACTGCACACAGACCTACTCCACATGGAGTTTCTCCCGCTTCTGCTGCTATTTCCACGGGTTTTTACATTCCTGCCTCCTTTGTTACCACTAGCGGTGGTTTGAAAACCCCTACTACCGCCACCACGTCCCGTTCTCACACCCTGGACACGGTGGAGCAAAGCATCTGATACGATATGTGTTGCTTGTGGAGATTCATGGCTAACATGCTTGCTGCTGCTGTGCGCTGAAGCAGCAGCAGTGTTTTGACCCCCTCTGCGACCCCCTCCCCTTCTCCGGTGAAGCAAAGCATCAGACTCTATATTTGCTGATTGTGTACCGTCATGGCTATCAGAAGCAGCTGCGGTGTTTTGAACCCCACTGCTACCAGCTCCCTGTCCCGTTCTCCCAACCTGGACAAGCTGAAGATGTGCGTCGGGCCCATTTTACTCGCCCTTGGATTATCGTGGCGAACGGACTGGCTGTAGCTACGCACTGAAACACTTTCTGTCTCGCTGGATATATTCATCAGAAAGTGAATATTCATCATCAGAATCTGAATCAGCAATTACTTGACAAAATGTTTTGTCAGCGGTGAACAGACCTCCCGCCATGGTAGGTTTTCTCTCTACAATTCACTCTCGCTACGCTCTGAACGCGACTACGACTCCTCGACGTGCAGGCAGTTTTCAACCTTTAAATACTCCAAAAATCTCCATGGTAACATACCCACAAATGTTGCTCAGATTGAAGTTATAGATGTCTGCCATCTCTTGGTATATAGTAGTAACTACATGAGGGATAATATGTGCAGTTGCAGCTTGTTAACTTCAGGAAAATAGCTTGTCGCAATTTTGCGACTTTGGTGCTTAAAGGGTTAACATTTTTACGTTTTTAACACCATTGCAGGTCATAACAGCATCCGCTCTTCTCCACAACATCTGCCTCAGTGCTGGTGACATTGTGGCCCCTGGGGATGAACTTGAAGATGATGTAGCAGAGGACGAGGCTGGTTTGGAGAAATCAGCGGTGCTCTCTGGTGTGACAAACTGTCGTCTGAACATGTCTTAGTGATGTGACCATCGATTAAGTCAGCCCTGGACGATGCAATGGACATTACGAAGAAGCTACGCTAAGCCTTCTCTGCAGACCAACCAGCATGATGTTCCCCTCAATCAGAAAAGACCAGCCAGAGGTCTCAGCTGGAACACTCCATCCACATCTGATTTTTATTCAGCCGATCCAGGAAAACTGTCGGTTTATTTTAATAAAGCCTAAAGAACAGTCCAGGAAGCGGTCATTCAGGTTAAACCTTCATGAATAACTACAAATAACTACACAATAATTGATCCTCATGTCAATTTTTGCTATTTCTTTTTCAATAGTCATTTTAAATTGTTCAAAGTAAGCTTTATGTTCATATCTTTAAAAAACGTTAATAATAATGTAACTGTTAATAAAATACCTTGATATTTACTATTTGTTTTAATCAATTTATTTATAACAACCATCAATCAACTAAATAACCATCGTGACAAAAACATGAATTGACAGTCTATACATCCCGGTCCCTCCTCTCATTTCCAGTTGATTCTTCATGTCCTAAACAAGAGATCAAAAAACAGTTAACAAAAAGAGCAACACAAAAAATTTCAGAACCTTATATTTATTAACACGGTCAGTAATAAATTATGTGTTTAATGCACTGCTGCACATTCACATATAGTACTTTTTCTTAAAAATAAATCTCATTTGTTTTTGGTCAACAAAGGGTGACATTCCCCTCCAGATCCACCAGAATTGTCCTCATAAAAAAAAGAAAATAGGTGAAGATGAGGAACATGGCAACTTAGTTAATTCATTAATTAACACAAGAGATCACATTCTGAGATCATAGGTTCTGTAGTTTTTTAGGCTTAATAAGACTCCTTTAAGCATAAGGTATGTAACTGGATGTATTCTTCTACCTCCATCCAACTGTGGCCCAATTTTGCCCCGGTAAAGAAATAATAATGTCTCCCAAAAGGAGTAGTCTTTTTGCTTTATTTGCAAAAAACAAAATTATTTGTATATAAGCATCGCAATACACGGAGAACCATTAGACCAACATAGGAGCTCGTTTAAGAGTGTTGATTAACAAAGTAATATTAAAATACATGTCTATACCAACAACAAAAGCCAAACAACACAACTGCTTTAAGTTTTTAATTTTCGTACCGCCAGATTTTAAAATACTTACATTTAAAACTGTACTCCACTCCCACTTCGCCTGCCACTTTGTCCGCCATTGTTGCCCGTACAAAAATCTCCCGTTCTGCCCGCAATGCATTTTGGGATATGGAGTGCGTTGAAGGATACACCGGACCCATCCTTCAAATCGGGGAAAAGAAGGACGGATTTGTGGGCTGGATTTGAAGGAGTCTTCAAATTTGGACAGCCTTCGTCGCGGCGCTTTGACATAACTGTCCTTAAAATACGACCTTCGAAGGATGCAGCACCTGACTTTGGACACAGGTTTAGCAAACTACTGTACCAAGGTGTCTTCTTTTACTGCATACAAAACTCCTGATTAGTAACCTATTGCACCCTCTGTTGGTTATCTTGGGCCAGTACATTTGCATGAGGCATTGTAATCTGTCATGGTCGGGCCTGCCCATGGCACTGGGCACGGCGAGACTCACCCCACAGTGGAGATGATGTGGAAACAAAGGGATTAGCACTAGTTTTAGCAGACAATGGACACCACGCGACCTGATCTAGGGTGGGCAGCCGGCCCAGACAGGTGGCAGTATGGCTACAATCGACTGACATTAACAGAATAAAAAGAAAAGAAAGAAGAAATATAGCACTGCTTCTAGCGATAACCAGTTTACAACACAGAGCATACAACACTCAAGGCCAACGTGCGGCGACTCCAATTGGCGATGAGTAAACAGTGGTTTACAAGTTCACAAACTTATAACAACCAACAGAAAGATGGGATCCAACCCGTCTGACCTAACTCCTCTACCCAGACTCAGCAGAAATAAACGAGGTTTTTCCTACTTGGCAATGATTCTCTTCCGTCCACCCCAGTCCACAACGAATGATGGAGAAAAGGGAACGAAAGTGTTCAAATGGTGTAGAAGCGGCCGTGCACAGCCGAGGTCAGAGATGGACGTGTCCAAATGCAGGCAATGACCGGAATTGTGCCTGTCTTCAGAGAACTATCTTGGTATTGCTCAGATGCCAGCAGATTTCCTAGATACACAAACAGTTAGCTTGGCAGGTAATACTTCGAAGTTTTCAGGGGAGTTCTTTCCTGGTCCAGCAGGTCAGAACAAGAGAGAAAGTAACTAGCAATTCAATTGAGCGTCTCCATTCAGCTCAGCGATGAGCAGGGGAAAGACAATGATTTCAAGTTACGTGCCCCTTTATCAACTTTGTGATGTCATCACTGGCCACAAACCAATAAGAATGCTTTAAGGGATGCAGTCCATTCAGTTTGTGGAAAATGAATCCCAAAAAGATGCTAGGGAAACTTTTTTCTCTGAAATCATTAACAGACACATTCATAATGCACGGACTCTGTTTGCAATATTGGAAAGACTAACTAATCCTCCAATGACAGTAGCCCCTGAACTAAATTCTACCAGGACCTGCAATGAATTTTCTTTTTTCACTGAAAAGATTCTAAAAATTAGATGGCCTGTCTGTACCGCAGCACCAAACCGACTACCAATGTTATACCCAACTAACACCAATGTAGAAAATTCCATGATTTAAACCAAAAAAAACCTTGAAGAAATCATTAACCAATTAAGCTCCTCCTCTTGCTGTCCTAATATCCTACCCACAGATTTCCTTAAGAAAGTTTTCCCTGTCATTGGGTCTGATCTGATTCAAATAGTTAACCTGTTCCACCCCACAGCCCCGTCGCTGGGTCACTGTGGGGGAAGGGTGGAGAGAATGTCCAAATTTAGTTGACCTGTGGTCACTGATTGTTAAGCATGTCCTATCATTATAAACCTCAGAATCTTAGCTAAAGTCTCATATAAATATTTTTTGTGACCTCCAAACCCAGAAAAAATAACAAGCAATTAAAGGAGCAGTTGTGCTATTTTGCGACTTTTACATGAACACGATCCACCGAACCTGTCGGTCACCCTGCCGACCAGAACCGAGCAAACTTTGCCTTCTCTGAATGCCAGCATCTCACAGATTCTAAAGCTGCAAGTTTCATCACGCTACATGCAAATTTAAGCAAATGAGCAACAAAATAAGCCCCATGAAATACGAACAACATTTGAAAAAGAGCATAAATTCTTCCTTACGTTTGTTTTTATGGGGCCAAATGACTGACTAATGTAGTCGTACTTATAAATTGTAGATTCGTGCTTGGTAGTCCATGGTCGTGCGTAATATGAATGAGTTGTACCCAAAACTGAGCTTTTGTAAACTTTTGCCTGTGAAAATAGGATTCATAAAACTACAACCATAATCAATTACGAGTATGAGGTGAAAGTTTATGAATACGAAGTGAAAGTTTACGACTGTGGCAAAAGACAACTCTCCAATTACGAATACGAATTGTGTGCTGCCAAAACAGTGACATCTGGTGACGTCAGGTGTGTCAGCCCTTATGCATCGAGCAAGGAGACAACGATCTTACATACAGCGCATGCATTCACCGTCCGCGGTCTCAGCGGCAACATGGCGGACGCCGAGAACCGTAACGCAGGACGTAGTCAGGTAAAACTTTATTTGTTGCTCTCTACATAAATGAGATATTTATCTGATCATAAATATAACATTATAAAGCTGATTGCTGACATATTTCGGTCCAGGATTGCTGTGATGTAGCGTACACGACGAGGCTGAAGTTGGTTTCCGTTTCTAGCTTCCGATTTGGGAAATGGCTAAAGGGCTATTACACCAAACAATTCTCTACTCTGAGGGTCTTTAATCTGCTCTGGTTTAAAATATATAGTACTTAGACATTTCAGACTTGGACTAAATTATTCCACATTACCAAAAGAATAATTAAAACCAACTCTGGGATTTGTGAAACCTTTCTGTGATTTGTGAAACTTCAATAAAGGCAGATTTCAGCTCTTTTTCTGCCTCAGGACCACATTATTTTAACTGTAGCTAGAAAAATACAACACTCAGACATTTCAGACCTGGATTATATTATTCCACATTGCCAGAAGAATAATTAAAACCAACTCTGTGATTTGTGAAACTTTTTTTTGTGATTTTTGAATCTTCAATAAAGGTAGATTTCAGATTTTTCTTTCTACAGTTAAAATAGTTTGGTCCAGAGACAGAAAAAAGCTGACATTTGCCTTTATTAAAGTTTCACAAATCCCGGAGTTGGTTTTTATTCTTCTTCTGGTAATGTGGAATAATTTAGTCCAAGTCTGAAATGTCTAAGTACTGTTGATTTTAAACCAGAGCAGATTAAAGACCCTCAGAGTAGAGAAAAGTTTGGTGTAATAGCCCTTTAGCCATTTCCCGAATCGGAAGCTAGAAACGGAAACCAACTTCAGCTTCATGCGTAAACATTGATTGTACTCTGTAGTTCTTTGCTTTTTTTTTTGGTTTAGAGTCACACTTTTCAATTTCTTTGTTCGTCAGGCTCAGTTAACAGCAATTCTAGACACGGCAAACAGTCTGGTGTCGATGCTACACCAAAGGTTAAGCAGACAGGGCAATTCAAGACAGCCAGATGAGTATGGAAAGCCAAGAGGGCCAAAAACGTGCGAAATTTCGTGTGTCTTTCACACGTAAACAACACGTTAACAACATGTAAACAACACGCAAACAATGCGTACTTTGCGTGTGAAGATAATCAATGCGAAAACAACACGTAAACAACATGTTAATGACGCGCAAACAACACGTACTTTACGTGTAAGGTTATGTCGCTGCTGATTGGCTTCCAAGACGTGGGATGAACCACTACAACAATCAGGAAAGTGGGGAGCTCAGCAGATCACAGCAGGCTGCAGATAATGCTATTTTTGTCATCTGCTAGAATCTCCTGAAGGGGATATTAAGAAGATACTCCATCCCGATCATTTTCAATATTTTTCAAATTATTTTAACAAAATCCTTTTTACTTTTACTAAATAGTTATTTGTAAATCAAACGATACCTGAACGCAAGTAGTCATGTGAGACCAGAGTCCACTGAGGCCAACACTGATACCGGAACACACACAATCACAGATGTTCCCAGACTCTGTAAACTCGAGCGCAGCAGGAGTAAAACATCAAGCAGCGCAAGAGAAAGTGATGAAACACGGACAGAACACATTAATATGAGGCTGATCTGCAGAGTCAAATAAGGCAGCTTGACTAACATACAAGCTCCAGCGACCGGTCAGCTGATATGACCTTTTAAACTTCGAAGTGAATCGGCCGAGCAAACAGACTCCCCGTTGGCGTAACCAGGGAGTCAGCTGGCCATCTGAGCTCTATTGAAACAGGCCTCAGAGCCTAAAGGTGGACTTCCGCTTTTTCTGACCTCGGTTTTGCGCAAACCGCTCCTTTAAACTGGACACTTTCTACGTTCTTCGTCGTGGACTGTGGAGAGCTGCCCCACCAAGTAGGATTAAACTGATTCAAATCTTTGGTCTGGGTAGAGGAGAATAGGTCTTGACAGTTAATATCCGTTTTCTGTTGGTTAAAATAAGTCTATAAACTTGTTAACCACTGTTATTCTTGGTCATCTGTCGCTGTACACCGACCCTGAATGTGCATGCTTTTTGTGTTTTATTATGTGACTTTGGTTGCAACCAGAAGCAGTATATTATATTGTATTATTTCCTTGTTTGTTTATTGTCCGCTGAGGTCGGCGCGTGTCTGTTTAGACAGGTCGCGTGGCCTCAGTTGATCCCCTTTCTTCGTCGCCCCCGTTTCTTTTGTCCAACCCACCATTGCTAATGAAACTAGCCTTTGTTGAATCGCCACGCGGTCTTCCTTTGTCTTCCTTTGTGAACCGATCACGGCAATTGATAAGACTTTAGTTATTTATCGCATTGAGGGGGTGAGCTGAACCCCCCCCCCCCTTATTCGCTCGCTGTCTCCCACACACACACACACACACAGCCGCACACACACGCCCCTTCCCTCGACGTTAACTTTGTTCTATATTTTTGCATGCGTTAGAATAGATGGAAATTATGAATGAAATGTAATCTGTAAGGTGACCTATTTCATTAATAAATTCCCTTAAGTAACGAGAAGTTTTCTGTGCTATTTCAGTGTGTGCTGTGAAGTTTGTTTTAACCCCGCGGACGAACTCTACGCCTTTTCAGAGAGACTGACAGTCTGGTTTAGTTAAAATTATCTCATTTATGAGATTGGTGCCCCTATATCTTTAATAAACAGTTTAAACTCGAACGTCATCAATAATTATATTAATATTAAATTATTGATTATAATTATTGATGCTCAGAAAACCAGACAACAACTTTTTATTATTAGTAGTTACAACAGTGTTGTTTGCGCGTCATTAACACGTTGTTTATGTGTTTTCGCGTTGATTATCTTCACACGCAAAGTTCGCGTTGTTTGCGCGTTGTTTACGTGTTGTTAACGTGTTCATGAGTTCATGAAATGTATACATTTTGTATTGATGATTAATCAAGCTTACTGTCATTTGTAGATCGTTTCCTGGATTTTTTCAGAAACAAGCAAAAGGCAAGAAACGTTTTGCACCTTATGCACGACCTCAAAAGACTCTTTTACTTCACTTTTTTTACTCGACAAAGAACATGTAAAGACCCCCAAAGGAGATGCGGAACTCCAGCTTAGATTAGCTGGACTTGGGAAACGTTCTCTGACTGTAGATGAAAGCATCACACATTCAGAGGTATTTTATTTTTAAAAATCAGGTGCACCATCAAGGTTAATTGTGTTGTAATCATATTATTTTCAATTGAAATTATTTGTATGTTCAGAGGAATGTATTAAGCAATATTATTTACAATAATCTAGCAACTTTACGTGAAATGTCACTGTGTTTTGCAAGTTGACAGATCTGCTTTTAAAGGCATATCCAAGACTTGGAAGTATCTGTGATGCCTGGTTGCTGCATAATTCTACAGGTATGTTTGGGTTTAAAATGTTGTTTTTACATTCAGCATTCTCCTAAAATTCCAGATTGGTTGTTATTCCTCCTGACTCAGATGGATACAATGGGCAGCAGCTGAAAGGAGTGAGTGGAAATGGGAAGTACACGCTCTACATAGCTCCTTTACAAGAAGAAATTGACACAACTCCATTACCACCGGAAGCCAAAGAGTTTGAAAACATGCCCAAAGCCCCATGCACCACCTGCAGAAAGATGTTTCCACTCCAGCTTCTTCCAGTGAACATCAAAAGCTGCAAGAAGGAGAATATAGATCTGTGTACTTCATCTGAGAATGTATGTCAAACCTCAGGCTGTCAGTCTTTGAGTATTTGCTTCAGCTGCATGTTTAGAGAACTGTTGCGTGTTGTGTTTTATAACAGGAAAACGACGACTGGGACTGTACTCTTCCAGTGTGCTTAGAAACACGGGCAGAAGTGGTGAGCTTTCTGCATATTCTTGCTATGATTATCTGTCCTAGTGTGTTAACCGTTGTCCTTGAGCATAAATGTGTTGTAAATTAATATTTTTAGACTACTGAGTGTCATGTGTGCAAGAAAACTTTCGAGATTGATGTCATTGAAAGTCATGCATCAGACTGTGGATTACGTTACTTAAACAATGAATATTACGCAAATTCAGAATTGTTTTTTTTTACAAAAAAAAGGACTAGAAACAGGACTAGAAATAACTTAATAGTGGCTTCTTTAAAAAAAAATTGACAAAATGATATAAATGAGCATAATAATATTAACGTATACTGATTTTAGTAGTGACCTGAAAAATAAACATTAGCCTACATAATGTAAATATGGTAAATCAGTTTTAAAACTAATGAACTAATCCAGACGTACTTATTTATAAGGTCTGAGACTGATATCGGAATAATAAAATCACATTGTAGGCAGATATTCAAGGCAAACAACAAGCAAGTAGCCTAAGACTTACTTCATTAGAATTCTTTATGACTATCGTACCAAATTATTAGTTTCAGGTGAAACACGTTTATTTAATTTCTTTGTCAGACTCACTAAATAGAGTTTGAATTATTCATAATTATAGCAAAACTGCTTTGAATATGTACCTGTCTCTTCTGGACAAGGGTGTCAGTTTGTTTTTAAAACTGCTGGGGATAATTATTGATTATTCATATAGCCTTTAAATTATTCAGCAGTTGGCGACATAGGCTATATGCGCAGTAATAAAACGCGTTCCCTTTACAACCCTTGCTGTTCTGTGTGGGGAAACTTTAACAGTTCAGAGTCCTGCATGGGGCGGGTACCCGTGGGTGGAATATTCCAAAGCAATAAAAGAGAAATGATTAATTCTACTATAATTTACATTTAATCAGGGTTCCTGTTATTTTCTGTCTTTGACAGTTTTTTTTTACATTTTGAAAAAAATATTAAACATATTCAATATTATTTAATTCTTCATTGATTTTAGTTAATATTCAGCCCGAACAATCTGAACAAAGAATCTCCATCGTGCCATCACACATGGAGCAGATGAAAACATGTACTAAATATGAACATTTTACCTGCAGTCTCACAACTTTCTCATGGTCTATGGACGTGAATTACGCACCTGCTTGTGCATAAGGGAGGCTGAATTCGCTCCGGTCATGCACTGGGATAACAAGCACCACTTCTTTCTCAACTTTCTTATTGCCTCAGCCGGATGAAATAGTGTTGCATTGAGTATCCAATTGTGCACTGCTGACAGTCTTCGTGCACAGAAAATCTGCTCTGCGGAAAAAAAAATCTAACCTGAATTGAAAAAACAACAAACAAATAATTCATTCTGTGCCATCTTGCAGTATGAATCAATGAGCATATGGATCGATTTACAATCCAACAACGCCCCTGCACCGGTCCAATTAGAAAAACACACACTCGCCCGAACCCGTCACCCTTGTGTAACCCTGTAGGTAATCAAAGTACTTTTTGTTGGGTTAAGTTCATGCAAAGAGTAATAATTTTAACTGTTAAAACTGTATGTTATATAAGTTTAAATATGATGTTTAAAAACAAAATAGTATTTGCCATTATAAGTTTAAGAAATGTCCAAAGGGTGTAGTTAAAAAAAACAACCAAATAAACCCTCTACTTTAAAAATAGGCCTTACCGTATTTTAATTTGAAAATGTTCATGTTGGAAAGAAGAAGTAGTGTAGTGTTACAGAGGGTTACTAGTCTGTGATTGGTCAAGAGACAAGAAGTGGTGGAGGAAACAGGAAGTGAGTGTGAGTGTGAGCTTGACCGCGCTAAAAAAAACGGGACGAAGTTTCCCTGAACGGGTGTTTTAGTGGCTTTTTTTGAACCCTCAGCTCAACAGTTTATGGACAGCCATTGATCATACATCAATGTCGGAAGCGATTGTTTCGGTTTTTAACAAGGAAATCGCAGCATGGCGGCCGGAAGATAGAGGAGGTTTTCTTAACTAATGTTTCCAGACTGGGAGCTTCTAAAGTTAAAGGGGCAGAGACAAGTCTACACTGGAGGTTTGTGCCACTGTGTCAGAGACTGTACCGCTGCTGGACCTTTCTGCTGCCTGGTGTTTTCCTGGGGAATAAAGAGACTGGGACTGAAGCTAACAAGTTCCTGCACTATCTTCTGCCTTCAGCTGGGGTTATGGACGGGTAAAGTACCATGTGACACAGACTTTTGGAGAAAGGTATTGCATCTTCCAGGCTAAAGCATCACATCAGGCCTGCAACGGGGGTTTAATTTATTTTCCATTATTTTTTAGTTAAGTATTTGCCGGCTTTGGTGGACATTAGGAGTGTGGGCTCACATTAATTTCTTATACATTTTTTTATGCAGAGAAAAAAACTAAAGACAGAAATTACATTTTTGTATTGTTGGATTCAATACAGGTTCAAAAAAGTTCCAAACCATAATCTTGTGTGATATCTAGTCTTTTTCTCATAAGGTAATATTTTGAGTAAATTAATTTTGTTGTAACATTGCATATGTTTGGTATAACCGTGTGTTCTTTCCACTCTGCTATTTCCATATATAGTCATATTACTGAGTGTAGGGAATCTAAAACCACCAATATACTATTCTACTAAATAAAGGAGACTCAGTATAATGTGGGCCATTTGAGGTAAATTGAAAGGTTGTGGACTCCGTTTGTTAGTCGAACATTTTCGATTTTAACGAACTCAGGGGCCCATACCTACTTCAGAGGGGTATAGGTGGGCTACATAAATTGGAGGCACCGTTGGGATGTTTGCATCATATTTAATGAGGACAGACTCACTGTATGTTTTATTTGCTGTGGTTTAGGTTTCTACAGTCACGTTTAGACCTGTAATTTTTCTCTAAATTGTCATAGTCACACAAAACATGACAAGCACACTAGTTGACAAGCTGGAGAAGTGGTGTCGTGGAGAAGCATTTGATGAGAGTCATTCCCCTGAAAACACAGAAATAGCAGTTGTTGAAGAAACATTGCAAACAATTAAGTATCCCGGTCGATTCAGAGTTAGAGGATGAATTTGTAATGACACTGACAATGAAGTACTCGTACTTTGTGAATGTTGAGAAAAAGTCAACACAGAAAATGTCCCCCAGGAAGTGATGGCACCAGAAAGCTTAGTAGCCTGGCCAATTATCACTACATTTAATAAGCCCTGTTCTCAGGAAAATTTCAACATCAAACTACATGCACTCTTACAGGCAGGAGGGAAAACACTGAATGATGTACAACCTCTGTTTACAGAGCCTCAATGTATCCCATCTCCTGGAGTCCCTCATTCGTGCTGTTGCTTATTTAATAGACAAAACAAACAAACATTCTGCAGAGGGTGGAAGGTATTGCCGCTTGCGCGTCTTTCCAGGTAATGTACCTACTCTGACTGGAGAGGAATTGTTTGAACATTGGTTAGAGCAAGCCTACTTGATGGTTGAGGAAAGTGATAGCTCTGATAAAGACAAAAGGAGAAGGATTATGGAGAGTTTAAAGGGGCTCGCTCTAGAAATGATCAAAGCAATACGTTTATCAGATCCTGATATTAGTCCAGAGAAGTGCTTAGAGGCTCTAGAAAGTGCGTTTGGATTAGCTGAGTCTGGTAATGACTTATATTTTTTGTTTAGGCTACTATAACAACAGGTTGGTGAAATGTTGTCAGATTTCCTTAGAAGGCTTGAGCGTGCGCTGACTAAAGTTGTACACTGAAGTGGCCTGCCAGCCAGCAAGATGGACACCGCTAGAGTCGATCAGCTATTTAAAGGTGCAGTCAATGCTGACTTCATGTTGTTACAACTCAGGTTAACAGAAAGGCGAACCAGAACAACCTGCCTTGAGCTACTGAAAGAGATCCGGACAGAGAACGAATATGAAGCTTCCAAAGTAAAACTCAATCAGTCAGTCCGCACTGTCCATGCCAAAGTACAAGCGGAGAGCAAACAGTCAGAAATACAAAACCTGCGAGCAGAAATAAAGGAAGTTAAGTCAATGTTTGCATCCCTCAACACCCAACCTCGATCTGAGTTACAAGTTACTGAAAAGCATCCAAGTACCACTGACACAGCAACTGGCCTTGATACTGAAGTGATGGCGTTAAAAAAAGAAGTTAAGCACCTGCAGCAAAAAGTAAATTTGAAGACTTCAAGATGCCAAAACACAGCACTATTGGACAGCGATTCCCGGGTGAACATAATATTTGAGTCGTTGTATCGAAAATACCTGTCAAACACACCTATCCACTCAGTGAAAAAGCTTGATATACGAGGCCTAAGTTATTCTAGCTACCCCTACCTTGGCTATGTGGTTCTGGATATGGAGTTTCCAAAGGAAGTGGTTGGGGCTCCAACAAACATGACTGTCCTAGCTTTGATTTGTCCTGATCCACCAGGTCCTGATCAGACACCCATAATTGGACATTTTGTGGTGGTGTACTGTACGTTTTGGGGAATTCTTGTGTTTCACACAGCTTTTCTTGGGGTGGTAAGGTCTCGCTAGCTCAGTTAGCTTAGCTTCATTGCAGCTATGGCTACTCTTCTCTCTCCTGTCTCTAACTCTTCTCTTCTCTCTTGCTCTCTCTGTCAGATGTTTAGTTACTTCCCTGCCTCCTTTAGTGATAATGGTAACTGTAATAAATGTAATATATTTGTAGCTTTGGAGGCGAGGGTATCAGAATTAGAAGCACGGGTCCGCGCTGTTGAAAAACCAGCTGATAGCCGAAGCCCATTAACCAGCGCGGAGCCCACAAGGATAGAACCCCCTAGCTGTCCTCCGGTAGAGCCCGCGCAGCCGGGACCTCAGGCCGGCTGGGTGACTGTACGTAGGAAGCATAGTTCTAGGACCCAGCCCACGGGCCACCACCAACCGGTCCGCGTTTCTATCAGATTTTCCCCGCTGAGCGACACACCCGCTGAGAAGCCGACCCTGGTAATTGGCAGCTCCATAGTCAGAAAGGTGGCATTAGAGACACCATTGACCATAGTCAAATGCTTGCCAGGGGCCAGAACGGGCGACATCAAATCCTTCCTGAAACTGCTGGCTAAAGATAAGCGTAAATACAGTAAGATTATTATTCACGCTGGCGGTAATGACACACAGTTACGCCAATCGGAGGTAACTAAAATTAGTGTTGCTTCGGTGTGTAAGTTTGCCAAAACAATGTCAGACTCTGTAATCTTTTCTGGTCCTCTGCCTGATCGGACCAGTGACGACATGTTTTGCCGCATGCTGTCATTCCATCAATGGTTGTCTGGGTGGTGTCCTGCAAACGATGTGGGCTACATTGATAACTGGAGAACAATTTGGGGAAAACCTGGTCTGATCCGGAGAGACGGCATCCATCCCACTTTGGATGGAGCAGCTCTTCTTTCTAGGAATATGGCCGAATTTATTAGTCCTCCAAAACACTGACAACCCAGGGTCCAGACCAGGAAGCAGAGTTGTAGTTTAACCCACCTCTCTGCTGCTTCTGTACTGTTACCCACCCATTACCCTATAGAAACAGTGTCTTGCCCACGGCCAAAATTAAATGGATTAAAAGTTAAGCCCACAAAAGCAAATTATGGAAATCTCATAAAAATAAATACAACTTTGACGGAACAGAAAAATAAATCTATTAAATGTGGTTTATTAAACATAAGATCTCTCTCCTCAAAGACGGAGTTAGTAAATGACTTGATTGGTGATAATCACATTGATTTGCTTTGTCTCACAGAAACCTGGTTGCAGCAGGAGGATTATGTCAGTATAAATGACTCAACTCCTTCCAGTCATTTGAATTTTCACATTCCTAGAAATACTGGGCGAGGGGGAGGAGTTGCAACCATTTTCCGTTCTGATTTACTAATTAGTCCCAGACCAATTGATAGCTACAGTTCTTTTGAACATCTAACCTTTAATTTTCCTCATCCAAGTTGCAAAAAATTAAGACCATTTTTGTTTGTGGTTTTGTATCGTCCACCAGGCCCTTACTCTCAATTCTTGGATCAGATCTCACATTTTTTATCTGATTTAGTATTAAATACTGATAGGGTTATTATAGTGGGGGACTTTAATATTCATGTGGATACTGAAAGTGATAGCCTAAATGCAGCCTTTAATGCTATTTTAGACTCAATTAGCTTTACTCAAAAAGTACAGGGATCGACCCACTTGGGTAAACACACTTTGGACCTTGTACTGACATACGGTATTGAGTGTGAGGAAATAACAGTCCACCCACATAACCCGGTCCTGTCTGACCACTTCTTAATAACTTTGGAATTTACTTTAACTGACCATCTTAAATCTGAAAGAAAATTTAATTATAGTAGAGCTTTATCAGACAATGCTGTAACAATTTTTAAAGAATCTGTTCCATTCTTACTTTCCTCAGTGTTTCAGAGTAACACAGTGGATGGCAGCAATTCCATCTCTAACCCTTCTGAAATTGATGGTCTGGTTCACAGCGTTACTTCCTCATTGCATTTGGTATTAGATAGTGTAGCCCCCTTAAAAAAGAAAGTGGCTAGCCATAGGAGGCTGACTCTTTGGTTCAACGCAGAGTTGCGTACTTTAAAGCAGAATACTAGGACGTTGGAGAGAAAATGGTGCTCTACACACCTAGAGGATTCCTATTTAACCGGGAATAACAGTCTACTGCTGTATGAAAAGACCCTTCGACAAGCTAGAACAGCATATTTTTCATCATTAATAGAGGCAAATAAAAACAATCCTAGGTTTCTTTTTAGTACAGTTGCCAAACTTACACAGAGTCATAGCTCTGTTGAGCCAACTATTCCCCCAGCTCTTAGCAGTGATGATTTTATGGGATTCTTCATAAATAAAATTAATTCTATTAAAAATAAAATCATTGGCACCCTCCCAAACATGATTACTTCTTCCTCAGTAAATGAGGCAGTATCGGAAAGAACTGTAGAACCTCAGTTGTGCTTAGGCTGTTTTGATTCAGTCGAGCTTTCGGAATTATCAAAAATATTAGCCTCATCTAAACCTTCAACTTGTATGTTGGACCCAATTCCAACCAAATTATTTAAAGAAGTGTTCCATTTGGTTCCTGGCCCCATTTTGGATATGATGACTCTATCCTTAGTAAACGAATACTTACCACAGGAATTTAAAATAGCTGTAATTAAACCTTTACTCAAGAAACCTTCCCTTGATCAAGATGACTTAGTCAATTACAGACCTATATCCAACCTTCCTTTCTTATCCAAAGTCCTTGAGAAAATTCTTGCTAATCAAGTCTGTGAGCATCTAAACAGTAATGAGCTGTTTGAAGAGTTTCAGTCAGGTTTTAGAGCTCATCATAGCACTGAAACAGCACTGGTTAAGGTTACTAATGATATTCTCATGGCCTCAGATAATGGACTTGTGTCTGTTCTGGTTTTGTTAGATCTCAGTGCTGCTTTTGACACAGTCGATCATAATATTCTCCTAGAAAGGCTTGAACATGTTGCAGTGATCAAAGGAACAGCACTAGGCTGGTTCAAATCATATTTCTCTGATAGATTCCAGTTTTTTCATCTAAATGATCAATCTTCTTCACTCTCAAGGGTTACTGGTGTAGTTCCACAGGGTTCTGTGCTTGGACCAATTCTTTTCACCATACATATGCTCCCAATTGGTAGAATCATTAGACAGCATGGGATAAATTTCCACAGCTGTGCAGATGATACACAACTATATTTATCCATAAATCCTGATGAACCCAGTCAGTTAGGTAGATTACAGGCATGTCTGGAAGACATAAAAACATGGATGACCATAAACCTTTTGCTTTTAAATTCTGACAAAACAGAAGTTCCTGTCTTTGGAACAGAAGTTCTTAAACAGAAACTGATTAGTCAATCACTTCATCTGGATGCCATTAAATTGGGCCCCAGTAATAAGGTAAAGAACCTCGGCGTTATTGTTGACTGAGACTTGACATTTAAATCCCATATTAATACAGGTTCCTAGGATTTCTTTCTTTCACCTCCGGAATATTGCTAAAATTACAAAACATCCTGTCCAGGAGTGATGCTGAGAAACTAGTCCATGCATTTGTTACCTCAAGGCTGGACTACTGTAATTCTTTATTATCAGGAAGTCAACAAAATGCCATTAAAAGCCTTCAGTTGATCCAAAATGCGGCAGCAAGAGTTGTGATGAATATTAAAAAGAGAGATCACATTTCTCCTGTTTTAGCTTCCCTTCACTGGCTCCCTGTTAAATCCAGAATAGAATTTAAGATCCTTCTTCTTACATAGAAAGCCCTTAATAATCAAGCTGCATCATACATCAGAGGTCTAATTGTTCCATATGTTCCTAACAGAGCCCTTCACTCTCAGACTGCAGGTTTACTTGTAGTTCCTAGGATTTCTAAAAGTAGAATGGGAGGCAGATCTTTTAGTTATCAGGCTCCTCTCCTGTGGAACCAGCTCCCAGCTTTAGTCCGTGAGGCAGACACTGTGTTTACTTTTAAGGCCAGGCTTAAAACTTTCCTTTTTGATAAAGCTTATAGTTAGAGTGGCTAAGGTCATCCTGAGCTATCTCTGTAGTTATGCTGCTATAGGCTTAGACTGCTGGAGGACAGACTTACCAATTTTCTTCACTCTGCTACTTCCTTTTCTCCTACGACTCTCCAGTTGTATTACAGTACATTCTGTTATTTCGACTGTTAACTTTGTTTTCTCTCAGTGTTTTTCTCTCCATAGAAGATATACCTGGTCTGGTATCCTGCTTGGCTGCAATGCCCTGTTGGACGGGGGGCATCGACTGGGATGATCCTCCCAGTAACTGAACATCCACTGTGTCCTGTTATCAACTTTTTACTTTCTGTAACATAGAAAGTTCTCTTATATCAGATCTTCTTGTCCTTCTGTGTTTCTGCTCTGTCTTCTCAAACCCCCAGACGGTCGTGGCAGATGGCCGCTCCTACTGAGCCTGGTTCTGTTGGAGGTTTCTTCCTGTTAAAGGGGAGTTTTTCCTCTCCACCGTCGCTACATGTTTGCTAAGTATGAGGGGTTGCTGAAGGATTGCTGTGGTTGGAAAGTCTGCATCAACGGGGCCCAACCTCACGCCAATGACTGACGCAATCTGCTGGGATTCCTTAAATAGGAAACTTTTTAACTGATTGGAATGTTTGTATAAATGTATTGAAATGACTTCTTGCTAAGTGCCTTGAGATGACATCTGTTGTGAATTGGCGCTATATAAATAAACTGACTTGAATTGAATTGAATTGTAGGGACCAATGCCAGGGCCAGTCTTTCTAAATGATTGGCTCAGCTATGCAGTGACCTTCCTGGCATTCCAGCTCATGCTTTTGGTATTCAGAGTTTTTCCACTGTTACTAAGACAAACCTTCCCACATCAACCCCAGAAGAGGATGATGGAGTGGGCTTTGTGAAATGGGAAGGACCTGGGTCTCTGGCCATACCTGCAGGTGCCAGCCTCAAAGTTAGCTGTACAGTCACGCTAGACAAGCCTCTCTGGAAAGAAATTCTGATGGCTGAAGCCTCAGTGGCCAGCTCACTACCTGCAGAAGTATTACTCCACCCAATGGTAATACCAAGTAAGGTCACAGAAAACGACCATTGTACAGTCTTGATTCAAAATGAGTCAACAAGGAGTGCAAAGTTACCGGTCGGTACTATTGTGGGGCGTTTTATTGTTGCTTATGTTGTTACAACAATGCCTAATCACCAGTCCGAGTCTGAGCAATTTGATACAAGTCAGATAGATTTTGGAGACTCACCGGTCCCAGAACAATGGAAGGTTTGACTACGTCAAAAACTGGCTGAAAGAGCAGCTGTCTTCTCTCTAGATGAGCTTGACGTGGGGTTAGCCAAGGAGGTCAAGCATAACATTTGGTTGTCTGATTTACGACCTTTCTGTGAGCGCTCTGGGTGTATCACACCTGCTGACATCGACGATGTGCGCCGCCACATTCAAAAACTGCTGGCAGCTAGTATTATAAAAGAGTTAAGAAGTTCTTATGTGTCACCAATAGTGATCGTCAGAAAGAAAAATTAAGATGTCAGGATGTGTATAGACTACCGCACACTGATTAGCCATACCATACCTGATTAATACACCACACCATGTATCTATGAGGCACTTGACTGTCCCCCAGGTAGCAAGTGGTTTTCTGTTCTGGATCTGAGAAGTGGCTACTATCAGATCGTCATGAAAGAAGGAGATGAGGAAAAAAACGGCCTTCATCTGCCGGCTGGGTTTCTATCAGTTTGTGAGAATGCTGCAAGGGATTACCGGAGTACCTACAATATTCCAGCGTTTGATGGAAAAAGTGGTTGGGAATATGAACCTCCTGCAAGTCCTCATGTATTTGGACGACCTGATTGTGTTTGGTCGAACATTAGAAGAGCATGAGGAGAGGTTACTTAAAGCCCTTGATCGACTCCAGGAAGTAGGCCTAAAGGTTTCACTTAAGAAGTGCCAGTTTTGCCTTGAAGTATGTAGGTCACATATTCTCAGCTGATGGAATTGCGACGGGCCCAGCCAATGTTGAAGCTGTTACCAACTGGCCAAGACCCCAAAATCTAAAAGCCCTACGGTCCTTCCTAGGTTTTTGTGGGTACTATAGACGATTCATCAAAGGCTACTCGTCTATAGTTCGCCCTCTAACGGACATCACCAAAGGATACATCACCACACAACGAGGGAAAACTTCTAAAAAGAGACAAAGCAATATCTACCTGGATGAGAGAGAATCGTTTGGAGACCGATGGGATGAGTCATGCACTGAAGCTTTTGAGCAGATCAAGCATTGTCTCACAAATGCCCCCGTGTTGGCTTGTTGACCCAAGCAAGCCATATGTGTTGCATGTTGACACAAGTCTAAGCGGATTGGGTGCAGTCCTTTATCAGGAATACCCAGAGGGACCTAAGACACTAATCTCTTGCCAATAGATCTTGTGAGACTTCCTAGCCAAGATGGAGAGAGAGAGGTGAAACAGAAGCCCTGCACCCGAAGAAGTCTTTGTGGTCAGCCTACTTCTGTTGGTTTTTAGCAGGATTGGAGAGCAATGTTCCCTCTAAGCTGCGCGCATGCGCAATTGCGCACTGCCAACACAGCCTTCGCGCACAGCAAATCTGCTCTGCGCACAAAAAAATCGAAACTGAATTGAAAAAAAAACACACACAAAAAACAAATAATTAATTCTGTCCTATTTTGCAGTATGAATCAATGAGCATATGCACCGATTTACAGTTCCAGCGGTGCCCCTGCACCAGTCCAATTAGAAAAACACACACTCGCCCGAACCCGTTATCCATGGTTATTGCCATATCAATGCGGCAGAGACCCGCACACTGACACGACACAGATTAAAGATAGACACGGGTATGCAAATAAGACTAAAGTAAAAAAAAAAAAATTAATCCAGACACAAACTCCGATCCTCCTGTTTATATAGGAGCGGAGCGCTTTCGTCTATGCACAGAGCGGCTAACAGGACCAAGTTCGTGCGCTGTGAAATGTGCTTGATTTATTTATTAAGTCTGTAGCGTTTTGGTGGAGTTTTCTTTAACGAAAAGGGATTATAAAATGTTCTGAAAACATCTGAAGTTTTCGTTTTATTCCACTTAGAAACAGGCTCATTTCACCTGCAATGGGAACATAGCAGTGCTGCTCCTGTCAGTCAGCAGGGCTAGAGTTTACCTGCTTATAGTGTGTGAATAAATCTTTTAGTGTTTGATTCTGCATTTGGGTTAAAAGATTTAACTTCAAGACAATAACGTTTATGGGGGCACGGTGGCGCAGCTGGTAGCCTGGCTCACCTCACAGCTAGAAGGTCCCGGTTTCGATTACCGCCGGGGACGCTGTGTGTGCTGAGGGTGTGTTTGTTCCCCTACATCATCAGCACCCACACCCTGGGTGGGGTTGGCGAAAGGGCCTTTCTGTGTGGAGTTTGCATGTTTTCCCCGTGTTCCCTTGAGCAGCTAATGTGAGCTACTCCCACAAAAACATGCAATAGTCCTGGGGCTGTATACTGCCTCCTCCTGGCCGGCCGGGGGGCCCGCAGGGTTGGGGAAGATCTGGCTGGAATAACGTGATCCTTTCATGCGCTACGTCCAGCCGGAGAAACCCCGCCCCGTCGGGTGAAAAGAAGGGCCTGCCCACTCCCCAAGCACGAAGGAGGCTTGGGTTTCAGTGAAGGGACCCTCCCGGGGCCGGCACAGAGAGAGAGCGGAACCCCAGGACCTGAACTGAGGAGCACTGGGGTGATAAATAATGGGAAAAAAATTGTGGGATAAAAAATAATAAAAAAATAAAATAAAATAAAAAAAGACAATAACGTTTATGGCATTGAATAACCAGTGGCTGGCTGCTCCAGCCAATGATGCGATTGACATACATATTTACGCAGCTAATCAATCAATATTTGTGCTACATTTCAAGCATCCAGCGCAGACTGTGAAAGAGGCTTTATTTTAATGAATCGTATGAAAACAACATCGAGAAATTGTCTTGAAGTGGACCATTTGGATCAGCTGATGCGCATAAAGTCAAAGCTGCAAGCAGATGAGGCCATCAACAACGTGTACACTGGATACGTGAGAAGAACTGACGAAAAGAAAAGGTGACATTCAAGTCAGATTTGTGCTTATCTAGTGTCATTTATTTACAATGTTAATTTATGAAAATTGATTATTAAATACTGTCACCAGTTTATGAGTAGCAGAAATACAAATAATCGTATGATTATATACTGTATTTTGCAGACAAAGAGTTACAGGACCCTCTCCCAGACCACACTTCCCCAGTGCTCAGCAAGAGCTTCACACAATGGCTCATGGTTATAATACAAGTCAGACCTTAATAATAAAAATGTGAAGTGTGTTTTTAAAAATTGACTTCATAGTTAGCTTCGCTTACTTGGCAGTTAATGTTTCTTAACAGTTACAGTGAAATATTTAGACTTACAATAGTGTTAACACACTACACAGGTCATGAAGAAGATCTTTGTCATTTTCACTGTAAGTGGGATAATGTACTTAAAAAGTATTCTCACAGAACTTTAAATGCTGTAATTGGATTATTTTAATAAACTATGTAAACTGGATGGATGCGATGCTGGCATGACCACAGTGCACAGATCTGATGTTGCTCACAGTGGTCAAAGGGACCGCTCAGAGCGTTTGTGTGTTTGCTCAGACACAGGAAAAATTAGAGGAAACATTGGTCACACAAAGCCTTTTTTTAACTTTATATTAATACAGAATGTGCATTTTATTTGGTAATTTATTTGGTTTATATGGCACCTAAACATTTTTATTTTGGGGTTTTCAGAGTAATTCTTGAACCAAAGATTAGTTAATAGTTTGCAGCTTATCTTCATACCATTTACTTTTTTGCACTAAAAGAGTAATAAATAATAAAGCCAAGATCAGTTTTGGATACAATGCCCCTGCTTTGAAAATATATCTGGAACACAGACATCTTTATAAGAGAAGAAAGAGTAAAGAAAAGAGACGTTTCAAGGTTGCTACAGAAAAATGGATGAAACAAGAAATTGTCTCTGTCATTGTGAAAAGAAAAGGCAACAAAGCACATTTCCTCCTCCTATTCTCTGCCAAAATAGTATTTTTGTGTCTCACAAAAAAGAAAAAAAAGACAATTTACAATGATGCGTGATGTGGATAAGCATTGTAGTTTTCACAGTGGACAAAATGGCATGGGCTCTAAGGATCTTTACCTTGGAAAAAAATCTATAAGACAGCAAGGAACTGAATGTTCTGGCATGAGGTGAAATCTGCCAGTCTGATAGGAAATTATATTGCAGTAAGTAAACCAAAGAGCACAGAACAACATAAAAACAAACCTTGCCTTTCTGCTGCGGATATTCAGATCAAAGCTCTTAGAGAAATTAAAATGGCTACTTAGTTCTGCAAACTAGTTCAAAATTTGAGCTAAAAATTAAGTACTTCATAAACTTAAATAGAGAATCTGATAATACTTTTTAAACTTGAGTAGAAAATCTGACAGCAGAAACATTATTATTAATAGTGGTAGTAATACTAGTTTAAACCAGTCATTTGGACCCTAGATTTCGAGTTGCCTGAGCTTCATTAGGAAGCCCATTGACCAGTGTATTAACACTGAATTGCCCATAATTCTGCACCACTATTACATCTTTATACATCCTGTTTATAGCTAAACACTGCCCATCCTGTAATACAAAGCAGCTCGGATTCTAAGCTAAAATGCACCAGGCTTCATGTAGAGGCACCACTGGTCCAATGAGGGATGTCAGTAGATGACCTTTGTGTTATGAGTCTGGAGGTTTGGTCTGTGTTGGCTGTGAATTAACATCAGTTCCACAGGTGATCCATTGTAGAATGCAGTGGAGGCACCAGCCTAAGCTCTAAGCTCCAGTGGGTGCAGCTCATCAGGATCAACAGGAGGATTAAGGGAGCTGGCAGCCAGTCACTCATTGCCTGAGTGTTTGCCTTTGTGGCAACATTTCGAGCCCTCTGTGATTCCTCCAGTATTTTCCCAAGTTATTTCCTGAGCCCCACCTTTTCCTTTTCCTTCTCTTCCTGGTACTGTTTCCTGGACATTTTGCTCCTGAGCTCCAGTTCCCTCGTCTTCAGTCTAATACCTTATTTCAAGGATTACCTGGTTAATCTCCATGACTGGTTCTGGGTTCCTCATTCCATCTACTTCCTCCTGCTGCAAACCAATCCACTCACCTTGATCTCCATCTATACTCACCTTTCTCCATCAAACTCCTGGACTCGCTCTTCATCATCATAATCATCCTCCAGTCTGCCCTCCAACACCTTCTTGTATGAACTCCCTCAGATCATTTTCAATCATCAATTTCCATCTCACCTTCTCAGCTCACCTCCAGCCTGCCGTTCGGCCACCACACTGGCCATCCTCCAACTCCACTCACTCTCCCCTGGCGTCTCCACTTCATCATCTCTGCAATAATTACAAAATGTTCAGATCTATTTTCTTCTACTCATTTGCTGATTTCAGTGCTCTAGCTCCCAGGCCCTAGCAGAATCCTGCAGTTTCCCAGCATTTCAAAAAACCTTTTTAAAATTCTCCTGAACGTTTCGTGCATGTGGGTCAAACAGATATCTAAAACCATGCCACTTAAACCCTAATTTATGAGGCTTTGCATAAGTAGATGCTCAACCTCATATTCTTTAGCTGCTTCTGGTTCAGGGGGTCAAAGAAAGGAAGGAGAGGTATTGTGCAGATCCACCCTGGGGCCTGAAACAGGATGCATCCATCCTGAGCAGCAGGCACACCTGGTATCAGTTACCTCATTAGGTCGAGGGGATTTAGGGAGGTGCATGGCAACCTCTCTTTGCTTGATGAGTAACTTTGTTGGGTAGACCCAGCCACTTGGAAGAAGCTACTTTGTGTTCTCTTTTGTCAATTAGTCTAGCTGTTACACGGTTTATCTCACCGCTCCCAGGTCACATCCTGTCCTCTCAATCATTACTGTTTAGATGCTCACTCTGGATTTACAAGGATTTTCACTAAGAAAAGATTAGATATGGGTCTTTAATTTATCATCATCTTGATCTAAAGAAGGTTTTTTAAGAGAAAAATTGTAGGGGCTAATAACGCTACTGAATGGACCCAAAGTGACACAACCCAAAGAGGAAGGTAAACACAAGTTTATTCAAAAGATTAAAAAAAAAGACCTCTCTGGTAGGTCTGGGAGTCCTCAGTCTAGAAGAGAGAAGAGCTGGTTAGAATTGGACAGAAACGAATGACTTGTTAGTAATATTGTAAGGGTTTTACCTTCCTTAGGTGTACTGAAGAACCTTGAGCGACGGTCAGGGTAGGAAGAGGTTCAAAGCTGTGAGATTCTCCCCTATTCAGGGTCTCTTGATCCAAACAAATCCAAATCCAGAATCTAAGTCACTAGACAGAGTGAGAGAGCAGGGGTAATGTACCACAAAACAATCCAACCAAGGATCCAACTTACAACTCCAGTGGGGAAGAGGCAGGGTCAAAATTAGTCCAGGTCAAGTTTCGAATATGCAGCCAAATACTCTGTAAAGTAAGGGCTGGAAAGCTGAGACAGGGCTGCAGACAATCTGGCAGGGAACTGGAGAACACAGGTGAGATTTATAGGCAGCAGCACAGGTGCATACAATTCAGTCAGACAAGGGGCAAAAGGTGCATTCAAGGCAAGCAGGAAAATCAGAGCTTACAGCTCAAACTGTTACAGAAATTAAGAATGGAACAGATCCTTTAAAACTTGTTAGACCATTGTCTAATAAACCTCCACTATAATGAATACTATAATACTACTATTTTACTGTAATACATTTTAAACATACTATTACTATAATACTACTATAATACTATAATTATACTTCCAGGATTGGGGTACTCAGTTAAAATAAATGAAGCTAGGTTAGTACGCTAGTGAGACCTTTTCACTTCGAGAAAAAACATGTGAAACATAAATAGTTCCTGGTGCCTATTTCCAGCAGTCATGGGACGAGAGGTGGGGTACACCCTGGACAGGTTGCCAGTCCATCATAGCCCAATAATCATATTGATTGAAAATAAAAATAATAAGTAACACTAAGGAATTACATGAGCCAATTTAGACTTATGACTACATCAGGGCAAAGCAACGCTGTAAGCCGCAGCTGCAAGGCGTAAGGACAGGCTGCAAAAGATTTACTCTACAAAACTCGCCTTTTACAGACATTAAGGTGAAACGTTGTAAATGTGATACAGTAAATCTGGAGGTGACTATGTCAGCCAGACATCACAATTATAGTAATTCATAAGAGCCCAGCAGCACTCGAGGAATTAGAGTTAATAGAACATTACTTAACTTTGCCTATTTTTAGTTTTATATTCTTGTGTGATTTTATCTCTTTCCTATGTTTTTTATTTCTAATCATTTATTTTATTGCTGTTGTATACCACCTTGGTCGGCTCTCACGCAGTTTTCTAGGTGTGCTTTATAAGTAAAACTGGTATGGTATGGTATGGTATGGTATGGTATGGTATGGTATGGTATGGTATGGTACAGCCATTGATGATGCACTTTGTTCAGTATCTGTACAAAAAATGGATGGGACTGCAGTATTCTTTAGACGCAGTCCCATCCTTCGGGTAGAAAATTGCATTCTTAAATGGTGTTAGTGAAATTCTCCTTGCAAAGCAGATATTGATTCATTTTCTCCACGGGTGTTGGAGGAATTCAACAACAGGACTTGAGTCTGTGGGTACTGATCTCCCCTCTGCAGACCCCTCTGCTGGTATCAGCCTTCATTTACCTGCCACTCACATCCCTACCTCTCATCCCTGCTACCCACTCTCCTCTGATATTACAGTTAACACCTCCTCCTCCTGCTCTCCGTATACCATACTGACCAACACTTCACCTCCCTCCGCTTCTGTCACCTTCTCAGTGGACCAGGTCCAGAACCAGCTACTGAGACTCGACATTAGTAAATCTGCTGAACCTTACGGTGTCAGCCCCAGAGTCCACAAAACATGTGCCACCCAGCTTTGTGGAGTTCTCCATCACGTTTTCAGGATGAGCCTTAATTTTCAAAGGGTCCCCGTGATGTGTAAGACCTCATACCTTGTGCCAGTGCCAAAGACAAGGTGTCCTAGAGATCTGAAGGACTACAGGCCTGTGGCCTGATGTCACACATCATGAAGACCTTCGAGAGACTCATCTTGGATCAGCTCTGGACCATCCCACAGCGCAATGTGACGTCAGAGTGACGTCTTTTCTATGTCATTTTTGGACGTCCAATTTTGGTCCACTGAAGGGGTTATTTTGTAACGCCAGGTGACGTCTATCTTGGACGTCTACTGCATGTCTAATGTTCACGTCCGTGGGACCTCCCAGTAAGGGCTATTTATTGTCCAAATTTGGTTGTTTTGTAACGCCAGGTGACGTCTTTTTTGGACGTCTACTGCACGTCTAGTGTTCACGTCTGTGGGACCTCCGAGTAAGCGCTATTTATTTTCCAAATGTGGTCATTTTAGACGTCTTTTCAACATCAAATTTAGACTAATTTTAGATGTTGTTTTATACTACTTCTATAATTTTCAAGAGGGTGGAGGACATGTTTTCTGTACTAGTTAATTTTCCTGTAGCTTTGTTTAGCTCAACAGCTAGTTTGAACAGGGAATGCATTACACCTTTGTGTGCATCTCCAGTTAAAGGCATACTCCGCAACTTTAACACCTTAATATAATGTTTTTTTCAAAAGTTATGGTGGAATCTTATCATCTATCATGTTCATTTTTAGAGTTATCACCACCTTACAGGGGTCCTTGGCTTTTTTCTGCACTATAGAACTTTTGAGCTCCGACCCGCCGCTGGAAGTGTTCTGCTTTACAGCAGAGTCATACAGCTGTAGATACTGTAGATAAAGCTGCAAACTCCAGCGTAGTCGCTGTATTTCAGTATATACGTCAATCTTTTTTCTTTTGGTTTTGTCAAGCTAGTGATTTATATTTTTGTTGTTTGATTTTTTCCTAAAAACACCTAAAGATGTAGGCTGATTCTAGTGTCGGGAGGTGTTTGCTACGTGGCGCTTAGACGTTCTCTGTTTCTAATCTCACTGTTTTTCCAATTACCCTGACCTCCCCCACAAACTGAATACCTAGCTGTGAGATCTTTACTTTAAATTATCCCGATTGTTACAGTTGAATTGCTAACTGAGACGGCGCTTGTTTATTGTTTGGGCAAGCTATTTGGAAAGCAGCCACTGAAACATGCCTCTTATGAGCGACAGAGAGATTTGATTTTACGACAGTGATGTTGCGCTGCAAGCCTGAAGAGGGCGACAGAGAGCAAATATCATGAAAGTTGCAGAGTATGGCTTTAACACCTGCTGCTGAGATAATCAAATGGAGTTTTTGGACAATTATCTGTAACTGTATGCCACCTTCTGAAATGGGAGTAGATCATTTTCCAAAAACTCCATTAGATTGTCTCAACTGCAGATAAGAGAAGCATGCAAAGGTGTAATACATTCCAGTTCAAACTACTGCTGAGCCAAAGCTAAAAGAAAATTAACTGGCACAGAAAACATGTCGTCGACCCTCAGCAAACATGAGACTAGATGTACACATAAATAAATCACAATTTAATACCCATTTCCATCTTTATTCCAAAACAAATGGCCCTGAATGGCATTAGAAGGGCACCAGACATATCTAGCATAATTTACAAAAGAAAACATGACATAGTCTGTGAAAACATAAACACTATTTCTAACAATTAGCATAACGTTGAATTGCATTAGCTTGCATTAGTGGATAAATGTATTGTTTTCCAATTAACTTCCAGCTCTGTCGCCACAGAACTGGTGAGGTGGAGATCATTTAGGGCCGTCTATGTTCATGGAGTGAGGGGGCTGGCTTATAAAGGCGTTGTAAATCCTCCACCTCAATGTCTTTGTGGGGCGTGCTTTAGTACTCGGACACGTTCGTATTGATGTCATCCTCGGTGGTTGTGGCATCGAATTTCATGAGCCCTTCTGCACAAGCAGAAAAAGACAAATGATTATGCAAAGGCAATCTGCAGTCATACACCCAAGTCTCCAAATTTGTAAGCAAAAATATGTTTCCTGTGCATCTCTACCAATACTGGATTCATAGAAAACCATCTAAGCAACTACTAACTTTAACACTAAGGCTGTCTTTACATTACACGACATGTGGCCAGCTAAAATAACATCGAAACTGAACATGAACCAAGGGTTATGTGCAGCTAACGTAAAACAAACGTGTGTTGTTAAGGTATGCTTGGCCATTCGCTGCTGTAACCACAGCAGACTTGGGGAGTTTAAGACAATAAGGCTAAACCACCTAACACTAAAAGTACACACGGACATAGAATTCACTAGGCTTATCGTACCTTCAATTTAGAGAAAAGTGATGGGTTATTTACCAGCGATGCAGGCTGACAAGCTGTGCCTTTCTTATTCTGCCTTGAACACGTCGAATTGTGCCAACTGCCTGACGTGAAAAAAAGCTGTGCCATTATTTCAATGTTTCGAACACACTGAATCGCAGAAATGTCTGGCGTGTACTGGAGTGTGGGTTGTAGTAAGAAGCGAAAACCCCCCCCCCAAACAAACAAACTAGATTGCCTCGGCCAATCAGAGTGGTGTTTATATTATATATATATTTTTATTAGTGGCGTTTACATGATGTATTCATTTAATAAATGTAAACAATTAATTATTATTATTATTCAGTAGGTCATTTTCCCATTTTTTAACTGTTTATTTATATTGTTAAAAAAACAGGAAGATTACCTACTGAATCAAAAAATAGGCATGGAAAAAATCGTGTTTATAAATAATATTCATGTGTATTAATCATGTTGATGCAACAATGTTGATATTTGTAAATAAACATATGCCTAAGTAAACTTCCTGCACCTGTCATAGATGTCCAAATGGCGTCCAAAAATTACCTAGTTCATAGGTCAAATGTTGAATGTAAATATGATGTCCAAGTTGGGTCATGGTTGGACATTCAAATAGTGGACCTAGTATGGACGTCCAAATGGCGTCCAAAAAATTACCCAGTTCAAAGGTCAACTGTTGAACGTAAATATGATGTTCAAGTTGGGTCATGGTTGGACGTCCAAATAGTGGACCTAGTATGGACGTCCAAATGGCGTCTACAAAATGACCCAGTACAAAGGTCAAATGTTGAACATAAATATGATGTCCAAGTTGGGTCATGGTTGGACGTCCAAATAGTGAAGCTAGTATGGACGTCGAATAGATGTCCAGAATTCGTCATGGACCGTCAGACCCAATATAGACATGATCTGCATGTCTATCTGACGTTCAATGTTTAGTGGGTTGGTTCAGTCACTTATGGATCCAATCCAGTTCGCATACCAGCCCAAGCTTGGAGTTGAGGACACCATCCTCTACCTGTTGAACTGCGTCTATGCTCACCTGTACAAGCCAACCAGCTCTGTGAGAGCAATGTTTTTTGACTTCTCCACCACATTCAACACCATTAGACCGGCTCTACTGGATGTGCAGAAGATGACCAAGCAGGAAGTTTTTAAGAGCCCTGCAATAAAGGAATTTCCCTATTAGATTAATAAAGTATACCTGCATCTGTCATTCCCAGGGCAGCAAGGAGTTGTCCACTTGCCTTAGATTTATCACATACTCAAACTACAGCAGTAAAAACTCAGTGGAGCTCAGGCATCTGTGTTTACAGAAGTAGGTGTCTTTTGAGGGCACTGCAACATGTAAGGTCATGTTGCACCTTGCAGTGGCTGCTTACAGCCAAGCATGGAAAGGCCATCTGATCTGCCTGATGCACATTTTTGCGCCAGTCCGCGGCTGTAATAATTTAACCAGAATAATATTATAAACTATTTCATTGACCGCGGCGGCCCATTGGCTGTTTTATAAAAAGGACTTTGGATAATCCAATGAAATCTTTCAGCCCTGCTCAGCTCCGGCCCTCCCTGACTGCAGCGTCTTCTCTTCTGCCACACACAGTGGCCTCTCTGTAGCGCACACACAGTAACCTCCCACTGTTGCTCTCTCGGTCACAGTCTTACACAGTGAGCGGGTGCATAAAGTAACAAAAATAGTTTTTTTGGGATATGGTTCAGATGTAAAGGCAAGGCAATTTTATTTGTACAGCACAGTTTCTACAACACGGTAATTCAAGGTGCTTTACATGATTTTGTGATTAAAAAGAAGAAAAGAAAGAAAGAAAAACTGAATATAACATTGGAAATTAAAAGTAGCAAATTAGCATGAAACACACATTAGACATGATACACAATAAAGCAAGAGAAACATCAATAAAGCAAGAGAGCATGAACATATTTGATACATATGACAATCATTTAGTCAAAGATAATTCTAAACAGATGGTTTTTAGTCTCGATTTAATGCAGTTCAGAGTTTCAGCTGCTCTGAACTCGTCAGGAAGTCTGTTCCAGATAAGAGGAGCATAGAAACTGAAAGCTGCTTCTCCGTGTTTGGGTCAAATTCTAGGGATGTTGAGAAGACTAAAATTAGAGGACCTGAATGTTCTGGTGGGTTGGTATAGTAACAGCAGATCTTCAATATACTTTGGTGCTAAGTCATTCAATGATTTATAAACTAGTAAAAGTATTTAGAAGTCTTATTCCCTGAGCTACAGGGAGCCAGTGTAAGGACTTTACAACTGGGGTGATGTGCACTACTTTCCTTGTTCTAGTGAGGAACACGAGCAGCAGGGTTCTGGATCAGCTGCACCTGTCTAATTGACTTTTTAGGCAGACCTGTGAAGATGCTGTTGCAGTAATTAATCCAACTAAAGATAAATGCATGGATGAGTTTTCAAGGTCCCGTTGCGACATTAGTCCTTTAATCCTAAGGATGTTCTATAGGTGATTGTTATTGTTGTTACAGTTTTTGCCCATTGCTTGAACACTATAGACACATGCTCAAACCAAAGTAACATAACTTGAAGGTGTTGTCACTATACCTTAAACAAAGTGTAACCATACCTTAAACAAAAGCGCTGCTTAGCACTTTAGTTGCAATTCTGTAACACACTTGATCCTTTCTGCAACACACTTGCTCCTAGACACTACACACTATTTCGTACATAAGACACTTAGTTCAAAAATGAAATCTCAGGGTACCATTGGGAAAACACATCAATTCAAAATATAACACACATTGGTTAATTGAAAAGGCATAGACACACACCTGAAAACACTTACAAAACTGAACACCAATCAGCCAGCTACAAAAAGGCCCCAGTTAAGCAATTTTGAGAACTTTGCATGCATGGAGGCAGGGAGAGCTAGAGGCAGAGGAAGAGGAAGAGGAGGACAGAGAGAGAGAGGAGTACAGAGAGAGAGAGGAGGACGTGGTCGAAGAGGCCACGCAAGGACCATTATTTCGGATGACATAAGGTCAACTTTGGTGGACCATGTCATAAACCATGGCCTGACTATAAGGGAAGCTGGGCAGAGAGTCCATCCTAATCTAAGCCGCTTCACAGTTGCATCCATAATAAGGACATTCCGGCTGGAAAACAGGTATGTCTTCAACTCTCTACTCAGACTGTATAGAGTTTTTACAGTACTGTACCATATCACATTACTGTATCACATGTATTGTATTCCAGGGTGGCTAATGCTCCTTTTGCAACAAAAGTGGTAGTTTTGTGAAACATACCTTGATACAGTAACGTGTTGAGATGTTTCAGTACTGTGTATGGTAAATACAGTAAAGTTCAGTATACACCGTACTGTAAAAAAGAAGCAGACGAGAACAATTTGTGGTTGCATTTTTCTACAGAATGGCTAGAAGACCAACTGGGGGTGGACGCCAATGCCTGTTCACCCAACAGCAGGAACTTGCCATAGTGAACCTAGTCAGAGCAAACAATGCAATCCGTCTCCACCAGCTACAGCAACAAATACTTGCAGATAGGCAAGTATTCAACAACATGAATCGAGTAAGCATCACAACTATCAGACGGATCTTGGTAAAGCACAACATGACCATGAAGCAACTTTACAGGGTCCCATTTGAGAGGAACAGTGTCAGGGTCAAAGAACTTCGACATGAATATGTACAGGTAAGTGTTTCAGTCCTTTACATTTACAATAAAGAATGGGTGCAGTCCAGTAACAGATGAATATGTACCACTGGATTAGAACCATATAGATGCATTCAGAAAGCTACACAGGTACCTGTGTGGTGGGATGGGTCGGTTCTGTGTAGTGTATGCGTGTGCTTTGAGTGAAGCCATCCACAATATGTATTTTTCTTTTACAGAGAATCTTGGACATGGATGGAGCTGCACAGCCGCATGAATGTATTTACATTGACGAGGCTGGATTCAACCTTAGCAAAAACAGACGACGGGGACGTAATATAATTGGCCAAAGGGCAATTTTGCACGTCCCGGGGCAGCGCGGGGGAAACATCACACTGTGTGCTGCCATAAGTCTTCGAGGGTTACTGCACCATCATGCCAAACTGGGTCCCTATTATGCGCAACACATAATCACATTTCTAGATACACTTCATGATGCAGTTGTACAGGATGGACCAGAGCAGCCCAGGTTTGTTGTTGTCTGGGATAATGTTAGTTTCCATCGGGCTGCTCTGGTCCAGAACTGGTTTACCAACCATGATCAGTTTGAAGTTCTGTACTTGCCCCCTTACTCGCCATTTCTAAATCCTATAGAGGAATTGTTTTCCCGCTTGGAGATGGAGCGTATATGACCGCCAACCACATGCCCGTATCCCTCTTCTGCAGGCAATGGAACAGGCCTGCGGAGACATTGAGGTGAGGTCAATCCAGGGATGGATTCGGCACACAAGGGGATATTTTCCCCGATGCTTAGCGTGAGAAGACATTGGTTGTGATGTTGATGAGATCCTGTGGCCAGACCCCAACAGACGGCAGGATCCATAAGCCCACTTGCGCACAATTGTGTTATTGTGTTTACAGTAGTGTATTGTTTGTTTTTATTTTTGATTTAACTGAATTTACTGTACTGTAAAATATACTAATGTAATGATTTTGAAAACAGTATTTATTTTTTTGGTTGTGAAAACATGCCCTCTGTGGAACTGAATAAAAACACTGAAACCAAAAGAATGCAGTTTTTTAGATAAAGTAGACTAGTGTGTTGCTGCTAATCTGAAAGTGTATTCATATGATGCAAGTGGATATCATTTTGTCATCAGAGTGACATTTTGACAAAGGATTGTTAGGCTTTGATAGCAGAGTTTCAATTTGACATAGATGTTAATGGTTTATTTCCCAGTGTTTTGTCTTATTTGCTTGTGTGTAGAGTTTTGACACAATGAGCCAAATTTAGCAAAACGTGTTTAAGCAATAGGCAAAAACTGTATTGCCTTTATGTCACCCTGGACGTTCAGGTCTGAGTCCATTACTACACCTAGATTTCGGGCCTGATCAGTAGTTTCTAGCTGTATTAACTGATGCTGTGTGCTGACTGTTGATCGTTCCTCCTTAGGTCCAAAAGTAATTACTTCTGTTTTGTTTCTGTTCAGCTGGAGAAAGTTATGGCACATCCAACCATTGATTTGGTTGATGCATTTACTTAGGGTTTGGATGGGTTCAAAGTCACCTGGTGACATCGTAATGTAGAGCTGATTATCATCTGCATAGTTATGGTAGCTAATCTTATTGGTTGTTAAAATTCTCCAAAACGTTATTGATTTCTAATTTAGCAAATGGTTTAATGAAACATTACTTCCTCCAAATAATGTTTTTGTCTTCACTTTTGCTTTGCATTGTGAACTGGTGGTTTTGAAACAAACCAGAGGTACTAATTAGTCTTAAACTAATTACAATTAGTTTAAGACTAACTTAGCGTCACTCCCAAAACTCTTCAATACAAGCCTTGGTCTTTAAGCATACATATTGATACTGAACTTTGACATCACAATCAATTTATTGGTTATTATTTCTACTTGTTTGTATATTTGTCCATTTTACTGTTTTACTTTCGGTGATTAGTTTTATTATGCATTCTTCTTTTACTTCGTAATATAGTTGTGTGTTACTAGCTTAGTAAGTTTGTTGATTAAAGCATTTTAACTGAAGGTTGAATTATTTTTGTAATACACTCTTGTATTTTGGAAAGTCGTTGTTTGTCTTTGTTCCACATACATGTGTAGTAATTTGCTATTCAAAGAACGCCAATAACTTATTCCTTCATCTGTTGTTTAATTATCTCAGCCTCATCAGGCAGGTAATCATAAACACTAACTGAGACTGAACAATTTGACTATTAATTTTCCTGGATCCCAGGATGGTCCACCAAACTCTGTAATTTTGACATAAAATTATTAATCTTATTAATAACTGCCCTAAGCAATTGCTTATAATTATTCATAGCCAAAACCTACCTATCTGTGTCACAACACTTGTTTATTTTCATTTGGAATTGATATTACGCCATGACTGACGCAATCTGCTGGGATTCCTTAAATAGGAAACTTTTTAACTGATTGGAATGTTTGTATAAATGTTTTGAAATGACTTCTTGATAAGTGCCTTGAGATGACATCTGTTGTGAATTGGCGCTATATAAATAAACTGAATTGAATTGAATTGAATATTATTGAGGTCACCAGGAATAATTAGGATCATTACTCAGTAATTCTTATGACTTTCGCACTCAAAATGCTAGCTGTTACTATTTACTTCCAATGTTTATGCTAAGCTAAAGCAAACACACTCTTTACGTTTACATACAGCTAGAGAAATTCAAATTATTGCCTTAGTCCGACTGAAATTAGTCCGGCTGGAGTCGAACCGAACTAGAGTTTCAGAAGACAACAAAATGATTTTGTCCATTCTTGTTCTATGTCTTTAATGTTATTTTTTTCTTCCTATTAAATAAAGATGCTATACATAGATCCTCAGGCTTAATGGAAAGTGGGGGCCAGGTTTGTTAGTGTGGTGTTAGATGGTGTAGAGAGATAATTGTGCTCATGCTCTGCAGAACATTGTTGGCCCTCATATTATAGTGTTCCAAACCGGTTAATATAAATTTTCCACCCACTTTCCACTTCTTGGGTTTATTTGTACATTTTACTGCCAATAACAAGTTGTTCTGTTGCTTATCATTCAGCAGAGCTAGAGTTGAAAAGAAAAGAGGAGACCGTGCTCGGGAGTAAAATAAAGGAGTTGGTGAAAACTTACCTGACTGATGCTACCCTTCCTATTACCAGGTTGGACCCCTTTTGCCTTCAGAACTGTATTCTTATGTGGCACAGATTCAACAGTGTCCCACAGCGTTGGAAACATTCTGGAGCGTTTGGCCCATATTGGCATAATAGTATCACACAGTTTGAGGAGATTTCATCAACTCAATGGCATGACTTACCCTTTCCACCAAATAACAAAGCTGCCTTGTCCAATTCAAGCTTTGTGACATGATGCATTATCCCAGTTTATTAACCCTGGTCCTCAAAGCAAACTGCTCTGCATGTTTTAGATGTTTCCCTGATTCAGAGAACCTATTTTCAACTAATGGTTGATTAACAGGCTTTTGCGGAACTGCAGTCATCTGAGGCAGGCATGGTAAAGTGGGGAAACACCTAAATACATGCAGGACAATGTGCCCTGAGGACCAAGGTTGGGAAACACTATCCTTTAGAAGTAGCAATCACAAGAAGGTTCACTGTGGTCAAAAAGGGATGGACATAGTCAGCAACAACACCCAGATTGGCAGTGGCAATTAAACAATATTCAGTAGCTACTAAAAGGCCCAAAGTGTGGCAAAAAATATCCCCCCATACCCTAACACTTCCACCACCATGATATGGACTACAGGGTGGGCCATTTATATGGATACACCGTAATAACATGAGAATGGTAGGTGATATCAAAGTCCTGTTTGTGGCACATTAGGATATGTGAGGGGGGAAACTCCTTAAGATGGGTGGTGACCATGGTGGCCATTTAGAAGTCGGCCATCTTGGATACAACTTTTGTTTTTTCAATAGGAAGAGGGCCATGTGACACATCAAACTTATTGGTAATGTCACAAGAAAAACAATGGTGTGCTTGGTTTCAACGTAACTTTATTCTTTCATGAGTTATTTACAATAATCAGGTGCTGCACATCTCGTATCTTCACACCATAGACAATTGCTTTCAGATGACCCCAAAGATAAAAGTCTAAGGGGGTCAGATCGGGAGACCTTGGGGGCCATTCAACTGGCCCACGACGGCCAATCCACTTTCCAGGAAACTGTTCATCTAGGAATGCTCGGACCTGGCACCCATAATGTGGTGGTGCACCATCTTGCTGGAAAAACTCAGGGAACGTGCCAGCTTCAGTGCATAAAGAGGGAAACACATCATCATGTAGCAATTTCAAATATCCAGTGGCCTTGAGGTTTCCATTGATGAAGAATGGACCCACTATCGTTGTACCCCATATACCACACCAAACCATCACTTTTGTTGTTCCAACAGTCTTGGAGGGATCAATCCAATGTGGGTTAGTGTCAGACCAATAGCGGTGGTTTTGTTTGTTAACTTCACCATTCACATAAAAGTTTGCCTCATCACTGAACAAAATCTTCTGCGGAAACTGAGGGTCCTGTTCCAATTTTTGTTTTGCCCATTCTGCAAATTCTGTGCGCCGATCTGGGTCATCCTCGTTGAGATGCTGCAGTAGCTGAAACTACGGATACTGGATGCCTGTGCTGGCATTTCTCCTGCGGTGTTGCAATCAGTGTGTGACGAGTGGGAGAAGAGGGTTGCATTGACAATCCAACACAATGGGCAGCACATTGAACACATTTTATAAGTGGTCAGAAACTTGTAAATAACTCATGAAAGAATAAAGTTACGTTGAAACCAAGTACACCATTGTTTTTCTTGTGACATTACCAATAAGTTTGATGTGTCACATGGCCCTCTTCCTATTGAAAAAACAAAAGTTGTATCCAAGATGGCCGACTTCTAAATGGCCACCATGGTCACCACCCATCTTAAGGAGTTTCCCCCCTCACATATCCTAATGTGCCACAAACAGGACTTTGATATCACCTACCATTCTCATGTTATTACGGTGTATCCATATAAATGGCCCACCCTGTACTAATGTCTGCACCAAATTCTAACCCCCAATTGAAAAGTTGCAAATGAAATTGAGACTCAACCTTTTGCCAATCAATTATTTTGTTAGCAGGTCTGAAATGATCTGTTTCTAGCTGCCAGGTGTGGCATATCACTGGATATATTCTGATTCCAGGAGACAATTGTGCATGGAAATTCCAGTACATCAGTGTTTTTGAGTTACTCAGATAAACCAACATGGTACCAGTACCAACAACCATGCCTTCTTCAAAATGACAAATCTATTTTTCTTCCCTATTCAGATGTTTCCTTTGAACTTCAGTCATTTTCTCCATGTCAAGATGCCTAAATGCTTTGAGTTGCTGCCAAGTGATTGGTTATTTTCTCTTTATTAACACACAATTGAAAAGGTGTTCCTAACAAAGCAGTCACTGGTTGTATATTTATGTATATGTATGTCTAGATATACATTTGTACAAGGAAATGTTGGGACATTTTCCAACAAAGACAATCATGAAAGGGAGCAGTGCCATTGTATCACTTTAACTAAAACAGGCTGACAAAGTATGTTATTCTATCTCTGCCTCCAGCAATACAGTTAAAACCATCAATTTTATCACTTTAAATTTACTAAACCTCTATGTAGTTTGGTGATTTTGTGAAAATGGAGAAAACTGAGAAACAAAGGTAGCAAAAAATGACCTGGACAGTTTAAAAGATATGTGTAAGGTGATAAAAACATCGCTTATGCATTTCATTAAATCTACAAACATAAAAATAAACCTCTCCTCCATCTATTCTCTCAATAAATCACAGAGTTGGGATAGGACCACATGCAGGGCCGGATTTAGATTTACCCGCTCCGCCATGCACTCCACAGCCGTTCGCAATTTCTACTGCATGCGCTCTAGATCCGCCGCCCAGAGGTGCTCAAAGAAGCATGCGCAGGAATTGCGAGATCTTGCAATAAAAGGCAGTAATAAATGCGGAAGTCAGATCGAAATTCTTCATTCCGTGGAAGACAAACAGAAAAGAACATATATTCTGTGTCAAGATATTTTGGACAACATATGTATAAATATACGTGGTTTTATATTAATATAGCTATGCATACAAAAAAATTCTAGTCCGTCTTTATTGATGTATTTTGAAAAACACCCGTACATGTGGTTGTTCTATATCCTGTTGGTGCTTAGTGATTTTTTGTAGATTGACTGCGGACTTGCCCCGGTAAAAATAGAATCGATCCTGTTTTTACCGGATGGCGAAACGGCGAAATCGAGTTTTTTTGGGTACGCCCCCGGAAGTCTGGACGCCCCTGGAAGTCTGGCGGACGGCCCCGGTGGCGGCCCCTGAGGACCTGGAGGTCGGGCGGACGGCCCCGGTGGCGGCCCCTTGCTGGAAGGCGGTCGGGCGGACAGCCTGGTGATCCTCCCTTGAGGACCTGGAGATCGGGCGGACGGCCCGAATGGCGTCCCCTTGTTTGGAGGCGGTCGGGCGGACGGCCCGAATGGCGTCCCCTTGTTTGGAGGCGGTCGGGCGGGCGGCCTGGATGGCGTCCCCTTGTTTGGAGGCGGTCGGGCGGGCGGCCCGGATGGCGTCCCCTTGTTTGGAGGCAGTCCGGCGGGCGGCCCGGATGGCGGCCCGGATGGCGTCCCCTTGTTTGGAGGCGGTCCGGCGGGCGGCCCGGATGGCGTCCCCTTGTTTGGAGGCGGTCGGCCCGGATGGCGTCCCCTTGTTTGGAGGCGGTCGGGCGGGCGGCCCGGATGGCGTCCCCTTGCTGGGAGGCGGTCGGGCGGGCGGCCCGGATGGCGTCCCCTTGCTGGGAGGCGGTCGGGCGGGCGGCCTCGTGATCCTCCCTTGTGGACCTGGAGATCCTGCGGACAGCCCTTAGGTCCTCTTCTGAGCTTGGCTGGTCGGCAGCGACAAAGATGCCTGGCCGGTAAAGGTCGGCCGAGATGAAGAAAGTCTGGAGGCTCGGACGCCTGCTGAGACGAAGAAAGTCTGGAGGTTTGGACACCGGCTGAGAAGGGTCCTCCTTGACCCTCCCTGGGAGCTCTAGCGACGGGGACGGGTCCACCTTGACCCTCCCTGGGAGCTCTGGCGACCGATGGGGGGGACGTCGGTCGCTGGAGAGCTGCCGCTGTGACTGCTAGAAATACAGCAGCCACAATAACGGCAGGCTATGGGACTGGAGCTGGAACGGGCTCACGGACTGGAGCTGGAACGGGCTCACGGACTGGAGCTGGAATGGGCTCAGGGACTGGAGCTGGAACGGGCTCATGGACTGGGGGACTGGGAGGAGCCGGGGTGCCGATCGAAGCAGGGGAAACCGGGGACGACCAGACAGCTCTGGCTTCCACCCCGTCAGCGGCTCTGCCTCGACGGCGTCGCCGTCTGCGGCGAGGTGCTGGATGCCCCATTGCGCAAAGATAGGCCATCTGGTCTCCATAAAAGAACTCCCGGATGGCGTCCCCTTGTTTGGAGGCGGGCGGGCGGGCAGGCGGGCGGGCGGCCCGGATGGTGTCCCCTTGTTTGGAGGCGGTCCGGCGGGCGGCCCGGATGGCGTCCCCTTGTTTGGAGGCGGTCCGGCGGGCGGCCCGGATGGGGTCCCCTTGTTTGGAGGCGGGCGGGCGGGCGGCCCGGATGGCGTCCCCTTGCTGGGAGGCAGTCGGGCGGGCGGCCCGGATGGCGTCCCCTTGCTGGGAGGCGGTCGGGCGGGCGGCCCGGATGGCGTCCCCTTGCTGGGAGGCGGTCGGGCGGGCGGCCTCGTGATCCTCCCTTGAGGACCTGGAGATCCGGCGGACAGCCCTTAGGTCCTCTTCTGAGGGTCAGGCAGCGGCTGAGGAGCTTGGCTGGTCGGCAGCGACAAAGATGCCTGGCCGGTAAAGGTGCTGGATACCCCCTCGCGCAAAGATAGGCCATCTGGTCTCCATAAAAGAACTCGAATAACCCATCTCCGCTGATGTGAGGAGGACCAGATTTTATGATGGCAACTGACGCTGCCTTTGCAGCCGTGTCCGGCCGACTGGCTGAAGCAGGGAGTGTGAGTGGAGCCCTCTGAGAGCTGGCTGGAGGAGCGAAGACAGCGGGGGAAAGAACCGGGGGAGATGCAGCCAACGTTGGTGGAATACGTGCTGGCTGCCGATGGAAGGAATCGCCTCCCACCAGGAGACGTCAGCTCTTCAGCTGCCACGAGAACGTCCTCCGCTGCTTCCTCCAGTTCCTCCACATCGAGTGGGCTGATGTGGGAAACGAACCGGGGGAAAGTCTCTAGGAGGAAATCCTCCGCACCAGTGAGGCGAGCCAAGGGACAGGTGAAGCTGGCGATTTTGTCCAGCCGACTCCAGAGTGAACGCAGGACCTCCGGGTCTTTGGCCTCCGCTGGGTCCATTTTTGTCGCCGGATCAATCTGTCAGGGGTGTGCGGAGTATGGACCCAAACACAGAAGCTGAGAAAGTGCAGGATGTTTTTTAAAGGTGATGATGAAGACGATGGCAAGGAACGGAGATACTGGACATCGGGCAGGAACTGGAAGACGACACACCATGGAGGTAGAGACAACAATAGTTACTAATGATCCGGCCCTGAGTGGAGAGAAGTGATGGGTTATAAAGACAGGAGGTGAGTAGTATCAGGTGTGAATGATTTGGGAGACACAGGTGAGGACAATGAGGAGGAGTGAATAGGGCAGCGTGACAGCTATACCAGGTGTTGATTTTTTAAATGTAAATTTTCGATTTACTTTATCAATAAACTATGTCGTGTCTTTTCATAATACAAATGGCTTAAGAGTGATTTTGAATATGGCAGATCTCTGCTGACATGTTTGCTCTATGAAAGGACAGATGCATGTCTCAACTCCACATTTGCCTTTTCTCTAAATTTTCATATTTGGAAGGTTTCCTGCAGGCCAGTTTGTCCTCACTTCAAATGGTACAATCAACAGCAGAACACATATATTCTAGCTTAATTCAGCTCCCAGAAATTATAGATTACAATGATGCTTTCCTGCCAGCTGGCTGCTACTTGCCATGACTGGGATCATGGGAAAACTATAAAAGGAGGGAGACCAGTGTTGTTTCAACCTTCTTTGCAATAAAAACACTGATATTTTCCAATACATATAAGGTGGCTAAATCCCTTTCACACAGAACCAAATGATGGTTACTAACTACTTTAACAGCCACTCTGGATCTCGCTGACAAATTAATTAGCAGATTGGCAGTTTTTAGAGGATTTGCTGCACTCAGTGTTAGGAGAGGCTATAGTCCCCTGACAAGCAGAGAAAAATATGCTTTTTCTTTCCTTTTTAATAAATCTCCAGAACGTTTGAGAACATCCTCATATACAGTGGGGTGAAAAAGTATTTGGCAGCCACCGATTTGTGCAAGTTGTTCCACTTAAAAATAAATAAAAAACTGAATTGAACTGAAAAAGATGAGCGGTCCATAATTGTCATCATAGTTACACTTCCACTGTAAGAGACAGAATGTAATTTTTTTTTTACATTGTTTGAAATAATTTATTTGTATAATAGTGCAGAAAATACATATTTGGTCAATGACAAAAGTTCACCTAAATACTTTTAAATGTAACCTTGGCTGGCAATGACAGAGGTCAAATGTTTCCTTTAGGTCTTCACCAGATTTGCACACACTGTAGCTGGTAATTGGGCCCATCATTAAGATAAGATAAGATAAGGTAAAACTTCAATGATCTCACAGTGGAGAAATTCACTAGATACAACAGCGTAAAAAGTAACACAGTGGGGGGGGGGGGGGTTCAGAAAGTTGGAAAGGTGCAAAATAAGATAAATAGGTTCAATAATAAGTAATAAAAGTAAGAACAGAGGCATTCTATGTACAACTGAAATAAGTAACATCAACATAATGCAGCTCGTCAAAGTATGTAAGTACTTTATTTTATGCGATAATTAGAGTTTCAAAAATCTTAGCTCAGCTGCGGCTTCAAAACTACGTATCCATTATGTGATGTCACCGACAGAACCACTCAGGTTGGACAGTCTGAAAACTACCGCTATCAGGTATGATGGAGGCGCTCATATTTGAAGGCTCTGAAGATTCTTCCTCCAGTTTTAGCCTTGAGATGGTTTTAGAGGTGGAAAATGCAGCCAGTTGTGGTGCTTTTAGAGATGGTGGTGGCATCGAACCGTACAGGTACGAGCCGTACACAACGACTGAGATGGCAGAAGAAAGCGGGTCGGGGATCAATGAAGCTAACATAGCAGTGAAAGAAGTGGCAGCGGAGATACGTCAGGGAAACACAGATTTGTAAGGATAATAAATAGCTTTTAATCGTGGCTTCTTTTCTTTTCAAATAATTAACAAAATGGTATAAATGAGCATAATAATATTAACGTGTAGTGATTTTTTTTACCTTTGTCTATTTCTGACATCTGAAAACATCCCAAATTAATAATCAACAGAAAAGGATAACTGGATAATTGTTTCTAAGTGTATTTTCCATAAAGTAATATAGTGTGGAATATTGGTCCAAGAAAGTCCTATTATATTCAGTGAATAGCTAAAAAAAATAAGGTAGGATATAAATAACTTTTCCCACCATTGTTTATTTCTGAGAATGAAAAAGGTACTATTTTTAGAGATATTCAAAACAATATTGTCAATTTTGTGTAGCACTTGCAGTCCAGAGCTTTTCAATGAGATGCTTCACAAACATGTGGGATGTAGAATGTTATTTTAGTGAGCAAAAGTATTTGGGTGGTCTACACTTTTGTGCACAAGCCAAAAAGAAGTGGTAGTTAGAGTGGCAGTAACGGGTAAGTAAAAAAAAACTTAAAGCCAAAATCTTGTAAATTATATTTAAAACTATGGTGTGTATTGTAATTCAAATTTTTCTTTCATAACAGGCTGTGGCTTTTGTCAAAATCAGAAAATAGCGGTCCCCGTCACAGCTGAAAAGCTGCTGTCAAATGTGTCAACAAACCTAGGATGCGTTCTCTCGCTAACGTCACTTCCTGCTTTCTGCTCGTTCAGTACGGCTAAAATGCTAGTCACCGCAGCGGTTTTTTGCTCTCAGTAGGATTATGCAATGTGTGTTTATAACTTTGAAATAGTCCATTGGGTTCGGATTTCTTTATTATATGTTGTGTTTGAAATTGTCAGCTTTGTTTCATGAGGTCTTTAAATGGTAATATTAAATATCAACATATCATAAATTAGCAGTGCAAAATGTTAAGATGGCAATAATTACAAGTTTGAATGAGGTTATTGCCCCCTGGTACTGGCAGGGTTTTTGCAGATATGTGAGGCTGTTATAAAGCAGAGTTAAACAGTCTGACAGCAGCGGGAATGAAGGACCTGCAGTAACCCTCCTTCTTTCACAGAGGGTGCCTCAGTCAGCCATTGAAGGAGCTGCTAGGCTACTCTACAGTCTGGTGCAGTGGGTGAGAGGTGTTGTCCATGAAGAATGCAAGTTTGGACAAGATCCACCTCTCAATCACCTTTTCCACAGAGTCCAGTGGGCAGCCTAGGACAGGATACAAGCCGGCCTTCCTGACCAGCTTGTTCAGTCTCCTCCTGTCTTTCTCTGTGCTGTTCGGGGCCCATCAGACCACAGAATGGATAGCAGAGGCCACTACTGAGTCGTAGAATGTCCTGAGCAGAGGCCTGCACACTTCCTCCATGCAAATCTTCTCTAGAGCTGTGGTGTTTTGGAGCAGTTGCTGGGCAACACAGAGTTTCAACTCCCTCCACACTTTCTCTGTTGGATTGAGGTCTGAAGACTGGCTAGGCCACTCCAGAACCTTAAAATGCTTTTTACGTAGCCACTCCTTCATTGCCTGGGTGGTGTGTTTGGGATCATTGCCATGCTGGAAGATCCAGCTACGTTTCATCTTTAATTCTCTCACTGATGGAAGGACTTTTTTGTTCAAAATCTTTCTGATTGGATTGCCTGAGAGGTCCACATAAAAAGGGTTAGGCAAGGGGTCCCCCTGGTAGGGCACTGCATTCTACTTATATAATTACAAGGAAAACACTGGTTATTTAGCAGCTTTTTATCTCTGTATTTTGTTTTAAACCCCACAAAATCACATTTAAACCTTCTGAATGAATATCCGCACGAATAAAATTTCTATCTATGCTTGTTACATAGGGGCACCTAAAAGGAACGACTGTATCCAGGGAATCACCCAAAAAGATGTGGAAACGGCCCTGTCTCAGTGGTTCACTGGCGCTCATGACAGAGGTGGAAACAGAAAAGCCAGAGCAAATACGGAGGCTGCAAATTAAAATTCAGGTGGGCAGCAGTTTTCTTGCTTTAAAAGACCTGTTCTTGTGTACCTGTTTACTGTTTAAGGTTACAGTTATATACGTTATAGTCACACAATCATTATTCTCTGTTAACTGTTTAAGGTTACAGTTATAGACGTTATAGTCACATAATCATTATTCTCTCAGCAGAGTTAAAAAGAAATTATTGTCAATATTTCACATTACTCTTTACCGAAGTAACGTATGTTTAAAGCTTTGAACAAAAGACATATTCCATTTCATTTTTGTTTTAAATGAAAGCATTTTAAGAGTTTGGTTTGTCAGTTAAGATAGCAATGTAATTTACTTAATATTAGAGCTTAGTTGAGAATCAGGAAAGATCCATATAATTGTTACTTAAGGAAAAAGACAAAGCTTACCCCTTTTTTACTATCTGGGTCCCACAGAAAACCGTCAGGGCCCGTTAAACCCATGTTGTAGGCCCATCATGGAAACTGGTCAAACCCACTTGTTAGGCAAGGCAAGGCAAGGCAATTTTATTTGTATAGCACACTTTCAACAGCAGGGCAATTCAAGGTGCTTTACATGATTTGGTGATTTAAAAGAAACACATAAAAGAAACACACATTATACATGATACACAATAAAGCAAGAGAAAAATAAAAAAAAGCAAAAGAGCATGAACACATTTCATACATATAACATCAAGCATTTACTCAAAGGCAATTCTAAACAGATGGGTTTTTAGTCTCGATTTAAAGCAGTTCAGAGTTTCAGCAGCTCTACACTCGTCAGGAAGTCTGTTCCAGATAAGGGGAGCATAGAAACTGAAAGCTGCTTCTCCATGTTTAGTTCTGAGTCTAGGGATGTTTAGTAGGCTAGAGTTGGAGGACCTGAGTGGTCTTGGTGGTTGGTACCATGACAACAGGTCTTCAACATATTTTGGTGCTAAAAAATGTAATGATTTATAAACTATTAAAAGTATTTTAAAGTCTATTCTCTGAGCTACAGGGAGCCAGTGTAAGGACTTTAGAACTGGGGTGATGTGCTCTACTTTCCTGGTTCTAGTGAGGACGCGAGCAGCAGCGTTCTGGATCAGCTGCAGCTGTCTGATTGACTTTTTAGGCAGACCTGTGAAGATGCTGTTGAAGTAATCAATCCGACTAAAGATAAACGCATGGATGAGTTTTTCTAGGTCGTGTTGCAAAATCAGTCCTTTAATCCTAGAAATGTTCTTCAGGTGATAGAACGCTGACCTTGTTATTGCCTTTATGTGACCCTGGAAGTTCAGGTCTGAGTCCATTACTACACCTAGGTTACGAACCTGATCAGTAGATTCTAGCTGTATTAATTGAAGCTGTGTGCTGACTCTTGATCGTTCTTCCTTGGGTCCAAAAATAATCACTTCAGTTTTGTTTCTATTCAGCTGGAGAAAGTTATGGCACATCCATCCATTTATTTGGTCAATGCATTGATTTAGGGTTTGAATGAGTTCAGAGTCACCTGGTGACATTGTAATGTAGAGCTGAGTGTCATCCGCGTAGTTATGGTAGCTAATGTTATTGGTCGCTATAATCTTGCCTAGTGGGGGCATGTAGATATTAAATAAGAGGGGCACCCCACATGTGATTTCTGTTCGTTCTGATGAAAAGTTTCCTATTGAAACATAGAAGTCCATGTTCTTTAGGTAAGACTCGAACCAGCCAAGTACTGTACCAGAGAGTCCGACCCAGCTCTCCAGTCGTTCCAATAAAATATCATGATCAACAGTGTCAAATGCTGCACTGAGGTCCAACAGAACCAGCACTGTGGTTCTTCCACAGTCTGTATTTATGCGGATGTCATTAAATACTTTGACGAGGACAGTCTCGGTGCTGTGGTGAGCGCGGAAACCAGACTGAAAAGCATCAAAACGGTTTGTCGTTGTTATGAAGCCATTTAACTGCTGAAACACAGCTTTTTCAAATATTTTACTGATGAATGGGAGATTAGAGATTGGCCTGTAGTTCTGCATTAACGTGTTGTCCAAATTTTTCTTCTTTAGCAGTGGTTTAATAACTGCTGTTTTTAAAGCCTGAGGGAAGACACCTGGGGCCTGTACCATGAAGCCGGATTAGGTGGCTAGCCAGCTATGTTTCAGCTTAGTTTCCACCAACCCTGGGTTTTGGGTACCATGAAAGTGGCTCGGCTTTGATCTGTGTTCGTTGCCATGGTATCTTACACTGCACGGCTAACCTGCTCCGGGGCAGGTTATGTTCTGGATTCGCGATCTCAGACTGAAGTTTGACCAATCAGCTGTGAGCAAAGAAATATATATATGTGACGTAACTAATTCCCAGCGTCTGTTCTCTGTTGCAATGGCTTCACCTTTTCTCCCTAATCCCGTGGACATCTCCGCGCAAATTGTTAGACGAGCACTTCGTAGAGAACGAGTTTTTAGGGACAGACAAAATCCATTTGACTTTCCTGATGCGTACTTGTATGAAAGATACAGATTTTCCGCGGAAGGAATGTCTTATCTCTGTGAGCTTCTTGAGCCGCACTTAACAAATGTGACTCGTCGAAGCCATGCCCTGACTGTACAGCACATGCAATCCCATCCATAATCGGCCGCCCCTTGTTGCTCAGAGCCAACTCCTCTGCCACAGTGTAATCTTGAGGAGGTGGCCCTCCCCCAGTTTTCCTTATTTCACATTTTTTTCTGTTTGTTGCAAACAAGTGTTTGTGATTAAATGTTCTAAGAAAATAATAAAAAATATGGTAAATACTCACCACTTTGAATTATATTTTTTTGTTTTGTCTTGATCTGCTGCCAAGACCGTTTGGAGTTGGGGTTGCATCTAAAAATTAATGAATATCAATCTTTCTTAGGATGTGATAGCCTATACTTTCACATTTTACATACATCTACACACATAATAAATATATATATATATATATATATATATCAACACAAATACATTTTCATTTTAGCATTTAATATTTTTTAATATGCTTAGCCTACTTAAATGTACATTAATTGTTTAACCCACGCATTAATGCAATCAGCAATCTTCCTCCACGATTGTTCTCTTGCTTTGGCAGCAGATAGTGTTACTGCGTGCTTGAAAAATGTTTCTAAATTCTTCATATTTCTGGAGAATAATCTCTTGCTCCTCCGTTGAAAAGTAGATAGCTCTCGCTCTATCCATATCGAACGCGATTGGTTGTTCAGTGTCGTCGTCACTCTTTTATGTGCACGCGCCTGTGGATTAATCATAGCTTAAGGATCAAAGCCTGAGTTGACAGAGAAAGTTGATAACCTGCGTCATGGTACCAATTAAGCCTGATTGCATCGGTTTGGTTTTGTCGATTCAAAACCAATCCTGTAACCCCGAGTTTGTTGAGCCACCTTCATGGTACAGGCCCCAGATAGCAGTGATGAGTTCACTATTTGAACAAGATCGGAACCAATAACAGGAAGAACTTTCTTTAGAAAAGCTGTGGGTAGGATATCAAGACAGCAGGAGGAGGAGCTTAATTGGATAATGATTTTTTCAAGGCTGTTCTGGTTTAATTCGTGGAATTCAGACATTTTCTCTACATTGTTGTTGATTGGGGATGGCACTGGTTGTGGGTTCGATATTGAGGTACAGATTGACCGTCTAATTGTTAGAATCTTTTCAGTGAAAAAGCTGGCAAATTCATTGCAGGCCTGGTAGAGTTTAGTTCTGGGGCTACTGTCACTAAAGGATTAGTTAGTCTTTCCACTGTTGCAAATAGAGTCCCTGCGTTATTAATGTTTCTGTTTTTGATCTCAGAAAAGAACGATTCCCTAGCATCTTTTTTAGTTAGCTGATATCTATTCAGTCTCTCTTTGTAGATCTCATAGTGAACCTGGAGTCGAGTTTTCCGCCATTTTCTCTCGGCTCGTCGACACTCTCTTTTTTCACTACGTACCAGTGGATTACTTGTCCACGGAGACTTCTTTCTACCTGAGACTACTTTCACTTTAGTTGGAGCAATGGAATCCATGATGTCTGAGATTTTCGCAAGGAAATTATCTACCAACTTATTTACTGAGTTTGAGTTGGGAGATGAGGGGGATGTGGTGGAAGGATAAATACGTTTAAAGGTTTCTACTGAACTGTCCCCTAGAAAACGCTTTTTTATAGTGGTCTTACTGTGGCTGGGTAATTTAGCAGAGATGGTACTTTGAAAGAAAACACAGAAATGGTCAGATAATGCAATATTAATTACAGAGATGTCAGAAATATTTAAACCTTTGCTGATAATTAAGTCCAGAGTGTGTCCTTTATTGTGTGTTGGTTGTTTGACATGCTGGATCAGTCCGAAGTTGTGGAGAGTATCATCTAATGTTTTTGCATGTCTATCTTGGGGGTTGTCGGTATGGATGTTAAAGTCCCCCACGATGATTAGTTGGTCATAGTCGATACATATTACAGAAAGAAGGTCATTGAAGTCATTAAAGAAGTTAGAGTTAAGTTTTGGTGGTTTATATAAACTTAGAAATAACGCTTTGTTAGGCTCATTTATCTGGGTGGCTAGGTATTCAAAAGATTCAAACGCGCCCAGAGTTACCTTTTTAAAGTTCATTGAGTTGTGAAAGATGGTGGCTACACCTCCGCCTCGTTTGTGTTTTCTGTTCTCGCTTACGAAATTATAATTTGGAGGGCTGGATTCTATTAATGAAGTTGTTTCGTTATTTTCATCTAGCCAAGTTTCTGATAAAAAAAGGGCGTGTAAATTATGCTCAGTGATGAAGTCATTGATAAGAAAAGACTTTCCGGATAGAGATCTAATGTTTAATAAAGCTAACTTAAGTATTGTGATGACGGGCAGCTGACCCTTCCGACAGGTTATCAATTTGAGATTTTGTTTAATATGAGAGCGTGTGGTTAACGGTTTATGTTTCCTGCTGCTGATAATCACTGATATAGCCTCAGGGGTGCCGGGTGAATTCTGGGAGACGGTAGGAGTGGATTTATTGCCCGGTTCCCTCAAATATCAGATATCTGTAATAATCAGTGGGGGGAAGCTCCCAGGCTTATGGACACTAGTCCCAGGCGTTTGGTGTAGTCTAAGTTTAGGTGTTAATTGTGTCCCAAGTTTGATTTGCTCATTCAGTCTGTCTGTAAAGTTTCTAAATGGAGACTCATTTGATGTGGCTGAGTCACAGGAAGATGAAGACTTAATCTCTGATGGTTGTTTATCTGTTCGGTCCTGTGGTGTCATCATGACTTGCTGTTTTTGTTCTCTGATATCCATGGGCGCCTCAAGGTCAGCTTTTGGGAGCAAGTGTTTTGCTTTCTGATGTTGATAAGAAAAAATGTTTGCTGCCAACAGCCTTACTCCGGACCTGTTCAAATAGCGCATTCCTGCTTTAAACAGATGATTAGCACTTCCAAATACTTTGAAATTATTAATAAATGTGAACGACTTCTCAGCTGATTGTTTCTTCAACCATTTATGGAGCATGCGGAGTCTGCTAAATCTTTCATCATTCCCTTCAGGGACTGGTCCGCTGATGAGGATGTTTACGTTAAGTCCATCAAGTCTCTGTAGGAGATCAGAAAAGTCTCTCTTCAGAATCTCTGATTGTCTCATCACGATGTCTGCTGATCCAGCATGAATGACAAGCTTTTCCAAAGCAGGATGTTGGTCCAAGATTTTAGGGATTTTTTCTGATATTTCTCTCACTGTATTTTTGTAGCAGCTATAAACTTTGGTATTCTTGCTACAAAACGCCTCAATTCCATTAATTGATCCGTCTTGTATGATAACAGTCTTTGCTGGGGGCGCTCTTACTTTATGTGTCCGTTTGATGCGGCTGGGTTTCTCCTGGTGGCTTTGACTGGTCCCGGGGGATGCGTCATCTTTCGGGGAACTCAAGGCTGCGAATCTGTTTTTCAGCGGGATTCCAGGTGGAGAAATATCTCTTGTTTTTGGCTGAAACCTCTTTTGTTTACTTTTAGCAGAAGCGGCAGTTCTGGGTTCAGAGGTTTCTCTGTGTCGGAGTTTCTTTTGTTTTTTCTTCCTCGGAGAACAGGCTGGGGTTGATTTCATGCGTTTTAAAGCTGGCCAGTTTTCATTGTAGTGCGGAGTTCTGCCGCTCAGACGCCTGTAGGGAGTCTCTGTGACACGGTTAGACCGACATAACACAGGGCTGTTTGTATTCAAAGGGCTGTTTGTATTCAAAGGTAAAGGTAAAGTTGTTTCATTTTGTCCATAATCAGCGTGGAGATCAAAATTAATTTCCAGACGACGTAGCTTCGTTTCAATGCCCTCAATTCTGTGGAGCAGTTTTTCAAAATCCTCAGCTGAGCAAAAAGCCATGTTGATAAGTCCATAGAAAAGTAATCCAAGAAGATATCTGGTCCAATACAGTAACTCCAGGGGCTGGGAAAATAAAGTAACTAAGAAAAGGTTAAGAAAGAAAACAAGAAAAGCAAACAGAAAATAAAATAAAATAAAATAAGTGAACGGATCTGGAGAGAGACAGAGAGCAGCTGCTCCTCCTTCAGCAGACAAACAAGATAGGTTACCCATATTCTATCCAATTTGAGACCTAAATAAGTCCCAGTTAATTATTCCTTAAACCACACAGATGGGCAATATATGGGCTTCATGTAAGTCAACCATCTGGCTCCCACTGAAAACTCAGTCAAGTCCGTTAAACTCATGTGAGAAAACACATATCAGCCCCTCATGGAAACTGTGGACAAACCTACTTGTTACCCGTATTCTATCCCATTTGAGACCCAATTAAGGTCCAGTTAATTATTCCTTAAAGCACACAGATTCATGTAAGTCAACCACCTGGCTCCCACTGAAAACGCAGTCAGGGTCAGTTAAAATCTATGTGGGCAAACCCTTTTAACCCCCTTATTTATCCCATATGGGGCCCACCTATGTTTTCTTGCTGGGACTGACCTAATAAAAGGCAGGAGAAGTGGCAGCAAAGATAGCTTCTAAATGTGAAGTTTCTATTCTGAGTCCAGTGATTGCTGTAGAACCAGCTGTCAACACCTGAAGTCATCATTAAGAAAGAGGAAAATGCTACCCAGAGTGAACATGTGGCATCAGAGAGGAGCATCAAAAGATGCAAACTGTTTGTGGAGGTCACAGAAAGATTTGATTGCGGAACTAGTTTTCAAACCTGACAATTTTGGTATCAGACTGTCATGAGATAGATCATTGTGGCAGAGCAAAGGTTATGAGAAAACTGAATCACCAATTTCACTGGTCACCGTATTTAAAAGCTATGGTTGACAAAGTATTTAACAGATTTGTTTGTGCTCAGAATAATGTCCGCAAAGGCATAAAACTTCCATCAGGTCACATTCTGGTTCCAGAAGGTCCATTTAAATATCTTGTCAATGACTACGTTTACATGCAGCCAATATTCGGGTTATGGTCGGGTTAAGGTCACTATTAAGGTTTCTGAAACATTCGGAACAACTGGTTTACATGCGTGAGCAGAAAGAGTTACATGGAATTTGTAATCAATTGGCATATCCCGATGTAAACGGTAACTCAGTACTTTCTGCCGCCAAGAAAAGACATTATATTTATAGTTTTCACGACACTAAGAAAGAAATTGGTTTCTTCCTCGCTCCAAAAGTGTGGTGTGGTGCTGTGCTGCGTCTCACCATGTTTACCTCCACTTCTTGTTAACTTCCGTATACTGCAGGCGGGTTTTTCTATGCGCAGTTAAGAAGTTCCTCTACTCAAAACAACAAGATTCCTTGCTAATAGAACATGCGGAGAACACAAATCAATGTTACTTTTGATGGGGATATGCCTATACGCGTTCACGTGACCAAATATCCGGGTTACAAAAGGGGTACCCCAGGGGTAATATTTGGGTTTTTAAAAACCCGAATATGAGCGTATTTGTGTTTTTGCCGATATTTACATTGTTGTGCATAACCGGTGTGGTGGAAAATAGTGGTGGAAAATTGTCATGTAATTAGGAATTAAGTGTATATTCTCTGTTTAGTGAATGTATCTAAGGCAGAGGACAAGGTTAGGGGCAAGCTTATTGTTCCAGCTTAATGTTATGATAAAGATATGTGTCAGGTCACCAGAGAGACAGACGCCGGGGCAGTAAGATAACAGTCTGACCTTCGGATGAGCTGTTTTATGCTTTGATATGAGACTCGCATGGAGCAGCTGTCTAGAGGCGGGGCGCGAAGGTTGGAGAAGACGTCTGCAGAGATAAACAATGATTGCTTAATACTATTTAAGCGGTTAGTTAGAAAGGTTGGTTAGGGGGATGCACGAGTAAATCTGTCCCCTCCATGGTCTGGCCAGACATGTTTGTATTAAATATTAAACGCCTTCTGGGACTCAAGTCTTCTTTATTATGGAAACCCTGAGATACTTTTTTTACCATAACACCGGGTTATTGCTAATATTCCTGTTTTGAACAGGTTATTGACTGCAAGTAAACGCAGCCAGTGGCTACGTTGACATGTAGCCAATAACCCATTAATGAGGTAACATGTTAGTAGTGATTGATAGATTCAGCTGATGGCTTGAAGCTATCGCTTCGAAAGATCTGACTACAGAAAGTGTCGCGAAGTTTCTACCGTAATTTTCGAACTATACAGGTCCTTCTCAAAAAATTAGCATATTGTGATAAAGTTCATTCTTTTCCATAATGTACTGATAAAAATTTAACTTTCATATATTTTAGATTCATTGCACACCAACTGAAATATTTCAGGTCTTTTATTGTTTTAAAACGGATGATTTTGGCATACAGCTCATGAAAACCCAAAATTCCTATCTCAAAAAATTAGCATATTTCATCCGACCAATAAAAGAAAAGTGTTTTTAATACAAAAAAAGTCAACCTTCAAATAATTATGTTCAGTTATGCACTCAATACTTGGTCGGGAATCGTGTTGCAGAAATGACTGCTTCAATGCGGCGTGGCATGGAGGCAATCAGCCTGTGGCACTGCTGAGGTGTTATGGAGGCCCAGGATGCTTCGATAGCGGCCTTAAGCTCATCCAGAGTGTTGGGTCTTGCGTCTCTCAACTTCCTCTTCACAATATCCCACAGATTCTCTATGGGGTTCAGGTCAGGAGAGTTGGCAGGCAAATTGAGCACAGTAATACCATGGTCAGTAAACCATTTACCATTGGTTTTGGCACTGTGAGCAGGTGCCAGGTTGTGCTGAAAAATGAAATCTTTATCTCCATAAAGCTTTTCAGCAGATGGAAGCATGAAGTGCTCCAAAATCTCCTGATAGCTAGCTGCATTGACCCTGCCCTTGATAAAAAACAGTGGACCAACACCAGCAGCTGACATGGCACCCCAGACCATCACTGACTGTGGGTACTTGACACTGGACTTCAGGCATTTTGGCATTTCCTTCTCCCCAGTCTTCCTCCAGACTCTGGCACCTTGATTTCCAAATGACATGCAAAATTTGCTTTCATCCGAAAAAAGTACTTTGGACCACTGAGCAACAGTCCAGTGCTGCTTCTCTGTAGCCCAGGTCAGGCGCTTCTGCCACTGTTTCTGGGCTTGACCTGGGGAATACGGCACCTGTAGCCCATTTCCTGCACACGCCTGTGCACGGTGGCTCTGGATGTTTCTACTCCAGACTCAGTCCACTGCTTCCGCAGGTCCCCCAAGGTCTGGAATTGGTCCTTCTCCACAGTCTTCCTCAGGGTCCAGTCACCTCTTCTCGTTGTGCAGCGTTTTCTGCCACACTTTTTCCTTCCCACAGACTTCCCACTGAGGTGCCTTGATACAGCACTCTGGGAACAGCCTATTCGTTCGGAAATGTATTTCTGTGTCTTACCCTCTTGCTTGAGGGTGTCAATGATGGCCTTCTGGGCAGCAGTCAGGTCGGCAGTCTTACCCATGATTGCGGTTTTGAGTAATGAACCAGGCTGGGAGTTTTTAAAAGCCTCAGGAATCTTTTGCAGGTGTTTAGAGTTAATTAGTTGATTCAGATGATTAGGTTAATAGCTCGTTTAGAGAACCTTTTCATGATATGCTAATATTTTTAGATAGGAATTTTGGGTTTTCATGAGCTGGATGCCAAAATCATCAGTTTTAAAACAATAAAAGACCTGAAATATTTCAGTTGGTGTGCAATGAATCTAAAAACTCTCCTGACCTGAACCCCATAGAGAATCTGTGGGATATTGTGAAGAGGAAGTTGAGAGACACAAGACCCAACACTCTGGATGAACTGAAGGGGCTGTTTACACGACAACATTGCCGTTTTTGTTTGAATACGCGGATGAAAACGCGCTGCGTTTACACGACAGGGGGCGCGATGGAAAACGATGTAGTACATATGCCCGGCCTTTAGATGGCAGTGGGCCCCGTGAGTGCAGTGTTCCAAGTTTTCCCCCTCACAACCCGGAAAAGAAACATTTCATGATATGATGGCGGTCTTCTTGTAGTTCTCTTCCGCTTAAATAAAGGCATATTGATTATTTGGCGCACGTTTTGTATGCGTTTCCGTTGGCGATCGCATAGAAGCCTGATGATCTCTTAAGTTTTGCTTACAGAGAGACCAAATAACTTCAGAAGCTGCATCAGCAGTAACCGCATACCTGGATCCGCCATTGTTGTCGTTTTTCTGTAGAAAGGCGGAGTGTGCAAGTGCAACATGTCCGTAGGGGGCTGGCAGTGACATCATCGTTTTCAAAAGTCTCCGGCTTGCTTTTACATGACAACGAATCCCTCTGTGTTTTCAAAACTCTCCACTTTGGAAGCCGTTTCCCAAAAGCTGCGTTTTCGCCCCCCCGTTTTCCCGTTGTCGTGTAAACGAGAGGCCGAATCGGAGAGAAAAACCTAATTTTTGCTGAAAAACGTTGTCGTGTAAACAGCCCCTAAGGCCGCTATCGAAGCATCCTGGGCCTCCATAACACCTCAGCAGTGCTAATTTTTTGAGATAGGAATTTTGGGTTTTCATGAGCTGTATGCCAAAATCATCAGTTTTAAAACAATAAAAGACCTGAAATATTTCAGTTGGTGTGGAATGAATCTAAAATATATGAAAGTTAAATTTTTATCATTGCATTATGGAAAAGAATAAACTTTATCACAATATGCTAATCTTTTGAGAAGGACCTGTAAGACGCTACTTTTTTCACACACTTTGGACCCTGCATCCTATACAATGATGCGGTTAATTTATAGATATTTTTTACTGGCTAACGGCCTCCGGGGGGCACTATAGCAGGAAGCACATAAGTGAGACAGACATGTGGGAAAGATTATGCACTGAAGAAGACACTTCCAGTAGGTATGATGCATTCACCTTCATCATGGAAATCACACAAAGAAATGCAGGTTTTAGGTTAAAGGGGACATATGAAAATTCTAGGAGTGTCTAGGAGTGCAAAAAGCATAAATTTGTCACTCCATTTGTTGTGGAGATATTTTTGTAAAATGTGTTGGGTCATATTATTAAAGCCGTTCAGTTTTTTAACTAGTACGTCACAGTACTTGCGTTGGAACTGCCAAACTTGGTCATGAATTTCCGCCATGTTTCTTTGAGAAGATAAAATATTACATCTGATGGTGTCTACCTTCCCTCTGAAGTGATCTGCAAACTCCTCACAAAGAGCATTTTAGGGGGTTTTATAAAAAGCATTAGTAAGACCGTTACAATTTTTGTCGATTGTGCAAAATAGAATTTTGGGATTATTTTTATCATCTGAGATGATTTTGGAAAGGTATGCATTTCCTGAATTTCTTGCTGCATTATTGTATGATTTGAGAAGTTCTGTGTATATTTGATGGTTTATGGTGCTTTTATTTTTTCTCCATTTTCTCTCCGCCACCCTGCAATTTTTCTTTCGTTTTTTGAGGCTTTCATTTCTTCATGGCGATGCAAGTTTTGAGTGTAAACTTTTAACTTTAAGTAGAGCAAGCAGGTCGAGAACGGATTGAAGCCTACTGTTAAAATCATTGATAAAAAAATCACAACGGGCAGGTAAAGCAATAGGTGGTATCTTAGCAAAAACTCCAGCCACTTCAGGGGTTAGATGACACTTCCTTACAGTTCTCACAGAGGTCTCCCGCTGGATATGACTGGTGATGTTAAAAAACACACAGTAGTGGTCAGAGACAGCCCAATCAACTACAGAGGACACACTGGTGGACAGGCCAAATGTGATGACCAAGTCCAGGGTGTGTCCTCTGTTGTGAGTCGGCTGTGTGACATGCTGGGTAAAATCCGTGAAATTCAGAATATTTAAAAAATCAGTTGATAAAGGGTCTAAAAGGTTATCCATGTGTAGATTAAACTCACCTAAAATGATCCTTTCATAAGAGTTGTGCAGAATTGATAAAAAATCAGAAAATTATTGGATAAAAGCTGTTCTTTTTTTGGGAGGCCTATACACTGTGACACATAAAATCTGAGGAGCACCAAAAACAGTTGCATCATATTCAAACATGCAAAAATTATCAAATGAAACAGGTTTGGCAGAAAGCGTTGACGAATTTATAAAAGCACCTTTTGCTACTCATCGTGGAATAAGTGAAGTTAAAATTTGGTGGGGAGGTCTCTGTATGAAGAACAGGGGCATCTGCACTCAGCCACATTTCCGTTGAAAATAAACAAGGTTTGTTAAGCAGAGAGCAGACATTCAAAAGAGCCATATTGATAGTGACAGGAGATGAAGTAACGATGATTTAACGAAAGTTGGACTTTTAATTGTTTGAGATTGAGTTGTATTTGTTGGGTTTAATTTTTAGTTCACTCTCTGCTGATAATGACATGTATGAATGAGGTGTGGTAAGGTCCAAGTCCAATATATGAGTTGCTGTTAAAATCAGGTCTGAGTTCATAGGAGCAGGGACCAGCTGGACAGGGAAAACAGTGTGAGGGCCCCTCTCATGCTTATTCTTCTGACAATGGAGTACCCAATGATGAGTGTGGTGGGAGGTGGGTCTGTGCGCTGTTGACTATGTCGAGCAGAGAAGCATCCCCGGGACTGCAGTAATGTGGGTTTGGAGTGAAGTGGAGCACTCCTCCGTGAGTTCTGGCTGTGGTCCTGGTACTGGCATGACGTGGAGGGCTGCGGGAGTTGGACTATTGCACCGGTGGCTAGGAGGGGTTGAGCTGTAAGTGTGCGGAGCTACGGGGGCCAGGGGCTGTCAGAGGAGGAAATTCCGGGTCCAAGGCGCCAAAACAGTTGTTCAGTGGCAGGCAGGTTGAAGGAGAGCGGTGGTGGCTGCTCTATGCACCCCCACCGCAGCCAAGCCCAACCGTGAACCAGCTACTCAGCAGGACCGGAGTGGAGCTAATGGGGGCTTTTGGCTTAGCCCCCTGTTGGAACCAGCGGCCCTCCTCTGCAGCAGATGTCACGTGGGGATTTGGCACCCCAATTCCGTTTGGAGACCCAGCGTTGGATCCCTTCTCTGCAGCTTCGATGGGCTGGAAAGGAATAGTGTCAGGGAGTGCGGCGGCGGCAGCGAGAGTCCGGCCGAAGATGATGTCCACGTCGCACTCGTGCTCCTGGATTTGGTGTAGTGTGGAGATCCTCTGCTCCAGCTCCAGAACCTTCTGGCTAAGTTTAGCGCAGCCATCACAACCATGTCTGCATGTAAGTGGAGGCATGGTGGGGGAAAAAAGTAGTCCAAGCATTCCCCACTGAATAAAACACTCCAATAAAAGCATCCGATGATTAAAAAGTTAGTGATGTTAAAATTGGTTAAAAACAATCCTAAAAATGGATTTAAAACCATTTAAAACCGTGTTTGTTTGGAACCAGTCTTGGCGGGTCTTACTGACGCTCACTCACGCTGATGCACAAGTTAAACTCGGCCATGTTCTACGATGTACATGTGACTGTGTGGAGGAATGTGCTGATTTGTGTAAATAACCAAGGTTTGGCATTAGAAAGTCTGGAGTAGGAAGCCAGGGTCAAAATGACCTGTCAAGTGTTTTCTCAGATTAAGCAGGGAATCATCTGGTTTCCATCATACAGTTTGTGCGTCATAAGACTCTATAAAGCTTTTGTAATGAGGGTGGTCTATATTTCAGATTGATGTTGTACCGACTGTTGTATTTAACTGCTGGAATTCTTTGCATGTTGGACACGGCACCAACTTGGTTAAACACAGGAACTGAAATAAGTGCTGATGACATCTAATAACCAAGGGGAGTGTGTTTCATTGTTTTGGCCTTTGGACAATGTAAGTATTATTATGCAGTGAGAGACCTATTGGATATGACAGATTTTTAAGAAAATGCCACTAAAGGCCACTAATTGTGAACAATAAATTGTTTCTGTGTGCTGCTAGGCATCCTACTATAATGAGACTTGCTTTTCATCATCTCCTTTGCCATTTTTCTGTAGTCTGGAAGTTGCCTGTACTGTCAGGATTGTGGGTTGTTTGTTGCTGTATGGTTTACATCTTCACAGAGGTCTCTATCAGAGGTTGCGGTGCAGACTGGAGCAGACCTGCTTGTCATCAAGGCTCGTTACCTGCTGGATAAGATGAGCTGGTTGCCAGACACAGTATTAACCCATGTGGTAAATCGGAGACCTTTGAGTTCCTTGAGTTTTTTTCTTCCATGCTTCTTATTCAAATATTAATACAGTGGGGCAAAAAAGTATGTGGCAGCCAGCGATTGTGCAGCGTTTTCCACTTAAAAAGATGAGAGGTCTGTAATTTTCATCATAGGTGCCCTTCAACTGTAAGAAACAGAATGTAAAAAACATCTAGAAAATCACATTGTTTGAATTTTAAAGAATTTATTTGTATAATGGTGCAAAAATAAGTATAATGGTGCAAAAATAAGTACATTTAGCACCTACAAACAAGCAGACTTCTTGCCTTCAGAGACCTGTTACTTCTTCTTTTAGAAGCTCTTTTATCCTACATTCAGTACCTTTATTAGTGGGACCTATTTGAGCTCGTCATCTGTATGAAGACACCTGTCCACATCTTCAGTCAGACCCCAACCTTCACCATGGTGAAGACCAGAAAGCTGTCTGAGGACTCGAGGGACAAGATTGTACACCTGTACAAGACTGGGATTAGCCGATCTACAATAGGCAAGCAGCGTGGTGAGAAGAGATTAACTGTTGCAACATTTAATAGAAAAGGGAAAAAATACAAGATCACAGACAATCTCCCTCTACCTGGGGCTCCATGGAAGATCTCACCTTGTCAGGTACACACGATCTTGAAAACGTTGAGGAAACAGCCCAGAACTACATGGGGGGGCTGGTCAATGACCTAAAGAGAGCTGAGACCACAGTAACAAAGGTTACTATTAGTAATACACTACGTCGTCAGGAATTAAAATCTTGCTGTGCCCGAATTGTCCCCCTGCTTAAGCAAACACATGTCCAGGCCCATCTAAAGTTTGCTAGAGACAGTCTGGCTGATCCAGAGGAGGACTGAGAGAATGTCATGTGGTCAGATGATACCAGAATGGAACTCTTTGGTGTAAACGCCACTCGCCAAGTTTGGAGGGGGAAGAATGCTGAGCTGCATCCCAAGACTACCATACCCACTGTGAAGCATGGGGGTGGAAACATGCTTTGGGGCTGTTTTTCTGCAAAGGGGACAGGACGACTGATCTGTATTAAGGAAAGTATGAATGGGGCCATGTATTGTGGGATTTTAAGCAAAAACGTCCTTCCAACAGGTGCAGAATTAAAGATAAAACATGGCTGTATCTTCCAGCATGACAATGATCCCAAACACACCGCCTGGGCAACCAGGAGTGGCGACGTAAAAAACATTTCAAGTTTTTGGAGTGGCCTAGCCAGTCTCCACACCTCAATCCACCCAACAATCTGGGTGAAGATGGTGGAAGTCCGAGATAAGGGTGGAGTCCAGAATGTGGCGGCACGGGACCCAGGATTGCTCTTCCGGACTGTATCCCTCCCAGTCCACAAGATACTGGAATCCCCTTCCCCAAGGTTGAGAATTGAGGATACAGTTAACCAAGCAGGCTGGATCCCCGTCGATGAAGCGATAAGGTGGGGGACAAGCTTCCGGGGGGGAGAGAGGTCAAGTGAGGTGATGTTTGAGGAGGGAGTAGTGGAAGATAGGGTGAATCCTCAGGGACGCTGGGAGTCGGAGGCGATAAGTGACCGGATTGATGCAGCGGATGACAACTCCGGGGGTCCTCCTGAGGTTCCGTGTGGAAAGCTAGACCAGATCCCCTGGCTGGAACGTGGGACCGGGTCACTGACGTCGGCGATGTTGTGCCACGTAGCCAGAGTTGGCACGCTTGATGGATGCCCAAGCCCGGATCCACGCAGCCCGGGCTCAGTGGATGAGTGATTGGGCTGCCGGGACCTCCATCTCCGGTTCCTGTTTGTTCCACAGGACGCGGTGGATTAACTGAAGGGTTCTCATGACCCCTGCATTACCAGCTACCTGTAAGGAGTGGCCCTACAGAAGGGGCCTCCTGGCGACAGCAGGTTGGGACATAGAGGCAGTTGGGTAGCGTCTCAGATGGTACCGGCACCAGAGTCAAGGCCGATTTAATTGAGTCTTCCAAAGGCAATCGGAGGGCGGCCAGGACCTGATGTGGGGGAATGATGGGGGCTGGTGGGGACGGTGCAGGGTCCTGAGAGAGATACAGAGAGAAAGTGTCAGCCTTCCCGTTTTTTGAGCCAGGTCGGTAGGAGATGTGGAAGTTGTAGTCCTCAAAAAGATGGGCTCAACAAGCATGATGGTTGTTCAGTTACTTCGTTTCTGGATGTGGAAGAGGTTTTGATGATCCTCCCAGATCAGGAACAGTTCTGGTGTACCCATGAGCCAGTGACGCCACTCTTCCAGAGCCCATTTGACAGTCAGAAGTTCGCAATCGCCAACCCCATAGCATTCCTGTGCAGGCGTGAACTTCCAAGAAAAGAAGCAGTAGGGATGGAGCTTCTGGTGTGGATCCTGCTGGGACAGGACGGTGCCAACGCCGATCTCTGAGGCGTCCACCTAGATAGTAAATGATTTAGTGGGGTCGGGATGGAGCAGGATCAGCGCCGTTGTGAAGAGCCGGAATAATCGGTAGAAAATCCTTTTGGCTTCCGGGGGTAAATGGAAGGGGTGCGGCTGTGCACCAGGTCTGGTCATGTTCATAAGGAGAGCCATTACAGAGCTGTAGTTATGGACGAACCGGTGATAAAAGTTGGCGAAGTGGAGGAAAGACTGCAACCGTTTCAGTATGGCGTATTGACATAGTTTAGCAGACGTTGAAAGACCGCCCGGCTGTTACACAGACCAAAGGGCATGACTTGGTACTCCCAGAGGCCAGTTGGAGTGCTGAATGCAGTCTTCCACTCGTCGCCCTCCTGTATACAGAACAGGCTGTAAGCATTTTGCAGGTCGAGACAAGTAAAGATGGAGGCTTTGGACAAAGAGTCTAGCACGGTGCTCAAAAGAGGAAGTGGATGACAATCTTTAATGGTTATTTAACCTCAGTAGTCTATGTAGGGACGGTATGTTCCCTCCTTCTTTTTAACAAAGAAGAACCCTGCTGATGCCAGGGAAGTAGAAGGGCAGATTAACCCCTGGTCGAGAGCCTCCGAAATGTAGGCCACACGGGGGCCCTACTCCTGGCAAGAGGTTAATGGCCATATCGTAGGAGCGATGGGGTGGTTGTTGGGATGCCTTCCTCTCGCAAAATCATCACCCAGATATCTGTAGGAAGGGGAATCTCCTCGATGGCCGGGACTGGAGCGACCTCCAATGGACGGTGGGCAGAGACGTTGGAGCGAGCAGGAGGATTCAAGGATTCAAGGAACTTTTATTGTCATACCATCTCACGTTACATGTGATGGTATGAAATTAGGACTCAGGTCTGGAATTATAAGCCATTTAAATTAAATTAGTGAAAAAAAATTATTGAAATAAATGTAATAAATAAATAAAAATAAATGTGTTCTACAGGACACAGCTGGAGTTCAGCAGTCTAACAGCTGCAGGGTAGAAGCTGTTATTGAGCCTGGTGGTCTTGCTCTGTATGCTCCTCAGCCGCCTGCCTGAGGGCAGGGGCTGAAACAGGCTATGAGCCGGATGGGTGGAGTCCTTCAGGATGCGGAGGGCCCGTCCCCTGCATCTGGACGTGTAGAGATCCGAGGTGGTGGGAAGCGTGCTCCCTTCAGTCCTTTGTGCAGCTTTCACCACCCGCTGCAGAGCCTTCCTCTCAGCAGCAGTACAGCTGCCGTGCTACATGGTGATGCAGGTGCAGATGACGCTCTCCACTGCACAGTGATAGAAACTCCTCAGGATGGAGCTTCCAAGTCCAGCTCTCTGCAGCTTCCTCAGGAAGTAGAGACGCTGGTGGGCCTTCTTGACCAGACGTGAAGTGTTGGCATTCCAGGTGAGGTCGTTGGATATGTGCACACCCAGGTACCTGAAGCTGGAGACCACTTCCACAGCTGCTCCTCCGATGTACAGGGGAAGGAAAGGACGCTTGTCCCTTCTGAAAATCCACCACCATCTCCTTGGTCTTCTTCACATTGATGCAGAGGTTGTTTTCTCTGCACCACTGCACCAGGTTTTCCACCTCCTCTCTGTATTTGGACTCATCGTTGTTGGTGATGCGTCCCACTACTGCTGTGTCATCCGCAAACTTAACTATATGACAGCTGGGGTGTCTCGCTGAGCAGTCATACGTCAGCAGAGTGAACAGGAGGGGGCTCAACACGCAGCCCTGTGGTGAGCCTGTCCTGAGGGTGATGGAGGAGGAGATGGCGTTGTGGATCTTTACAGTCTGAGGTCTATTGGTCAGGAAGTCCAGGACCCAGTTCCCCAGCGTGGGACTCAGTCCGAGGGAGGAGAGCTTCTGCACCAGCGTCTGTGGGATGATGGTGTTGAAGGCTGAAGGAAGTTGGAGGTGCCCCAGCTGAGGATCTGCTGCATATACCAGGAGATTTGAGGGCAGTGTGCCCTGAACCAGGTGTACCCCAAGATGAGTGGTGTGGAACTGGAAATGATGACCAGGAAGCTGATGAGTTCCGTGTGATCGCGGACCCACATCCAGAGCTCGGTGGTGTGGTGTCGGATGGGATTGGTTTGCAGCTGATGCCCTTCTACAGAGGTCACGGGTATGGCTCATGGTAACAGCTAGAGAGGAAGCTGCAGTTCTTGGACCAGCTACATGGAGATTAAATTATCCGCTGCACCAGTATCCAGCAGAGTGGAGCGTGTGTGGCGTGGATCACGGTGGAGGAGCTGGATGGAGAGGAGGAAATGGTTAGGAGCAGTGATACCAGGTGAAATTCCTCCTACCTTCTCCTGGCCTGATCTGCAAAGCTGCTGAAACACTAAGTTATTTTAAATCACAACTAAAAACGTATCTGTTTAGAGCTGCTTTGATGTATCTTGTTTTGTGTATGCTTCTTGCTTTATTGATGTTTTTACAATTATATGCTTTGTCTGTGTTTTACTGCAATTTTTTTTTACCCCTTAATCATGTAAAGCATTTTGAATTACCTTGTTGTTGAAAGTGTGCTATGCAAATAAAATTGCCTTGCCTTGATCTTTTTCCGGCCGGAGTGGGCATTGCCGCAGGGGATGTGTCAGCGATCCACAATAGGCACATAATTTCTCTCGGTGCCGTCTCTCTCTCTCCTCAGGGCACAGATGGCCGAGCTGCATCGGTTCCTCTTGATCGTCCGCGCAGGGGCATGGCGGAGCAGAGCTTGCTTCGGCAGAGCAGAACTGAAAGGGGCGATGCATCAGAGAGCGAGCTGGCGGTTTGGGGCAGCACATCACATGCTGGTCGATCTTGAGAGCCAGGGTCACTGCTGTGTAGAGAGTCTTGGGACCCTCCCGGCCGACCATCTCATCTTTGATGTAGCTGGCCAGCCCCTCCAGGAAGATGGATTTTAGCGCACCGTCGCCCCAGTACAGCTTGGCGGCCAGGATGAGGAACTCGGCGGCAAAGAGGTGAACCGGCTGGTTGCGCTCACCCAGGTGAAGGAGCTGACCCTCTGTATTGACCTCACTGCACGGCGTGACGAAGGTCTTCCGGAGTTCCGCCACAAACAGAGCAGACTGTAGTCATTACACAGGGGGGATTTCTGATTGTAGAGAGCCGCGGCCCATTCTTGCGCTCTCCCGGACAGCAGAGAGGTGAGCAGGGCCACTCTGGAGGCTAAGGCAGTGTACATGATAGATTGGCATTCAAAAATCATGTCCAGCGTTACTATTAGGCCATCTGGTTTACCTGGAATACAGATCCGCGATTCGACGGTGGGGAACGGCCGTTGCTGGAGCATATTAACAAGTCCGGCCAGGCGGATGTGGGCGTTGGAGATGGTCTCCAGCTTGGAGCTGAGATGATCAACCATACCTCGGAGATGGACCACTCCGGCACGAAGGACCTCTACTTCTGCTGGAACACTTGTTATTGGCTCAGTCATCCTGTCAGGCTGCAGTGGTAGGACAGAGAACACTGCTGGGAAGTCGGATGTTCCAAATGCAGGATGAGGATGAAGATGGAGCAGGAGGTCTGGCTAGACCAGAGGGAAAAGACGATGGGTTTGGGTAAACTCCTAGCTGAAGGAAGTAGCAGGAGCTTGGATTACACTCTGGTGGGATGTGACGGAGCAGAGCAGGAGCTACGCGTCATTGGCAAGATGATGACTGAGCGTTATAGAGGTGAGTGAAGGAAGATTATGAGTGAGTGAAGGAGGAGGTCCAGCCAATGGCTGGTAAGAAGCTAATCAATCAGCTGCCATGAGTTGGGCCTGATGACTTCTTGAAACCCTCATTCTGAGCAAGCATGTAGCGTCATTGGAGAGGAAAAACTCCCCTTTAACAGGAAGACACCTCCAGCAGAACCAGGCTCAGTAGGAGAGGCCATCTGCCACAACCGTCTGGGGGTTCGAGAAGACAGAGCAGAAACATAGAAAGAACAAAAGAACTAAAGTAAGACTACTTTCTACATTAAAGAAAGTAAACAGTTGATAACAGGACACAGGGGATGCTCGGTTACTGGGATGCCAACAGGGCATTGCAGCTAAGCAGGATACCAGACCAGATGTAACTTCTACGGAGAGAAAAACACAGAGAGAAAACAAAGTTAACAGTTTAAATAACAACAAATAATGCAACTGGAAAGTAGTAGAAGAGAAAAGCAGCAGAGTGAAGAAAAGTGGTCAATCTGTCCTCTAGTAGTCTAAGCCTATAGAACAATAACTACAGAGATAGCTCAGGATGACCTAAGCCATTCGAACTATAAGCTTTATCAGAAAGGAAAGTTTTAACCCTGGCCTTAAAAGTAGACAGAGTGTCTGCCTCACAGACTAAAACTGGGAGCTGGATCCACAGGAGAGGAGCCTAATAACTAAAAGATCTGCCTCCTATTATACTTTTTGAAATCCTAGGAACCACCAGTAAACCTGCAGTCTGAGAGCGATGTGCTCTGTTAGGAACATATGGAACAATCAGATCTCTGATGGATGATGGAGCTTGATTATTAAAGGCTTTATTTGTAAGAAGGAGGATCTTAAATTCTATTTTGGATTTAACACAGAGCCAATGAAGGGAGGCTAAAACAGGAGAAATGTGATCTCTCTTTTTGATATTCATCAGAACTCTTGCTGCCCCATTTTTGATTAACTGAAGGCTTTTGATTACATTTTGTGGACTTCCTGATAGTAAAGAATTACAGTATTCCATCTTGAGGTAACAAATGCATTGACTAGTTTCTCAGCATCACTCGTGGACAGGATGTTTCTAATTTTAGCAATATTCATTGAGGTGAAAGAAGGTCCATCCATCCATCCATTATCTTCCGCTTATCCGGGGTCGGGGGCAGCAACTTAACCAAAGAGACCCAGACTTCCGTCTCCCCAGCCACTTGTTCCAGCTCCTCAGGAGTAATCCCAAGACGTTCCAAGGCCAGCCAAAAACATAGTGCCTCCAGCGTGTCCTGGGTCTTCCCCTGAGCCTCCTGCCGGTGGGACATGCCCGAAACACCTCACCAGGGAGGCGTCCAGGAGGCATCCTGATCAGATGCCCGAGCCACCTCAACTGACTCCTCTCAATGTGGAGGAGCAGCGGCTCTACTCTGACCCCCCTCTAACTGAGCTTCTCACCCTATCTCTAAGGGAGAGCCCAGACACTCTACGAAGGAAACTCATTTCAGCTGCTTGTATCCATTGCTTGCTTGTATGCATGCTGATGACAAGATGGCTGACGACACGAGATCTAAGAGATAAAAAATTTGGACGCTGAGCGGTAACACTGCTTTAATGAATGAACTTAAAGCACTTAACACGAAAATGGACCGCATGCAGTGTGCTTTGGAGAAGCAAATGAACAGCAAAATTGATAACCTGGAGAAATTGATAAAAGGAAACCAAGATGCAATGAAATTGGAACTGGAAAAAACGGTCAAAGAGATGAACCGTAATTTAGACATGGAAGTGGGAATCCTGGTATCAAGAATGGAAGCTCTCGAGCTGAAAATTGCGGACAAAGCTCTGCATAAAAAAGATGCGTTCGACCCAGATGTCTCACTGATTATAGTGGGATTATCTCAAGCGGAAAATGAAGACCTGATGGCGAAGGTGAAAGACTTACTACGTGAGGGCCTTCAGTGTGATCCAGTTCCCGATCCAGTTGCAGTGGATCGTACTCGCGGGAGAGGCCGCCAGCGTGGTCTGGTAAAAGTGGAGCTTCGCTCGGTGCAAGAGAAGGTGGCGGTGCTCAGGAGAAAAACAAAGCTGAAGAGTCATGATTGCTACCAGAGAGTTTTCATTCAGTCTGAAAAATCGCATACAGATCGGCTGATGGATTATAACTTTAGGACCCTTCTCCGGGAGATACCAGCCAGGAAGGACTTTTATGTGGCGAGGAATGGACGATTGGTGAAGCGAGTGGCCTCGGAAAACCCCGCTGTTTGAGGTGAATATGCCCAGCCTGCTCATGATCACTTTCGTTTAGTCCAGTGAAATGTAAATGGATGGACTTTGAACAACTGTGAACTAAGGAAAGTGCTTCTTCGTTCTCTCGAACCTGATTTCATTTCTTTGAATGAGACTCATTTGTCCCGCCATGTACCTGAAATTAATGGATTTGTTTGGTTTGGTCATAATCGTACTTCTCACAGGAGTGCTGTTAAAGCCTCTGGTGGAGTCGGTATTTTGTTAAAAACTCTGTTTTTGATTACCTAGGAGTTCATAAATTTAGAGCTAAGGGTTTCATAGATGGGGACACAGGATGGGAATCTTGTCTTGTAAAGCAAAGATGTGAAATGGTTCGGCTTTGTAACCGACTTCTTCAGCTTCCAAATGAAAGGGTGACTAAGAAGATATTTAAATGGGATCGAGCTCATAATTTCCCCTGGTCAAATGAAGTTTCGGCAATATTTTCTTCTGCTAATTTACATTTCATTTTTAATAATAACCTAAGGTGTATGATAAATAATATTAAACAAAAGCTACTTCATCTCCATAAGAAACAATGGAAGGAGGAGATTTGCCAGAAACCTAAACTTAGAAGTTATGTTCAGATTAAAGATTATTATACAGAACCTTATTTACTCATAAACCTGGGGAAAGGACAGAGGTCATTGTGTGCACAGTTAAGATCAGGAACGCTGCCATTGGCTATTGAAGTGGGCAGGTTTAAAGGTATACCCGAAGAGCAGCTTAAATGTGGTGTGTGTGACCTTGAAGATGAATCTAATTTTTTGTTTCATTGTCCTTCTTATATGGAAGCGAGAAAAATCGTGTTCGATAAAGTTCAGAAGAGGAATCCTGATTTATTTTGGATGTCTGAGTATGACATGATGAGTTGGTTATTCAAAGAGGAGATTTATGTTTTAGCCAGATTTATCGAAAAAGCTTGGACCTTGAGACAGAAGATATTGTACCCCACATAAGTGTACAGTTCCTTACTGTTGTTGGTTTATTTTGAAAAGTTTGTTTGTTTGATGGTATGCAATTGTTTGCATGCATAGGTGTTTGTGGGTGTATATATATATGTTTATAAGAATGTTATCTTCTTGCCATCTTGAATTGAATTGTTATATAATGTATAGTGTCTTGTAAGCCCATGTGGGCTGGGCACAATAAAATGTGCATGACAGTTTAATAAATAAAATCAATCAATCAATCAATGTATCTGTGATCTCGTTCTTTCGGTCACCACCCAGAGTTCGTGACCATAGATGAGGGTAGGAACGTAGATCGACCGGTAAATCGATAGCTTCGCCTTTCGGCTCAGCTCTCTCTTCACCAAAGACCGGTACAGCACCCGCATAACTGCAGATGCCCTAACAATCCGTCTATCAATCTCCTGCTCCATTTTTCCCTCATTCGTGAACAAGACCCCCAGATGCTTAAACTCCTCCTCTTGGGGAAGGACCTCATCCCCGACCCGGAGAAGGCACCCCACCCTTTTCCGGCTCAAGACCATGGCATTGGATTTGGAGGTGCTGATTCTCATCCCAGCCGTTCACACTCGGCTACAAATCGTCCCAGCGAAAACTGTAGATCACGTTCCGATGAAGCCAACAGGACCACGTCATCTGCAAAAAGCAGAGACCCGATCCTGAGGCCACCAAAACTGATCCCCTCAACACCATGGCTGCGCCTAGAAATCCCGTCCATAAAAGTTATGAACAGGATCTGTGACAAAGGGCAACCTTGGCGGAGTCCAACTCTCACCGGAAACAAGCCCGACTTACTGCCGACAATGCGAACCAAACTCTGGCACCGGTCGTACAGGGACCTAACAACCTGTATCAAGGGGCCTGGTACCCCATACTCCCGGAGTACCCCCCACAGGGCCCCCCGAGGGGCATGGTCGAACGCCTTCTTCAAGTTCACAAAACATGTAGACTGGTTGGGCAAACTCCCACGCACCTTCCAGGACCCTGCTGAGGGTGTAGAGCTGGTACAGTGTTCCACGGCCAGGATGAAAACCGCATCCGTTGGATGCTGTCCGGCGTCCTCGCCCACCATCGGAGCCGACTCACCACCAGGTAGTGGTCAGTGGACAGCTCAGCCCCTCTCTTCACCCGAGTGTCCAAAACATGCGGCTGCAGATCAGATGAGACGACGACCAAGTCGATCATCGAGCTGCCGCCTAGGGTTTCCTGGTGCCAAGTGCACATATAGACACCTTTGTGCTTGAACATGGTGTTTGTTATGGACAATCCATGACGAGCACAGAAGTCCAATAACAAAACACCACTCGGGTTCAGATCGGTGGGGCCATTCCGCCCAACCACACCCCTCCAGGTCTCACTGTCATTGCCCACGTGAGCGTTGAAGTCCCCCAGCAGAACAAGGGAGTCCCCGGGAGGAGCATTCTCCAGCACCCCCTCCAAAGACTCCAAAAAGGGTGGGTAATCTGATCTGCCGTTTGGCGCGTAAGCACAAACAACATTCAGGACCCGTCCCACCACCCTTAGGCGGAGGGAGGCTACCCTCTCGTTCACCAGGGTAAACCCCAACATACAGGCGCAGAGATGAGGGGCAAAAAGTATGCCCACCCCAGCTCGGCGCCTCTCAGCGGGGGCAACTCCAGAGTGGAAGAGAGTCCAATCCCTCTCGAGGAGACGGGTTCCAGAGCCAGAGCCGTGCGTCGAGGCGAGTCCGACGATGTCCAGTCGAAACTTCTCTACTTTGCACACCAGCTCCGGCTCCTTCCCCACCAGAGTGGTGACGTTCCACGTCCCGAGAGCCAGCTTCTGCAGCCGAGAATTGGACCGCCGAGGTCCCCACCATCCTGCATGGCATCCGACCCCTATGGCCCCTCCCACAGGTGGTGAGCTCTTGGGAAGGGGGACCCATGTTGCCTCTTCGGGCTAAGCCCGACCGGGCCCCATGGTTAAAGGCCCGGCAACCAGGCGCTCGCAAACATGCCCCACCTCCAGGCCTTGCTCCAGAGGGGGGCCCCGGTGACCCGTGTCCGGGCGAGGGAACACTAGATCCATTTATTGTGTACATCATAGGGGTCTTTTGGGCTGCACTTTGTCTGATCCCTCACCTAGAACCAAATTGCCATGAGTGACCCTACCAGGAGCAAAAAGCCCCCGACAACATAGCTCCTAGGTTCATTGGGACACTCAAACCCCTCCACCACGATAAGGTGGCAGCCCAGGGAGGGCAGGTGAAAGAAGGAAATCCTAGAAAACCTGTTTATTATGGGATTTGAATGTCATGTCTTGGTCAACAATAACGCCAAGGTTCTTTACGTTATTACTGGAAGCTAATTTAATTCCATATACCATAATACCATTCCAGATGAAGTGACTGATTAAGCAGTTTCTTTTTTAGACCTTCTGGTCCAAAGACAGCAACTTCTGTGTTGTTAGAATTTAGGAGAAAAAAGTTTAGAGTCATCCGTATTTATTTATTTTTTAATAACTTTTTTTTGTTGCAATTTTTCAACAATAGATAACATTGACAAACATAAAACAAAATGAACGGAGGAGAAAGAGGGGTTACAATTAGTAGTTGTAACAAAAGAAACGAAAGATCAGATACATGAATGAATCACCATAGATGTCTACAAAAATTTATTATTTTGGAATCACATATTATTCATCTGAGCTCTTAAAACAAATCCACTTTTTCCATCTTTCATTGTAATCAGATTCTCTTAACCTTATGATGTAGGTCAGTTTTTCCATCTGAAATGTGTCCTGTATAATGTTAGTCCATTGAAGTTGGTCCATTGCTGTAGGCTTGACCCAGAGTCTTGTCATGACCTTCCTTGCTGCAGTTAATAAAATCTTAACAAGATATTCGTCCTCACCTCATACTACTTTGGTTATATTTCCCAAAAACATTACAGTACATTCTCTTGGGACACTGTATCCCAAGATCTTTTGTATTACCATACCAACAAGAGTCCAGATTGGTTGAATAATGGGACAAGTCCAGAAGATATGAGAGTGATGAGCATCAACACGGCCACATCCTCTCCAACAAGACTTTTTCATTTTTAGCTGTTTGTTCTTCACATGTGGAGTGGCAAAGAACCTAATGACACACTTCTAGTTGAATTCTCTCCAGCGCATAGAATTTGTAGAGGTCTGTAATAAACAGTAGATTTTGTACCATTTCTGTTATTATAATATTCAGTTTGCGTTCCCATTTCGCTTTTACATGAAGTTATGTAATCTTAGTTATTCATTAGGCTGTTGTAGAGTTTTGAGATCATCTTGGTGTTCTTCTGATTGTAAGAGCCACATAGTGTTTGAACAATTGGATTGAGCTCTTCAGAGATTGCCCCTTAAATTTCCTTATTGTAATAATCTCTCAATTGAAAATATCTGAACAGGTCCTGATTTTTCAAATCAAATGTATCTTTCAAGTCCTGAAAAGTCCTTATCATATTATTTTTAGCAGCCACACAAAAGGCTGTTAAACCCTTCCTCATCCAGCCTTTAATAGGCAGTCACAAATCCCTGGCTTAAACCCATCATCGAGGGCAATGCACCATAGTAATTTTTGACAATTTTTCAATTTTAGTTGTTTAACAAAAGAGTACCATATTTCTAAAGAGAATATAGTGACAGGATCTACACTGAAAAAAGTGAAACATTGGTTTGATTTACTTGAATTGAAATTTTAAGTTGTTTTAATTTAAATTTATCGTTTTTGTTTGAAAACTGCTTACTAAAATTAAAGCTAACCATAGAAAAAAATTAACTATTTGTCCTAATCTTAATATTTACTTTGAGTCAAAGTTCATCATGTCACGTGACTATATCACGTCACTCGGATGTCTTCTTGCTGATTCCCCTGTCCGCCATTACCTCGCTTCAGCAGTCAAGTCTGGTTAGTCCCCTATGTCTTGCCGAAAACCTGATTTACTGAAGGTAAGGATAATATTTTTTTTGTTGTTTATGTTGAATATGGTGTTATTTGGTTTCAGGCTGGTTTCTTGTATCATGGAAAACCATTTAGACGAATTTTGCTTTTAAAGTAGGCTAATTTTGGCTGGTACGAGGCTTTGGGTATTTACATATTATTTTTTAACCTCTTAAGCCCCAGGGTCTCTCCAGGGTCTCTCCAAGCTCCTAGCTCGAATAGGACATGCCGAACATTAATTTAGTCTTTCTCTGAAAAAACAAACTCTGTATAAACAATCTTGGTATCAAAATGAAGCCAATGCTTGTGAGATTTAATCAGAGGTATAATAATTACAGGATATGTTACTGTGCCAAAGTAATTGTAGCTTGAACAAAGACAAATTACAAGATTCTTTAGTCACGCCAATTTTTTTCTCATATTACAGTATATACACCATTCAAAATATGCTCCAGTAGAATATAAACTGCAGATAATCATAAACCAACATGTGTAGATTACCTGTACCAAGATTCATGTTGATGAAGTGAAGTGGAGCAATGTTACAGAGGTTTTAGTGAAAAAATAGCTAGATTTTTGGAATTTGGCACAGTTCGGCACAATTTGGCACAAACAGTGAAAGTTTCCAATTCTCAATTCCTGATCTACTGATTGCATTCAAGTTCAATTATATGCCTGAAAACAATGTGTTTTTTATATTTTTTGGTAAAATATTCAACATATTTATCACCCTATTTAAATAACACTATAACAGAGTTAGGCTTGACTCCAACTGAAGAACATTTATTCAAATTCCAAATACAACAAAATTGTTAACTATACAAATGAAATGGATAACAAAACTGTTCACAACCCCCTCCTCTTATCAATGCAAATGTTCTTATATGGATGGTAATGTGCTTTGCATGCAATAACAATATGATCGTAGAGTGGCCTGATTTTGCACAGACGACTGTAATCAGGGGTGGTTTGTGTTTCTTTTCATTGTCCTCATTCACAAAGCTGAGATGCAATGACCACAAGATTGCCTCAAACTGGTTTCTCTGCATAGTGTTACAGGATAATTTAAAATTATATGGCCACTCACCCAGCAGTCAGCCACAACTTCTGTAAAAATAATGATGGATAGGAAAACATATGTCCGTTACAGTGAGTGGAGTCCAAAGGAACTTTCTGCCAGCCTCTTTCCTTTTTATAGCATTGATATTGTCGATAATTGTCCAAATCACAGATGAACTGAAGAAGAGCTGGAAGAGAGAGAGAGGGGAGACCATGCTGCTGCTTGGTCAGATGTATGTAGGGCCCGGTGGCCTCGTGAGCATCAACCTAAAAGACTCAGAAGTGCTGTCCTCCTCATGTCTGTGGCATCTTCACCCACTTGGAGTGTCAGCAGACCTCTTTGGACAGGTGTTGCCTTAGCTTAGTTGAAGGCCTTGGAGGTATTTAGTCTTCATCCTCACTAAAACAAGATAACAGAAAAATAGAGAAATTATAAATATATGCATACACATCTACATACAAAATGTCTACACATATATAAATAAATAAATACCTTTCAGGCAGCTGTGTCTCTCTGTATGAAGTTCCAGCAGTCTGCTTGAGCATGGTGAAGCGTTGATGAGTAAGCTAAGGATGAATGCCGAGGTGACTAAAAGAATATTATGACAGAAAAAGAGTTAGAAAAAAATAAAATATTATTACACACATCTCTATACACATATCTACACAAATATCCACACATAAATTCACAAATCTCTTTCTCTCGCATATATACACATACATACATATATATATAGGCAAGGCAAGGCAAGGCAAGGCAAGGCAAGGCAAGGCAAGGCAAGGCAAGGCAAGGCAATTTTATTTGTATAGCACACTTTCAACAGCAGGGTAATTCAAGGTGCTTTACATGATTTGGTGATTTAAAAGAAACACATAAAAGAAACACACATTACATATGATACACAATAGAAAAAATAAAAAAAGCAAGAGAGCATGAACACATTTCATACATATAACATCAAGCATTTACTCAAAGGCAATTCTAAACAGATGGTTTTTAGTCTCGATTTAAAGCAGTTCAGAGTTTCAGCAGCTCTACACTAGTCAGGAAGTCTGTTCCAGATAAGGGGAGCATAGAAACTGAAAGCTGCTTCTCCATGTTTAGTTCTGAGTCTAGGGATGTTTAGTAGGCTAGAGTTGGAGGACCTGAGTGGTCTTGGTGGTTGGTACCATGACAACAGGTCTTCAACATATTTTGGTGCTAAGCCATGTAATGATTTATAAACTAGTAAAAGTATTTTAAAGTCTATTCTCTGAGCTACAGGGAGCCAGTGTAAGGACTTTAGAACTGGGGTGATGTGCTCTACTTTCCTGGTTCTAGTGAGTACGCGAGCGGCAGCGTTCTGGATCAGCTGCAGCTGTCTGATTGACTTTTTAGGCAGACCTGTGAAGATGGTGTTGCAGTAATCAATCCGACTAAAGATAAACGCATGGATGAGTTTTTCTAGGTTGTTGCAAAATCAGGATATATATACATATATATATACATATATATATACATATATATATATATATATACATATATATATATATATATATATATATATATATATATATATATATATATATATATATATATATATATATATATATATATATATATATATATATATATATATATACACACACACACCATAGACACACAGGCACTAGGAGATGTGAACAAAATAGTCACAAAAACTGTCTATATAAACATCTAAGAACACAAAAAAAAAACATTATATAAAATGGCTGCCAGAGCTATTAGCATTAGCTAGTTGGGACATAGCCTACCTTTCTTCCTCCGGTAAAATCAGGTTTTCCTCTTCTGATGACGAGTCCTCAACACAAACCTCCGATGAACTATCATTCCAAACAATTGCCAGGGCTTCGTCAGTGATGATTCTCTTCTCTTGAAGCGGCATTTTCCGAACGCAAACAAAACAATCGAAGCTGAATCGTCACCTGCTCATCTGACCACCTGCGCATAACTGCGTCACAGCGCTCGCCCCCGAGGTAAACAATATATCTGTTTTTAGAATGACACAGACCTGTAACGCCAGTTTCTATTGGCTGATTTGGATGATTGACATACGGTTAGAATCGTAAGATCCTATAGAATCACGCTGACATCAGAACTTTGAAGCAGATTGGACAAAGCAAATGTTTACGTGGGGAAAGTTCACAGTGCGCATGTCAGACAAGGTTGAGCTTCCGCGAATCAAATATAAAAAATAATGGCAAAGGATTACGTTCTTTTCACTTTTTCTTTTCTAAATACACACTGGATATTTTAGTTATTCTGGAAATACAGTCATATCACGGTGGATTATTCTTTTTAGCACGGAAAAAACAAAGATAAGGAAGAATTTATGCTCTTGTTTTTTCAAATGCTGTACGTATTTTTGGGCTTATTTTCCTGCTCATTTGCTGAAATTTGCACGTAGCATGATTAAACGTGCAGCTTTAGAATCTGTGAGATGCTGGCTTTCAGGGAAGGCAAAGTTTCGTTTGAATGTGTTCATGTAAAAATCGCAAAATAGCACAACTGTTCCTTTAATTGCTTGTTATTTTTTCTGGGTTTGGAGGTCACAGAAAATATTTATATGAGTCTTTAGCTGAGATTCTGAGGTTTATAATGATAGGACATGTTTAGCAATCAGTGACCACAGGTCAGCTAAATTCGGAAATTTCCCCGCCCTTCCCCCACAGTGACCCGGCGGCGGGGCAATGGGGCTTAAGAGGTACTCTGTGTTAAGGACAAATGTGGAAAATATTTCGGAATGCCAGTTAAAAAATAACCAAACTTGTTCAGAGTACAAATCATCCTTTAACACATAAATATGATGGGAGCACTGCGTTTTTAATCTAGCTTTCGGCTAGCAGCGGTTAGCCGAATGATAACGTAAACCTCAAGAAGATTCATCAACAGAATTAAGTCGATGTCGTTAAAAATAAGAACCTGTTCAAAGGTCACAAACAAAGTGCAGCACGTACTGCTATGTATATGTTCTGTTGTAGCTTGTAGGCAAAGCTTTAGCCTATTGTTGTTCAGCAGGTAATAGATACACTTATTATTATGATTATTATTACAGCACATATAATATCAATATCAATAATATAAACCTATATTCCAAAAAAAGGGGAAAAAGGTAAAACCTATGCGTGTGCTTGCAAATATGGTTGATTTATGGGTCATGTTCACATTTGATTTTGGCATGGATGTCATGCAGTTCAACACAGTCATTCATCAAGTGCAGAAAGGGGCAGTTTACATGACAGCGTTTTTCAGCAAAAGGTTTTTCGCTGCGATTCGGCATTTTACACGAGAACGGGGTGTCGGAGCGGGGGGAACGCATGCATGTAGACTCCTCATTCCGCGCTGGAGAGTGATTCTGCGTCGTCGCCATATTGGATGGGTCTTCTCACTACTAACCCAAACTGTAGTCGATGCAGAATGAGCAAGTATTTGCCTGTTGTCCTGTGATGTGACCCTAAATATCTGAAAATCTGCTCCGCACGTGCCAGTTACCTTTATGGAAATGAGGTTTATTCAATGTATGTAATAGTTGATGCTGTTTTTTGTTTGTAATTCCAAATAAATGTAACTATTCCAATGTTTGAATAAAGGTTTAGAAATCAGTGTTAGAAAAGTTGTATTACCATTGATAAGTGTAATACTGTGTATGTTACTGTATTTTCACTGTGTAAAGTGAAGACCATTTCTATGCTTTACTGACATCACAGAGCTTAGGGTAACAGAAAGGTTTGTGCAAATTCCTCACATGGGTGATAAATCCTCTAGATAAGAGTTGCTTGAGAGAGTTGTTTGGAAGGCCTAATTTAAATGTACTTTGTTATTCCGTTTCAACACCCACATGCCTAGTGTGGGTGTGGTTTATGACCTGTTGAAAACCCCTGTTTTGAAATAAAAGCTTTTGGGAGAGTGAGCTCGCTGGGACAAGGCACTGAACGTTGCTTGAAAGAGGGCAGTGAGCGTGTTTGATGCCTTTCATCCCCCTTGTGAAGTCATCCCTCGCAAGTAAAACACAAAAGATTAACTTGTATGCATCTTTCCACATTCTGTTCTCTATGTTCTAGGGTAATATTTACCCAACACACAGTTTATCTTGAAGATGTAAAGAGCTATGGTTTTGAAAGAGTTTTAAGATCTTTACTAGATGATCTTGTTATATTGGAACAACAAGGACTTTATCTGCCAAAGTTAGGAAAAACTCTGAAAGGATTTGTTCATTGTGTAGTTGCAGCCAATCTTGCAGCACACAGTGTTGCAGGTTTCTTAGAAAACTTTTCCGACAAATATATTTGCAGATTTGTTTCAGCAGAATGTACTGACATTCAAACCAAAAGTGTGAATTTGGGAGATTTTGGTCTTCGGAGCAGAGATATTCATGTTTCTCATCTAAAAGCCATTGAAGACAATACATTAACAAGTAATTTTGGTGTAAAATGGAAGTATCTGTTTTCAGAAAGTCTGTCATATTTTAATGTGACTCAGAGTTTTCCCCCAGATATACCTCTTTGAAGACATAATCCCTGTAGAAATTGCCCTATGTCTTAGCATGTTAATTTGAAAGAAATATTTTACATTAGCCAAATTGAATTCAGAAATTTTGTCTTTTCCATTTAAATGGTCTGATAAAACAAACCATCCCCATCTTGTGCATCTCAACTTTGCAACGAGGAGAACAATTGGAGAAAATGCACACGAAAATTTGAGTCTTTTGAGGTTTCTTCCTTTTTTTATTGGAACCAGCATGGCAAATTCTCTGTGACTTTTTCTGTGACAATTTTGCCCTCTTGTTGCACTATGGACTATGAGATTTGAAGCCAAACAGCTTCTTTAAATGAGTAATTCACCACACAAACTGTTACACAATATTTCATTAGCACAAAGGCACCAGTTTCAGACTGCACATTATCTGCAAATGTCAGGAATTCCAAAGTTGCCTCTTGAAGTTGCAGATGTTTCAGCACTGCCCTTTGAAGTGCCCCACATTGTACAGGCATTAACAAAGGAATACCCATACATGGACACCATGAACCTTGCAAAAATGTGACCCATAATGGATTCAATTATAGAAATGGAATGATTGTTACTCATGGGTCACTAGGTGGACTGCTGTAAAATTCTGTAAAATTGTTCATATGATTGTTAAAGAGACTCTAGTTTTTATTGTAAAGAATTTGGATACTTGGTACATGGAACATTATCGTGCCTATAGCTTTACTATACCAACTACTAAGGACTTCAAATTGGTAGGAGTTGATGAACTGGCTGATCCTTATCCTTTGGCTCACTACATGGTTGGTGGACAGTGCCTCATCTCACTAAAGAGATACATTCATACATAAGGTTAATATGTCCATGAAGAGAAATTATAAGTTCACCATTTCTGGTCTTTTTTTCTGATGAACAAAACAAAATGAAACATGTCATAATGAAGTGTTAACTAAATAACCAAATCTTCTTTTAGCATGACATAAAGCTCTGTGCCAAACTTAAAGGGGAAGTTCTTTTTTTTTTCTCCCAACCTGGACCTTATTTATAGGATGTATTACATACATTTACTTACCCAGACAAGTTTGGAACCAATTGGAGTCCTTCAGGATAAGTTTATATCCAGTCTTGATCAGCATATATCCATATAATGGGAGTTAATGGGGCAACCAAAGTGCCGCCTCTAAATAAGGCATTATCTGCCACAAAACTCCTTCATTTAACCAATGTTTTATTAATCACTAGAACTATTCCCCTCAGAGTTTGTAGCATTTCAGAGCGGCTTATTTGTTGTTCCCTAAGGGTGCTTTGCAGGCTTTTATTCCAACTTGCAACAAGCTACCATTTTAGTGACATTGCTGCAGTGCCCCATGGCAGTTGTAGTCTGAGCAGGACTTTTACTCTGTGCTATACGATGGTCTTAGTCCACTTGGTAACTTTGTGCAATTTGGAAACACGCAGACACAAACCATGTTGATGTTTGCAGTAGCAAATTTTGTCTAACCGTCTGTCGGCGTAGAGGACAGAGCGAAAGTCCTGCTCAGACTACAACTGTCATGGCGGACGGCAGCGACATCATTGAGATAGCGTGTTAGTGTATTTGGAGACAATAAAAAAAATATAAAAGTAGCACTTTTGGGACACGCCCAGCTCCGAAGGGGAACAGTAGTAGCTCTGAATAACAATACAGTTAAATTAAGGAGTTTGTGGCAAATAATGCCTTATTTCCAGGCGGCACTTTACGTGCCCCATTGACTCCCATTACATGGATATACGCTGATCAAGACTGGATATCTACTTCTCCCGAAAGACTCTTAAGTGGCTCCAAACTTGTCTGTGTGAGTTGGCAAAGGTAATGCATGCTATAAGTTCCAGGTTGAAAAAAAACCCAACAGAAATTCCCCTTTAAGAAATTTGGCTTGTGTGACTTGTCACTCTCTCAACAGCACTGTACAATTAATGTTTTTCATCAATTAATTTCTGAATGAATGTTTTTTTAGTTTTTTCTCCTTTTCTTCAATAGATGTTTTTGGATGACCCAACATGTCAGGGAGAAGACCAGCCAAGTTGCGCATCATTCTGAACCTTGATGACACCAGAAAACTGCTTTTACCTGATGGCATTCCAGAGACAATGGGGCAGCTTTTGGATGAGATCAAGAAAGTTTGCAGGTTAAAGGGGAATATAAGACTGCAATACCAAGGAAAAGACTTCGGAGATGCACTTGTGAACTTGACTTCTACTGAGGAACTTGATGATCTGTCAACAGTCAAGGTCATACCTGTTGCTGATTGTAGTCAAGAAGCTAACCAGGCAGTCTTTGATGAGTCTGTGTCTTTTCATTTAGATGACACAGAAACCTTCATCTTCACCCTCCAGCTCTGTCTCCACAAGAACCCAGATGTGGCCAAGAGAGTTTCCAATAACAAAATTCTCTTATGACACAGAACTGCAGTTGGAAAAGGGCAACATCGTGTTCAGCTCAACAAATACAAGGTGTACACTTAGTTCAAAAACAAAGTCTGACATTTTTGAAAAGGTAGCTGAAGAGATATTCAAGTTCAAAGTTAACCCAACAGATGCTGACTTCAGTGACGTTGCTGAAGCACTTATTGTGAAGCACCCGTGTCTGTCTGAGCCTGGTTCATACAATGGCTGTTATGGGTGGAAGCAGTGCTTTAAGAAAAAAATGGGAAACTACCGAACTCAGCTAAAGGGCATTGGATGTTCAGAATTGCTTGTAAATTCCCTTAAGTCAAAAGCTCAAGAATATGCTTTACCAGCAAAGAAAGTGAAGAGACCCAGAAGGGGAGAAGCCAACCACAAACCTTACATTCCAATTGGGGAAACTCCTGAGAAGCTGGAAAATGAAAGGGTCTCACTGCTTCGTGAAGTCACAAAGCAAAATGATCATGCAGTGATAAAGTTAAAAATGGCCAGAACATTTGCGCTGCAAAGAAAGGAAATTGTGGATGATGAGTTGGATGTGGATGAGCTGACAGTAAAGTAGCATGCATTGTTCACAACTGATGAGGTGAAAAATACACTATTTTATAGGTGTTGTTTTTAAGATGAATGTAATTTTAAACATGGGGCTGCACAGTGGCACATTTGGTAGCACTATTGCCTTGCAGCAAGAAGGTCTACAATGAAAAAAAGAGTGAAAAATTCAAAGACGTCTGATTACGTTCTGTACTCATTGTAGATGTTTCTGATGAACAAACCTGAATTAAATTAAATTGCATCCTCTGCAGGCAGTTAGGCTCTATGGGGTCCTGGTGAAGACCCATATATTTGATTCAGGTGTGTTGAAAGATGCACTGATAATTATATGAGTATAAGAGTAGTTAGTTAACTGATACCATGAAACGATACTTAAACGTGGAAACTCTTATTTTTCACTTGAAATTTTAGTTATGTGGTCATTTTTATAAATCGTTTTTGTTGATCTAATTCACCATCATTTGTTGTAACAAGCAGAGAAGAAAAAAAAACCTGTCTTTCAATTCATTGCATTTTTTTTGTGGTAGAAGTATCAGCATGGGTATTTGGTATTGGGAAGTACTCGGATCCAAGTATTGATATGGTATCGGTTTGAAAAGAGTGGTATCGTTGCATTCCTAGTTGAGACTGAGACATGTAGAAAAGTTGGCCCTCCAGGACTGGAGTTTGAGTCCCCGCGTGAAAAGGATAGATGGGTATAGATAATGGATGGATGTTACACACTACTCAAATATTTCATTAATTATCTTATGCTTTGTAATTCTTTGAAGATTAACAATGCGTTCCAGAGGATCACAACTGTTCCACCTCAGCCATGATTCCAGGCCTCCTTGGACAAGCACCATAACAAGTTCATTGAGATAATTAGAAACAAGGGAGGAATTATCAGAGAGAACACACAGGGTTTCTTAAAACTTCTTGATCAAGTGTGTACTTGCTCTTTATTGTGCTTTTATATCTTCAATCAGTTTTACAGTTTGTAAAGCCCTTTGGTAACCTTTCACAGTGTTTTAATGTGTTAAATAAATGAAACAAAACAAAATGAAGTGTTGACGCCACCCAGTCCTCTCCCCCCGAAACCCTTGGCCCTCCAGGGGACACCTCCTTTTGATACATTATTCGAACAGGAAATGTAGGTGGAGTAAAGCCTAGTTTATACTTCTCTGTCAGCAGGTTTTCACCCAGATGCAGACGTACTCAAATCAAATCAAATCAAACTTTATTTATAAAGCGCTTTTCAAACCACAACAAAGCTTCTCAAAGTGCTTTACAGATTAAAAATGACCCACAATCCCCCCCCTTTCCCAAAACCCAAAAATAAAAACAATAAAAAACATCACCACAACTATAACCCCCCATCTCCCATGCACGCACACACATAAAAGCAACAATAGACAAAAGCAAAACGGGCTGAGTACAGATGAGCCAGGAAACGTCATCATGGCAGCCATCTACATCGGCGGCAGCAGGTCAACAGCAGCAGCCAAGACACTGACCCAGGGAGCACAGAGGAGGGTGGGCTGGTACCCCCACCTCCACCCAAGCACCACCTGGAGAGCACCAAGGCAGCCAGAGCCGACCACCGCCCCCGAGGCAGAGGGCTCCCACAGAGGAAACACTGGAAGGAAGACTAAAATAAGTTAAAATATTAAAATTAAAACAAGATATGATCAAACAAAAATGCAAAGCAGATAAACTATAATTGATAAATAGCCAGCTAAAAGCTAAACTAAAAAGAATTCAGTCAAATAAAACATGCAGAGCAATTAAACAGATTATAATAAGTAATCAGTTAAAAGCTAGGTTAAAAAGGTGGGTCTTGAGCCTGCTCTTAAAAACATGAACATTCTCTGCGGCCCTGAGGTCCTCTGGCAGCCTGTTCCAGAGATGAGGGCCATAATAATGGAAAGACGCCTCACCATGAGTGTGTGTCCTGACTTTGGGGGTGACAAGGAAACGGCTGCCAGAGGAGCGCAGAGACCGCGAAGGTTCATACGGTAAAAGCAATTCCGAAAGATAAGAAGGCCCAAGACCATTAAGACACTACTGGTGATAAAAGCATGCATCAGCGTCTCCGTATTGGCCAGAGAGAGAATGGGGCGGACTCTGGCGATGTTCTTTAAGTGATAAAAACCTATTTTAGTTATATTTTTTATGTGAGGAATAAAAGTCAGCTCAGAGTCAAAAATAACGCCCAGATTCTTCATTTGTAAAGAAGGTTTAAAAGACAGTGATTGTAGTTTTGGTAAAAGTTTCTCTTTCTGAGCCTCATGACCGATGACTAAAACTTCAGTTTTGTTCTGGTTGAGCTGGAGAACGTTTTCTGCCATCCAGGATTTAATGTCTAAAATGCAGTTAAAAAGTGCATCCATTGGCCGTGTGTCATCAGGAGGCATGGAGATGTATAACTGTGTATCGTCAGCATAACTGTGAAAATTAACTCTATGTCTTCTGATGACGCTGCCAAGAGGGAGCATATAAAGGTTAAAAAGCACTGGGCCTAAAATCGAACCCTGGGGCACACCACATGTGATCTTGTGGACCTTAGAGGAGCAGATATCTAAACTTACCATAAAAGTCCTGTCTGTGAGATAGGATGGGAACCATTTATGAACAACACCAGAGAGGCCGATCTGTTTTAAACGAGTTAAAAGAATAGTGTGGTCTACTGTATCAAAGGCAGCGCTTAGATCCAGTAGAACCAGCACTGTCACCTTCTGAGCATCATAATTTAATCTAAAATTATTTAAAATCTTTAAAAGAGCCGTCTCTGTGCTGTGGTTCACCCTAAAACCAGACTGAAATTTATCTAGGACATTATGAGCGATAATAAAATCATTAAGTTGAATTAATACAAGTTTTTCTAAAACTTTGCTTAAAAATGGTAAGTTAGATACCGGTCAGAAGTTGTTTAAATCATTAAAATCTAAATTGCTCTTCTTCAGCAGGGGCCTCACCACCGCCCCTTTAAAGGCGGCAGGAAAGACCCCAGTCTGAAGGGAGCAATTCATCATGGTTAAAATCTCGTCTTTAAAAGATTCATAAAATTGCTTTAAAAAACGTGTAGGAATTGGGTCCAGGGCACTTCTAGTGGGCCTCACTGAGGAGAAAACTTTATCAAGGGTCCCAGCTTCTACCAGGACAAAACTGTCCAGTGTTTCCTCTGGAAAAGAGACACACTCAGATTTGTCTAAAACCATGTTACTTTGAGAGGATAAAATATTACACCTGATTGTGTCTACCTTTCCTCTGAAGTGGTCTGTGAACTCCTCACACGGTGTTTGAGGGGGTTTTCTGAAGTGCAGTAGAGGTATGATTAAGAATATTGTCAATGGTGGAAAACAGAATTTTGGGATTATTTTTATGTTCTGAGATGATTCTGGAGAAGTATGCATTTCTGGAATTTCTTACAGCATTATTGTATGATTTGAGATGTTCTATGTAAATCTGATAATTTATTGTGATTTTGTTTTTCCCCCATTTCCTTTCTGCCACCCTGCAGCTCCTCTTTAATTACTTAAGGTTTCCATTTCTCCATGGTATAGTATGTTTTGAATGAGTTTTTACAACTTTTAGTGGAGCCAGCAGGTGGAGAGCGTATTGAAGCCTACTGTTAAAATCATTCATGATAAAATCACAGGGGGCAGAAAAGGTACAGGAGGAAACTTATTAAAAACTTCAAGAAAGGTTTTATCTTCAGAGAGGTACCAGGCAGGCATGTCCTCTCTCTCCCTCCCTGTTTGCTATTTTTATTGAACCACTAGCTGCAGCGATCAGACAAACTCACAATATTAAAGGCATAAAATGCAATAACATAGAACATAAAATCAGTCTTTATGCAGATGATGTATTACTTTTTCTCCACCATTCACAAACCTCTTTCTCTCAGGTAATCGGGTTGATAAACTCTTACTCAAATGTTTCAGATTATTCTATAAATTGGTTAAAATCTACAGTTCTTCCAATCAATTGTTCTTTCCAGAATCCAACTAATACCCAACTGCAGTCAGGGAATATTACCTATTTAGGTATCAATGTCTCACCAAGACTGGCAGATTTAATAACGTTAAACTACATCCCACTTTTAAAAAAAGTGGAAGATGATCTTGCCAGATGGAAATCTCTACCCATATCACTTATGGGAAGGGTTGCTTCAATAAAAATGATGGTTTTGCCCAGAATCAACTACTTATTCTCAATGATCCCAAGTAAACCATCACTAGACTGGTTTAGATCTCTGGACTCCTCTATCTCTAAATTTCTTTGGAAAGATAAACCCCCACGTATCAGCTTAAAAACACTGCAGAAGACTGAAGAAAAAGGAGGTCTAGATCTACCAAACTTCCATCATTATTTCTTAGCCAACAGGCTCCAATACATATCAAGATGGTTAAAACATAGCTACCTAGACGAGTCCTGGATAGACGTAGAACAGACACTATGTAATAAGATAAAACTTTCAGACCTACCATTTATTAGCTCAAATATAAAACAATATGAATGCTTTAAAAGCATAAATATCAGCTCCTCTCTGACAGCATGGTGGGAGTTTCTAAAAATGACAGAGTCCACAATAATTCCATGCAGACCTACACCCATCTGGAATAACCCCGACATCTTGCAAAAAAAAATTTATGATAAGTTTCCCAGTCTGGAGGTGCAATGGAATTGAATACCTGGAACATATATTTGATGGAACAGACTTTATCCCATTTAATACATTAATTACACAATATGGAATTGATAAAAACAAATTCTTAGAATATCAACAAATTAAATCTATTTTTAAAGGTAAATTTAGGCTCAATACAGCTGAAGTACAAATTCCAGCAAGAGTTTTATATTTTCTTAATCTCAACCCCCCCAAATTGCTGTCTAAAATATACAAAACTTTATCTACATTAGATGAATCAATAGCCATCCCTATTTCAAAATGGGAGGTGGATTTATCAGCCAGCTTTGACCAAAACGTCTGGTCTCAGATATGTTTAAGAACCTTTAAAATAACAAAAAATCCTCATTTGCAATTAATACAATACAAAATCCTTCATAGAGTACACTATACAGGTCAACAAATGTTTAGGATGGGTTTTACATCGTCTAATACCTGCTTACAATGCACAATCAATATACCAGATACTTATGTTCATGCGCTTTGGTTCTGTCCACCGGTTAAGAAATTTTGGTGCCAGATTTGTGAGGACTTATCAAAGTGTCTGAAATGTAACATCCCACCATCTCCCTCAATTTGCCTGTTAGGAAATTTAAATGATATCACCATGGACACAAAGTCAGTTCTAATGGTTCACATTGCCTTATGCATCGCTAAGAAAACTATCCTCCTGAACTGGAAAAATAAAAAAGCTCTTAATATTAATCAGTATAGAAATCTCTTGTTGGACCATATTGGTCTTGAGACGGCCTCTGGCTCCATATCTGATCAATCTCTCTGGGCTCCTTTGATCGGCTCCATCACCTAGTGGGGGTGGGGGGCACTTGGTTTTGTCGTTTGGGACACTGTTGCTAATGTGGGGGTTTTGGGGTTGGAGGCGTCTGGGGGGGACCCCGGGGGGTGGGATCACTGGACGGATGGGGCGCTGGACGTCGTGGCCGGCCTGGGGTTGGGCTTTGGGTGGTGACTCCTGATGGCTGCATGCGGTGCCTTGGGGGGGTTGCACTGGCGGACATGGGTTACTGGCCTGGTGGCCGTGCTGCGCCTGGGTAGGGTCTGGGGTGGGCCTGGGGATTCGGGGCTCGGGGGCGCCGCGCCCCCTAGCTGTGGTCCTGGCTGGGGGTCGGCCGGCGTGGGGTCTCTGTTGGCTGTGGGGGTCGTGTGCATGTGCAGCCGCCTCTCTCTTATTCTCTGGGCCGATTGTCATCGCCAGTCCCTGTATGGCGTCTCGCCTTGTTTGCTGGTTGGGGTGCCTGGCTGCTGGTCGCGGCGGCTGGGTGGCGTTTCTGGGCCGGATCAGTCCTTTTTTGCACTGGACTTGGCTCCTGGGTCTTGGTCTTTGTGTGGGGCGCTGGGGTTGGGCATTTGGCCGGGATCGGTCGGACTTGCGGGTGGACTGGCCGGGTGGTGGGCGTGCAGGGCAGGTGGGTGGGGCGCGGGTTTGGTCTCCTGCCGGGCCGTTGAGCAACAGTGGTCGCTCCACAAAGAATGAGGCTGGTGGATGTCGGCCTGGTGGGTCGGCCGCCCGGCTCATCGGTTTGCTCCTGGTCTGGGCAGGTACGTCGACGTGGTTCGAACTCAACCTGGGTGTCTAGTGTCTTTTGTGTTTTGAGAGTAGAGCGAATGTCAGGGTGGGTTTAGCTCCCCTTCTGGGATGGGGCTGGGGGGACTGGCTTGGGGTCCGTGGGGCTTTGTGGTGCTGTGGCCGTGGGCCCCGGGTCGGACGTGCCACGGCCTCCCTCCCCTGGTGGATCCCGGTGAACAGCGGTGCCTATTGGGGTCAGTGGGGGAGCTGGCTCCCTGGGAAGACATTTTGTCTCCCAGTCCTTCCCTCCCCATCCCTGGACACCTCTGTCCACCCGCTCCATCACTTTACCACTCATTTAGGGTCTTGGGGCATGGGCACATCACTGGGGTGCGAGGAGGGGCTTCCCTCCTCGCTGTCCCGTGGTGTCCTGGGTCCCAATTTTAATATACAACTTAGACACTCCCACTTATAACATTTTCACACGACACATATGTAGGGACTTTGGGGTGGGCACACTTTTCGGCATCCAGAGGGGGAGCGGTACAATCAGCTTCACCTCTGGTGCCCACTGTTAAACCACATATAGACACTGAGGGCTCGGGGTGGGGGTTGGGGGATGTGTGGCTGCCTCCCCCACATCCCACCCCTCTGTTTTAAATGCACATTATAACAACACGCATCAACACCATACTCGAGCGGGAGGATGGAGGCTAGGGGTCTTTTCCCACCCCTGTTCGCTACGGGCCATCAGGGGTTGGGGTCCGGAGGAGGACAGGCGGTCTGGTCGGGGTCCTGGGCTGTCGGGCTGCTTTGCCACTGTGGTGCCCTTGGCGGTCTGCTTGTCTCCATCCTAGAAGGTAGGGGGTCCACCTCCCGGGTCCGGGGGCTGGTGGCTCTACTGGGGCATCAGTACCTGGACCTGGGAGCATAAAGTGTGCATGGGGTGTGTGAGTGAGGGTACAGCGTCATTTTTTTGGGTGTCTTGGTGAGTCAGTGAGAATGTATGTGTTTAAGAGGGAGGGAATGTATGACTGTGTCTGTATGTCTTTGTCTACCTGTCAGGTTGGATCTTGGTCTGGCCCCTCGCCTGGTGCACCTCAGGCCTTACACTTAATGGGGGGCCTATTTCCCCTCCGTCACTCCCCGCCGGTGATGGGGGGCCCCTGCCTGCCGGTGCGCCGATGGTCAATCCGGTTCGGACCTGGTGCGTGCCTGGCCGGGCCTGGGGGGCCCCGGCCCTCGTTGGATGCCTGGTCTCGGCGCCCTGCGTTGCGCGGGATCACGACCCGGGAGCTGGTACAACTTGGCGTCCAGATGCTGACTGAGCCCGGCCTGGGGATGCTGTCAGTCCCCTGCGGCTATTGGTGGGGCGCTGGGATGTTGGCGGTGGGGATTGGCCTAGGGTGGAGGCGTCGCGTGGCGGCCGGCCGCGGCCCCTGCAGTGCCGGGGGCCCCTCGTCGGCCGGTCCCTCTTCGGGTCCCTGCTGGGCGGTGGGGTGCCCCTGGGCCCCGGCTCCCCCGGTCCGCTGATCGCCCCGCGGCCGGTTGCCGGCGGAGCCCGTGGGCTCGTCACTGCTGCCCCCCGGGCCCCTGCATAGTGGCCGCTGGATGTTCCCCTGGGGTTCTCCTTTTCTCCTCTCTTGGGGGATGCGGTCGGCCCCGCCCGGGTCCGCCTGGGTCTCTGGCGGTCCTTTGGACGTCTTCGCTCCGATCTCCTTCATGTCTGCATCGATTCCTGGGAGACGGATTGATGTCTTCTCACACCAACTATCGAACACTCTTATGGAGAAACCTTATATGCACCAGCATGCTAACACACACACATAGATGTGGGGTCTCTGGTGTTTAAGGATATATTCTTGGGCTGAGGTTATCATTACTAGAGCCTGATTAATCGGTACCATGAGTTTTTCTGTGACATTGTTGTTGTATTTTTCTATTTTTGTGTGATGTGGTTGTGTAATTCTTAGTTCACAATGTTTGGTTGGTTTTGTCGATGTTATGGAGGCAGACTTCAATGTTTTCCTGTGTTTTCTTTGTTCCCCTTCCTCTCTTGTATTTTCAACTCACCCTCTCTCATGACATTTTGTTTCCTACCTCTCTTCTTCATCCTCCTTCTTTCTTCTCCTTAATTTTCCGTCTCCGTGTCCATAACATCAGGAAATAAAAACCCCAACAATTCATAATAAAGATTTTTCACACATAAATCAAGTGGAGTACTATAGCCAAAGCTGTACTGCTCCGCTTGTGAAAGTAAATCTGTTGGGCTTCTACTTGGTACTCAGACACCAATTCTGAGCTCCACACTGCCAAACAGGACACGTAAAAAAAAAAAAAGAAAACCTTAAGAAAACCTGCAGCCACTTCAGGGGTTAGATGACATTTCCTGACAATTCTCACAGAAGTTTCTATTTTGGTAAAACAGGTGATTTAAAAAAACACACAGTAGTGGTCAGAGACAGCCAAGTCAACAACAGAGGACACACTAGTGGACAGGCCATACGTGATGACCGAGTCCAGGGTGTGTCCTCTGTTGTGAGTTGGCTGCATGACATGCTGACTAAAATCAATATAATTCAAAATATTTAAAAATTCTGTTGATAAAGGATCTAAAAGGAAATCTATATGTAGAATAAAATCACCAGCAAAAATTATTCGTTCATAAGAGTTGTGCAAAATTTATAAAAACTCTATAAAAAAAGTGCACTTTATATTCAAAAGTGGTAAAATTATCAAGTAAAACAGGTTTGTCGGAAAGGGTTAATGAACTTATAAAAGCAGTTCCACCTCCCCTCTGGCTACTACTGGTTGAATAAGAAAAATTAAAATTAGGTGGGGAGACCTCTGTAAGAACAGCAGGAGCATCTGCACTCAGCCATGTTTCCGTTAAAAATAAACCTTGAAGTTTATGGTCTAAAATCTAATAATTTATTATAAAAGTGTTATTCAGCAGAGAGCGAACATTTAGAAGTGCCATATTAATAGTAGTTGGAGATGGAGTGACTGTATGATTTACTGGAGGTGGGATTTTTAGCAGCTGTTTAAGATTAAGATTTGTTCACTTTATGATTATTTGTTCGCTCTCTGCTGATAATTACAGGAATGAAAGAAGTGGGGCATGGTCCAAGTCCGATATGTGAGTTACTGTTAAAATCAGGACTGAGTTCATAGGAGCAGGGACAAGCTGGACATCAGGATGTGGTTGAGGGGGCAGAGAGGGGCAGAGACGTTTTTCGTTTATACTTCTCCGTTGGTGTGTCAGTGTGGCAAAGCAATTCCCCACCAGGACAGCAGGGGGTGCTGACTTTTAAGGCAGGTCTACCTACCGTTGCATTGTCGTTACATGCATATAACACCAAATTCTAATATTGGCTAAATTCTATTTGAAATGATGTTTGGATGTAGATATAGAATTCCTTAGTTTGGTATACTCTCCTGAAGAACAATGTTTAAAAAAAGCTAGTGGATTTCATGATCAACATACTGAAAAGTAAAGAAGTTATAAATGCAAGCTAATCATATTCCAGACGATCCTCTATTCCTACAGGATGGAGCGACCTTGAAAGTAGGAGACGTGGATCCTGATTATAGCTGTCAAAAAGGGAATACTGGTCATCACCCAGGTGGGAAGGACCATACCAGGTACTCCTAATCACACCAACAGCAGTAAAATAAGCAGAAAGACCTAGTTGGATACATTTATCACATTGTAAAAGTAGAAATCATTATTTAACGAAGGGATAGAAGGTCTAAGGAAAAGTGGTGTGCAAGTCTGACTACAAAGGGAAGTGATAACAATAGGTGTCACTTGTCTCAACGCCAGTGAAGAGAACCAGGAGATCCATTTTTCCATAGGAGACCATTTCTTAGAGGGACAGAAAATATGAGAGCTTTTCTGATTGTTATTACATGTATTTTTGTTACTGTTCCCGTTTAGTGATGTGGTTCAGTAGAAACATTAGGGCCCATAGAGAAACGATATGTATGTAGAGCTTTTCACTAATTTTACTGATCTGTTTCCAGATGTTTTATTCTCCAGGTTTTGGACAATTTTTGAGCCTGAAGTTCACACCCAGATGGGAAGTTATATGGGTAAAAGTGTAGTAGTAAATTGGAGACTGAGGCTACATGGAGTTAACCTAGACGGTTCAGCAATTATTAAAATAGTACTAGCACACCTGAGGCCAGATAAGAGGTTTGTTTGTTTTGAAAATGAGAAAAACCTGACCACATTTTCATACCAATCTCGGGACATGGGAAATACATCACAAAGGTTTTGTACACGTACGCATGTACCATGTACCTATTTATTTAATGATTCTAGTACCTTGAACCACTCTCAAGCCATAACAAAAACCATATGTGCTCATTACTTTGAAACCATGGTTGTGATGGGAATTGACTTGCTGATTCCCCGCAGATCCTGGCTCTACTCCCATCTCCCTCTAAATTGGAAGGGTAAGTGTGCCTTTGTGGAACTTAAAGAGCATTCTTTTCTTGTATCTGCAGTAGAGATCCAGTACAGCAGAAGGAGGAGATGTGATGCTTTGAGCCCTCATGTCTCCATCAGAGCACACACTGTGGAGTGATGGAAATAAGGTTGTATTATCGCTTTTCCCATGGACCGGGGTGGGTAAGATCATGCTATGATTGGAAACATTAAATTATAGATTTAGTGGGATTTGTTAATTCTTCCAAAAGCAGCTGAAATGCAAGAATTGATATTAATGGCTTTGCTAAATAGGTTAGTTTCAGACCAACTAACTGCCTCCAGTAGAGGTGTCTGTAAGATTGCAGGTACATTCTGTTGCACCTTCATACCATCTAATGATGAGGATGATCATGTGAGATCTGTGGCCATTGCTAATGTTGGAAACACAGCCATGGTTACCGGACCAAAACACAGACCTCCCGCCAGCAGGAGACCTGATCACACAACACTTAGCTTCAACAGAAAGATGGGAGTGGTGATTGGCCAAACTCAAACCAAACCAGCCGCCACTCTGAATTTCTTTCTCTTTTGTCCGTGAGCCAAGCAATCTTCAATCTTCAACAGAAATCTAAGAATCATTCGACATAAGGTTGTGTCATAAGGGCCGAGGTTAATTAGCTAAGGAGAACAATCTTAAGGCTGTTTTTTGTCTATTTCAGTCGTAGTTTTTGAAACTGCCTTCTTAGTATACTAAACTAGATCAATCACTGCCGTGACGATCCATAAAATAGAATCAATTCTCAAAAGTGTTATTGATTTCCAATTCAGCAAATGATTTAATGAAACATAACTTCCTCCAAAGAATGTTTTTTGTGTTCAGTTCTGCGTTGCATTGTGAATTGGTGGTTTGAACACAAACCAAAAGGTGCTAATTAGTTTTAAACTAATTACAATTAGATAAAAAGTAACTTGGCTTCACTTCCAAAACTCTTCAATACAAGCCTTGGTCTTTAAGCATAAATATTCATACTGAACTGTGACATCACAATCTATTTATTGGTTATTGTTTCTATTTCTTTGCATATTTGTCCATTTTATCGTTTTACTTTTGGTAGTTATAATTCATTCTTAGTAGTTTAGTTGGGTGTTACTAGCTTAGTGAGTTTGTTGATTAAAGCATTTTGACTAAAGGTTGAATTATTTTTGTAATAAACTCTTGTATTTTGGAAAGTTGTTGTTTATTATTCCACATACATGTGTAGTAACTTGCTGTTCAAAAAACGCCAAGAACTTATTGCTTCATCTATTGCACAACTATCTCAGCCTTATTAGGCAGGTAATCATAAACACTAACTCAGACTGAACTATATGGCTTTTAATTTGTCCTGGATCCCGGGTGGTGCCCCAAACTTGGTAATTTTAACATAAAATTATTCATCTTAATAATTACCCTAAGCAATTACGCATAATTATTCATAGCCAAAACCTATCTATCTGTGTCACAACACTAATATCATTGCTTTTTGAGATGCAATTGACCAGGATCGAACATTCCAAGAACACTAGTTACTGACAAGGAGTAAATTCTGCCTAGAATCCCGGTACAAATTAGAATTGTGTTATTGTTATTTGTGTTACTTATATCTTGTATTCTACCCTACTTCAGGAAGCTTCTCACCAATGCAGAGACCGTTGCAGGATAACCATAATTGACTGGACAATGTGAATCATGTTTGAATTATGATGGTGATGTAGAAGATCTTTTTTATATCAGTTGATGCTGAGTAAATGTGTTAAAATAAATGATAAAAAGCAAAAAGTAAGAAGAAAAATTGTAAAGACATTTATTTCAGTTGTTATCATTTATTTTGCTATGCACATGGAGAAGTATTGTATGCAGGATGATATGAAACTGTGAAGATTAAGCTTTGTATTCACATGCTCTGAAAACATGTGGTCTGTAACCCTTGGTGGATAAGGAGGGGTCAAGAAGGAATGTGATCACCTCATGATCAGTGGTAAAAACCAAAGAATGTGAAAGAAGGGGGAGAGAACAGCCTCTCTTGATGTATAAACGTGTTCTATGGTAATGCATTCTTCAGTGAATTTTGTACTTCTGTACTGTTCAGTCCTTGCAAGTAAAATTCAACCACTGCTGGTTTCAGGCTCTCCTTGTGATTAGGTATGTTCTTTATGTTACAGATGTTAGAGGTACACTCTAAAAGGTAATATCTGTGCTTCCTTAAATCATAATAGTGTACTCTACTTTTCTGTCCCTATCCTGTTGATGTAACTCAAAGAAGGTATGTACAGTGTTTCCCACAGATTTGAAAGCATTGTGTGGTGGTTGGCGGGGGGAATTCCAAAAGGGATTTCCTAATTCCTTAAAGTTAATAATTTAATATAAAGTTAATAATTGGTTGCATAGACTTTATTACATTAATTTTAACACCCTATACAACAATATACACACATACACCCTATACACACACCGTACCAAAAAGAACGGCCTAATTTATAATATGTTTATTTAAATCACAGCTGCTACATACAGAGTTTAAAAAGTGTTCACGAGATACCAAGCAACCAGCTGTCTTCTCTGCACCAAATAGGCCACGTCTTCCACAGGTGATCAGACAGACGTGGACGGAGGGGAGGGGCTGTGTGTGTGTGAGAGAGAGAGAGAGAGAGAGAGAGAGAGAGAGAGAGAGAGAGAGAGAGAGAGAGAGAGAGAGAGAGAGAGAGAGAGAGAGAGAGAGAGAGAGAGAAGGGAAAGGAAAGGAAATGGAGCTGAACGTGTTTTAAATAGCTTTTAAAAAAAGGATTGCAATATGTGACAGTTGCTGTTGAATTTTTTTTATTTTTTTATTTTTTGGTCAGTGCTGGATCTGTAGCGGTCGGAGTTTAATCTGTGGCGGTGCGCCACAGATTCGTCTGTGTGTGGGAAACACTGATGTACATTCTATGAAAGCTGGCTGAAGCTTAATTGTTCATTGGTTTTGTACTAAAAAGAGCCTAGTTGGTGTCTTAGGTAATGTAAGAGATAAACATATGTTTCTACCTTTGTTTAGAAAGATTTGCTTATAAAATATATAATAATATATTACGTAAACTTATGCATTATTGAAAAGATGGTAGACGAAACTGCAGATCTACTCGCAGCGTTCGTCTTTGTGATGTGTGCAATTTTGCGCACATGGAAACGCTTAAGAGACATCGATGAAAAAGCTGAAAGGAAAATAAATGACATTTATACGTCATCAATGTGTGCGCTCACAGCGTTCCCTGCCCCTCTCCCCTTTCCCCCACCACCCCACACCCCTCCAGCTTTCGCGGAACATTACCTGACTGTCTGAATGCAAACACCATACCGCGAAAAGTCCGCTCTTGTTACTAGGTCTTCAGTTGTAAAATTACCGGTAAAGGGGATCTGGACAAAGTCCGAAAGATTGCTTTCAGACACAAAAGCAAAACAGACGAAGTCCGGAAAATTACCTTTTTTCATGCGCTGTTTGAAAGGGGCTTCTGTTGCACAGATTTGCATTTTGTTCTAATAATGAAATAAGCCAGCAAACTTATCATTCTTTGTTCTGCTTACTTGATTTTTTAAGTGCAATCGGTTTCCTAGATTCTACTGAATAAACACAACTGTTTAGTTAAGTCAGACTAACTTGGCTAACTTAAGTTGGCAACACTTAGAAAGAGCAAGTTTAATATACTTCCTAGTTTTTAGGTTTAAGCGACTTCACAAAAATAAGTAAATACAATTAGATTTAAAGGAAACTTAACAAGTACATATGAAGTAAACCTGACTTATGACTATTAGTTAAAATTACTTACCTTTTTTAGTGCAATCGGTTTCCTAGGTTCTTTTAAGTAAGCTCAACTTGTCAGATCTTAAAGTGTATTTAACCCTGACAAGACCATCCAGCACCTGGACAAAGTCCAACTAGCTCCCGAATCTCAATCCAGCACACCGCAGAGCCCCAAGATTAAGCATGCAACCAAGGTCAATCAGACCCACCAAAGAACCGAGCAAGCATGAAGCATACGGAACAGAAGATCAAGTGGAGACGTCGGAGCCGACCCCCGCCAAGCCACCCGACAGCTACTGCCAAACAATGCTCAAACTGGCCCCTCCAAAAGAGACGCCCCGGCCAAAGGCGACGAAAGGAAAACAATCAAACTTATTTAGAGTAGATTCTTTAATCTTGGAACTCATATGCAAAAAATCACAGAGAGCTGATATGGTTAAATAATAAATATTACCTGCTTAAACCAAACAGCATCAACAGCACATTACAGAAAAATCCACAGAAACATCAGATTCTTAGAGAGGAAGGTAAAAGATGGTCTCAGTTTTCTCAACAAAGTTCAATATAGGCAGAATTAGATGTAAACCCTGTTCTCTTTTGGCCATTGTATGCCATGTAATACAGCGATGTGGTGAGGTTCATCGCTGTTGAGGCTTGATGTACTTCAACAGGAAATACATGACTTCAGCTATTCTGACCATAAAAATTTTGAAATTATACAAAAACATTTATAGAACAGTCAAATGAACAAATGTAATTTCTCTTATCATTGTTAGTATGTATTTTACTTCTAATGTACGTATTTTACTTGTCAGGATAACAGGTGAGGCAATGCCTCCCCTGACCGCACATCACTGATGTAATGATATGACAGTATCCAGTTTGACTGTGCGTGGGTCAGAGACCAGGGCTCAAAGGGTAAGGACAACTAAGCCTGCTACAAGTAAGAAAAATGCAGACTCAAGACACTTTTTTGTTGTATGATAATCTCATGAAGAGGATGCTAAGGGTTGTCGATAATGTTTTTGGTTTTATTAAAGCTGCATTCCGCAACTTTTATACCTTAATATAATGTTTTTTTCAAAAGTTATGGTGGAATCTTATCATCTATTATGTTCATTTATCACCACCTTACAGGGGTCCTTGGCTTTTTTCTGAACTCTAGAACCTTTGAGCGGCGGTCCGCCGCCGGAAGTACCGACTGACTTCTGCTTTACGGCAGAGTAATACGGCCTTGCTATAGAGATGGCTAATTCACCAAAGAGACCGAGAAATCCCTTATCAGAAGAAGCTAGAAAAAGAAAAAGAGAGCGTGATAGAGAGAGAGCAAAGACCAGGGTAAATATTGGACCGGCTTTTCTTCATTGGAGAGTTCTTTTGAAACGAACGTCATGTACTACGGACGCCGAGTTAGCCGTGCTGCTAATGGATAGGTGAGTAATCAATGATTTCACCGGTGTTATAGTGTTTGGTCTGGCATGATGTTGTTATACAGTCCACCTCCACACATTTATTCAATGTGTGGAGGTGGATGAACATAGTTTGCACCGTATGCCTTACAGTAGTAATGTGAATTACACAACCGAGTCGATCTCCGTTAGCCATCTAGAGGCTAATGTGTGAGACTCGGTTCTGTAGATAAAGCTGCAAACTCCGGCGTAGTCGCTGTATTTCAGTATATAAGTCAAACTTTTTTCTTTTGGTTTTGTCAAGCTAGTGATTTATATTTTTGTCGTTTGATTTTTTTCCTAAAAACACCTAAAGATGTAGGCTGATTCTAGTGTCGGGAGGTGTTTGCTACGTAGCGATTAGACTTTCTCTGTATCTAATCCCACTGTTTTTCCAATTACCCCGACTTCCCCCACAAACTGAATACCTAGCTGTGAGCTCTTTAGTATTAATTATCCCGACCTTGAATTCCGAACTGAAACGGCCAGTGTTGCCAACTTAGCGACTTTGTCGCTATTTCTAACGACTTTTCAGACCCCCTTAACGACTTTTTTTCCAAAAAGCGCCTAGCCACAAATCTAGCGACATTTTTGACCACCCTTAGCTACTTTCTGTGAAACTTTGTCGCCGATATTTCCTGCAGTTTAGAGACCCAGCTTGCTCCTTCCCGACGCTCAGAAAGGGAATGATCTGCGCATGTGTACGCAGCATGATCAGAGTATGTCGACTGACCAATCATAAACCTTTTTCGGTTAATTTCATCCACTTGGTAGTTAATGTTAATTCAAAAGTAAAAAATAAATCTGCATGTATATAAAACCGATCTTTTAACTGGAATTTAGGCAGAAGCTTGTCTGTATTACGCTGCATCTCACACCTGTGGTGCATTCAAGGAACGTTCGAAATGTATGGTGAGTTCAAAAACGTAGGACATTTAAAACTTATGACAAAAAACCCCCACTGAAAATAATATCATAAGCAATAAACTTCTGTTTAATGGCGGTTGGCAAGAAACATTTGATGCATGCTAAATATGTCCTACTTATTTTTACAAAGTAGGCCTACTAAAAAACAAACAACTATATTATTAATTTCATCTTCTTGAAATATCTCAGCAAATATATGTTTCAGAACTTAAATTTTTTTAAAAGGTCTTTGATGTCCAGTTGCAATTTGATATCTTGTCAATTTTGTAGGCTACCAGGTCTCTATAAACAGTTTATTTCAGGCAAAATAATATTATATATATATATATATATATATATATATATATATATATATATATATATATATATATATATATATATATATATATATATATATACACACAGTCTCTTTTTGAAGACAGAAGTCACATTTCCCTGTTGCATTTTTTCCCCTGTTTAAATAATGTATTATTTAAATACTGTTTAAATAATACATTATTTAACCTGAATGATCAAATCCTAATCTAAATATAATTTTTTCCTCCTTTGTTACATTCGTCATCACTTGATGACATCATCATTATGCAACTTAGCGTATGACGTCATCTGGCGACATCTAGCGACTTTCTGGGGCAATTTCAGCTACTTTCTGTCGGAGACAGTTGGCAACACTGGAACTTGTTTGTTTGTTGTCTGGGCAAGCGATTTGGAAAGCAGCCACTGAAACATGCCTCTTATGAGCGACAGAGAGATTTGATTTTACGACAGTGATGTTGCGCGGCAAGCCTGAAGGGGCGACAGAGAGCAAATATCATGAAAGTTGCTGAATATGCCTTTAAGAATTCTTCTTTGTATCTTTTTTTCCAGAGGTTCCACAGTAGTCTACAGAACATAACCAGCCTTCTTTATCAGGTTGTTTAGCCGTTTTAACCCTTTTATCCTCCTAGACAGTTTCTACATGCAAGTTCCCTTTAAATAAAACCAATTTCATGCACTGGGCTTCTTGTGCTTGAGATGTTCAGGGTTAACCACACCCTAAAGTGGACATCGGTTGGCTGTAAACTCATCAGAAGATGACTGGCTTCCATCGTGGTGGGGAGGGCGAGGTGAGGAGGAACGGTGAGTTGCCAACAGTGTTTCCAACTTTGCTATATTTGGCGAGTTTTTTAGACCCCTCTAGCGATTCTTACTAAAAAATAAATAAAAATAAAATAACTAGCTGCAAATCTAGCAACTTTTTATGGGGTTATTGGAAACTTTTGGGTGAAGCATGTAACATTCTTACTCTGCTCACCGAGCAGCGGGACGCTCTCCCGTCGCACCACACACTGCAGCTCCACCCGGCCACCTAGGTCCACCGGTATGGCAAGCCATCTCTATCAAAAATAATGCACATATTATGTGTTGTTTTAACGCGTAACACAGTTGGACTCAAAGTAGATATTTACCCCACTGCGTCCAGAACGCTAATGAATCATCCATGCTCGAAGCAGAAGGTTGCAGGCGCCACTTGGGACTAGTCACAAAAACAGCAGCATGTAAATGGCTGGGACTGCATCTGTTCAAGTCTGTTAAATACAATAAATTACTTCTGTCATGTTTTCAGTTTCAGGACTCTAGTGCAGACACACGAACGACTCAGAAGTTGGAATAAGAATAATAATTTATTTCTCTTAGTCTGAAGGTGGAAGCTTGGAGGACTCTGAGGGAAAATCCTGGGGACCGGACTGGGAGATTGAGCTGCCACTGGAGACTAGAGGAGAGGAAGGTGAGTGGAAGACATTATGCTGAGAGAGGGCCAGAAAGTGAGTACCTTACTTGGAGCGATGCTGGATTTCTACACTGAGGGGGTCGGAGAAAGCGTGTGTCGGAGGATGGCTACTCAGAGAGATGGACCTGGGGGGGAATGCAAGGTGCCCAGGTAGACGAGCGAGGGTGGACAGGCAGATGGAAGACTGAACTCAGCCGGAGGAGCACGAGAGAGAGCAGCAGGGAAACAGGCGTAGGAGCAGACGCTGGAGGCTGCGATCGGCTGACCGACTGATCCAGGGAAGCAACCGGCGCACAACTATTGTTCTACCACAATAATGTAATGAATTTAAAAGAAAATACTTCAAGATGAGGGCTTTTCTCAGCAATTATTAGGTGAGATTAAAAAAGAGATTAATTAGATTAATTAATTTTTTAATCTCATGACAGCACTATTTATAATACATATTTTGCACAAAAACGAATGCACTCTGTCAAAATCTTCTATTTTCATCAAAGGCTCGTCGTATATGAATAAACATTCAATATGCTGCAAAAACTTCCCAACATATTTACTATTGCATATTGTAATGTCAAGAATAAAGCATATGCAGGGATCAAAGCTGTAAGATGACGGCTGATAAACTTCAAAGACCTAAATACTGTAGTTTTGCTAAACAAATACCTGTAGGGCTGAATTTGTTTACACAGGTGCCCTTGCTGACAAAATGTTCATATATTTGACTCAGAACGGAGTTCATTTCTTTCTACCGAGTGCATGAGAAGAAGATACAACGTAGTTCAAGCCCTGGAACTTTTACAGTGGTTGGATGAGGAGGATGCACCAGCATCATCCACGGAGGACAGCACTTCATTGGATTATGAAGTGGAAGAAAAAACCCTTTCCCCGGGACCTGATTCTGAGGAAATGATTCAGGCGAGGAGATGGAATTTGATATGGAGGAGAGAGGTGGGGATTCCGATCCTGTGTGGATTTCACGGAGCAGCATCACCTGGTCTCCAATGCCTGACATCAGCCTTCCCTTTCGGCCACCAGATATCCACTGTCCCGAGATCACCCACTACACGGTGAACCACATACATAGTATTGTGGGCAGTTTTTTAAAGGGGTAAAATTTCAGAAACACAAATATATTACTATATTTTGTGAGGACTGAAGCTATAAGGAAGACATTCATGTAAAAAAAGAACTTTATATTAAGTTTTGAGCATTTTTTGTGTGCATCAGGAGTAAATACCCACGGTCAAAATTAAATCGATTAAAAATTAAGCCAACAAAAGCAAATCATGGAAATCTCATAAAAATAAATATGACTTTGACTGAACAGAAAATGAAATCTATTAACTTTGGTTTATTAAACATAAGATCTCTCTCCTCAAAGACTTTGTTATAATAATAACAATAATAATAATAATAATAATAATAATAATAATAATAATAATAATAATAATAATAATAATAAACTTTATTTATAGAGCGCTTTTCATACAAAAAATGCAATTCAAAATGCTTTACAGAATAAAAATCCCCCCCCCCCCCCACAAATTTAAACACAATTATACTACCCCCCCAATCCTATCCCCATGTGCGGACACATTAAAGAGTAACATTAAAAGGAGATTAAAATAGAAAGTAGGATGGACACTGGGCCGAGTACAAAATGTTTATATATATGGACCAGGAGTTAGTAAATTACTTGATTTGTGATAATCACATTGATTTCCTTTGTCTCACAGAAACCTGGTTGCAGCAGGAGGATTATGTCAGTATAAATGAGTCAACTCCTTCCAATCATTTAAATTTTCACATTCCTAGAAATACTGGGCGAGGAGAAGGAGTTGCAACCATTTTTCGTTCTGATTTACTAAATAGTCCCAGACCAATTGATAGCTACAGTTCTTTTGAACATCTAACCCTTAATTTTCCTCATCCATGTTGCAAAACATTAAGACCATTTTTGTTTGTGGTTTTGTATCGTCCACCAGGGCCTTACTCTCAATTCTTGGATCAGATCTCACGTTTTTTATCTGATTTAGCATTAAATACCGATAGGGTCAATATAGTGGGGGACTTCAATATTCATGTGGACACTGAAAGTGATAGCCTAAATGTAGACTTTAATTCTATTTTAGACTCAATTGGCTTTACTCAAAAAGTACAGGGATCCACCTACTCGGGTAAACACACTTTAGACCTTGTACTGACATACGGTATTGAGTGTGAGGAAATAACATTCCACCCACATAACCCGGTCCTGTCTGACCACTTCTTGATAACCTTTGAATTTACTTTAACTGACCATCTTAAATCTGAAAGAAAATGTCATTATTGTAGAACTTTATCAGACAATGCTGTAACAAGTTTTAAAGAATCTGTTCCATTCTAACTTTCCTCAGTGTCTCAGAGTAACACAGTGGATGGCAGCAATTCCATCTCTAACCCTTCAGAAATTGATGGTCTGGTTCACAGCGTTACTTCCTCATTGTGTTTGGCATTGGATAGCATTGGATAGTGTAGCCCCCTTAAAAAAGAAAGTGGCTAGACATAGGAGGCTAACTCCTTGGTTTAACGCAGAGTTGCCTACTTTAAAGCAGAATACTAGGAAGTTGGAGAGAAAATGGCGCTCTACACATCTAGAGGATTCCTATTTAACCTGGAATAACAGTCTACTGCTGTATAAAAAGACCCTTCCACAAGCTAGAACAGCATATTTTTCATCATTAATAGAGGCGAATAAAAACAATCCTAGGTTTCTTTTAGAGTCATAGCTCTATTGAGCCAACTATTGCCCCACCTCTTAGCAGTGATGATTTTATGGGATTCTTCATAAATAAAATTAATTCTATTAAAAATAAAATCATTGGCATCCTCCCAAACAAGATTACTTCTTCCTCAGTAAATGAGGCAGCATCGGAAAGAACTGTAGAACCTCATTTGTGCTTAGGCTGTTTTGATTCAGTCGAGCTTTCGGAATTATCAAAAATATTAGCCTCATCTAAACTTTCAACCTGTATGTTGGACCCAATCCCAACCAAATTATTTAAGGAAGTGTTCCATATAGTTCCTGGCCCCATTTTGGATGTGATGAATCTATCCTTAGTAAACGGATACGTACCACAGGAATTTAAAATACCTGTGACTAAACTTTTACTCAAGAAACCTACCCTTGATCAAGAGGACTTAGTGAATTACAGACCTATATCTAACCTTCCTTTTTTATCCAAAGTCCTTGAGAAAATAGTTGCTAATCAAGTCTGTGGGCATCTAAACAGTAACGACCTGTTTGAAGAGTTTCAGTCAGGTTTTAAAGATCATCATAGCACTGAAACAGCACTGGTGAAGGTTACTAATGATATTCTCATGGGCTCAGATAATGGACTTGTGTCTGTTCTGGTTTTGTTAGATCTCAGTGCTGCTTTTGACACAGACCATCATAATATTCTTTTAGAAAGGCTTGAAGATGTTGCAGGGATCAAAGGAACAGCACTAGGTTAGTTTAAATCATATTTGTCTGATAGATTCCAGTTAGTTCATCTAAATGATAAATCTTCTTCACACTCAAGGGTTACTTGTGGAGTTCCACAGGGTTCTGTGCCAATGAACCCAGTCAGTTAGGTAGATTACAGGCATGTCTGCAAGACATAAAAATATGGATGACTCTAAACGTTTTGCTCTTAAATTCTGACAAGACAGAAGTAGCTGTCTTTGGACCAAAAGTTCTAAAAAAGAAACTGATTAGTCAATCGCTTAATCTGGATGGCATTAAATTGGCCCCCAGTAATAATGTAAAGAACCTTGGCGTTATTTTTGACCAAGACTTGACATTTAAATCCCATATTATACAGGTTTCTAGGATTTCTTTCTTTCACCTCCGGAATATTGCTAAAATTTGAAACATCCCGTCCAGGAGTGATGCTGAGAAACTAGTCCATGCATTTGTTACCTCAAGGCTGGACTACTGTAATTCTTTACTATCAGGTAGTCCACAAAATACCATTAAAAGCCTTCAGTTGATCCAAAATGCGGCAGCAAGAGTTCTGATGAATATTAAAAAGAGAGATCACATTTCTCCTGTTTTAGCTTCCCTTCATTAGCTCCCTGTTAAATCCAGAATAGAATTTAAGATCCTCCTTCTTACTTACAAAGCCCTTAATAATCAAGCTCCATCATACATCAGAGATCTAATTGTTTCATTTGTTCCCAACAGAGCACTTCACTCTCAGACTGCAGGTTTACTTGTAGTTCCTAGGATTCTAAAAGTATAATGGGAGGCAGATCTTTTAGTTATTAGGCTCCTCTCCTGTGGAACCAGCTCCCAGCTTTAGTCCGTGAGGCAGACACTGTGTTTACTTTTAAGGCCAGGCTTAAAACTTTCCTTTTTCATAAAGCTTATAGTTAGAGTGGCTAAGGTCATCCTGAGCTATCTCTGTAGTTATGCTGCTATAGGCTTAGACTGCTGGAGGACAGACTTACCAATTTTCTTCACTCTGCTACTTCCTTTTCTCCTACGACTCTCCAGTTGTATTACAGTACATTCTGTTATTTCGACTGTTAACTTTGTTTTCTCTCAGTGTTTTTCTCTCCATAGAAGATATACCTGGTCTGGTATCCTGCTTGCCTGCAATGCCCTGTTGGACGGGGGGCATCGACTGGGATGATGCTCCCAGTAACTGAACATCCACTGTGTCCTGTTATTAACTTTTTACTTTCTGTAACATAGAAAGTTCTCTTATATCAGATCTTCTGTTCCTTCTGTGTTTCTGCTCTGTCTTCTCAAATCCCCAGACGGTTGTGGCAAATGGCCGCTACTACTGACCCTGGTTCTGTTGGAGGTTTCTTCCTGTTAAGGGGAGTTTTTCCTCTCCACCGTCGCTACATGCTTGCTCAGTATGAGGGATTGCTGAAGGATTGCTATGGTTGGAAAGTCTGCATCAACGGGGCCCAACTCATGCCAATGACTGACGCAATCTGCTGGGATTTCTTAAATAGGAAACTTTTTAACTGATTGCAATGTTTGTATAAATGTATTGAAATGACTTTTTGTTAAGTGCCTTGAGATGGCATCTGTTGTGAAACAGCGCTATATAAATAAATGGTATTAAATTGAAAATACGGGACTGTTTGAGAAAAAGTGACACTAAACAAAAAATCAAAAGTAAACAAATATTTTTATGCCCATTTGTGACACTCCGAGGCTCTGTCCATTCACCCCCAAAACAACTCCTCTGGACATGTCACAGAAAAAATTATTTCATTTTTAAATGTTGAAAAAAACCCAGAAAAAATATCCCTCCCTGGGCTGCCACCTCATCGTGGTGGAGGGATTTGAGTGTCCCAATGATCCTAGGAGCTATGTTGTCCGGGGCTTTTTTCTCCTGGTAGGGTCACCCATGGGAATTTGGTTCTAGGTGAGTGATCAGACAAAGTGCAGCCCAAAAGACCCCTATGATGAACAAAATAAATGGATACAGTGTTCCCTCGCCCGGACGCGGGTCACCGGGGCCCCCCTCTGGAGCCAGGCCTAGAGGCGGGGCACGTTGGCGAGCGCCTGGTGGCCAGGCCTTTACCCATGGGGCCCGGTAGGGTTCAGCCCGAAGAGGCAACATGGGTCCCCCTTCCCACAAGCTCACCACCTGTGGGAGGGGCCATAGGGGTCGGGTGCCATGTAGGATGGGCGGCGGCCGAAGGCGGGGACCTTGGCTGTCCGATCCTTGGCTGCAGAAGCTGGCTCTCGGGACGTGTAATGTCACCTTTCTGGCCTGTACGTTGGGGTTTACCCCGGTGAACTACAGGGTAGCCTCCCTCCGCCTACGGGTGGGGGGAGGGGTCCTGACTGTTGTTTGTGCTTACGCGCCAAACGGCAGATCAGATTACCCACCCTTTTTGGAGTCTTTGGAGGGGGTGCTGGAGAGTGCTCCTCCCGGGGACTCCTTTGTTCTGCTGGGGGACTTCAACACTCAGGTGGACAATGACAGTGAGACCTGGAGGGGTGTGGTTGGCCAGAATGGCCCCCCCCGATCTGTACCCGAGTGGTGTCTTGTTATTGGACTTCTGTGCTCATCATGGATTGTCCATAACAAACACCATGTTCAAGCATAAAGGTCTCTATATGTGCACTTGGCACCAGGACACCCTAGGCAGCAGCTTGAAGATCGACTTGGTTGTCGTCTCATCTGATCTGCGGCCGCACGTTTTGAACACTCGGGTGAAGAGAGGGGCTGAGCTGTCCACTGACCACTACCTGGTGGTGAGTCGGCTCCGATGGTGGGGGAGGACGCTGGACAGACCTGGAAGGCCCAAACGTCTTGTGATGGTCTTCTGGGAACGTCTGGCAGAGTCTCCTATCAGAAGGAGCTTCAACTCACACCTCCGGCAGAACTTCGAACACGTCCCGGGGGAGGTGGGGGACATTGAGTCCGAGTGGGCCATGTTCCGTACCTTCATTGTCGAGGCGGCTGAACGAGCTGTGGCCGCAAGTTGGTCGGTGCCTGTCGCGGTGGCAACCCGCGAACCCGCTGGTGGACAACGGCGGTAAGGGATGCTGTCAGGCTGAAGAAGGAGTCCTATCAGGTCTTTTTGGCTTGTGGGACCCCTGAAGCAGCTGATAGGTACCGGCGGACCAGGCGTAGTGCGGCTCGGATGGTCGCTGAGGCAAAAACTCGGGCATGGGAGGAGTTTGGAGAGGCCATGGAAAACGACTTCCATATGGCTTCGAAGCAATTCTGGTCCACCATCCGGCATCTCGGGGGGGGGGAGAAGTCTGCCACCAGCACTGTTTACAGTGTTGGTGGCAGACGGGACGTTTTGGGTCGGTGGATGGAATACTTCTAAGACCTCCTCAATCCCACCGGCACGGCTTCCAATCTGGAAGCAGGGTTTGGGGACTTTGGGTCGGGCTCTCCAATCTCTGGTGCTGAGGTCACCGAGGTCGTTAAAAAGCTCCTCTGTGGCAAGGCTCCGGGGGTGGATGAGATTCTGCCGGAGTTCCTCAGGGCCCTGGATGTTGTCGGGCTGTGTTGGTTAACACAGCTCTGCAATATCGCGTGGACATCGGGGGTAGTTCCCTTGGATTGGCAGTCCCCCTGTTTATAAAGGAGGACCACAAAGTATGTTCCAACTACAGCGGGATCCCACTTCTGAACCTCCCTGGTAAGCTCTATTCAGGGGTTCTGGAGAGGAGGGTCCGACGGATAGTCGAACCTCGGATCCTGTACCAGTTTGTCGTGGTGAAGAGAGAGCTGAGCCGAAAGGCGAGGCTCTCGATTTACCGGTCGATCTACGTTCCTACCCTCATCTATGGTCACAAACTCTGGGTGGTGACCGAAAGAACGAGATCAAGGATACAAGCGGCTGAAATGAGTTTCCTTCGTAGAGTGTCTGGGCTCTCCCTTAGAGATAGGGTGAGAAGCTCAGTCATCCGGAGGGGGCTCAGAGTAAAGCCGCTGCTTCTCCACATCGAGAGGAGTCAGTTGAGGTGGCTCGGGCATCTGGTCAGGATGCCTCCTGGACGCCTCCCTGGTGAGGTGTTTCGGCCACGTCCCACCGGGAGGAGGCCCGGGGGAAGACCCAGGACATGCTAGAGGGACTATGTTTCTCGGCTGGCCTCAGCTGGAACAAGTGGCTGGGGAGAGGGAAGTCTGGGTCTCTTTGCTTAAGCTGCTGCCCCCGCGACCCGACCCCGGATAAGTGGAAGAAAATGGATGGATAATTAGCTGGTGTATTTTTTTTCTAGCCTTTTTAGCCGAAAAAAGAAAGTGTTCCTGCAAAATTTCTGAGAAAATATGGTTCTGAGATTTTGGAGTATATACATTTCTGGATATTTGAGTTGGATTTTCTGATCGAGGGCAGTTTAGATATATCTGAGCTGGAAAAAATCGGAAAAAAATAGACTTAGAGTGGAAACGGCTTAAAAACACTATGTTTGTGCGGGGTACTGACTATAAAAAGTTTGAAAAGCTCAAACGTTGTTGGGAGACCTGGAGGGAGTGATGAAGCAAAATGCTGCGAGCGAAAAGCCGATTTTAGAAGTTTAGGAGGTAGCATGGATATTTCTGGCACTGTGACAGGAAGAACAGATAATACGTCTTTAAAACCTGATCGCTCCACACGTAAACAAAATAAGAAGCAGACACTTTTTCAGACAAAAACATACGCGCCTGCTGAACTCACATCAACAAATGTACATGTCAGACTTTCACTTCCTGGGGTGGCTAGATCTACACACAATCTGGTTCGACCTCCTCCTTATGTTTCAGCAGTTTCAGACGAGGACATGGTTGTAGATCTACAAGCTCTCTCGATGACGAATCCTGAAACAGACCTAGACTGTGCTCCACCAACGCAGCACCAATCAACGACGACTACACAAGAAGTGAAGGGAGAAGCAGTCAATCCCGAGCAAGCAGAGGTGGGTCCCAAAGGTGATTGGCAGCCAGGGCAACCAGAGCCACGCGCCTGAGCGTCAGCAAAGGCGGAGCCCAAACCAGAGCGACAGCCTGATCCACCAACTGCCGCTCAAGCAGCAGAATCTCAAGCAGCAGAGCCCACCAATCCGGAGTACCGCACATCAAATCAATTCGTCAACAAGCCGCCATCTTGCTCTCCTCCCACGTCTGCAAGAACGAGAGGAAAAAGGGATAATCGGAATCCTTCTGAGGTAAGCCAGGCTACTAACTCTATCTTGTTGGCTCCCATGTTAGAAGTTGCCTGGGCTAACGGACCAGTGCTGGTTTTTCTTCTGTGGTCCAACTGTGATATGGAGGAAGCCATTGAACAACTCCCTGAGATTATCGGAAACGGGAAACAGTTTGCAACAGAGCTGGAGAATTTCTGTATGTCCACCGGAGCCGAAATCAGTCGAGTAATCAGAAAGAAGCTTAAAGCTTTATTCATATTTTTTCATAGCCAAATCCTACCCTATCTGTGGCACAACATTACAGAAGCCATTGAACATTTAGAGAAACAACAACAGACACCAACTGGTTCGTATGCTCACCTCCTTTCAGAAGCATACAAGGCCTTACCTATTCTGTCTCTGGAGGTTTCTGGAACATCTGTGCAGTTCATGGTGGACTCAGGAGCAACGCAAGCATGGCACTACAACCACCCCCCCAAAATTACCGTCAACCATGTTTTTTCTATCTCTGCTTCCGGTCAGGTTGTAAAAGAACGATTTACAGATGTGGGTATGAAAAATGTCCGCCTTTTTCAGCTGATACTCCTGCAGTATCAGTGCAGTATTTTCGCGTTATGATCGCGTTACTATCAGCTTAAAAGATTCGGCCGCAACATACGTCATTACGTCCCTTGTCCTGACGTAGCGAGTGGAAACACCCCTGCTCCAAGTCCATTTCATTTCTGCAATCGTGAATCTATCCACCAGGAGGCGCAGAAGTGCAAAACTCTGTAGTCTGTAGATTCGATTACACAGGCGGTGGGCTGACGCCGTGTATCTGCTTTAGTTTTTGAAAATAATGATTTCCTTTGAGGGAACCCCTGGATCTTTTAAATTCTTTAGCTTTGTCTTTATCAGATTTTGTTTGTTGGCACTCGTAATTCTTGCAATATTTTTAATAATCATAGATTAAAGACAAACCAAAACACAAAATCATCATTGAGGGGAAGAACATTATCAATTGTTTTGACTTCAAAGAAAATAAATTATGTACTATAGTAAACCTTTATATTTTGTGAGTAAAGTTTCATATCCATAAATGTAAATTTCAGAATTCTTCACCATCATTTAAGTTATTTTTGATAGAGGTGGATAATTATTTTAAGTCTCTTAATTTAATTACAAACAAGAAATGTATATCAGTAATGAACATCTATTTAGAAATGTTTAACGGATAATATGTCACTATAACTATATTTCTCATGGGATACGTTAATTGTTATAACGAATGTGAGCTGGAAAGACTGAAATGTTGTTGTTGCTACAATTATAAATAAAGATTTTTTTTGTAAAAAGCTGTTCATCTCAGAACATCAGCTGATGTAAACAATGCGGACACGTCGGAAAACCTAAATATCATGAGCGAAATAAGGACCTTAGGTTTGAAGGTGAGTATTAGCGTTGCTCGAATATGCTAGCTATGCTATTTATTTGATGTATAACTTTGGCTAGGTTAATTTTGTGCAATGTTAGTTCAGTTTTTCAACATTTCTCCTCTAAAAATATTTTATGTTGAGCCATGTGATTGCCATGCAAAATTACTGTTACGTCAGGCTATTTTTGTAACAAGTTATTCCCATCTCTCTATAATATCTCTTTGTTTAATCACTAAATGTGTTCCATTCTAGTATTGATGACTGGAATAAAATACAAGGTGCACATTGTATTTGATCACATTATGTTTTACCACATAACGTTGAGTTAAGTTCCAGAGGTTTGCGCGACAAGATTGCAGTGGAACATGGAGTGCAACTTTGTCCATCTACTGTACGCCGTGCCTGCAGAAGACTTGAATGGAAATACACTAAACCCGTGTCTCTCCCATGATTAAGGACAAAAACAAAGAGGCCAGACTACAACAAGCACTGCAGTGTCTGCAGTCTGGCGAAACATGGCATGATGTGTTGTTCACAGATGAATAGACTGTTGCATTAGAGCATTACGCAAAAGTTAGTCTGTATAGAAAAGATCACAAAGTTTGTAGGCCTACACCAAAGCATCCTTTGAAAATGCATGTGTGGGGATTAATTTCACGCAGGGGTCCAGGTCCATTGGTTATCTTTGATGGGATCAAGGACAAGATTTACTTCCAGAATGAGATCATAGAAAAATGTGCAGCACCATATATAACTAGACATTTCGGTACGAACCACCGCTTCTTTCAGGACAATGATCCTAAACATTAAGCATCTGCAGATTTGATTGCTTCCAAAGGAATCAACTGGGTCAAAACACCACCAGAGTCCCCTGATTTAAACCCAATCGAGATTGTCTGGCATTTAATGAAGGATTTCATTCGTAAGGAGGCAAAACCGGGTACGAAGCAGGAGCTTATTCAAGCTATTAAGACATTCTGGACAAGCAGACTGACCCAAGAAACATGTAACAACATCATCACAGGTCTTAATAAAGTCGTTCAACGTGTTGTTAGCAATGGCGGTGGGCATACTGGAAAGTGACCTTTCCATTTATTATCCTGTATTATTATCCTGTAAGTTATATTTATCTGTATTCATTTTTTGTGATGTAAACAGTCAGTGCTGAACAATTACTGTATATAAGCAAGCCTATCATAAATAATCCTTTTTGAGTCCTTCTGTGCATGCAGAAATAAGCCGCAGGCTTCCTTTCTTACTTGCCTTAATAAATGTCATCTGAGTGTAAAACGTGTAGCTTATTTGTTTAAATCATCACAGGGCAAGACTTATGCACTTGGTTACAGAGATATTTATAAAAAGCATTTATAAAGTAGATTATATTGCTGACTAAAGTGCTGTACAAAATAAGCTAATATACAATATCAGTATAACAATATAACAACAATATAAGTATATCATATGAGTGAATAAGCCAGTTTGATGCATCTGCCCTCAGGGAATGTTTTTAACAAGCAATCGGAGAAGGGGCTGGGGTGGACGCATGTCTGAGATATGATAAAAAGGGAGGACTGTTGTGGGAAATTAATTTTTAAGAATGATCTGCTCTGTGTATTTCATATACTGATAGTTACTGTGTGCCAGCTCCTTGTGATATGGTAACCAATCTGATTGTATGACACTGTATGAATTTGGGTAAAGACAAATCTACTGATTTAGGCTCTTACATCCCGGGTTGCCATAGCAACTCTCTTTTACATCTAAGGACGTCCTGACATACATTGATTGTGCTTCCACTATCAAGTGCCAGAAGCCTGCGAGTCTAATGTTCTCATACTGAAGAAATTTCTGAAGTTTTCTGATGTCATGTTGATAGGAGTCAGGATTACTGAACCTATATAATTCTGTGTCTTGTTTTGGAAGGCAGGTCAGTATAGCATACTCTCTCTTAACGCTGTACCTCCTTGCTTGATCAACCAAGTTTGTATTAAAACCCCCGAATATCTGAAGGAATCTCTCTCATCTCTTTTATTAAAGAACTTCACTCACAACAGTGTGGCTGACAAACATACTGTATGTCCACCTGTCTGCGGCCTTTCCAGAATGTTCTCTCCTTATCACTGTTTGTTCTTAGTACTGTTTACCATGTAATACTCTACATCACCCCAGTTCTAAAGTCCTTATACTAGCTCCCTGTAGCTCAGAGAATAGACTTTAAAATACTCTTACTAGTTTATAATCATTGAATGGCCTGCCGCCAAAGTATCTTGAAGATCTACTGTCACTATACCAACCTCCCAGACCACTCAGGTCCTCTAATTCCAGTCTACTCAACACCCCTAGAATTAGAATCAAACACGGATAAGCAGCTTTCAGTTTCTACACTCCTCTAACCTGAAACAAACTTCCAGACAACAGCAAAGCTCCTAAAATACTGAATTCTTTTAAATCATGGCTAAAAACCCATATGTTTAGAGTTGCCTTAGAGTAATATTTTCATATATCATATGTTATGTGTGTTTTACATGCTTCATTGCTGTTTTTACTTTATTCTAAATTCATGTTTGTTTGTCTGTGTTTTATTGCTAGTTTTACTTTACCCCCTTATCATTTAAAGCACCATGTAAATTACCTTGTTGTTGTTGAAAGTGTGCTATACAAACAAAATTGTCTTTCCTTGCCTTGATAGTTTCCAGCTTGTGTATTTACCTTTTTGTCAGATCATCGTTGTGCGTTTGTCGTGTTCTTGTCCTGTCCTTGTCCTGTCCTTGCACCTGTGTTCCGTGAGTTTTGGACTTATTATTATTAAATATGAGTGTTCAGCACTCAAAATGTCTCTATGCGCCTGGGTCCTTCCTCAAAACCATGACAGGGTGAATATCAGTCTGTTTTTTAAGGGCCTGCTTTTTGAAAATAAAACATTACCAAATCATTAATCTAAAGGGGGCTAGAAGCTGATTTGTCAATGGAGGAAAATAGGATGGTATCTGAAATATTTAATATATAGGGATTTACAAATTATTTATCAATCAATTAATCAAAGGTTTTTTTTATAGAGCACATTCCACAACCTTGGAAGGTGACCAACTGCTTCATAGAAGGAGAAGAGAATACACATGAGAACTAAAACAACAATAGAAGTTTAGAATTGCTATAAGAACCATATAAAAAACACCATCAGTGCACCGTACTACGATAAAATACGGACAAGAAATATGGAATGACACTAAAAAATCACTATAGGTTAAAAGCCTATCTGAAAAGATAAAGAGTTGAAGAATTATTTAATATGTTCCAGTTAAAAACAACATTCTCATAGTAACATGAAGCTAAAAGAGGACGTTTTTTCCTTTCCTACTTTTAATCCGTTAATGAGGATTCATTGGAGGGCAAGTCAAGCAAATATATCCAAACACGGGAATTACTGTTCAGTTGTCCAAAATGAATTAGAGAAGGTCAGCTTTACATTTACAAAGTTCCATGCATCTCTCCTGTTTTTCAAAAAAAAAAAAAAGAGCAACAGCTTCCAGTTCTGTCCTTTGTCATTTAGTGCTTTCTCAGTCATATTTAAGAATGTTCATTAATGGTGATTAATTCAAAACTACCTAATTAATTAGATTAAAATCTGTTTGACCAGCGTAGTAATAATAGATGTGTACTCTGTACGAGAATTTTAAAATCAACGATGGCTTTGAAGAAAATGAATGGGGTTTGGAAAATAAATCAAATTTTAAAAAAGTAAATAAAAAATAACTAAATAAAAAGGATCTACAATGAAATTCGGGCTTAATTTGTGATGAGATTATAAAAGCAAGAGATGATTTTTCTTCCTTTCCTCCCACAGACCGCTAATCATTTCACACTGACCGCCAATTTTTTTTGGCCAGTAGAATTCAAGTTTCCGCCTCGTCAGCTTTCAATCAACTTACATGAGCATCACGCAAACCTGTGGCGATGAGGCCATTTACACATGCCGCTCCTGTTTACAGTCAACATATTGGAAGAGAGCATCAGTCATGGAGAACTTCTTCACCTCTGAAATGTCCATAACAATATACAATTGGGTTGTGATCGATAGCGCTTGCTGCTTTCCTCTTGACCCGCTGTGACACCACAGGTGATGCGCGTGCACAATTGTTGGAGTAAACCGTTGAGGAAAGAATGAGGAAAAAAGTGCACTAAAATTATGTTGACAGGTACGGCTAAAGGTAAATTGCAATGTAAATAATAAATGGATAATGAATTGATTACATTAATTAGACTGAGGTGACCTAACAAAATAAAAGCTCTCAACTTTCCATATTATTTACCAGGCTCAGAGGCCTGGGGGACTCTGGGTTCATGAAATAAGAGCCGTCCATTTCAGGCCCGCGGACCACCGCTTTGGAGACTGGTGTAGTAATGGACTCAGACCTGAACCTCCTAATAACCTGACTGAAGGGAGGAGGATTGGGTTCTCCAATTAAATTATGGTGCCAAATAAAATATATGTCCTGAAGATATGTACGAGGATTGATCTGAACTAATTTAGAAGTAATTAGATTAAATAAAGATAAAACTTCAGAATTGTACTAAAAGCAGGTTCTGAAAAACAAATTTTAAAAGCAGGTTCTAAATAAATAAATTGAGGAATTTTATTTAACACTGACAAAATGGCAGGTTCTAGAAGTATACTATATAAAGGTATATTATTTGAATGATGTCACAGGAGTTCCAGCTGCAGAACTGAATCCTACAATGATTATTGTTAACTTTTCAAGTTGTGTTCATAACCTTTCACTTTGATAATGAGAAGCTGACTTGTGATTTCCTTTATTCCTCAAGTGTGTTAATTTTTTTTTTAATCTCTACAGCTCTGCTTAAACAGCGATCTTTTTGGGAAAGTTTTCACACAGGGTGATAGCAATCTTGAGACAGAGGATCAATATTTCATAGAAGAAGAGGGGACTGGATTACAAATAATCAATTTGGAGATAATTGGGGATAATTGCATTCTCTAATTGATTTTTTAGGTTTAATTGGGTTTTTAGTCAAATTAGAATACAATTATAATTCCGTTAGAAGATTGTTATAGTATAATGGCTTTATACTTGAAGGGGAGGAGATTAGGGGTTTCAATTTCATTCAAATAAGGATTCAAAAATTCTACTCAACACACAGTCCCATCAGATTAAAGGGTTCTATCTATGGATAAGAGGATCTTTAGGTTTTTGGGCATAAAAACTAAAGACCTTCTTCAAAGATAATATTAAACGTGGATTTGATTTCCTCTTGATTGATTTCTTATTGGCTAAATCCACATCTTCCAGTCTAGGCTTAGTTAATGAAGCTTGGCTCATTAACCTACGTTTGTGGAGTTCATTTACGATTGCTTGATGGAGCAGCTGCATCAATGTAATCTGAACCAACTCCCATGTCTGCATATTCTATCTAACCTAATCACTTATCCAGAATTGCACCCTTCAAGGTGGCAGCATGTTGGAGTAGCTCTGTTACTTTCGTTCTGATTTTTATTTTACTTTTATTTCTTCCATTTCTGATAGAAACATTATTTTGTGGACAACTGGAAGGATATTTGTTGATACTTTTTTTCTTTTTGCATATTTCTTATGATGCATAACCATGGCAACAAGGTTATCTAGTCTATCCAAGATGGCGCCGCGAATGGATGCCCTGGTACTTCAGTGCGTTATTTCTGTATTGTTTTTGTGCGTAATTTGTGTTTCTGGTCACTCCTCTGGGTATTCTTACTCCAGAGAAGAGCTCCTTAACCACAGGACTACAACGCCTGTGGATTTATTTCCAGTATTTGTCGCATTTGCAGTGGATTTACTACAAACTCTGATCAGAAAAGTGAGACCCCGAAGGAGAGGAAAGCGAGCTGGCGCGCTCATGCATCTGAGGAGACGCGGACTTCGGACTGTTCTACCTGGGATCTTCCTCTCCAACGTACGCTCACTCCGGAATAAAATGGACGAACTGGCCCTGATGAGAAGCATGAACAGAGACTTTGCCTCCTCTTGTGTCTTATGTTTTACGGAGTCGTGGCTCTGTGAGGACGTCCCGGACTGCGCGCTCCAGCTGGAGGGCTTTCATCTGCTCCGCGCGGACCGGCAGGCCATTCTCTCCGGTAAGACTACAGGTGGAGGCGTCTGCTTCTACATTAATAGTGGCTGGTGTACAGATGTGACAGTGATTGCTCAGCACTGCTCTCCCTCTCTGGAATATCTTTTCATTCACTGAAAACCATTTTATTCTCCGCGGGAGTTTGCTTCATTCATTCTGGCCGCTGTTTACATCGCGCCAGACGCAGACGTGCGCGCAGCTCAGTGCGCCCTCGCTGAGCAGATACTGCACATGGAGCGGATATATCCAGACTCTCTGATTATTGCTCTTGAAGACTTTAATAAAGCCAATCTGAGAGATGAACTTCCCAAATATAAACAATATATTAAATGCCCGACCAGAGAGGAGAGGACACTGGATCACTGTTACAGCATGATAAGTGGGGCCTATCACGCAGTGTCCCGCGCTGCACTCGGACTTTCGGATCATGTGATGATCCATCTGATCCCCGCGTACAGACAGAGGCAACTGTGGCGCAACAAGGTTGTGGAGGAGCTTCGCACGTGTTTAGTAACTACAGACTGGGACACAATGAGGGCTGCTTCTAACAGCTTGGATGAGTTTACGGATACTGTTACCTCCTATATACACTTCTGCAAGGACAACATTGTGCCATCACGCACCAGGGTGAGTTATAATAATGACAAACCCTGGTTTACTCCTAAACTCAAACAGCTGTGGCTAGAAAAGAGAAAGGCATTCAGAAGCGGAGACAGGGACTGCTACAGAGAGGCCAAGTACAGGTTCAGAAAAGAAGTGAACACTGCTACACACCAGCACTCTGAGAATATTCAGCAGCAGATCTCAGAGAATGACTTGGCCTCTGTGTGGAAAAGTTTTAGGATCCTTACCAACTACAAGCCTAAAACTCCCCACTCCACTGTGGACTTGCTGTTGGCCAACACCCTCAACGACTTTTACTGCCGTTTTGACCACCCACCAAGCAGCCCTCACACCTCCACCAGTCCCAACAATAGAGAAACTTTGGACACTCATCCCCCCACCCCCACCACAGAGCAATTAACACCATCAAAGACTTCACCCACAGCAACCCCCTCCTCACCCCTCACCTATGACAAACTCACATCAACTCCAACTAAAACCCTTCATTTTCATGAAGCAGATGTGAGGAAACAGTTTAAGAGCCTAAATGCTAGAAAAGCTCCCGGCCCAGACGATGTGTCTCCTGCCACTCTCAGGCACTGTGCAAATTAGCTGGCCCCAGTGTTCTCTGGCATTATCAACTCCTCACTGCAGGCATGTCATGTGCCTGCCTGCTTCAAGACCTCCACCATAGTCCCTGTCCCCAAGAAGCCAAGGATCACTGGACTTAATGACTACAGACGTGTGGCGCTGACATCTGTGGTCATGAAGTCATTTGAGCGCCTGGTTCTGTCCTATCTCAAGACCCTCACGGCCCCCATCCTGGAACCTCTGCAGTTTGCCTACAGAGCCAACAGGTCTGTAGATGATGCCATCAACATAGCTCTTCACTTCATCCAGCAGCATCTGGACTTCCCGGGAACCTACGCCAGGATCCTGTTTGTGGACTTCAGCTCTGCCTTCAACACCATCCTCCCAGACCTTCTCCGAGGCAAGCTATCCCAGATGAACGTACCTGATCCCATCTGCAGGTGGATCACTGACTTCCTGACGGACAGGAAGCAGCATGTGAGGCAGAGGAAGAATGTCTCGGACTCTCGGACCATCAGCACCGGCTCCCCTCAGGGCTGTGTTCTTTCTCCTCTGCTCTTCTCCCTGTACACCAACTACTGAATCTCCAACCACCAGTCTGTCAAACTAATTAAGTTTGCAGATGACATCACCGTTATTGGACTAATCTCGGACGGGGATGAGTCTGCCTACAGGATGTAGGCTGAACGTCTGGTGTCCTGGTCCAGCCGCAACAACCTGGTGCAGAACGCCCAGAAGACAGTGGAGATTATTGTGGACTTTAGGAAGCACACAGCCCCACTCCCCCCCATCGTCTTGACTGACACCCCCATCACCACTGTGGACTCATTCCGCTTCCTGGGTACCACCATCACCCAGGACCTCATGTGGTAGCCCACCATCACCTCGGTCATAAAGAAGGCCCCGCACAGGATGTACTTCCTGAGGCAGCTGAAGAAATTCAACCTGCCAACACAGATGATGATGCAGTTCTACACTGCAATCATCGAATCCATCCTCACCTCCTCCATCACCGTGTGGTATGCTGGAGCTACCATCAGGGACAAACAGAGACTGCTGCGTGTTGTGCGCTCTGCTGAGAAGGTGATTGGCTGCAGACTCCCATCTCTGCAGGACCTGTACACCTCCAGGACACTTGGGCGTGCAGGTCGGATCAAAGCCGACCCTTCTCACCCTGGACACAGACTGTTTGACCCCTCTGGCAGGACGCTCCGGTCAATTCGGACCAGAACCTCTCGCCATAAGAACAGTTTCTTCCCCTCTGCTGTTGGACTCATGAACAATAACCCTAAGACTGTTCCCACCACCCGCTCAGTTACATGACCCATATTGTGGTTTTTTGCACCTGTCTGATTTGCACCGATCGTTACCTGCACTCATGTATATAACAATCTGTTTGCACAAAGTACCGCAGCAATTTCCTAATGTTGTAAACCTACCCAACATTTGGCAATAAAACCCTTTCTGATTTCTGATTCTGATTCTGGTTTACAACTGGGATCAGCTGATTAACATCACAAAAGTTCAAATACTACCTCAACTGCAGCTACAAAACCCTGATGAGTTGAAAAGGAGACACCATGGATACACGGCAGGGGCGAAGAGGAGAGAGAAAACGAGAAATTTCAAACCATCTCCATCAATCATAATGGGCAATGTGAGATTGTTGGCAATCAGGATGGATGCTGAGGACCCTCTGGAGGTTAGTGTTCAAAAAGGATTCTTCATAAAATGAGCATTATTGACAACCCTGAGCATTCTCTACATCAGACTGTCATACAACTACAGAGCGTCTTCAGTCAGAGGCTTCTTCAGATCTGCAAAGTGCTACAGGAGATCATACCTCCCACAGCCATCAGTATCTACCACAAATCTTTGAAGAAACTTGGATGAGTTACAACAACATTTTATTTCCCTTTGGGATAAATAAAGTCATTTTGAGTTTGAATTACTATCAAATAACTAATCCTTTGAATTAGTTCACATATGTTTGAACTAGCATGCTTGTTAGGTAATTGTTGTGGTTTACCTAAAACGAGTCACACACAAAAGTTGGAGATAATTTAGACAATAAGCTCTGCAGAGGTAGATGTGGTTCAATCAGTTCTGCAGAGGGAGACCAGCAAAATACGGTAAGGAATGAGCCAACCGTCTGTCTGTTATCAGCTCCTGTCACTCGTCTCCCACTGATCTCATCACTGGTCTCAAAGGGTCTCCACTCTGCAGGCTCTCTTTATTTAGTCACACTTCATTAACATATTAAAAGAACAGGGTGTCATGCACAAGAGCATGTGACTGAAACCAAAATGACATTTAAAAAGTACATTAGAACTATGTGATAAAAACACCCTAAGAAAATAATAATACACCATTATTATTTTCCCTAACATTTCCCCCCTGACATGTGGTTTTTAAATGTGATCACGAACAACAAAAAGTTGTAAAATAGGTAACAACTCTAATAATATAAAAATATAAGAATCATAAAAACCAGACAACAAAAGGTTGCAAAATAAGTAGCATCGCAAATTCAAAAAAGGTAATAAGACATATAACAAAGAAATTGCAAAAGTAAGTAGCAATTTCAAAAAGGTATTTATGCGAGCTTCACCTAGACATCATCCAATTAATCGCTACCTGAACAGTAGTTTAGATTAATGGAATCATAAAAGGTTTTTACACATGTTAATTACACTTCATCTTCTTCTTTATTTCTGTCTTCATCTTCAAGCCTCTGATTAAGAAGAGAGTATTGGACCATTGTGTTAGTTATCATCTTATTCATCATTTGTTTTATACATGGAAGAACACAACTAACAAAAACGCAGAAAAGTATCAAAATTACAATGAATGGCATAGCTATTTTTAAAAGAACCTTATACCACCTGCCAGTTGTCAGCCAGGCCATGAGATCCCATTGTCCATTACTGCTTTCCTGTGATTCTAAAAAGTCAGCTAATCCCTGCACCCGGTCACCAATTACAGTACAAAGTCCACCTTCAGAAGCAAAAAGAGTGTCCAGAGCTACCCGATGTTGCATCAGCATGGTCTTCATCGCCAGTTTTTCAGGATTGTTGGCCAGCAGGTTGGACATTTCAGCAAGGATGTCTGTGATGTCTTCCAAAGTCCACCAAACCTCGTTCATCCGTTTTGTCAGACTTGCAACTCCAACAGGTGGGAACATGGTGTGGAAGATTCCTTTTGCATCACTGTAGAGAGGTTTTCGTCTACCATTGTCAGAGAACGGGTTGAACACTTGTGGAGGGTTGAATTCCCGTTTATTCAGCTCTGTAGGTTTAGAAGGTGCTCCGTTTTCTCTTATGATGTATGAGGAGGGTTGCAGTCGAGCCAAACTACATGTGCCACACCAATCCTTAGGTAGGTAGAGGTAGAAAGTGTGACCACACTTCCAGATGTATCCGTCAGGCGTTCCCAGGCCAAATTGGGATTATTTAAGGTGGTTGGGACAGCAGTCATCGATGAGACTTCTTCAGAATGGTGTGGGATCCATGAACAGACATAACAGCTGGTATTGAAACCTAAACGTTTTGCAGTCAAATTAACTATTTGGTACCAGGTGTTCTTGAACGCATGGTGGGTTAGAATTTTAGCTCTTCTTTCCTTTGATGTCTGGGCGTCATCAGGTGTGAGGAAAAAGCAGTGGAATAGAGGCAGGCAAACTGCCAGACAGGAGGGGAGCCAAACTAGTTTCATGTTGGCTAGAGGCAAATAAGAGGACTAGCCCTCCAAAACAGAGGTTTGACCACTAAGGGGACAGGGATGCTGTTCTGCTGGGTTTGAGACCAGAGGCCCTATAGGTCACTCTGTCCTTTGTAGCCCAGACTTCCCCACTGTCCCGTGTCTAGTCCCCTAATTGCCTTTGCAATTTGCAGTGTGAGATGTGTATCCACGAGGGTCTCTCAGCGATTTTCACAGCCGTGGGCGTGGTTAGCAGGACTTCAAAAGGTCCTTCCCAGCGGGGACTCGTCCAGCTCTTTTTAATCACTTTGATGAATACCCAGTCTCCAGGTTTGATTGGCTTTTCAGGATCCTGCAAAACAGAAGGAGAGATAGGCAGATTGTGTGCGCTTTGTACTTCTTTGGCTAGAATAATTATCTTCATGTAATCAGCTAATGTGATTTCTTATACATGTTAGGCATGTTTTGAAGAAATGTTTTAAGTATGCTTCCAGGTTGTATGTTGTAAAGTGTTGCTGTATTATTGATACCATCCCCCCTGTTGAGGCATGGCAAGGCCCATGGCTCACAAACGCAGCAGCTTTAAACAGTGATTTGGGTAGGATGGGTTTATTACGAACTTCATAAAGTCCATTTTTGTTTAGAATGGCACCTGTTGTTAATAATTCCTCAATTACTGGTTGAATTCCTAACTCTGCTTCCACCGAGAGGGGATATTGTCTTACTCTGGGTCTAAAATGTGATTTAGCAGTTATTTGAACGGGAGCAATGGATGAGAGTAGGCCCACATCAGTGGGGCTTTTAGACCATAATGTGTCAGGGACTTCTTTGAGTTGCTTTTCTTCCTCTTCAGTCAATAAGAGGGTTTCCGCTTCTGGTCATTCTAATGTTGCAATTTTGGTTGTGCAGTGGAGTGGCATGATCAGGGGCAGTCTATATAAACCTGTGGATTCACTGTATTGCCAACTATCTTCTTTATTTTCTTGCAAAGTTTTAAAATCTGTGGTATTATTTGCTTTTCGCACCATATATCCCAAATCTTTCCAACGTGATGTACTGCTTTTTGTCAGGGATATATGCGGATCTGTAGGCAAATCAAAGAATGGTTTAAGGCTGGTAGACAGTGTTACTGAGGCAGCTGAATCAGATTTTCCATCAGTAATGATGTATGAGGTGAACACTACAGCAGGTGAGAGTTGCATAAAATAGTCTTGGAACTTGGGATCAGGTTCAGGCCTCAGAGCCATAGTCACATGTAACTGTGATGTAGGCATGATTTGTTTGTCGGGTTCAGGAACTACCTGCAAAACTGTATCCATCATTGTTGTTGTATCTTTAAGGTTTTCTTTAGGTTCAACTCGTAAAGAGTAGTACAGACCGAGCCCCTGTGGTCTATGAATTGTATTTAGGTAAATGTCATCATTTCCTGTTCTCACAGCTCTCATGCCGTCTCCCACTGGGATAATTGAGATTTTTAGGGCTGACATTAAGTCTCTGCCTGACAAATTGAGTGGACATTGTGGTGAAATGACTATATTTAGTTTTTAGAACTTAACCTAATTATTAACACTGGTTTAGATAAAAATGAGCGAGTAGTGGCACCATCTGCTGATTTTACCAAAATGCTTTCTTTAGATTCTGGCAGATTAACGCCAGAAGAGATCACTGTTCTGCAAGCTCCAGTATCACAAAGGAGCTCTACTGGTTGTTCATTAACTTTAAGTGTTATGTAAGGCTTCTCTTTCAGAACATTAAGTAATTCCCAGGCGCCACAGCAGTCCACCACCTCATTAGAGGCGGTAAAAGTATCTAGTCATTGCTGTGTGAACAGCGAGTGATCTGGGGCAGTTGAACCCTGTGTATGGATCTGATCTCGCCCTATGCCCCCTCCTCGGCCTCTGCCTCTGCTACATTGATGTGAAATGTGGCCTACTTTCCCGCAGATCCAACACGTGGGGGCAGTGTGACCACCTTGATGTCTCCATGACCCCTGTGGTGTCTTATGATGTGTATTCCTTTGTGGTCTAAACCCCCTTCCTTTGTTGTGGTTATCACTTTGATAATAAACTTCCCCCTCATCGTCTTCAACCTGAGTGTGAAATACCTGTGTGTCGGAGTTTGGAGGTTTTGGTTTCTTCCCCTTTCTTTCAATGACACCTTCTGCAAAACGTGCATTGGCCATAAGGGTAGTAAGGTTGCATGTTTCCCATGTCAGAAGGTGATTTTTAATCCAATTAGTGATAGTGGGGTGGAAACTATGTAGCAGACCATTACAGAAATGCCGCATATATGGAGTTTCATCACCATTCTCTTTAGTTAGGCCACTGTGGGTATCATGTTCCTTTTGGTATCTGTATTTAAAATCATCTACAGTTTCCCCAGGCTTCTGTTTTATGGAGGCCATATGCCCATAATCTGGTTTCTTTTTAAACTGTGCACGAACTTTATCCGCTACTGCATCGAATTGTTGCTTTAGTGCCCCCTGGAAATCATTCTGAAATTGTAACACAACTCCGGCATCATCTCTTCCTGTGTAATTTCCAGCTACATGGTGCCAGTCTTTCCACAGCGATGCAGCCATAGCCTGTCCTAATTCATGACCGTTTAACCGGTAGGATTTGACCACATCAACCATATCCTCTGTCCATTTTTCTGGATCCTCCTTATGGCTAGTGATTTGTTCTACAACCTCTTTAACGTCTTTAAGTGACCATGGTCTAAAAACATATCTCGGAGTACCATCGGCAGATGGTACTTGAATCATAGGGTTGATATTTATTGAGTCCTCTGGTTCACTCTCAAAAGATTTATCCTCAGATTTTTTTGGACCTGACTTCTTTGTAATTCTAAGTCTTTGTTTTATTGTGGTACCATTTGTTTTTTCTTCAATTGCAAATTGATCTCTTGGAACAGGAGGATATAGACCTTCCCCTAAAGCCCCCGGCTGGTCTGATGGGGGTGTTGGTGGAGGTGCATAAGGTTCACCTCCAACAGCCCCAGGGGGGTCTGTCTGAGCTGTAGGTGGAGATGCATAAGGAGGAGGGCACAGTGTGAGCTCGTCACCTAGCTTTTTCATAAGAAGAGCCTCATCTTTAGCACCTTTGCTCTCTTTTCTGTTTTTTATATTTTCCTTCCTTTTCTCTGTTTCATCAGCCCACACACGTGCTATTTTTAACTGTGTCTGTTTAAGTTTTTTCTTTTTACCTTTAGCGATAAGTGTTTTTGCTTCAAGAACACATACAAGTTCTCTCCATTGGCTTCCTTTAAGCTTCCCATCTACTTTATACTTTTTGTGCCATTTTGTTAGAAACTGAAGATTTTCGGGGTTCTTTTTATACATATATTTTGAATCGCCTTCTAATTTGTCGGTGGAAACATCGTTTCCCATCTTTGCGTTGTTTTTATATAAGCCTTAATGGGTTCTATTAATTGGTCTGGTAAAGTCTGTTGTTAGAATACCAAATAGTTCTATGGGAATAACAACAGTAATTAATATTAAGGTTAAGGTGAATGAAAAAGCAAGAACTATGAAATTAGTCTGTTGATGAGTTAAAGTTAGTGATTTATTCTTTAATTAATTAAAGTAATATTTTTTTTTTTGGTCATTTATTTGAGATTTTTACTTGTACTCAATTTCTGCTAAAACTGGATCGTATAGTTTTTACTCTAAGTGTCTCTCTTGTGCAACTAGATTGAGCCGTTTTATGGCTTTCCTAATCTAAGGATGTGCTGTGTAACCTATAAACGTCTCTTGTAGTGCCCGTTCAAACCGTACGTTAACACCGTTAGGTTTCAGGTTGGACTGGCATACATAAAGATTATGTCCTGTGTCTAATCTTTCTTATACCCACTTAGGGTGCGGTATTTCATTTTGATTCTGCTGTTTGTGTTTTTACTTCCAAACACTGGCGTGCTTTATTTCCCAGCGAGGTGGATTGGTTCGCAAACCTAACCCGTTACAACCGTATATTTTTCAAGGTGGACCGGTTTGCAAACCAGGTCCGTTACACCCTTCTTTTGTCACTAAACAGTTACGGATCAACACCTGATATTTTATCAGAGAGGCTAAAGCGTTCTTTAGGCCCAAACAGCAGAATATACCCTGACTATCTTAGAATTTGTTTTGTTAAATGTAAAGGTGCACAAAAAAGACGTACTCACAATGTTTGCCCTATGCGAGTGACTCAAACCGAATCGATCGCACGGGAGCACGCGCAGGGGGTCCTCGTGGAAGTTATGCAGCCGGCCAGTGCAGCAATTCAGCGATCTGGATGTCAAAAACAGCCCTTCGACGGAAACCACCGGCGACAGTGCTCCGTACGTCGGGTCTCGGCACCAAGATGTTAGGTAATTGTTGTGGTTTACCTAAAACGAGTCACACACAAAAGTCGGAGATAATTTAGACAATAAGCTCTGCAGAGGTAGATGTGGTTCAATCAGTTCTGCAGAGGGAGACCAGCAAAATACGGTAAGGAATGAGCCAACCGTCTGTTATCAGCTCCTGTCACTCGTCTCCCACTGATCTCATCACTGGTCTCAAAGGGTCTCCACTCTGCAGGCTCTCTTTATTTAGTCACACTTCATTAACATATTAAAAGAACAGGGTGTCATGCACAAGAGCATGTGACTGAAACCAAAATGACATTTAAAAAGTACATTAGAACTATGTGATAAAAACACCCTAAGAAAATAATAATACACCATTATTATTTTCCCTAACAATGCTCTTTTTTTCTACGTGTCCTGTCTGGCAGTGTGGCACTCAAAATTGATGTCTGAGTACCAAGTACAAGCCCAACAGATTTACTTTCTCAAGCAGAGCTTTACAGCTTTTGCTATAGTACTCCACTTGATATATATGTGTAAACAATCTTTATTAGAGATCGCTGTGGGTTTAATTACCTGAAACTATGGACACGGAAACGAAAAAAAACAAGAGAGAATAAAGAAAGAAGATGAAGAAGAGAGGCAGGAGGGGTAGGAGTGTGAGTTGACAATACAAGAGATGAAGGGGAACAAAAAGAACACAAGAAAAACAACCCAGTCCTCCACATCCGCAAGAGGGCAGAGAGGTGGAAAAAAACAACCAAAAAAAGGAGCAACATTGACAAAACAAAACAAAAAATATGAACCAAAAACTACACATCCTTAACACACAAAAATGGGTATATAAATACAACAACGTCTTTGAAAAGCTCTTGACACCAATTATTCAAGATCTATTGATGATAACCTCAGCCCAAAAATATATATGTAGACACCGATGTCCCCACACCAATGTGTGTGTGTGAGCATGCTGGTGCATATAAGGCTTCCATATACGAGTGTTTGATAGTTGGTGTGAGGAGCCATCAATCTGCCCTACAGGAATCGATGCAGACAGGAAGGAGGTCGGGGACACAGATGTCCAGAGGGCCCCAGAGCCTAGGAGCGCCAGGCGGAACACCGCAGGGCCGACCGCACCCCCCAAGAGAGGAACAGAGGGAAGCCCTAGGGGAACATCCAGTAACTACAATGGAGGGGCCCAGGAGGCCCGCATGGACGAGCCCATGGGCTCCACCAGCAACCAGCAATGCTAGGGTGGGCCTGGCCCAGGACCCAGGGACCCCGGGGCGTCCCACCCCACAGCAGGCCCCCGACCAGGGATCGGCTGACAGGGGCCGCCACCACCCCGGGAAAGCCCCCACCACCGACACCCCAGCCACAGCAACAGCCACAGCAACAGCCACAGCAACAGCCACAGCGGACGGACGGCTCCCCCTGGCCGCGCCCAGCCAGCACCCTGACAACAAGATCTACCAGCTCCCGGGCCCAGATCCCGCCCAACGCAGAGCACAGAGACCAGGCACCCAACCAAGGCCAGAGAAACCCACCAAGAGGTGCCCTAACCAACACGAGGAAGACATCGGCCCGACACACCGGCCCAACCAAGTACGCACCAGGGCCCCCAGCCCCAAATTTCGAGAGCCCCAAACGCATCAGGGGGCAGGGGCATCAGTCACTGGCAGGGAGTGCAGAGGGGAAATAGGCCCCCATAATATGTGAGATGCGCCAGGCGAGAGGGCAGGCGAGGACCCAATCTAACAGGTAGACAAAGACATACAGACACAGTCATACGTTGCCTCCCTCTTACACACATTCATTTTCACCTGCACACCAAGACAATCAAGAAAGGACGCTGTACACTCACTCATACGCCCCCATACGCACTCTATACTCCCAGGTCCGGGTACTGATGCCCCAGCAGAGCAACCTGTCCCTGCACCCGGGAGACGAACCCACTACCCTCTAGGATGGAGACAAACAGACCGCCCAAGCCCCTACAGTGGCAAGAGCAGCCCACCAGCCCAGGCCCCCGACCAGACAGCCTGAACTACCTCCCGGACCCCAACCCCTGATGGTCGGTAGCAAACAGGGGCGTGGAAAGACCCCTAGCCTCTCTCCTCCTGCTCGAATGTGGTGTTAATGCATGTTGTTGTAATGTGCACTCGAAACAGAGGGGTGTGACATGGGAATGCTGTCAGACACCCCCATCCCCCAGCCCGAGCCCTCAGTGTCTAAAGGCAGTTAACCAGTGGGCAGCGGCACCAGAGGAAAGGCCCCACATGTGTGTGTCTCATGAAAATGTGAGAGTGCCAAAGTTGTACAGTAAAATTGGGACCCAGGCCGCCACCGGACAGCGAAGATGGAAACCCCTCCCCGCACCACAGTGACGTGCCAATGCCCTAAGACCCTACATGAGTGGTACAATAATGGAGCAGGCGGACACTAGCGTGCTCTAACACTTGATAACTAAGCTTGAGGTTCGGATCAGTGGTTTCCAGAAATGCAGGCCTCCTGAGTGATGACCCCTTCTCTTTTGGGATGCAGAGGCTGAGGAGGACCTTGGGGGTTACAATATGGAACATAAAATCTCTATCTTTAAGGGTCTTTTTCTCTAAAGTCCTGACAGATGACGAGACAATCGTGGCCGTCCTTGGGGGCAGGAAACGTCAGAATCTTTTTCAACCAATATGAATTAAGTAGTAAACAAAAGAAACACCACAAACGGCGTATAAAGACCCCTGGTGAGTTTTTCAGTTCTAACAAGTGAAGTCTCAACAAAGTCATCTGGATGGATGATCCCTGGTTACATTGAGGTAATTCCATCGCCTGCATGATTCATATCTGATTATCAATTGATTATTTGATCATTGTCTTTTTTTTGTTGACTCTCTCCGTACCTATTAGGAAAGTTCTATCAACATCTTGAAATATTCCTTTATTTCTTGGATATTGCTGTAGTTAAAGAAAAAGAGGGGAATGTAATGTAAATATTTCAAAGTAATTTAAATGTATTGATTAGTTACATGATAGTACATGCATCTAGGGAATATGGCATAAGAGAGATCATCAGAGTGTTTAAAGGTCTCATTCACTGAGAAACCGTATAATACTTGTTCTTTGTGAAATACGATTGATCACGCTGAGCTTCATATGCGTGGTGCACTTGAACATTTTCTCCAACCCCCATTGCATGCGGTAGCCACAGAAAGAAAAAAAACGACAAAACAAGCTTGTCAGAAAAAGCCAGTCCCTTCTATAAGTAATCTTTTCTGGTGCCCTAGCCAATTGGACCAGTGACGATATGTTTAGCCGCCTGCTGTCATTCCACCAATGGATTTCTGGGTGTTGTCCTAAAACTATGTGAGCTACATTGATAATTGGTGAACCTTTTGGGGAAAACCTGGTCTGATTCGGAGAGACGGCATGCATCCCACTTTGGATGGAGGAGCTCTTCCTTCTAGAAATCTGGGCGGATTTATTATTCCTCAATAAAACTGACAACCCAGGGTCCAGACCAGGAAGCAGAGTTGTAGTTTAACCCACCTCACTGCAAAAAACAGAAAAATAAAACTATTAAGTGTGGTTTATTGAACATAAGATCTATGGGTTCAATATCATGCCACAGACGATTTGTGCATGCAAAAAGATTTTGCATGTGAAATGATGTTTTGTAGTTGTATAAAACAAGTTGTCTGCAGAAATATTATTTGCAAACATGTAGATCAGTTTCGTAATTGTGTGGGTTTTATTTCTGTGTGTGTGCAAATTAAATTTGTACCCGTAAAAATTACGCCATACAAAATATATGTACGAGTGAGACATCTCGGGCTCGTGTGCAACACTGCACCTACGAGCTCGCAAAACAAAAACCTACAACCACAAAACGTTTTTACGGATTGAAAGCCAGTCAAATTTGTGCCACTAACGGCCAACCAGGAGACTGCATACTGGCAAGCCAAACAACCAATGACAGATGATGATGTCTTTTGGGGGAAAAAGAAGAAGAAGCTCCAAAAAGTTAGAAAAATATTCACAGATTCGGCTTTTGCGGATCAATAACTTATCATCGGAGCATTGCTTTTACAAAACTGACACATCAGTGCAATCACAGCAAGGTAGACTGCAAGCTAGAATCGTATTTTCCTCAAAGCAAGCCGTCCTCCGTCCGGGGAGACTTGCATTGGCCTCTAAGCAGAGCCTGCTGGTGCGCTAATGTGCAGGGACCGTCTACAAATTTTAACACCGAAAAAATATGACAAAGAAATATATAAATTTACCTAGTGTCAACAAATTTTTATATATATATATATATATATATATATATATATATATATATATATATATATATATATATATATACCCTTTTCCATTGATCTTACTACAACACATAGTTGTTTAAATGTTTTGTAAGTGATTTTAGGATTTTTGTTATCATTTAAAAAACTACTAATAGAATGTGCAATAACAAATTACATGTTGTAGTGCCAAGAAACTCATAGCACACATACAGTATACCATCTCCCCTTGTTCATACTACAACTCATACTTTGGTAAAATAAGCTTCAAATTCATTTTTGTGATATTTTAGCATTCAAAAACATATTAAATCTGCAATAACTACACTATTACATGCTTTAGTGCCACAAAATTCACAGGATATATAAAGCATCTTCCCTTGATCATACTACAACTCATACTTTGGGAAGATACGCCAGAAATTCATTTTAGGGATTTTCTTATTATGAAAAACCAAATCACACATGAAGTAAATGATAGCTTATGCTTATGTTGATTTTTGTTGTTTTTTTGCTACATATGGCAAATAAATCATTAATGTCTTCAATACATTTACAAACAGCCTGTTTAGGACACCTGGTGACATTGCACTATATAACTGTGTTGTCTGCGTAGCTATTGGAAGTAATGTTGATCTTTATAACCTGTGGTAATTATATGTGATATTTCAGTTTTTCTATTTTAATAAATTTGGAAAAAAGTCTGGGTCTCTTTGCTTAGGCTGCTGCCCCCGCGACCCGACCCCGGATAAGCGGAAGAAAATGGATGGATGGATGGATGGAAAAAATTCAACATTTTTGTTTTTTTCCTGTCAAGATGGGGTCATAAGTCAACTCCTTCCAAATATTTACAATTTTCCATTACTAAAGTACTGGGCGAGGAGGTGGAGTTGCAACAATGTTTCATTCTGATTTACTAATTAATCCAAGACCAATTATTAGCTAGATTTCTTTTAAACATCTAACCCTTAGTTTTCTTCATCCAAGTTGCAAAACATTAAGACCATTTTTGTTTGTGGTTTTGTATCGTCCACCAGGTGTAATGTTGTAGCCTGAGACCTGTTGGTTCCTTGTTACCCGTTGCTGCCACTGATTACACTCATCAGGTTCACCTGTGCTTAATTATTGCCTCCTGCTTCTCACTCCTGTCTCCACCAATATAAGTTCCTTTCAGCCAGAAGCTCCCTGCCAGATTATCTTGAGCCTTGAGCTGTTTCCAGCATTTGTTACTGCCTAACCTGATTTCTCTCCTGCAATTCTTGTTAATGACCTTTGCCTGCCTCTTGACCCTACCTTTGAATACGGATTGGACACCTCTGCCTTCCCTTACCCCTGATTCTGCTTACCTGGATCTGCACTGTGGGTTGCCGGTTTTCACTGACTGTTACCCTATGGTCTCACCTTGTGGAGCTGAATCTGGAGGAGCTTGGATCTTTCTCTGGAGAGGTTAGTGGCCTGCTGATCTAATACAGTAACTTCTCTGACTCTTGCTCAGCCACTAACCTTCTCCCTCTCATTGCAGAAGACTTAATTAAGAACGTTTGCTGGCCAACTTCTGAGATTAAATAAATTATAATCTTGGACGATGTCTGGTTGAATTATCGGGTCTTCTGATCTGGGTTTCTTACACCAGGCCCTTACTCTCAATTCTTGGATCAGATCTCACATTTTTTATCTGATTTAGTATTAAATACTGATAGGGTCATTATAGTGGGGTACTTCAATATTCATGTGGACACTGAAAGTGATAACCTAAATGGAGCCTTTAATGCTATTTTAGACTCAATTGGCTTTATTCAAAAAGTACAGGGATCCACCCACTCGGGTAAACACACTTTGGACCTTCTACTGACATACGACATTGAGTGTGAGGAAATAACAGTCCTCCCACATAACCCGGTTCTGTCTGACCATTTTTTGATAACTTTTGAATTTACATTAACTGACCAAATTTATTTTAACTGAATTTACTTTGTAATGTAATGTAACGAGGATGCAGAGCAGGAGCAAAAAGGAGACAGAGAAGGAGGAAGTTCAATCAATCTCTTTCATCGATCATAATTGGCAACGTGAGATCACTGGCTAACAAGATGGATGAACTCCAAGCCCTTACAAGGACTCAGCCACAGTATCGGGAATGCAGTGTTATGTGTTTTACTGAGACGTGGCTGCAGGATCATATTCCCGACTCTGTCTGTCTGCCAGGCTTCCTGACTGTACAAGCAGACAGAGATCTGAAGACGAGCAGGAAAAGAAAAGGATTACCAGTGACCTGAAGGAGATGCTAAATAAGAAAAAAAGAGCCTTCAGGGAGGGAGACGGGGAATTATTGAGGAGTATAAAGAAGAAACTTAAGGTCAAGATCAGAGATAGCAAAGAGGCATACAGGAAGAAGCTGGAGAACAAATTACCGAGGAACAATATCAGAGATGTCTGGTCAGAAATGAAAACGATCACAGACTTTAAGGACAGGAAGTATTGGATAGATGGAAGTCTGGACAGAGCCAATGAACTGAACACATTCTTCAACAGATTCAGTTCAGGAACTAGCTCAGCATCCTCCTGTCCTGTTCCCAGCCAAACAGACATCCCTCTGACCAACAGCTTTTGTGTTACACCTCGGATGTTTTATCCTTTACCTCAGCCATGGGCTCTTCAGATTCCACAAGTTTGACTTCAACCAAGTCAGAAAATGCTGCTACCCCCTTAGCCTCCCACTCCCACTTGTCTGTCATCAAAAGTCAGGTGAAGAGGCAGCTGGAAAAACTGAACCGGAACAAGGCTGCAGGTCCAGATGGTGTCAGCCCCAGAGTCCTGAAGGCCTGTGCACAGCAGCTCTCTGGGATTCAGCAGCACCTCTTCAAACTTAGCCTAATTTAGGAGAAGGTTCCAGTGTTTTGGAAGATAACATGCCTTGTTCCAGTACCAAAGAGAACTCACCCATCAGTCATCAATGACTATATTGGTTCTAATTCTAGGGATGTTAAGTAGACTAGAATTAGAGGACCTGAGTGTTCTGGTGGGTTGGTGTAGTAACAGCAGATCTTCAATATACTTTGGTGCTAAACCATTCGATGATTTATAAACTAATAAAAGCATTTTGAAGTCTATTCTCTGAGCTACAGGGAGCCAGTGTAAGGACTTTAGAACTGGGGTGATGTGCTCTACTTTCCTGGTTCTAGTGAGGACACGAGCAGCAGCGTTCTGGATCAGCTGGAGCTGTTTGATTTACTTTTTAGGCAGACCTGTGAGGACCCTATTATGGAAATATTATTAACAAGGATGAGAAAGGATTCCTTCTTAGTTCAAGAGCTTTAATTCGGCTTGTTGATCAACAAGGAGTTCAGCACATACAGCATGGCAGTAACTGAACTGCACCCCACATCCTAACATCCTACTATATAGTATTTAATAATCTACAACTCTTCCTGCATAGACAGGGTGTCTGTCTTCAGTAAGATAGAATAACTTTAAACTTGATAGCAAGACGCCACTCAGATGCCCTGGGTCAGAGTGCAGATAATGGAATGGTTCTGACGTCCCTCAGTCAGCATGCAAACACATCGGTGACCCAAGACACAGAAAGTATCCTTGAGCTCTCACATGTTGGTTGAGCATAACAATACATATCTCAGTTAACAAAGAGACTTAACCTTTTAACATGCTTAATATAATTCTTCCACATCAACCCTGTTGCAGTAATCAATCCGACTAAAGATAAATGCATGGATGAGTTTTTCTAGGTCCTGTTGCGACATCAGTCCTTTAATCCTAGAAATGTTCTTCAGGTGATAGAAGGCTGACCTTGTTATTGCCTTTATTTGGCCCTGGAGGTTCAGGTCTGAGTCCATTACTACACCTACGTCCATTTCGGGCCTGATAAGTAGTTTCTAGCTGTATTAACCGAAGCTGTGATAAATCTTCTTCACACTCAAGGGTTACTTGTGGAGTACCACAGAGTTCTGTGCTTGGAACAATTCTTTTTACTATATATATACTTCCAATTGGTAAAATCATTAGATACCATGGGATAAATTTCCACAGTTATGCCGATGATACACAACTATATTTATCTATAAATCCTGATGAATCCAGTCAGTTAGGTAGATTACAGGCATGTCTGGAAGACATAAAAACATGGATGACATAAAAACAAAATTCTAGATAGGGTTGTTAAGCACAATGGCTTCACGGTGTCATTTTACAACGACTTCTCCGCGGCGGTGCTGAAGAAGCGGAAGGCATACGACGTGGTGAAGCTGCTCTACGGAGACGGGGAATACAGTACACCATGTTTATTTTGGCCACACTCCAGGTGACACAACGGCTCCAGGAGGAGATTCTCCACCCCTGAGCAGGTGCAGGATTTTGTGGCTTCTCTACCTGGATGAGTTTCCCTCTCTCGGGAATGCCCCTCGGAGGGCTGCTTCCTCATCCACTCTTCCATTTCTGCTGCCTGCATTTTGTCACGGTAGGCCCTGAATGACTCCCGTTCGCCGACTTGGCTGAGCGGCCTGGACGCTCAGTGTACGTTTTTTCACTAATTAGGTCTGGCTCTGACACGATGAGCCTAAGTTTTCTTTCTCATAAGTGCGGTTTTGTTTGGTTTAGTTTGTTCTCTGTTGTGAGCTTTGAGGTTGGTTTTTAGATGACTGGTCCCCGTTTTACTGGGGAAAGACCCTCAACCTGTTTTTATTTTTCTTCTATTTTGTGTTCACAACTCAGGTCTTGTGTGCTCTTTTCTCAAACTCTTATCGCCCACCAAAAGATTAGCTGTCATGTCCTTTCTGGATAGGAATGAGGTTTCTTTTGCATTTCTCCAGGAAACTCATCTGGAGGATAAAGATAACATTAAACTAAAGAGGGGCTGGATTGGACAGGTGTTCGCGACTTCCTATTCCTCCTTTAGTAGGGGTGTCGTGATCCTGGTTAGCAAAAAGCTTGCATTTCAGTGTCTCAGCTGTGTCAGAGATGACCATGGTCGCTATATTATAGTAAAGGGTATTCTTCTAGGAAAAGAGATGACATTAATGAATCTGTACTGTCCACCTGGCTCCCCCCCAGTTTTCTCGCCACTGCTTTTGCAGCGTTTGCTGACCTCGCTTCTGCAGACTGCTTTGTGGAAGGGGACTTTAACTGTCACATTGATCCCTCTTTGGATAAGCTTCCACCAAGCGCTTCCCCTCCTTCGAGCCAGGCCAGAATGCGCAATTCACTTTGCTCCGACTTAGGTTTCTGTGATGTTTGAAGGCAGCAGCACCCTACAGACTCAGGATTTACATTTTTCTCCCCGCCCCACAGAAGTTACAGTAGAATTGATTACTTGTTCATCCCCGCTTCCAAAATCTCCTTGTCTCTCTCTTGTGAGATTGGCAACATTATTTTATCGGACCATGCCCCCCTATATCTGTCTTACTCCATACCGGATGACAAGGTTTTGTCTGGATGCTGGAGATTTCGCCCGTCCCTGCTCAAAGACGATACATTTGTTTCGCATTTTAATTCAGAATTCAGGATTTTCTATTCAATTAACTCCCCATCCTCAGATAACCCATTCATTCTCTGGGAAACGTGTAAGGCCTTTTCCCAGGGTTTGATTATCTCCTTTCTGTCTTTCAGGAAACAACAAAGGAATGAGCAGTATCTACCCCTTAAAACCAAGCTGAACGACCTGGAGAAACGTCACATTGCATCCCCAACACCAAATTTATTGAAAGACTTTACTGCCACTCGCACAGCGCTGAATGCTTTTATGATTCAGAATTATGAACATTCTCTCAAATTCGCCAAACAGAGGATCTACGAATTTGGCGACAAACCCGGTAGATACCTCGCTAATCTCGTTAGAAGGAGGGCCGACTCTCCTACCATTGTTTCTATTAATAACAAAGACGGAGCTAGATTATTTGACACAAGAGCTATAAATGAGGAGTTGAGTCCAACATTTCTGTTATACTTAAAAAAGGCAAGTCCCCTGATAACTGTGCCTCTTATAGACCCATTGCTTTACTGAATTCAGACTTGAAGTTACTCTCCCAGATATTAGCCCTGCGGCTCGAGAAAATTCTTCCCTTCATAATTAAAGAGGACCAAACAGGCTTTGTCAAAGGCCGTAAATCATCAGATAATATGAGGAGGCTCCTTAATGTAATTCAGTTTTCACAAAGTTCTGACGACCCATTCCTCATACTCTCCCTTGACACCGAAAAAGCATTTGATCGTGTTGAATGGTCGTATTTGTTTTTTGCCTTAGGGGAATTTGGACTGGGTGAAACATTTGAAAATTGGGTTAAAGTTCTTTACAACTCCCCAGTCACGGCGGTTATAACAAATGGGATGGGCTCCAGCAACTTTGCTCTCCACCGCGGAAATTGGCAGGGCGATCCTCTCAGTCCTTTACTCTTTGATATAGCTATAGAGCCACTGGCCCAGGCCATTAGACAAGATGACTTAATAGCTGGAATACGTGTTGGAGAGAAGATGCACAAAATATCTTTATACGCGGATGATGTGCTGGTGCTTTTATCCAGACCTGAAACCTCCCTCCCCCGTGTCGTTGAGGTAATCTCTTCCAATTGATCCCTTCCTATTCCATTGGTCTCCCACTGGTTTTACTTACTTGGGGATACGGGTATCTCCCTCTTTTCATCAGCTGTTCAAGCTCAATTTTGTCCCTCTTTTTGATTCAGTTAAGGCCTCCCAATTTCGTGGCTTGGTAGAGTGGCCCTGATCAAAATGAATATTGTGCCCATACTTCTATACCCCCTGCGAATGATCCCCATCCTGTTATCCAACAAGGTCATTAAGGTGTTGGAAGGCTGGTTAAGTGCTTTTATTTGGAGCAAAAGGAGGCCTAGATTAAAGATAGCTACACTTCAGATGGCCAGCCGAGATGGAGGTGTTGATTTACCCAATCTGCGACTCTGCCAACTTGCAACTCATCTCAACGTGATAGCAGACTGGCTCAGACATGATTCTACCTTAATCTGGCTTGATATTGAATCATCTCAGTCCAAATGTCCCCTGTTTAGTTTGCTTTTTGTCAAAGAGTTCAACGTAATCAAAAGACTTTCCAACAACCCCATCACTCTGAGCTCTGTCAAGGCCTGGAGGTCTATCCGTGCTTTTGAAGGCCGGGCCCATCTGACATCTCCCTTGGCCCCTGTAATGTATGGCACTTATTTCTTGCCAGGATGTTTGGACCGGGGCTTCGTGGGGTGGTCTAATTCAGGACTAGTTAACTTTGGTGATCTGTTTAGAAGACAGTCTCTTCTTTCCTTTCAGCAGCTTCAGCAATGTTTTGGCCTTCATAAGACTGATTTCTTTAGATATCTGCAAATAAGACACTTTATAATTAATGACACCACCCTAATGACAGATTCAACTAAGTCTGCAGTGGAGGATTCTTTGTCCTCCCTGCAGTCTGAGAAGTCCATTAGCACCTTTTACAGGGTTCACAATTCCAGCTCAGCCCCCTGCTTCCTGTCAGCTAAACAGGCATGGGAGAGAGACCTAGGCCTCTCTCTAACTGATCCAGACTGGCATGAGGTTTGGGCCTGTGCCTCTAAGATATCTGTCTGTAACCGGGCTAAATCGATTCAGTTAAAAATTGTACATCGTGCATACATCACACCCTCTTTGAAGAGTAAAATGGATGTAAACTCCTCCCCATTATGTTGGAAATGTAATGCAGTAGAGAGTGACTTTATGCACTGTTTTTGGTCCTGTGTGAAACTTCAAAAGTTCTGGTCTGACGTTGCTAATGTGCTTTCAATTATTTTCAATTCTTCTGTTCATCTAGACCCTTTATGTTTTATACTAGGAGTCACGGTCAATTCGGCTAAGCACAAAAGACTGTTCCAACTATTATCTTTTGCAGCTAGGAAGAACACCCTGCTCCTCTGGCGCAGGCCAGCAGTCCCAACAAAATCCTGGCACACATTGTTATGGACTGTATTCCATCCATCCATCCATCCATCCATCCATCCATCCATCCATCCATCCATCCATCTTCTTCCGCTTATCCGGGCTCGGGTCGCGGGGGCAGCAGCTTGAGCAAGAACACCCAGACTTCCCTCTCCCCAGCCACTTGTTCCAGCTCCTCGGGAGGAATACCAAGGCGCTCCCAGGCCCGCCGAGAAACATAGTCCCTCCAGCGTGTCCTGGGCCTTCCCCTGGGCCTCCTCCCGGTGGGACGTGCCTGAAACACCTCACCAGGGAGGCGTCCAGGAGGTATCCTGACCAGATGCCCAAGCCACCTCAACTGACTCCTCTCGATGTGGAGGAGCAGCGGCCCTACTCTGAGCCCCCTCAGGATGACTGAGCTTCTCACCCTATCTCTAAGGGAGAGCCCAGACACCCAACGGAGGAAACTAGTTTCAGCCGCTTGTATCCGTGATCTCGTTCTTTTGGTCACCACCCAGAGTTCATGACATTGGATGAGGGTAGGAACGTAGATCGACCAGTAAATCGAGAGCTTCGCCTTTCGGCTCAGCAATCTCTTCACCACGACAGACCGGTACAGCGCCCGCATAACTGCAGATTGACCCCCAGATACTTAAACTCCTCCACTTGGGGAAGGAGCTCATCCCCAAACCGGAGAAGGCACCCCACCCTTTTACGGCTCAAAACCATGGCCTCGGATTTGGAGGTGCTGATTCTCATCGCAGCCGCTTCACACTCGGCTGCGAACCACTCCAGCGAAAGCTGTAGATCACGTTCCGATGAAGCCAACAGGACCACGTCATCTGCAAAAAGCAGAGACCCGATCCTGAGGCCACCGAAACGGATCCCCTCAACACCTTGGCTGCGCCTAGAAATCCTGTCCATGAAAGTTATGAACAGGATCGGTGACAAAGGGCAACCTTGGCGGAGTCCAACTCTCACCGGAAACAAGCCCGACTTACTGCCGGCAATGCGATCCAAACTCTGGCACCGGTCGTACAGGGACCTAACAGCCCATATCAAGGGGCCCTGTACCCCATACTCCCGGAGCACCCCCCAGAGGGCCTCCTGAGGGACACGGTCGAATGCCTTCTCCAAGTCCACAAAACACATGAAGACCGGTTGGGCGTACTCCCACACACCCTCCAGGACCCTGCTGAGGGTGTAGAGCTGGTCCAGTGTTCCACGGCCAGGACGAAAACCGCATTGTTCCTCCTGGATCCGAGGTTCGACTATCCGTCGGACCCTCCTCTCCAGAACCCCTGAATAGACCTTACCAGGGAGGCTCAGAAGTGGGATCCCCCTGTAGTTGGAACACACTCTGTGGTCCCCCTTTTTAAACAAGGGGACCAGCACCCCGGTCTGCCAATCCAAGGGAACTGCCCCCGATGTCCACGCAATATTGCAGAGCCGCGTTAACCAACACGGCCCCACAACATCCAGGGCCTTGAGGATCTCGGGCCGAATCTCATCCATCCCCGGAGCCTTGCCACCGAGGAGCTTTGTAACAACCTCGGTAACCTCAGCACCAGAGATTGGAGAGCCCGACCCAAAGTCCCCAAACCCTGCTTCCAGATTGGAAGGCGTGCTGGAGGGATTGAGGAGGTCTTCGAAGCATTCCATCCACCGACCCAAAACGTCCCGCGTCGAGGTCAGCAGCATACCATACCCACTGTAAACAGTGTTGGTGGCAGACCACTTCCCCCCCCCCCCCCGAGACGTCGGATGGTGGACCAGAATCGCTTTGAGGCCGTACGGAAGTCGTTCTCCATGGCCTCTCCAAACTCCTCCCACGCCCGAGTTTTTGCTTTCGCGACCATCCAAGCTGCACTCCACTTGGCCTGCCGGTACCTATCAGCTGCTTCAGGGGTCCCACAAGCCAAAAAGGCCCGATAGGACTCCTTCTTCAGCCTGACAGCATCCCTTACTGCTGGTGTCCACCAGCGGGTTCGGGGGTTGCGGCCGCGATAGGCACCGACCTCCTTGCGGCCACAGCTCCGGTCAGCCGCCTCGACAATGGAGGCGCGGAACATGGTCCACTCGGACTCAATTACGCACACCCCACTTTTCAGTTTTTTATTTGTAAAAAAATTTCGGAATCATGTATGATTTTCGTTCCACTTCTCACGTGTAAACCACTTTGTATTGGTCTTTCACTGGAATTCCAATAAAATTGATTCATGTTTGTGGCTATAATATGACAAAATGCGGAAAAATTCAGGGGGGTCAAATAATTTTGCAAGCCACTGTGTATATATATATATATATATATATATATATATATATATATATATAATAAAAAATAAAAAAAACTTTTTCTCTTCCAGTCTGACAAGAGAGAAGCTGCCATCTTTGGACCAGAAGCTCTAAAAAAGAAACTGCTTAGTCAATCACATCGTTTGGATGGTATTAAATTGACCTCCAGTAATACCGTAAAGAACCTCTGCGTTATTTTTGACCGAGACTTGACATTTAAATCCCATAATAAAACAGGTTTCTAGGATTTCCTTCTTTTACCTCAGGAATGGCGCTAAAATTAGAAACATCCTGTCTAGGAGTGAGGTTGTGAAACTAGTCAATGCATTTGCTACCTCAATACTGGACTACTGTAATTCTTTACTATCAGGAAGTCCACAAAATGTAATTAAAAGCCTTCAGTTGATCCAAAATGCGGCAGATAGAGTTCTGATAAATATAAAAAAGAGAGATCACATCTCCTGTTTTAGCTTCCCTTCATTGACTCCCTGTTAAATCCAGAATAGAATTTAAGATCCTCCTTCTTGTCATCCCAAAAGTCAGGACACACACTCAGGGTGCGGCGTCTTTCCAGTTTTATGGCGCTCATCTCTGGAACAGGCTGCTGGAGAACCTCAGGGCCACAGAGAACGTTCATGTTTTTAAGAGCAGGCTAAAGACTCACCTTTTTAGCTGAGCTTTAAATTGATCAATTATTTAATAATATCTGCTTAATATCTCTACATTTTTTACTTGATTAAATTTGATCAATGTTTTACATTAAATAATTCTAAATTTTATCAGTGTTAAAATTGTATCTGTGTTTTACTATTTAATCTCATATTTATCTACTCTTTATTTTAATATTTTAACCTGTTATTTTAATCTTCCTTCCAATGTTTCCTCTGTGGGAGCCCTCTGCCTCGGGAGCGTTGGTTCGGCTGTGGCTGCCTGGGTGCTCTCCATGTAGTGCTTGGCTGGAGGTGGGGGTCTCAGCCTTCCCTAAACTGGGTGCCCTGGGTCAGTGCCCCGGCTGTTGCTGTCGATCTGCTGCTTCTGATGCAGATGGCTCCCCTGATGGTGTTTCCTTACCTGGCTCATCTGTTTTCAGCCCAATGTCCTTGTTTACTGTTGCTTTTAAGTTTGTGCATGCATGGGAGATGGGTTGGGATGAGGGGGGGGAATAACTGTGATCATGTTTTTGTTATGGAGGGGTGGGCTGGAGGTGGGGGGGGGGGGATTATGTGGGGTCATTTTAATCTGTAAATCACTTTGAGATGCTAATTTGTATGAAAACTGCTTTATAAATAAAGTTTGATTTTATATAAAGCCCTTAATAATCAAGCTTCATCATACTTCAGAGATCTCATTGTTCCCCATGTTCCTAACAGAGCACTTTGCTCTCAGACTGCAGGTTTACTGGTTGTTCCTAGAATTTCTAAAACTAGAATGGGAGACAGATCTTTTAGTCATCAGGCTCTTCTCCTGTGGAACCAGCTCCCAGTTTTAGTCTGTGAGGCAGACACTCTTTATCTTTTTGATAAAGCTTATAGTTAAAGTGGCTTAGGTCATCCTCAGCTATCTCTGTAGTTGTGCTGCTATAGGCTTAGACTGCTGGAGGACAGACTGATCACTTTTCTTCACTATGCTACTTTTCTCTTCTACTACTCTCAAGTTGCATTATTTGCTGTTGTTTCGACTGTTAACTTTGTTTTTCTCAGTGTTTTCTCTCCATAGAGAAGCTACACCTCTTCTGGTATCCTGCTTAACTGCAATGCCCTGTTGGACAGGGGGCATCGACTGGCATGATGCTCCCAGTAACGGAGCATCCCCCGTGTCCTGTTATCAACTTTTTACTTTCGTTAATATAGAAAGTACTCTCAAATCAGTTCTTTTGTTTCTTTCTGTGTTTCTGCTCTGTCTTCTCAAACCCCCAGACGGTCGTGGCAGATGGCTGTTTGCACTTAGCCAGGTTCTGCTGGAGGTTTCTTCCTGTTAAAGGGGAGTTTTTCCTCTCCGCTGTCGCTACATGTTGCTCGCTCAGTATAAGGGATTGCTCTGGTTGGAGTCTGCATCAACGGGGCACAACTGCAAGTAAATGACTCGATGCAGTCTGCTTGGATTCCTTAAATAGAAAACTAGCTACAACTTTAAACTGATTGAAATGTTTGTATTGAAATGACTTTCTTGTAAAGTGCCTTGAGATTGCATCTGTTGTGAATCGGCGCCATATAAATAAACTGAATTGAATTAAATTTCGAAGCAATTCTGGTCCACCATCCGGCGTCTCGGGGGGGGGGGGGCGGTGTGCCACCAACACTGTTTACAGTGGGGATGGTGTGCTGCTGACGTCGACGCGGGACATTTTGATTTGGTGGATGGAATACTTCGAAGACCTCCTCAATCCCACCAGCACTTCCTTCCAATCTGGAGGCCGGGTTTGGGGACGTTGGGTCAGGCTCTCCAATCTCTGGTGCTGAGGTCGTTAAAAAGCTCCTCGGTGTCAAGGCTCAGGGGGTGGATGAGATTCGGCTGGAGTTCCTCAGGGCCCTGGATGTTGTGGGGCTGTGTTGGTTAGCGCGGCTCTGCAATATTGCGTGGACATCGGGGGCAGTTCCCTTGGATTGGCAGACCGGGGTGGTGGTCCCCCTGTTTAAAAAGGGGGACCACAGAGGGTGTTCCAGCTACAGGGGGATCCCACTTCTGAGCCTCCCTGGTAAGGTCTATTCAGGGGTTCCGGAGAGGAGGGTCCGACGGATAGTCGAACCTCGGATCCAGGTGGAACAATGCGGTTTTCGTCCTGGCCGTGGAACACTGGGCCAGTTCTACAACCTCAGCAGGGTCCTGGAGGGTGCGTGGGAGTTCGCCCAACCGGTCTGCATGTGTTTTGTGGACTTAGAGAAGGCATTCGACTGTGTCCCTCGGGAGGCCCTGTGGGGGGTGCTCCGGGAGTATGGGGTACAGGGCCCCTTGATACGGGCTGTTAGGTCCCTGTACGACCGGTGCCAAGGTGTTGAGGGGATCTGTTTCGGTGGCCTCAGGATCGGGCTCTGCTTTTTGCAGATGACGTGGTCCTGTTGGCTTCATCGGAACGTGATCTACAGCTTTCGCTGGAGCGGTTCGCAGCCGAGTGTGAAGCGGCTGGGATGAGAATCAGCACCTCCAAATCCGTGGCCATGGTTTTGAGCCAGAAAAGGGTTGGGTGCCTTCTCCAGGTCAGGGAAGATGTACTTCCCCAAGTGGGGGAGTTTAAGTATCTGGGGGTCTTGTTCACGAATGAGGGAAAAATGGAGCGGGAGATTGATAGACGGATTGGTAGGGCATCTGCAGTTATGTGGGCGTTGTACCAGTCTGTCGTGGTGAAGAGAGAGCTGAGCCGAAAGGCAAAGCTCTCGATTTACCGGTCGATCTACGTTCCTACCCTCATCTATGGTCACGAACTCTGGGTGGTGACCGAAAGAACGAGATCACGGATACAAGCGGCTGAAATGAGTTTCCTCCGTAGGGTGTCTGGGCTCTCCCTTAGAGATAGGGTAAGAAGCTCAGTCATCCGGAGGGGGCTCAGAGTAGAGCCACTGCTCCTCCACATGGCGAGGAGTCAGTTGAGGTGGCTCGGGCATCTGGTCAGGATGCCCCCTGGACGCCTCCCTGGTGAGGTGTTTCAGGCACGTCCCACCAGGAAGAGACCCAGGGGAAGGCCCAGGACACGCTGGAGGGACTATGTTTCTCGACGGGCCTGGGAGCACCTTGGGATTCCTCCCGAGGAACTGGAACAAGTGGCTGGGGAGAGGGAAGTCTGGGTGTCTTTGCTTAGGCTGCTGTCTCCGCGACCCGATCCCGGATAAGCGGAAGAAGATGGATGGATGAATGGATGGATGGATGTATAGATTAAATTTAAACAAGATGCCAATGATGAGGCTTTTAACCTCGTTCCCTCTAGCTGCAGTGAGATGTGTTTTGATTAACCTTGTTATAAAGACATGATATTGTGGTGGGGGAGGCAGGAAGGGTTTTTCAATCATGAGGCAGACTTGAGATGGGGCGGAAGTGTCCAAGCGTTGCCCAGGTGGGTTCCTGTACAAGAATGGCCCATCAACTTAATTAAATACAAGAAAACGCTGATCAGGACTTCAGCCTCATCCTTGTATAAAGGAAAGAAATATTTCCTTTGATAACATGACACCCTGTCCCACCTGGAGCACCAGGGGAGTTACGCATGACTCCTTTTTGTTGATTTTAGCACCATACTCCCTCACAGATTGGTGGGCAACCTTCTTGCTCTGGGACTCCCAAATTCCACATGCCTTTGGATTAAGGACTTCCTACAGATCACACACAAAGGGTTAGGGTGGGCCCCCACACCTCCTCCACCGTCAGCATTAGCACTGGTTCTCCACAGGGCTGTGTGTTGAGCCCCCCGTTCTTCACACTGTACACATGACTGCAACAACACTGACAAATTTGCAGATGATACCACACTGGTTGGGGTCATCTCTGGGGGGGATGAGACCTCCTACAGAGATGAATCGCAGCTGCTGACTTTATGGTGTACAGAAAACAACCTGTTCATGAACAAAGGCAAGGCGAAGGAGATCATAGTAGAAGAAGACAACAGACATTCAACTACTTTATATTGGAGGGAATTGCGTGGAGAGGGTGTCAGACTTCCTCTTCTTGGGAGTCCATATCATGCAAGACCTGACCTGGGAGGTGAACACAGCAGAATGGGCAAAGAAGGCCCAAAAGAGAGTCCTCAGGAAAAATAAGATCCCCCCCAAAAAACTGCTGGTGTCCTTCTATTGCTGCTCTTATGAAAGCATCCTGTGTAACTGCCTAGGTGTGTGGTTTTCCAGCTGCATATCACCTCAGAGAAAAACACTTCAAATGATTGTAAAGACCACACAGGAGATTGTTTGCTGTCCTTTACCCACCCTGGGTGAACTGCACAGTGCTCGCTCCCTCTGTAAAGGAGATAATATCTTAAAAGACCCCTCCCACCCAGCACACAATATGTTCTAAGTTCTGCCATCAGGCAATAGACACCAGAGCATCAATGCAAGCACCAACAGACTGAAAAACAGTTTTTATCCCACAGCAATCAGGGCACTGAATGAAAATTAAATGGCAACAAGTAATGCAGCTACTGATTACATTAAAATATTAATCAACATGTGCAATTGTGTCTTTATGTGCAATGTTTTTTTTTTTTTTCACAGATGTATTTTTAATGTTTTCATTTGATTTTATTGCTTTTATTTCTGTACATTTTATATAGTTTTTTATTTAAGCTACAAGGACTGCACCTAATTTCATTGTACTTCTTACAATGATTCCTGCCAGACCAGTATGGCAAATACATGTTTTGTCTCTTCTTGGTAAAATACATAATAGGGCTCAGCCACATTGGCATTTTCTTCAGACAACACCTAGTTAAGTCATTTTAAATGCTCCATCAGAATATTTTAATAGGGTTTAAAGATATTGCTTCGATGGTGTAATAAAGTAGGAAATTTGCTACTTTTTCCAATTTAAAAAGTGAAATGAAAAATGGTTTTAAGTCCGCTAGTTTTACACCAATAGCTTCTGGAGAAACTTTAATATCAAGTGTAACCAAAAATACTCCCTTTTCCTCTACAATTTTTTCGTGCTGCATATATGACTTTCATCTAGATGTATAAGTATATATTGCAGTCTATATCTGTAATAGGACTTGTGCCCACTGTGTAAATTTTAATCAAGTGTAGAGCGCTGTCAGTATTTACTTTCTCCTTTGGTTTTTATCAAGAGATGCTGATTGGTAAATGCCTTGGCCCTCTCTCTCAGTTCTCAGGTCGGTGTGGGTGGAGCTTGTGTGTTGTTGCAATCTTTATCACAATTCTCTTAGGAAGTGTGTGTGTGTGTGTGTGTGTGTGTGTGTGTGTGTGTGTGTGTCATTATCTGCGTGTGACAGTGAAGCAACATGTAACTTCTAATGAGCCCCAGTGGTGGCTCTCAAGTAGGTCTGCCTATTGATCATTAGCCTGCTGCCCACGCTCTAATTTCCAACAAGGAAGCACAAGTTGCAACAAGAGGCTGATCAGATAGCTTGTTACCATGTGTGTGTATGTGTGTGAAAGAGAGAGTGTGAATGGATTTATGCAGACCTTGCTACCTGATGTGGAGAGCTCTGGTTTGATGTGTGATACATGTTGTGAGATCTCAAGCTGCCTATAGTTATCATAATGTTTAAACTCAGAAAGCAGGAGGATTTAAAAGAATGATGAGGACCATATCTGTACAGTCAGACAACACTGGCTCTTACATTACGCAGAATACATTGGTGCCACATTCACCGTTTATGATTTAGCGAAAGGTTAAGCATAACTAGATGGCCCTTTTTTGGAACTGTTTCATGAAAAGAATCTGTATTTTTATCTGATTCACTAAAAATAATTTTTCTCTTGAGCAAACCCTTTTTTTCCTTGAAGTCAATTAAAAATATAACTAAGAATGTTGAAATAATGAGAGAATGTACTGCATTAAAATTGTGTTTTCAAAATGTACATGCCAACGTTAGAAACAACTTTTACGTTTTTATTCATCAACTTTATTTTGTTTCATTAATATAGACTAGACTCACCCCAGCATTTGCAACATGTTCTAGAGCAAAATGCTGAAATAAAAAAAGAATAGAATAGAAATTAAATTCATTATCCCACGGAGGGGAAATTCAGGTGTACCAGAAGGAAAGTGACAGGCACTTCAAAGCACGTAGAGCTACACAAAAATCAAAATATAAAAACAGAACTAAGAACAACATACTGTATGTTAAAGGCAAAATTTCAGCATAAGAAAATACTGTGAAGTTCTAAATAATAATAGTAGTAATAGTAATAATAAAATTTAATAAAATGTGCACAATGTGCAAGTATATTTGGGCATAAAGAAGAACAGAATATTTACATGTGAAAAAAACTACAAGCAACAGGGATGTGTACATAACAGTAGGGGTATATTCTCAAAGATGACTTAAAAGATTAGTTTAGTGTTTAAACTATCTGTTTAAAGTCGATCTCTATTTTGAATAGCATTAACGGCAGTCTTTATTGTTCATGAATAAAATGCCGTCAATGGCGGGCCCACGTGGTTCACTAGAGCATGTAGCTTACAGCTACCTCACGTGGTGCTGCTTAAAGTCGCTCTGGATCATTTATTAAACATCAAACGAAAAACTGTCGGATTGAGTAACTCAGGTTGCAGGATATAAAACGACTTTCCATGGGAAACCTCGAAAATCACTGTTTAAACCTCCAGGCCGACCGGCCTGTTTGTACCCGAACAATAAATGAAATCTTACACAAAGTAACAAATCACAGTGAAAATAAACAACCCTTAAATCTGGTTTAAACTAACCTAATCTCGCCTCTGCCCAGACAGACTTTATTGAACGGTTAAAGTTCTCCAGGTTGCTCCGTGGATGATGGGCGAAGCCAAAACAACGTTAGCCCTCAGGCTAACCACAGCTACGGTCCGTTAGCAGTGGGAGGAATATAGCTGTTGAATCGCGGGTAGCATTAGCTCGGAACGTCGCGTCGTCCTCTTCGGCTTGCTAAACAGCGATCAGCTGCACCTCAGTTCACTGACACAGTACCTTCTCTGCAGGTTCAAGATAGCATTGTCCCAGGCTTTGTCACGGTGGGGTAACGCTCCAGTCTGGAAGCGGTTCTGTGGCATTCAGTAGCTGTTAGCGGCTCGCTTCATACGGCAGCATCTCTTCAGAAAGCAGAGCTCAGGGCGGAACAGTGGGGTTTATCTCAAAACACTGGGTTTGATTCACCTGATTGATCAGCAGTATTGTCGTCCTCGGAGTGAGTTCCTCTCAGAACTCGCGTCTTTTCCCTCGCCAGCGAAGGAAACATGGATCTCTCCTGGCGCTGTTTGGCTGAAAGCCAGAACTGGAGAAGAATTGGATATCTGTGGCGGTGCCTTATATAACCTCTGGTCTTCTTCTCCTCCTGTCAGAGCTAGAATGTGGGTTAGCGCCACCCAATGGCTGTGTGTCCCCAACAAGTGCTTGACAAAGACTTCTAAAATGGATCACATTTCCAAGATACTAAATGAATTAATGATATACACTCCAGTGTTTCCCACACATAGACGAATCTGTGGCAGTGCGCCATAGATTAAGCTCCGACCGCTACAGATTTAACACCGACCAAAAAAATAAATAAAAATCAACACCGACCAAGTCACCCCTGCAATCTGTGAGAAACACCGCACTCCTTGTCATGTTCTCATGACTGGCAAATTAATTACAAGGCTTGCCTTTTAGCTCCCCAGTAGCAAAATAAACAGCCAAAAAAAAAAACAGAACTAAAAGTGTCATAAAATGACTCGGTAGTATCATTGTTTGACTCAAGGATTTGTTTAGACATGCTTGACAGGAGTGTATTCATGTGGCTAATAGAAACATTGGCCCATGTGATTAAGGTGGCTTCATGAAGGCCATCCGTGGCCTGGAACTGACATCTGGTTTGGTAAACTTCACTTTCATTCAATCCCTAAACATTTCCAATACAATTTAAATCAAGGGATCATACAGGATGGTCCAAAAGAAGGATGTCATGCTCAACCTTACACCCAATTGCTCCATTGAAAGAAAAAGCTTGCCAGATCATGATGGAATCACTTTTACTTTGCAGCAGAGAAAACATCCCCAGTTGGATCTTATTATCATGTCAGTAATGTTGGAAACCATCGGGACCATCCTGAGAATATAATCTCCTTCCCCCTTTCACTGTCCATAATTGGAACTCCCTTGCAAAGTACAAACAAGCAAGTTTGTGACTTAGGAGGAGATGCCATCTCATGGTTATTGGACCTTCATTTGGACCAAGGATCACCCTGTGTCTTCATTGACACATGTCCAGATCCTCCAGGTGAAATGTTTGTGGTTATTCTTGGCTTTTTTTGTCTGTTACTGTTCAAGATTTTTTTTTTAAATCAGATTTAAAATAACTATTTTACAGCATCCAGTCTGGGAGAGGCCTTCCACATTCAGAGATAGAAAGCCTTTTTTTACCTTTGCCATTATTTGGGCTATGAAGATGTGAAAAAGTACAGAAAATGGGACTATGGCCTTAAAGGCAAGGTATACGATTGTGGGAGCGCTCCTTGAGAGGGCGTTATTGAAAAATAAAAACTCCCACCCCTTGCTTCATGCTCTCCCACTAAGCCACGGCTCAATAACACAGGAACGCACAGCCAGCATGGTCTCGTTGGGTCTCCGCCACTTCACTTCACACTTCACTCCGCTATTTCAACCAAAGTCACAAAATACGTGATCTTACCTCTCCTGGAGAAAATCAGCAACCAGCGCATCCGTTAGCAAGCCCTTAACTTCCTTGAGTTGACGCCACCGTGTAAATGCATCAGCTCCGATGCAGATTCGGCTTTAAGCACGCTCTTCATCGGCTTTCCTCTTTCTCGTTGCTATTTCCACAACAGCTTTGTGTTTTCGGTTAATTTTAGCGCAAGCTCACTTCCTGTTTGCAGGCTAGAACTGGCCGTTGCGTGCACACGAAGGGGACGCGCAGAGGGGGAGGTGCTGGAACACGGAAGCTTTGCTTACAAGGCTATTATCTTAGACGACCCGTGGAAGTTTATTGGATGAGGTTTTCCCAGGGTTTCTCGCTGTAGTAAGAATAAAAATTACTCGGTCAATTTTCAGAACTCCTAACTTATAGGTTGCCACTGGTATATGAAGAGCATTTTTTACAGTTTTAAAAAAAGTGTTTTAAAATGAAATCGTATACCCTGACTTTAAATGTTTCGTCAGTAGATAACCAGCCTGTTTGAGTTTGAATGCAGTTTTCAGTAATTTGATCAACTCTAATTGCCTCATTTCTTGTTCTACATGAATTTGTTTGCTCTTTTTGCATTTTAAAGCTCTGTTTACAACCTCTTTCTGATCCACCACAAAATGTGAATACTCAAAATTTCTTCACCAAATCTTCAGATTTTGGTCAGCAGTGTATTAAAGTTGTTGCAGTTCTGTCAGAGGGATAAGAGATCCTGAATGACTCCTTGCCCTTTACTTTGCCAGCTGACAGTCCTCTATATTATTCAAATCATTTAATAAATATTTATGCAACTTAATGATTTTCTCTCTATTGAGTATTCTGTGGTTAAAATTAAAGCTGCACAATTTTCTATTTATTTACAATACTACTGAAGCATTGCATATAAAAATATTATTAATAACTCTCGTTTTCTAAGCACTTCTGTCTTCTTCTTTACACAAAATCTCCATCATTGTCCCTGAGCTCTAGCAGCTCAGCTCCTCAAGAAATTTTCCTAGTGTGGACAGTTGGATGATTAGAGTCCATTCCACATGCCAGATATGTAAGAGATATGCGGAACATAAGTGCTTTGACAGGTCAGTATGACTTGAAAAGTGCAGTATGAATTCAGTCAATTTACCATACGGGCATAAAATATTATATAGAATACAAAATATTGCATTCAGGCAGTTTGCCATTGCAGTTTTGCACACAGAGATATTGCGATGACGATTGTAGTTCAATATTGTCGGGGTTGATGTGTGAGCTGCAGGTGTTCTCTTATGGAGCATGGTCAAGGAGCAGCGTTCACACCTGCCTATTATCTCCTCATCAAAGAAACTGTCTGACCACCATCTGACGCTTGATGGTCAACCTTACTGGTAGAATCAACCCAAGTTCTAGTATACCTGTGATTTTCCTGATTGAATGTAGGTTTGTGTTTTCTTTGCTTCCTTCCAAGCTTGTTTACCAGAGAAGTTCAGCCTCACCAGCATCATGGATTTCACTGATTCTCAGAAGAAATTCCAATTAACTTTCTCCTCAAGATCACAGATCATTCAATCACTTGCAAATACTTAATAACTAGCCTGGAATCAAGTCCACTCCATAGTTGTCTCAGCAGCTCTGCTCTTGTGCTTCGCTCCACTCCTGCCCTCTCTTCAACGCCCACTGTCTATTCGCACTCATCTACCTCCTGGGTCACCTACCCTCCACCTCCCTTTGACACACCTCAACCACAGCATTCTTTCAAGAGTCTTCTGATCTCACTTCATCGGACCTGCTGCTAACTTCTCCCACTTATCTATGCCACCTGACACAGACCACCAGCTCCCATTCATAACAGAATAAAAATTCTTAATCTTCCAAAACACACCTGAAAACGTAATTTTAGCACTGCAATTAAACAGATACATAGCGCAGCCCTAGTTGAAAATATGTTTAACATTATTTAAATTGTCCTGATCTCAATCCTTAAGTTGAGATATATTTGGTCTAAATGGGAATGTTATGTGTAAAACGGGTTTGAAGATTTTTGTGTGGGGTCTACATGATGGCATGATTTATCTGAAATTGACAAGCATAAGAGGAAAAAAAATTAACAGCTGTAATGGGGCTTGCATGTACTTGATTTCTTGACGACAAACATACAATTTTAGCCAGTTGAACTATGGAACTATACACTTTATAGTGCACAACAAATGCATACCTAAGATATTTTTAGTGTTTTGATCTTTTTTTACATTTGGCTGACTTTTGTTAACATACAAATTTAACTCTGCTTCTGATCTGTCACAGACACATCCTGTGAGCCCTGCATCACCGGCAAAAACGCAGCTTTTGGGAAACGGCTTCCAGAGTGGAGAGTTTTGAAAACGCTGAGGGATTTGTTGTCGTGTAAACGCAAGCCGGAGACTTTTGAAAACGATGACGTCACTGCCAGCCACCTACGGACATGTTGCACTTGCGCACTCCGCCTTTCTACAGAAGAACAACAACAATGGCAGATCCAGGTGTGCGGTTACTGCTGATGCAGCTTCTGGAGTTATTTAGTCTCTGTAAGCAAAACTTAGAGATCATCAGGCAATCGCCAACGGAAACACATACAGTACGTGCGTCAAATAATCAATATGCCTTTATTTGAGCGGAGAACTACAAGAAGACCGCCATTGTTAGTTATCATGAAATGTTTCTTTTCCGGGTTGTGGGGGGGAAACCTTGGAACACTGCATACACGGGGCAGACTGCCATCTAAAGGCCGGGCATATATACTAAATCGTTTTCCATCGAGCGCCCTGTCGTGTAAACTCAGTGCGTTTTCACCCGCGTATTCAAAGAAAAACGGCAACATTGTCGTGTAAACAGCCCCTAAGTCACTACTGGGTCATCTGTTCAGCCCTGCTCTGGTCGGCCCCGTGTAGTTCAAATCAAATCACACTTTATTGTGTAAAATTTGTCTTAGACTCCAGAGCTGTTATAGTCACTGCCTTGGTAACACAACGTAACATAAGTTATTGACTCTTTATAGGGTCAACTCTCCATTCACATACGAATATATATAATCAATTCTGTTTATTTATATAAACAGACGTCATCTCAAGGCGGCATATGTATATATATATATATATATATATATATATATATATATATATATATATATATATATATATATATATATGTGTGTGTGTGTTAGGGGTGTAACGGTATGCAATTTACTCACTTAATTCACTTTTCATACTTTTCGTTTTTGTGTAAAATCTAACTTTACTTGAACTTTATTATTTATACATTTTTAAACAAAATTTTTCTCGGATAGCATAAAAATGTATACAACAAAATCTAAAATAAATAAATAACATACAACAGTTTAAATATTTCCTTTTAGGAAACTGCAACTCCGATACTTTGACTTTCTACCAAAGTGAAGACAATTTGAAATATGAAATTAATATTTTAGACTCCCATACTATGTCAACAGTGGTAACAAATTAATCAGGGGTTGTTGATGTTGCATGAATTATACAGGTGAGGTGGAAGACATTACAGGGCACTGCTGGTCTAAAGGACTGATCACTGCTGCAGAGTTCTTTTTTTCCAGAGGAGCTGCAGTTTCTAACACCGGAGTTCCTCTTGGTTTCATGAGTTCTATTTTTATTTGGCCTTTTATGCGCTTTCTTATACATGAAAACTAAAAATGATATGATAAATAACTTTATTTCAATATTTATGTGGGACACTGTGGTGGGTGGGGGTGGGATGAATGAATGAATGAATGATGCCTTTATTAGTGCCACGATGGGAAAATTCAGTTTCCAGTACACCCCGTTCAAGAACATACAAACTGTGGGTTGCAGCCAGCTTTCGCGGTGCTCAATATGCAGATGAGAAATGGTTACGAGAAGCAACTCTGTAGTTCTCACTCTTAACCCATAGTTAGACAGGACCAGCAGATTCTAAATGCCAATAGTCGGGATGGACGGAGAGGGAGGATGAGCTGCTGAGATCTCGCGAGAGCTGTGCGTAAGTAATATGGCTGGATACTGGGAAAACAAACAAACTCAGGTAAAACAAGCCAATAGATTCGAGCCAAATATAGCAATCGTTTAAAAAAAACTGGACAAGACCAGAGCTACTTGGATGAGTGTTTTGACAACATAGTTATGGGCAAACCACAAAAATCCACTTCTACCATGCCGACAAGCACTCCATCACAGAAACACACCCGTTCTGAAGCCAAATCCTCTTTGATTTGAATTGATAAGAAGCTAGCCAGCCTAGACGCCCGTCTTGACCTGGTTTAGGTTCTCCACAAAGAATTTCAAGATCTGAGGGAGTTTCCATAGTTCAGCCAAGAACAGGTAGCATCACTCGCTGCAGAAAACCAAACGCTGAAATACAATGTAAAGAAACTCACCGATGGGATGACGCAGCTGACTAGAGAAAACAAAAAGATGAAATAAACCATCCTGGATATCCGGGATCCCAGAATAGGCAGGGGAAGACGTTAAAACCACTGTCCGACAATTTCTCACACGTTAGCTGAAATTCCCAAGCGACGTGGTAAAAAACATCACTTTCCTTGGCTTCCACTGGCTGAGAGTTTAGAGGCCCAACAACAGTCGCCCGCGACCAATTGTTGCTAAATCGAGCACTACAAGCAAAAAGAGCAAGTCAGAGGCAGGGGCAGAGAGCTGCATGGAACCAATTTTTTCAGGATGTGTGTGGAGCAAGGACCCAAACGCAGACGCTGAGGAAGTGCAGGATGTTTGTTAAAGGCTGATGGTGGTGATGATGATGATGATGATGGCACGAACGGAGAGGCAGGACGACACACCATGGAGACGAAGAGAGGAACGAGAGAGGAACAAGAAAGAAAAAAGGAAAGAAAAAAGGAAGCACCCTTGCCCTTTCTGAGGGTCAGGCAGCAGCTGAGGAGCTTGGCTGGTCAGCGGAAACGAAGAGAGTCTGGCGGCGCAGATGCCGGCTGAGAAGAGTCTGGAGGCTCGGTGGCCGGCTGAGAAGAGTCTGGAGGCTCGACCGACAGCAATCGGTGGTGAAGAGGCTCCAGCGACAGGGACGGGTCCTCCTCGACCCTGCCTGGGAGCTCTGGCAACGGGGACGGGTCCTCCTCGACCCTCCCTGGGAGCTCTGGCGAAAGGGATGGGTCCTCCCTGACCCTCCCTGGGAGCTACGGGGACGGGTCCTTCATGACCCTCCCCGGGGACTCCAGCGACCCATGGGGGAATGTCGGTCGCTGGAGAGCTGCCGCTGTGACTGCTAGGAACACAGCAGCCACGATGACGGCAGGTTCTGGGACCGGAACTGGGACTGGAACGGGCTCAGAGACTGGGACTGGAACAGGTTCAGAGACTGGGACTGGAACAGGTTCAGAGACTGGGACTGGAACGGGCTCACAGACTGGAACTTTGGCTGACGCTGACTTCAGGACCGAGCTGGCTGAAGCTGAAGCCAGCGGAGAGGTCAGAGCTGGAGCCGAAGGGCTGACGAGAGCTGAGGGACTGGGAGGAGCCGGTCCACTGATCACAGCAGGGAGGACTGGAGGCAGCGGACAGCTCCAACATCCTCCTCGAAGCTGCGGCGAGGCGCTGGGTCTCCCCTGGAGCAGAGGTAAGGCAAGGCAAGGCAATTTTATTTGTATAGCATACTTTCAACAGCAGGGCAATTCAAGGTGCTTTACATGATTTGGTGATTTAAAAGAAACACATAAAAGAAACACACATTATACATGATACACAATAAAGCAAGAGAAAAATAAAAAAAGCAAGAGAGCATGAACACATTTCATACATATAACATCAAGCATTTACTCAAAGGCAATTCTAAACAGATGGGTTTTTAGTCTCGATTTAAAGCAGTTCAGAGTTTCAGCAGCTCTACACTCGTCAGGAAGTCTGTTCCAGATAAGGGGAGCATAGAAACTGAAAGCTGCTTCTCCATGTTTAGTTCTGAGTCTAGGGATGTTTAGTAGGCTAGAGTTGGAGGACCTGAGTGGTCTTGGTGGTTGGTACCATGACAACAGGTCTTCAACATATTTTGGTGCTAAGCCATGTAATGATTTTATAAACTAGTAAAAGTATTTTAAAGTCTATTCTCTGAGCTACAGGGAGCCAGTGTAAGGACTTTAGAACTGGGGTGATGTGCTCTACTTTCCTGGTTCTAGTGAGGACGCGAGCGGCAGCGTTCTGGATCAGCTGCAGCTGTCTGATTGACTTTTTAGGCAGACCTGTCAAGATGCTGTTGCAGTAATCAAGCCGACTAAAGATAAACGCATGGATGAGTTTTTCTAGGTCGTGTTGCAAAATCAGTCCTTTAATCCTAGAAATGTTCTTCAGGTGATAGAACGCTGACCTTGTTATTGCCTTTATGTGACCCTGGAGGTTCAGGTCTGAGTCCATTACTACACCTAGGTTACGAACCTGATCAGTAGTTTCTAGCTGTATTAATTGAAGCTGTGTGCTGACTCTTGATCGTTCCTCCTTGGGTCCAAAAATAATCACTTCAGTTTTGTTTCTATTCAGCTGGAGAAAGTTATGGCACATCCATCCATTTATTTGGTCCATGCATTGATTTAGGGTTTGAATGGGTTCAGAGTCACCTGGTGACATTGTAATGTAGAGCTGAGTGTCATCCGCGTAGTTATGGTAGCTAATGTTATTGGTCGCTATAATCTTGCCTAGTGGGAGCATGTAGATATTAAATAAGAGGGGCCCCAGGATGGAGCCCTGGGGCACCCCACATGTGATTTCTGTTCGTTCTGATGAAAAGTTTCCTATTGAAACATAGAAGTCCCTGTTCTTTAGGTAAGACTCGAACCAGCCAAGTACTGTACCAGAGAGTCCGACCCAGCTCTCCAGTCGTTCCAATAAAATATCATGATCAACAGTGTCAAATGCTGCACTGAGGTCCAACAGAACCAGCACTGTGGTTCTTCCACAGTCTGTATTTATGCGGATGTCATTAAATACTTTGACGAGGACAGTCTCTGTGCTGTGGTGAGCGCGGAAACCAGACTGAAAAGCATCAAAAAGGTTTGTCGTTGTTATGAAGCCATTTAACTGCTGAAACACAGCTTTTTCAATAATCTTACTGATGAATGGGAGATTAGAGATTGGCCTGTAGTTCTGCATTAACGTGTTGTCCAGATTTTTCTTCTTTAGCAGTGGTTTAATAACTGCTGTTTTTAAAGCCTGAGGGAAGACACCTGATAGCAGTGATGAGTTCACTATTTGAACAAGATCAGAACCAATAACAGGAAGAACTTTCTTTAGAAAAGCTGTGGGTAGGATATCAAGACAGCAGGAGGAGGAGCTTAATTGGATAATGATTTTTTCAAGGCTGTTCTGGTTTAATTCGTGGAATTCAGACATTTTCTCTACGTTGTTGTTGATTGGGGATGGCACTGGTTGTGGGTTCGATATTGAGGTACAGATTGACCGTCTAATTGTTAGAATCTTTTCAGGCTGGGGTTGATTTCAGGTAGGCCGTCTTGTCCCCATGAAAAAACTCAAACAACTCCTCTTCCCTGATGTAAGGAGCCCCCGGCGAGCCAGCTGGAGGAGGGACGAAGACAGCAGGGGAGAGAACCGGTGGTGCGTGCAGCGCGGAGATGCAGCCGACGTTGGTAGTCCGTGAAAGAGCGCCGCTTTGCTCCCTGCTCCTGGAAATTCCGGCTCGGCGGGACCGCCGCCTGCGGGCAGATGGTGGAGGCGGAGAGGGCGGACCGGTGATCTCGTCTCACGACTCCTGGCGAACCCTCTCCACCTTGCTCCGCAGAACGGCGAGATCCCAGGCAGAGAAGACACTCCGGAAGTGAGGGAGCACTCCGAGGATCTCCCCAGCCCCGGAGATGTGCACAGGAGGGTGAGGAGAAGGCGCGAGTTTGGTAAGGTTGGCCCAGACATCCTGTCGCAGGGCGCCGATCTCCCGGGCGAGTGCTGGGTCCATTCTTATGGCCGGGTCATTCTTTCAGGATGTGTGTGGAGCAATGACCCAAACCCAGATGCTGAGGAAGTGCAGGATGTTTATTAAAGACTGATGGTGGTGGTGATGATGATGATGGCACGAACGGAGAGGCAGGACGACACACCATGGAGACAAAGACAACAATATGACACAACAATAATAATGATCTGGCGCTGAGTGGAGAGAAGTGACAGGCTTTAAAGGCAGAAGGTAAGGAGGATCAGGTGTGGTTGATTGGAGAGACAGGTGAGGACAATGATGAGGAGGAGTGAATAGGGCAGCGTGACACAATTACAGCATGAACGATCAATATCTGAAAGAGATCCTGGATAAAAGGCGAGTTTTATTCCCAATCAGGAAGAAATATATCAGTGAAAGCGCCAGAGCTACTGTGGGGGTAGATAAACTGTTCCTCAATCGTCACTCCATGGCTTTATTTGGAACAATAACAGGTTAGTCTGAGTCATTTATAACTGGTTAGATAAGAGTTGTTTTATAAGGTATTATAACTTAATGTAAGCACAGCTCTGTAAAGTTGTTTACGTCCTTCGATGTGGGCAGGGTCAGGCCTGTGCACTGGGATATCGGCTTTTTTTCTCCTCTTCTATCACCAAATCTCTTTGTCACTCTTTTTTTTTCTGTCACTCAAATACTCACATAATCTTTTCACAACATATTCATATATCTCTCTCTCCCTCTCACCCCCAACACCTCCCTAACTTTCTTCTATTTTTCTCTTTCGTATATCTCTGCTTCCGAACTTACAATCAGGAAACCACAAGAACTAACTATGATTGCATATCCGTTTCTATGGTGACATGCACTTTCCAACTTTAGTCACACAACTAAGGTTACTTTTGATAAAGCTTATAGTTAGATTGGCTTAGGTCATCCTGAGCTATCTCTGTAGTTATGCTGCTATAGGCTTAGACTGCTGGAGGACAGACTTACCAATTTTCTTCACTCTGCTACTTCCTTTTCTCCTACGACTCTCCAGTTGTATTACAGTACATTCTGTTATTTTGACTGTTAACTTTGTTTTCTCTCAGTGCTTTTCTCTCCATAGAAGATATACCTGGTCTGGTATCCTGCTTGGCTACAATGCCCTGTTGGACGGGGGGCATCGACTGGGATGATGCTCCCAGTAACTGAACATCCACTGTGTCCTGTTATCAACTTTTTACTTTCTGTAACATCGAAAGTTCTCTTATATCAGATCTTCTGTTTCTTCTGTGTTTCTTCTCTGTCTTCTCAAACCCCCAGACGGTCGTGGCAGATGGCCGCTCCTACTGAGCCTGGTTCTGTTGGAGGTTTCTTCCTGTTAAAGGGGAGTTTTTCCTCTCCACCGTCGCTACATGCTTGCTCAGTATGAGGGATTGCTGAAGGATTGCTGTGGTTGGAAAGTCTGCATCAACAGGGCCCAACCTCACGCCAATGACTGACGCAATCTGCTGGGATTCCTTAAATAGGAAACTTTTTAACTGATTGGAATGTTTGTATAAATGTAGTGAAATGACTTCTTGTTTAGTGCCTTGAGATGACATCTGTTGTGAATTGGCGCTATATAAATCAACTGAATTGAATTGAATTAAGGTTTGTCACGTGGAATGTTCATGGGACTGACACTAGAGTGTAGAAAAAGGCAAAAAAACATCTCGCACACTGTAGGGCTCCAATTTGCAGTCGATTTATTTTGACTCAGAGAGGTGTTACGTTTTGAGCAAAGGCTCTTCGTCAGACATCATAATAGTGATGGACGCCATCTTAAATAGTCTGTGATATGGGTCACGTGATGGTATGTGCAACAGGAAATAAACATTACAAACAATCAACAGAGTTCTACTGGAATCTTCCTCAGGAAACTGTTATCGAGTGCTTAAAAAAGCCTCCCTAGAAATGTATAACAATGACCCCAAAAAGTCTCTAAATACATGATCGCATATATATATCCGCACATGCACGTACAAATGCATATGTACGAGCAAATACACACGCCCACATATATATATATATATATATATATATATATATATATATATATATATATATATATATATATATACATATACATACATACATACACTTATACAGCTATCTATATATACAAAACACAAATACATGGAGACCTGGTGTTATAATCCATGTTTATCACTATAGTTTTCTGAGCATAAATAAGATAAACACGTGTCAGAAAAAACCTACGTCAAGTGGGATATAATACATATAGTCACATACGTAGGATGGTGCATTATACATACAATCAGTCTCAAATTTCAAGACAGGTACAGTACCAATATAAGATATCTTAAAAGACTTCATGTTGCCACAGTTAGCACACTGGCAACAAAGACAAATTACAAATGAGGGAACCGACACTCAATGAGAGATCCAGACAGTCTAAAGGCAATAAATGCCGTCATTAGTAAGAATGTACTATTGAGGTCCAATGAACCAGGGATATAAAAAACACACCGATTACTTATTTTACATTGTGAGGACATTTATAGAAAAAGGCGGATGTCTATTTCTTCATTTAAGCCCCTTGGAGACATGGTATCTTGTTGATGTCGCCACCCCTTCTAGGCATACACACTTGTTCAATCCCGATGTAGCTCAATGATGCAACATTATGTTTGTGTTGGCTAAAATGGTTTGCTACAGGACTCTTTTGGTCAGAATTTCTAATCGCACATCTGTGTTCAGAGATTCTATTTTTAAAAGGTCTAGAAGTTTTACTAACATATGCAAGTCCACAGGGGCATTTAAGCATATATATAACATTCTTAGTTTTACAAGATATCACACCTTTTACAGAATACTCTTTTCCAGTGCGCGGATGATGGAAAGTCCTGGTTTTCCTTGTCAAATTACACTGCTGACAATTGCCACACTTGTAGTTCCCTGCTTCTACAGGGGGGAGGAATGATGGGGGGGATTTGAAGGGCTAGGATTGTCTGCCCTCACCAATATGTTCCTTAGGTTAGGTGGTCTTTTGAAGACAAGTCGAGGGGGGGTTTTAAATGTGTCTTTCAGAGAAGGGTCAGTCAAAATGATATGCCAATGTTCATATATGATGGAGGACATCTTCTTGGCAAGGGGGGAGTAAGGAGTAACACAGCTGATCCTGTCATTTTCTGTTTTAGTTCTTGTTGTGTATAAACAGTCACTGTGTTAAATTGCAGAAACGTGCAGAAGCCTCAGCCACCCACTTTTTTTTGTAGCCTCTCTGTAAAAACCTGAGCTCCAAATACAGCTTTTGTTTATTGAACTCAGAGTCTGAACTGTATATACGGCACATCCGGTTCATCTGTGCGACTGGTAGGCTTTTTTTCAAGGATGTAGGATGGTAGGATTGACCATGTAGCAGGGAATTCCGGTCAGTTGGTTTCCTATATAATGAGGTGCTAAATTGATGACAATTTTTAGTGATGAGAATGTCCAAGAATTTCATTTTAAGCAAGTCGTGTGCCAGGGTAAATGTTAAATGTCTGTTCTGTAGGTTGATGAAATTCAGGAAAGCACTAAGATCATTTTCAGTTGAGGTCCAGATGAAAAACACATTGTCTATGTAGCTTCTGTATGTTGAAATATGTTGTAGGAAGGGGTTCCTAGATGGATTCAGCACCACTTCTTCCTCGAACAGGCCAACGTATAGGGAGGCAATGCTGGGGAACATTTTGGATCCCATGCTCACTCCAGATATCTGTAGAAAAAATTTATTGTCAAACATGAAGTAGTTTGTTGTCAACACAATCTCTAGCAGTTTGATGATGCAGTCTGTAGTAGGTGTGGTCCTGTCAGCTCTTGACAGGAAGAGTTCAGCTGCCCTCAGCCCCCCTTGAATAGGGACATTAGTATATAAAGACTAAATGTCCATTGTGACCAAGATGCAATGTTCTTTCTTAATTTTTGTGTTATTGATGAGTTTAATAAAGTCTATAGAGTCTTTAACGAACGCAGGCAAAGCTGTGACACATGGTTGAAGAAAGTGATCCACAAAGGCAGAAATCTTTTCTGTAAGCTAGCCTATGGCAGCCACAATGGGTCTACATGGAGGAGTGGCAGTGTATGTTTTATGTATCTTTGGCAGAGTATAAAAAACAGGTGTCACAGGTGAATTGACCAGCATAAAAGCGTATTCCTGTTTCTTAATATGGCGTTCTTCCAGAAGATCTTTTAAACAGCCATGTACCAATGAGATGTATTCTGCTGTGGGATTTCCATGCAGTCTACAATAAAAAGTCTCATTATTAAGCTGTCTCAAAACTTCTTGTGTGTACATATCTCTGTCCAAAATGACTATTGCACCTCCTTTGTCTGCACTTTGGATAATGATAGATTTATCCTTTTTGAGAGTCTGCAATTCTTTTTATTTTGTTTTAGTGAGATTGTTTCTCACCTTATATTGTCTTTTTTGTCCCAAAAGGGTAGAAATATCTCTCTCTACTAATCTACAATAAGTATCAATAGAGGAGTTTCTGTGAGATGGAGGTATTAAGGTAGATTTACCTCTGAATGGAGCATGTATTCTCTGACCGGGAGGGGCCGCAGTATCTGGAAGTGGGGTGGAAGGTTCCTCAGGCTCTATGTTGTTGGAGGCAGTGGTGCCGCCGGTGTTATGAAGAATAACACAAGTCAAATTGTTAGCCCTCAAGTTGTCTTTGAAGAATTCTTTCAAGCGTAATGTACGAAAAAATCTTTGAAAATCCACAAAAACCTCAAAATCTTTACAATATATTGTTGGACAAAATGACCGTCCCATATTTAAGATGGAGATGCAAGATTCTGATAACGGCTTACTTGAACGATTAATGACGTTCATCTCTTCCACTTGCTGTTGCGGGTATTGTATGGCTTCCACACAAAGTTTCCTCCCCCTCCTGCATTTCTTATGTTGGGGGGTCGAGTAGTGTGACGACGTTCCTGGGTGTGTTGAGTGGGGCCTAAACAAGTAGTTTGCTGGAAAGAGCTGGAATCTGTTGAATCCATATCAAGAGAGGAGGTGGAGGTGGTCAAATGATGGTATTTCTGTCGAGGCCTCCTCCCAGGTGGCCTGTGCTCGTCCTTCTTAGGTGTCGTGTTAGTATTGAGTAGCCATTTGTACACAATACCTTGTTCATAGTCTCTTGTATCTCGGTCAAACTTTTTCTTTTTGAACGTTGATACTTCTTCCTGTAATTGTTTAATTTTCTGGTCGCATGTTAGAATTAGCTGAGTAGTTTCCTCTTTGTTAGATGATTCCGTTAACAGCTGCGTTTTAACTTTACTCATTTCCTCCTTTGTTTTCTCCACTTTTCATCAGACGGAGTCCACGGGGAATCCTCCTAACCCGTAGATAGTCCAAAAGGGTGACCACGTGTAGGAACTGCCGCACCTCTTTAGTTTGTAATTTGTAGAGGGTGTTAAAAACTTCCTGGCCTCTGGACCTCATCGTGACATCATGGAACAGTGAGTCTTTAAGCATAATCCGGGAGTAGTCTTCCTCTGTGAACTCAAAAGTTCTGGACCAAAAGAGTCCTGTAGCAAACCATTTTAGCCAACACAAACATAATGTTGCATCATTGAGCTACATCGGGGGCGTGTGTATTTGCTCATATATATGCATTTGTACGTGCATGTGCGGATATATATATGCGCTCATGTATTTAGAGACTTTTTGGGGTCATTGTTATATATTTTTGGGGAGGCTTTTTTAAGCACTCGATAACAGTTTCCTGAGGAAGATTCCAGTAGAACTCTGTTGATTGTTTTGTAATGTTTATTTCCTGTTGCACATACCATCACGTCACCCATATCACAGACTATTTAAGATGGCGTCCATCACTATTATGATGTCTGACGAAGAGCCTTTGCTCAAAACATAACACCTCTCTGAGTCAAAATAAATCGACTGCAAATTGGAGCCCTACAGTGTGCGAGATTTTTTTTGGCCTTTTTCTACATGATTCTTACTTTCGACTCAACCTGCCCAATATTTTTGGGGAACGGATGTGCGTGTGGATCTTCTTCTACTGACACTAGAGTGAAAATAATTAAGATATTTAACCAGCTTAAAAGATTTAAGGCAGATGTTGTCTTATTACAATAAGCTAAATAAATCTACCTCTGCTGCAGAGGCTTTTAAATCACCTGAGTTTCCTAATGTGTTTTCTGGATGCTATAACTCTAGACAAAGGGGAGCAGCAATATTAATAAATAAACAAGTTATTTTTCAGTATTAGATCAAAGCTACAGGTCCAGAGGGTAGATATATAACAATAAAACAATACATAACCAAAAGTTATGCATTGTCAGTATATATGGCCCATATATTGATTACCCCTCATTTTTTTATTCCTTCTTCTCTGCACTTTCTGAACACTTGGATTGCTCACTTCTTCTTGGGAGCGACCTCAACTTTGGTTTAAATGAAGAAATAGACAGGCTCAGTACAGCAGGGACTCTGCGCAGCTGGCAATCTATAGATATAGTTAAGCAGTACATGAGCGATTATGGACTTTGCGATGCATGGCGATCTCTTCACCCCAATGATAGGAGATATACTTTTTTCCTCAAATGTCCACCAATGTTATTCTCAACTGGATAATTTTTAGTCAGCAGCTCACTGTTGACTGACATTTCAGACACTGAGAGAGATCCTATAGCTGTTAGCGATCATGCTCCTGTTTCCTTAACTCTGGTAAATAAGAAAGAAATTCCACAAAGCAAAAATTGAAGATTCAATACATCACTGCTTAAGGATGAAGATTTTATTAAAGCTGCAGAGTATTTGAGTGAGAGCAATTTTTTGAATCCGACGTACCAAGGCCCCTCCACTTCCCTCCCTCCAGCCCTACCGCAGGAGTTGTGCACGCGCATCACCTGTGGCGATACAGCGAGACAAAGAAGTAAGCAGCAAGCGCTATTGAGCACCACCCGATTATACTTTTGCTATGGACATTTCAGAGGTGAGCAACTAGTGCATGACTGATGCTCTCTTACAATATGACGACTGTAAACGGGAAGACACGGAGCGGTCAGGTTCTCATGTTTGTGCGATCCGCATGCAAGTTGATTGATGGCCGACAATGCGGAAACTCGAATTCTATTGGCTAAAAAAATTTGGCGCTCAGTGTGAAATGCATAGGGGTCTACGCGAGGAAGGTGGGATTAAGAAAAATAACAAGTGTTGTGGAGCACTAGCCTTTATCACAGTATTGAACCCCACTATAATTTTGAAGATTTATAAAACTTTGATACATAAATATATTCTACGGACTGCAGATTTAAGTATTTCAAAAACGAGTGGGCTTCATATTTGGAGTATAATGACCTCCCTGGTACGTCACCATCCATTCTCTAGGAGGCAGGAAAAGCTGTGCTTCGAGGTAAAATAATCTAATTCTCGTCAAATAAATAGAAAATAGAAAAGAAACATATTCAGGAGTTAGAAGAAACTACTAAATCATTAGAAGCCTCCCTGGATGTGGAGAGACTGGGCAAAATCCATAAAGCAAAGCTAGAATTAAATGAAATTTTTAATAAACAGACCCAGTTCTTAATTCAAAGACTTTAGATGGAAAACTTTGAACAGGGTAATAAAACAGGTGGCTAACCAGCTCAAAATAAATTAATAAAAACCCGACAATATCTGCTGCGAGGAACCAGACCAGGAATACAGTATATGATACTGAAAGAATAAACAACACCTTTGAAACATTTTACAAGGCTTTATACTTACTTGAGATAAACCCATCAGATCATGAAATTGAATAATTTCTGGATAAAAAAACACTTCCTAAATTATCGGATAGTCAAGCAATGGCCCTGGATCCACCACTAACAGCACCATAACTCCTGGAGGCCCTTCAAAGAATGCCCAATAAAAAGGCTCCAGGCCCAGATAGATTTCCAGCAGAGTTCTATAAGGAATTCTGGAAAATTCTGGCACCAACATTCCAAAGAATGTTGCAGGAAACCAAGGAAAATTGCAGACTTCCACCAAATATGAATTCTGCCTACATTAGTCTTAAACTAAAATCAGGTAAAGACCCTGTGTTTCCTACTAGCTATCATGCCATATCCCTCATTAATGTTGATCTTAAAATAATCTGCAAAGCCCTCACAAAAATGTTAAAGAAAATAACTCCTCTTATAATACATCCTGACCAAACTGGTTTTGAAAAAGGGAGACAGTCATCCACAAATTCACGTATATTAATAGATTTAATAGATTATTCTTTCTATAAAAACATTGAAACCAATATATTATCTTTAGATGCAGAAAAAGCATTTGATAGAGTTAATTGGAAATTCTTATTTGCAACCTTACATAAATTTGGCATTGGAAATTCTTTTATAAATTGGTTGAAAATATTATACAGATCACTAACAGCATGTATCAGAACTAATCAGTGTGTGATTTGTGAAAAAAGCAGAGGGGGTATTTTTTTTATTCATGAAAATAACAACAGGTTTGTGAAAATGTGAAAAACAAAATTATTGTTGACATTAAAAAATTAAGATAAGATCAAATAAAATAAAATGATTATAATTAAAGATAAAAATTCACTTGATTTATCCAGTCATAGCAGGTGAGATTATTTTTTCCCCGTGGCATCAGCAGCACCTTGTCCACCCTCTCAGACCCACAACTCTGCATATTTTTCTGTGGGGAAGAAATTCACCTCTGGAATCCAGCTAGGGTCAAGTGAAGAAAAACTTTTCAGGTGTAAGAATCCCTACCCTCAGTTTATTAAACTGTGCCCACAGATTTGGGGTCCTGCAGGAAAGTATAGATATTTGAGTCATTGTAGCCGGGGACATGTCCCCGGTAATATTTATCAATAACAGTTTTGTCCCCACCACTTAAAAACCTGATGTTTTTTGTTGTTGTTTTTGTTTTTGAACAGTGTAATCCACCAACGCAATTTTCATATATTCAGTATCCTCTTTAATGCAAGGTGCTCTAATTATGCTGCGCTACCAGCTCCATGCTTCCCAGAGGCAAGACGGACATACACTGTGCAGTTTTTGGACCATTTCCACAAATTATGCGATCGGTTTGTCTTCAAAGCCATATAAAAACAAATATTACATTTGTTGTGCATGGAGTTGAAACAAACCTGGTCACTAGTGAGATTAAGTATATCTTAGTCGTTTTATTTACAAGTTAAAGGAAAAATACCCTTTCTTCAGTTTAAAGCTCTGAAAAGGTCCAGCACGATGCCCAAATCAGTGCACACATAAAACGTGCGTATGGTGTACGTATGTGCGTACGTGCGCTGATTTGCGTTTTATAAAATTGAGGGTACATATGAACCTCAAAATTATTTCTGCACCTGACCCCTCCCCGGCTCCGTGCTGAGATGAAGGGAAGATTGTTGAGTGTTTTTTATCATGCTATTCCTCTAGTCTGTCAAACGGATTCTGCAGGATTCTGGGTTGATTGTGCAGAATCCCGTCTTGAACTCTGCTGCGGAGACGGAGCGTGTAAACTGCAACTGCAGCCATTAATTTGTGAAGGTGTTCGCCTATGTTGTTAGTCCTTCAGCAGAAGCACAGGGGTTGCAGAATTCACAGGAACAAAACACGCCCCCGAGAGATAAGAAATTAATGACCAGAGGGGGTGCCATCACAAGCAGAAAGGGGGGAAATCCCCCCCCATCCCCCCCAGCAAATTTCACCCTGGGACTAATAACCAAACATCATCTAGATTTTATCTTCAGAGAGGTACAAGGCAGGGATGTCCACTCTCTCCCTCCCTGTTTGCTATTTTTATTGAACCACTAGCAGCAGTAATCAGACACACTAATAACATTAAAGGCATAATATGCAATAACATAGAGCATAAAATCAGTCTTTATGCAGATGATGTATTACTTTTTCTCCAGCATTCACAAACCTCTCTCTCATGTAATCGGGTTCATGAACTCTTACTTAAGATTTTCAGATTATTCTATAAATTGGTTAAAATCTACGGCTCTCGTAATGTCTGAAATGTAACATTCCACCATCTCCCTAAGTTTGCTTGCTAGAAAATTTAAATGATATCACCGTGGACACAAAGTGTTGTGCCGCAGATAGGTAGGATATGAATAAATATGAATAATTGCCTAGGGCAATTATTAATGAGATTAATAATTTTATGTAAAAATTACCAAGTGGGGGAACATATAGCCAAATTGTTCAGTCTCAGTTTATGTTTATGATTACCAGCCTGATAAGGCTGAGATAATTAAACAATAGATTAAGGAATAAGTTCTTACGCTGTGGACATTAATTGTACGCATCACTCCAAGTAATCCCAGACAACTTCTCTTTAAGATAAGAGGACTTTATTCAGAAAATAGAAAATTCCATCTATTCTAAAGCATGCAAAAATTACTACAGATCTTAGACAACAATAATAGGTGAACATTAAACACAATTAACATGAAATGAATCAGTGAGACAGCTGAGGTTCGGGTCAGAGAAGGAAGGGGTGGCCCTCACTCCAGGGGGCCCAAGTCACAGATAGCCTGTAGGACAAAAAGTCATAAATCTCAGCTCTGTGCCAAGATGGAGAACAGCACATGGAGTCTAAGAAAGAGTCATAAAACTAGCTTTGGCTAAAGGAGCACATGGGGGAAGCGTCCATGTGGTAGGCCTCTGCTTTAGCAACAGACAACTAAGACCAGCTAACGCAGGCCGGACTGAGCCCGACTCTGCCGACGGAGTGATCAGGGAGCGAGAAAGAGAGATTGAGAGAAAAGAGAGGAAGAAAAAAAAAGAAAGAAAGGTGGGATCTGCTCAGGATAAAACAAACAGTTTCAAACACAGCAATTACAGCTCCAACTTATCCATGCGGCGAAGCAAAAATGAGCAAACAAGTACAGCGCTTAAAGACACTTTAAACCAACAATGAACAAGATTTAACTCGTTAAAACTCTATTTTCTCTATTTATCTCTGCCCAGACACAATATTAGTATAAATGAACCGGTTCAGTCCTACTTTGCTTTGAAGGAGGTCCAGTCCACTAGGAGGAAAGCGAATTGTGTCCGTAGTTGAGCAAGAAAAGGAAGAGTTATAAAAAAAAAACTTGTACAGGATTTAAGGACCGTGTGGCCCAAAGGCAGGCTGGGCCTGCAGGTCGACGTCTAACAAACTGTCTTGGAACAGTTCTTATATCACGCACCCTGGTTACGCGAACGGGTTTGAGCACTTCGAAGCTTTGAAATGAGTTCTTCCCAGTCCAGCGGGTCAGAACATAAGAGAATCTTCACCGGTGAGATGTCCTCTGTTGAGCCTTAGTTTCTCTCTGAAACTTCTGGCTTGAGAACAGTTTGGAAATGGGCGCGACTACTTTTATAGCCCATTTGGCCGTGATGTCATCGCTGATGTCACCATGGGTGGTCACGGACCAATAGGAGTGTGTTGGGGGTCACTGCTAGGATTGCTGGGAAATGTGGTCTTCCAACAGTCCGTTCAGTTCATCTTATGAGAAATGCAATCACAACAAAAGTCAGTTCTAATGGTTCACATTGCCTTATGCATCGCTACGAAAACTATCCTCCTGAACTGGAAAAATAAACAGGGTCTTAATATTAATCAGTATCGAAATCTCTTGTTGGACCACATTGGTCTTGAGACGGCCTCTTGCTCCATATCTGATCAATCTCTCTGGGCTCCATTGATCGGCTTCATCACCTAGTAGGGGTGGGGGGCACTTGGTTTTGTCGTTTGGGATACTGTTGCTGATGTGGGGGTTCTTGGGGTTGGGGCGTCTGGAAGGGGAAGGATCCCTGGGGAAGGGATCACTGGGCAGATGGGGAGCTGGAAGTCGTGGCCCCAACCTGGGGTGGGGCTTTGGTGGCTTTGGGTGGTGACTCCTGATGGCTGCATGCTGTGCCTTAGGGGGGTTGCACTGACGGACATGGGTTACTGGCCTGCTGGCCGTGCTGCGCCTGGGTAGGGTCTGGGGTGGGCCTGGGGGTTCGGGGCTCTGGGGCGCCGCGCTCCCTAGCTGAGGTCCTGGCTGGGGTCAGCCGGCGTGGGGTCTCTGTTGCCGGTGCCGGCCTGTGGGGGTCAGGGCCGGCCGGTGGCCGGCATGTGCGGCCGCTTCTCTCTTTTTCTCTGGGCCGATTGTCATCGCCGGTCCATGTATGGCGTCTCGCCTTGTTTGCTGGTTGGGGTGTCTGGCTGCTGGTCACGGCGGATGGGTGGAATTTCTGGGCTTGATCAGTCTTTTTTCGCACTGGGTCTTGGTCTTTGTGCGCTGCGGGACGCTGGGGTCGGCCGTTTGGCCGGGTTCGGTCGGATTCGCCGGTGGACTGGCCGGGTAGTGGGGCGTGCAGGGCAGGTGGGTGGGGCGCTGGGTTTGTTCGCTTGCCGGGCCATTGAACAGCAGTGGTTGCTCCGCAAGGGAATGGGGCTGGTGGATGTCGGCCTGGTGGGTCGGCTGCCTGGGGCATCGGTTTGCTCCTGGTCTGGGCAGGTACATCGCCGGGGTTTGGGCTGCGGGGACCTCTGGTGCGCGGGTGGCGCTAGGGGCCTCCTTTGCTGGCGGGGAAGCTGTTGCTATCTAGCGACAGGTGCTCTCCCCCTACGAGGGCACTTGGACGGGGGGGAGGGGTGTGCGGGAGGAGGGTGGATCCCTGTGAACAGCGGTGCCTATTGGGGTCAGTGGGGTGAGCTGGCTCCCTGGGAAGGCATTTTGTTTCCCAGTCCTTCCCTCCCCGAACACCTCTGTCCACCCGCTCCATCACTTTACCCCTCATATAGGGTTTTGTGGCATGGGCACATCACTGGGGTGCGAGGAGGGGTTTCCATTCTCGCTATCCCTTGGCGGCCTGGGTCCCAATTTTAATTTACAACTTAGACACTCCCACTTATAACATTTTCATGAGACAAACATGTAGGGACTTTGGGGTGGGTACACTTTTTGGCATCCAGAGGGGGAGCTGTTCAATCAGCTTCACCTCTGGTGCCGGTGCCCACTGTTAAACTGCATATAGACACTGAGGGCTCGGGGTGGGGGTTGGGGGATGTGTGGCTGCCTTCCCCACATCCCACCCCTCTGTTTTAAAAGCACATTATAACAACACGCATCAACACCATACTCGAGCGGGAGGATGGAGGCTAGGGGGCTTTTCACACCCCTGTTTGCTATGGGCCATCAGGGGTTGGGGTCCGGAGGAGGAGCAGGTGGTCTGGTCGGGGTCCTAGGCTGTTGGCATTGGCGGGTTGGACCGGCCCTGGCCTTTGTTGGATGCTTGGTCTCAGCGCTCTGCGTTGCGTGGGATCAGGACTCGGGGGCTGGTACAACTTGGTGTCCAGGTGCTGGCTGAGCTTGGCCAGGGGATGCCATCCGTCCGCTGCGGCTATTGGTGGGGCGCCCCGACGTGGGGCAGGGGTGGGGCGCTGGGTTGTTGGCGGTGAGGAAACATATGCACCAGCATGCTCACACAAACACATAGGTTTGGGATCCTCGGTGTTTACAGATATATTCTTGGGCTGAGGTTATCATTACTAGATCTTGATTAATCAGTACCATGAGTTTTTCTGTGACATTGTTGTTGTATTTTTATATCCATTTTTGTGTGATGTGGCTGTGTAGTTCTTAGTTCACAATGTTTGGTTTGTTTTGTCGATGTTCCTTTTTTTATTTTTTTATTTTTTTTCCTCTCTCTGCCTTCCTGTGGGTATGGAGGCAGACTTCGAGGTTTTCCAATGTTTTCTTTGTTCCCCCTCCTCTCTTGTATTTTCAACTCACCCTCTCTCTTTACTTTTTTTCCAACCTCTCTTCTTCATCTTCATTCTTTCTTCCCCTTAATTTTCCATCTCCGTGTCCATAACATCAGGAAATAAAACCCACAGCAATTCATAATAAAGATTTTACACACATTTATATCAAGTGGAGGACTATAGCAAAAGCTGTAGTGCTCCGCTTGTGAAAGTAAAGCTGTTGGACTTCTACTTGGTACTCAGACACCAATTCCGAGCTCCACACTGCCAAACAGGACACGTAAAAATTTTTTTATATATTATATATATATATATATATTATATATATATATATATATATATATATATATATATATATATATATATATATATATATATATATATATATATATATATATATATATACATACGATTCTCCCAATCAAGTGTTATTTCCAGAATCCCATTAATACACAACTGCAGTCAGGGATTATTACTTATTTAGGTATCAATTAGGGGTGCACCGATCCCACTTTCTCAGTCCCGATACCAATGCCTGAGCGTTGTGTATCTGTCAATACCCGATACCGATCCGATACTATTGTTGAATTAATCATAAACTGTATACACTCTACCTTATACCTTACTTGAAGAGACTAAAGGTACCAGACGTTACTAACTAAACATAACTAAGACTTCTTTTTCCTTTTTTTTACCCAGCTCCTTTTGTTTTGCTGAGGTGCAGGAATTCAGCGTGCTCCTTAGCATAGTTTTTCTGGATTACCTTGATTAAAGTGGTAGTATTGTACTTTGCAGTAATACCACCTCCCCTCGAAACATTTACTTTGCAGACATTGCATACAGCCGACGAACTAGTGGGAGTGGCAAGCATGAAATATCTCCAACCAGCTGACCCTTTGGCTCGCTCTATGTTGCTTCTAGCATGCGACACATGTGAGGCTGACGCATTAAATTTGTTCTGCGACGAAAAAAAAAAAAAAACCTGGATCGGCCAGTGGATCTGTAAATTTTTCCGATCCCCAATCCAGCTATTTTGTCAGTATCGTGGCCGATATACGATCCTAATTTTAAAAAAAGTGGAATATGATCTTGCTAGGTGGAAATCCCTACCCATATCACATATGGGAAGGGTTGCTTCAATAAAAATGATGGTTTTGCCTAGAATCAATTATTTATTCTCAATGATCCCAAGCAAACCATCAATGGAGTGGTTTAAATTTCTGGACTCTTCTGTCTCTAAATTCTATGAAAAGATATACCCCTACGTATTGGCATGAAATCACTGCAAAAGACCAAAGATAAAGGAGGTTAAGACCTACTGAACTTTCATCATTATTTCTTAGCCAACAGGCTCCAATACATCTCAAGATGGTTAAAACATAGCTACCTAGATGAGTCCTTGATAGACGTAGAACAGACATTATGCAATAAGATAACATTTTCAGACATACCATTTATTAGCTCAAATATAAAATGACATGAATGCTTTAAAAGCAGAAATATCAGCTCCTCTCTGACAGCATGATGGGAGTTTCTAAAAATGACAGTGCCATGGAGACGAACACCCATTTGGAATAACCCCGACATCCTACAAAAAAATGTATGATACATTTTCCAGACTGGAGGTGTAAAGGAATTGAATACCTGGAACATATATTTGAAGGAACAGATTTGATCACATTCAATACATTAATTACAAAATATAGAATTTACAAAAATAATTTTTTTGAATATCAACAAATTAAATCTATTATAAAATGTACATTTAGGCTCAATACAGTTGAGTTACAAATGCCAGCAAGAGTTTTAGAGTTTTTCAATCTCAACTCCCCCAAATTGCTATCAAAATATACAGGACATTATCTACATTAGTTGATATCAATATGCCTTCCTATTTCAAAATGGGAGGTGGATCTATCAGTCAGCTTGGACCAAAACTTCTGGTCTCAGGTATGTTTAAAACCCTTTAAAATAACAAAAAATCCCAATTTAAAATTAATACAATACAAAATCCTTCCTAGAGTACACTATACAGGTCAATGAATGTTCAGGATAGGTTTTACGTCGTCTAATACCTGCTTACAATGCACATGCAATATACCGGATAATTATATCTGTGCGCTTTGGTTCTGTCCACCTGTTCAGAGTTTCTGGTGCCAGATATGTGAAGACTTATCAAAGTGTCTGAAATATAATATTCCACCTTCTCCCTCAGTTTGCTTGCTGGGAAGCTTAGATGGTGTCTCCATGAGCACAAAGTTAGTTCAAATGGTTTACATTACCTTATGCATCACTAAGAAAACTCCTGAACTGGAAAATAAAAATGCTCTTACTATTAATCAATATCAACATCTCTTGTTGGACCACATTGGTCTTGAGACAGCCTCCATATCTGATCAATCTCTTTGGGTTCCTTTAATAATAAAGTAATAATAATAATAATAATAAAAATAATAAACTTTATTTATAAAGCGCTTTTCATACAGAAAAATACAGTTCACAGAGCTTTACAGAATAATAATTACCCCCCAACCCCCACAAGTTTAAGCATGAACACAATAATACTACCCTCCCCCCAATCCTATCCCCATGTGCGGACACACTCAGGAGCAACATTAAAAGGGCATTAAAATAGAAAATAAGATGGACACTGGGCCAAGTACAGATGAGCCAGGTTAGGTAAGGAAATGCCATCCAGGGAGCCATCTGCACCGGCAGCAGTGGATCAACAGCAGCAGCCGAGGCACTGACCCAGGGCGTCCAGAGTAAAGGAGGCCAGGATCGTGACCTCCACCCAAGCACCACCTGGAGAGCACCCAGGCAGCCACAGCAGACCACCGCTCCAGAGGCCGAAGGCTCCCACAGGGGAAACACTGGAAATACTTTGATCGGCTCCATCACCTAGTAGGGGTGGGGGGCCTTTGGTTTGGGTGTATGGGACATTGTTGCCGATGTGCGGATTTTAAATCACAACTAAAAACGTATCTGTTTAGAGCTGCCTTTGAGTAATGTTTTGATGTATCATGTTTTGTGTATGCTTCTTGCTGTTTTTACTTTATATGCGTCGTAATGTCTTGATGTATGTGTGTAAGCTTCTTGCTTTATTGCTGGTTTTACTTTATATGCTTTGTCTGTGTTTTACTGCTATTTTTATTTGACCTCTTAATCATGTAAAGCACCTTGAACCACCTTGTTGTTGAAAGTCTGCAATACAAATAAAATTGCCTTGCCTTGCCTTCCTCGGAACAGAAAAAGCAGGTGTAGATTCAGTGCGCTTTAAAGCCGGCCAGTGTTCATCAAACTGTGAATGGGGTGTTCTACCCGTTAAGCGCATTTTGGCTGAGGGAGTAGCGTTGTTCTGTGGTTTTTGTGCGAGATTGATGGACCGAGATAACACTGGGCTGCCAGTTTCTTCCTCCATGCGTGTAGTCATCGGTAAAGTTGTCTAATTTCCACATCCAACTTCGTCTCTATTTTTTCCATTCTCTGAAGCAGTTTCTCAAAGTCCTCATCTGAGCAAAACTCAATTTTGGTAATCCACAGTCCTTCAAAAAGTAATCTCAAGAAAAAATAGATCCGGTCTAAGACAGTAACTCCAGAGGCTGGGTGTATAAAGTAACTAAGAAAAAACCTAAAGCTTGTCTCACTCTACCAGAAACCTAAATATTGATTTAATCCAAACTAGAAAGGCTATTACCAAAAGCTCTTACTCTAACAGAAGCCTTTATTTGGAGACCAGAAAGGCTAATACCAAAAATATTCACTGTAACAGAAGCCCTTTATTACCAAACCAGAAACGCTATTACCAAAAAGTGCATACTCTGGCCAAAGTCTTTATTTCACTTCTGTCCAAATCAGAAAGGCTAAAACCAAAAGTGCTCATCTAACCAAAGCTTTGTGTAAAAAATCAAAAGGTCTAACCAAAACGGCATAAATTATTTAATTTCCAATCCAGACTATGCATAAATCCAACTGCTTGATTTCCAATTTTTACGAGACAAAACATAAGAACTCAGCTCTCCGATTTAGTGGAAAAGCAGACACGCAAACAACAAAACAGTTCACCACTCGAGAGCCTCTGTAAATTTTAGGAAGGATCAAACTTCAAAATCCCCTCGGGGTTGATCCGGCACTAGAGACCAAGTCCTCCCACTCCCAAAACTGCCGGACGTTTCAGAGGCTGAGCGCTGTCACTCCCAGCCCTCCCAGCCAGCCCCTATCCTCTCATTGGGATCTTTTATGGATCTTTTTTCCATTTCCTTAATTTTCCATTTTTATGTGTTTTTCATTCAATTCAATTCAGTTTATTTATATACCGCCAATTCACAACATATGTCATCTCAAGGCACTTAACAAGAAGTCATTTCAATACATTTATACAAACATTCCAATCAGTTAAAAAGTTTCCTATTTAATCCCAGCAGATTGCGTCAGTCATTAGCGTGAGGTTGGGCCCCGTTGATGCAGACTTTCTAACCACAGCAATCCTTCAGCAATCCCTCATACTGAGCAAGCATGTAGCGATGGTGGATAGGAAAAACTCCCCTTTAACAGGAAGAAACCTCCAACAGAACCTGGCTCAGGAGGAGCGGCCATCTGCCACGACCGTCTGGGGGTTTGAGAAGACAGAGCAAAGACACAGGAGGAACACAAGATCTAAGAGTACTTTCTATGTTACAGAAAGTAAAAAGTTGATAACATGACACGGTGGATGTTCAGTTACTGGGAGGATCATCCCAGTCGATGCCCCCATTCCAACAGGGCATTGCAGTCAAGCAGGATACCAGACCAGGTATATCTTCTATGGAGAAAAAAGCACTGAAAGAAAAAAAAGTTAACAGTCGAAATAACAGAATGTACCGTAATACAACTGGAGAGTAGTAGTAGAAAAGGAAGTAGCAGAGTGAAGAAACACAGCTATTGTTTATTCTTGTTTTTGTCTGTCCAATTTTCCACACTCTTGTTTTGTCATTTATGTGAAGAATCTGTGGTGTGTCTTTAACCTGCCAAAATAACTGACTGATTAATAAACAACATGAACCTCATTGAGTTTCAGGTGTTTGTTCACAGAAAACATGCATAAGGACCTGTGAAAATGTGTGTTTCTTCTCATGGCAAAAGTCACACAATGGTTGTGCACATATTTCTGAGGGCGCAGCACTAGGGTGACCATATTTTGATTTCTAAAAAAGAGGACACTTGGCACAGTCCTGAAACACTGTCATGACTGTGACCAGACTTTGGATTTTAACATATTTAAAGCATGCATTCTCCATGTGGTTAGAATGAACAGTTTAATAAGAAACTTCAAATGGGCTTTCACAAGTCCAAAAATGACTTTAAAATCTCTAGAAATTAATTAATAATAGAAATAATTACTCTTCTGAATTAGAAAATGTACCAGAATCAGTAATAGTTCGCTTTACTGGACTAAAAATAAACAAAAATCTGAAATAACATTCTGAGAAAACAGGTATTATTTTCTTTTCAATGTAATAATAAAATTAAAAAGCAGCAGTCTCAAAAACCCAATAATGCCTGCTCCATTTTTTTGATTTTATCTTCATCCTTCTCAGTCAGTTTATAGATACATTATTATTATAGATTTTGTTTCCATGTAGATCTACTGGATCTTTGCCACTTTTGTCACACACAGAAACACATATGCCAGCTATGCCAGCTCTGTTTGTCTGTAAAGCTACACTTGCGCTTTAATATCTTGTAAACAGTCGTAGCAGCACGGCCAAGGGCAAAGTGGTGCAACGCATCACAGCCCGCTTTCTGTTAGTCTATGAAACTGTTCAGAACCATCCACGAAAGCATCTATCATTCTAAAAGGAAATGTGTCATATTGCATGCATCGCACCAGTCACTTTAAGTATGCTTATTAGTGCCCTTAAAAACGATGAAAACCAGGACATTTTCATCCATCTATGAAATTCCCACAGATGCCCTGGATAGCACGTGAAAAGTGGCCATGTCCAGGAAAAACAGGACGTTTGGTCACCCTACGCAGCATATGGTGGCAAGCCGTTCACCGCCACTTTGTTATGTCAGAAATCTGTGGTCCATCGTTTGGTCTCTACTTTGGGATCCGAAAAACACATAATCTCCATGATTGCTCCCCTCGGACTGTTGTCTGCTTACCCGAGTGACTGTAGCAGCTTTTGAAAAAGTTAAACGAGTTGTAGGCCTGCTCTTAAACTACAAATGCGCCTCGAGTCACGTGACCGTTCATACAGTGAAGTCAATTTATGTCGCAACTCTGAGTATCTTGAAGGCTCTGGCTGCGTATCCGACGTGTGCCGTCACATTGGTGTATTTCACTCTGGCCTAATGACAGTAAAAGCTCTGGCCTGGGCCAAAGCTCAGATATGGCATTACCCCATCTTAGGGCACGGTCACACCTACGTTCTACCCGGGACAGAGCAGCAGTTTCCTGATCCCCCCCCCCCCCACACACACTTTTTCCGGGCCGAAGCGCGGATCCTCAGCCCACCTCTGGAGGTGGGCCAGGGCGCAATTAGGTTTCAGCGCGATTGAGGTCATTGTCATGCAAATTGGGTCTTTAGATGTTGCAGCAGAGTGGTGCGTTATCGACATGGCTGGTGTGACCGCAGGCCGTCTTTTTTAACCCGGTTGTGCTTAACCGATTCACCCAGGTGTGACTACAGCCTTACTTGCAATATTTGGTGTGTGTACCAGTAGTATAGAATACGTATTAAATACGAAGGAACCCCTCAATCTTGTAGCTTTCTCAACAACTTCCCGTGTTTAATCCGGTCAAAGGCTTTAGAGGCATCCAGGAAGCACATGAACATGGTGGAATTATGTTTTCTATAGCTACTGACACCCTCTTTCGGAGCATAGACACACATGTCAGTGCCAAGTTTACTTTTGAAGACAAATTGCGACAGTGTGGACATTGAGTCCCAACCAAAAAAACACACACTGTTCTCCATGACTGGTATATATTATATGTATCTTGGTCCCAATAACATTCTCTCCGGTCCAGCTCTCACAGAAGATGTAACTTCCCTCCTTACACAATTGGAATACTTCCGCAAGTTTGTCTCTGAACATATGATTTAAGCTCTGACAAAAAACACAAATGACGATCAAAGTTGAACAGCCAGCTGCATTTTAGGCCAGCTCTATAGTCTATGCGATTTGTGGGATAATGTGTGTAGTATAAACATTAGTGCAAAACAAAAGGTTGAGCAATAATAATGCTAATTCCCTGGTCGAAGGCATGCAATGAATACCTGCAACTGCAAACATCTTACAAAAGGCTTAGTTTTTCCTCTTTATATGTCGATTTACAGTAAATAAATTGTGAAAAAAAAATTGACAGGAGTTATTAGCTACAATAATTTAACTCCAGATAAAACAGTCGACAGCGAATCCCCAGTAGCTAGGTCTGTTATAATTTAACTTCTTAAATCACATTTAGGTATTAATCACATGTATGTCACTCTTGGTTCTATGAATTATGTGAAATTCCACACACCGCCAGAGGTGGCACTTTAAATCTGGCGGTGTGTACTGTATTCTGAGAGAGAAGCGCCATCTCCTAGTCATGTTCTGTATTTCATTGAGTGGGAGGAGTTCCAGTAAAAACTGGTTGGTGAGGGTCACTCCAGTCGCTGGAACTCTGCTGGGAGTCTGCTGGCAGCTGAATGGCAGCCAGCAGGGATGGGAACTTCGAGACAGGTTGATGTTGCCTTTTTTCTCACTAACATGAAGAATTGTTTTTCCATATTGGATTATAAGAACAAAATTGATCATAACTGATAATACGGTATTTTCTTGTATGTATTCCATCAATTTTCTTAAAATAATCCTCACAATTAATTGGACAGGGCTCTACATACTGTATCAGTATAATCTGGCAGCAGCTGGGGCTCCCTCTGTCCTTACACCATGTCTAAGTATGAAATAGCTGTAACAACATGACAAAGGATGACAAAACAGATAAGGGAAGTCATCAGGTATGTTAATCTGAAGGCTGATTTCATGTCTAGAAGAAGCTTATATCTCACAAAGAAGGGGTGCGACACTGGGTTGTGTTTGAAGAGAAAAGTGAGGTGTGGAAAGAAATGTGCTTGAAACAGATGAAGCACAGCTAAAGTTACATCCTGCTGTCTAACCCCATCACCCTTCTCTTGGCTTTATAAATAATGCAGCGTGCAAAGCTGCCCCGAAGTAGTGAAGGCTTTGTTAATGGGTGTACTAATTGCAATAAACAGGAGCTGTGTTTGAGTCCTGCAACAGGCGCAGCACTCCTAATTAGGCTGCCTCAGCCTCATTAGGGACAATAAGAAGACAAAGGAAGAAGTAGGGAAATGTGCAGAGAGAATTAAGGAACACAGAGAGAGAAACATAACAAAAAAGGGGGTGTCAGAATAAAAAAGCCAAAGGAGATTGGACACAGGAGATTGTTAGAGTGCTCTATAAGGGCAAGCTTCAATCATGAAAAATATATTTTTTAAGCACTTTGGAGAAGATGAGCTGCAAATGAAAATATGTAACATTGTTATATTATTAAAAAGACAGAAAGATAAAAATCAATGTCCAATGGAACAAGTAAGAGAATCTGACAGTAAAACAACTATTAATTATGGATTCCACAAATCTGGCCTTTTTGGATGAAAAAAGTCATTGTTCACAGAAAGCCAGAAAGTAAAAACAGCAATAAAGCAAGAAGCACACACAGATTCAAAGCATTACAAAGTATATAATGTAAAAACAGCAGTAAAACAAGAAGAATACACAAAACATGATACAACAAAGCATTACTCAAAGGCAACTCTAAACCAATAGGTTTTTAGCTGTGATTTAAAAGAACTCAGTGTTTCAGAAGCTGTGCAGTTTTCTGGAAGTTTGTTCCAGATTAGAGGATCATAGAAACTGAAAGCTACTTCTCCATGTTTGGTTCGGATTCTTGGGATGTTGAGTAGAATGGAATTAGAGGACCTGAGTGGTCTGGGGGGTTGGTATAGTAACAGCAGGTCTTCAATATATTTTGGTGCTAAGCCATTCAATAATATATAAACTAGTAGAAGTATTTTGAAGTCTATTCTCTGAGCTACATGGAGCCAGTGTAAGGACTTTAGAACTGGGATGATGTGCTCTACTTTCCTGGTTCTAGTGAGGACACGAGCAGCAGCGTTCTGGATCAGCTGCAGCTGTCTAATTGACTTTTTAGGCAGACCTGTGAAGATGCTGTTGCAGTAATCAATCCGACTAAAGATAAACGCATGTATACGTTTTTCGAGGTCATTAGTCCTTTAATTCTAGAAATGTTCTTCAGGTGATATAAGGCTGACCTTGTTATTCCCTTTATGTGACCCTGGAGGTTCAGATCTGAGTCCATAACTACACCTAGATTTCTGGCTTGATCAGTGGTTTCTATCTGTATTAACTGGAGCTGTGTGCTGACTGTTGATCTTTCCTCTTTAGGTCCAAAAGTAATTACTTCTGTTTTGTTTCTGTTCAATTGGCAGACTTTATGACACATCCATCCATTGATTTGCTCGATCCATGTGCTTAGCGTTTGTATGGGTTCAAAGTCACCTGGTGACATCATAATGTAGAGCTGAGTATCATCTGCATAATTATGGTAGCTAATCTTATTGGTTGTTATAATCTGGGCTAGTGGGAGCATGTAGATATAAAATAAGAGGGGCCCCAGGATGGAGCCCTGGGGCACCCCACATGTGATTTCTGGTTGATCTGATGAAAGGTTTCTTATTGAAACAAAGAAGTCACTGTTCTTTAGGTAAGACTCGAAGCAGCCAAGTACTGTACCAGAGAGTCCAACCTAGCTCTCCAGTTGTTCCAATAATATATCACGATCAACAGTGTCAAATGCTGCACTAAGATCCAACAGAACCAGTACTGTGGTTCTACCACAGTCTGTATTTATGCGGTTGTCATTGAAAACTTTGACGAGGGCAGTCTCGGTGCTGTGGTGAGCACGGAAACCAGACTGAAAAACATCAAAGCGGTTTGTCATTGTTAGGAAGCTATTTAACTGCTGAAACAGCTTTTTCAATAAACTTACTGATGAATGGAAGATTAGTAATTGGCCTGTTTTTAAAGCCTGGGGGAAGAGGCCTGACAGGAGGGATGAGTTAACTATTTGAATCAGTTCAGACCCAATGACCCAATATTTTCTTTAGGAAAGCTGTGGGTAGGATATCAAGACAACAAGAGGAGCTTACTTAGTTTATGATTTCTTCTAGGTTCTTTTGGTTTATTTCATGAAATTCTGTGTTATTTGGGTATGACATTGGTGGTCGGTTTGGTGCTGCGGTACAGACCGACCGTCTAATTATTAGAATCTTTTCAGTGAAAAAGTTTGCAAATTCATTACAGGCCCTGGTAGAATTTAGCCATTTTCTCTCGGCTCTTCGACACTCCCTTTTTTCACTACGTAGCAGTGGATCACTTATCCACGGAGACTTCTATCTACCTGAGACTACTTTCACTTTAGTCAGAGTAATGGAATCAGTGATGTCTGAGATTTTCATGAGGAAATTATCTCCTCGCTTGTTTACTGAGTTGGAGTTGGGAGATGAGGGGGATGTGGTGGAAGGGTAAATACTTTTAAATGGTTCAACAGAACTGTCCCCGAGATAATGCTTTTTTTACAGTTATCTCACTGTGGCTAGATATTTTAGCAGATATCGTACTTTCAAAGAAAATAAAGAAATGGTCAGATAATGCAATATCAATTACCGAGATGTCAGATATAGTTAAACCTTTGCTGATAATTAAGTCCAGACTGTGTCCTTTATTGTGTGTTGGTTGACATGCTGGGTCAGGCCGAAGTTGTGAATAGTGTCACTTAATGTTTTTGCTAGTCTATCCTGGGGATTGTCAGTATGTATGTTGAAGTCCCCCACAATGATTAATTGGTCATAATCTATACATATTCCGGAAAGAAGGTCGCTGAAATCATTAAAGAAGTTAGAGTTATGTTTTGGGGGTTTATATAAACTTAGAAATATAGATTTTTTAGGCTCATTTATCTGGGTGGCTAGATATTCAAAAGAGTCAAATGTGCCCAGGGATAGCTTTTTAAAGTTCATTGAGTTGTGAAAGATTGTGGCTTCACCACCTCTCTGTGTTTCCTGTTCTCGCTTAAGAAATTGTAATTTGGAGGAGTAGATTCTATCAATACAGATGTTTCATTATTTCTATCTAGCCATGTTTCTGATAAAAAAGGGCATGTATTTTATGTTCAGTGATGAATTCATTGATTAGGAGTGACTTTCCTGATAGAGACCTAATATTTAATAAAGCAATCTTAAGTGATTTAATAATCGGTAGCTGAACCTTCTGACAGGTGATCAATTTGAGATTTGTTTTATTATAAGTGTGTTTGGCTTTATTATTTTGTTTTCTCTTGCTAATAATAACTTCTATGATCTTTTTGGGGGTGGCTTCTGAAAGACGGTGGGAGTGGGATTACTGTCCGGTTCCCTTGCACATCAGATGTCCGTGATTACCAGTTCAGGCATGGGCAGAGTACATCCAGTGTTAGTCCCAGAAGGCTGATGTAGTCCAAGTTTTGGGGTTAGTTGTGATCCAATTCTAATTTATGCTATCAGTTTGTCTGAGAAATCTCTAAAAGGAGGGTCATTAGGTATCGATGAGTCTGATGACATTGGAATACTTGCTGGAAGTGTTTGTTCTCTGTCAGGCTGTACAGCTGTCTAGGATGAAGCAATCTTCAGTTTGTCTGTGTCGGGAAATGTTTGTTTTCTGGAAGTATCAACAGGCTGTGCTCCAAGGTCAGTTCTTGGGTGTTTATTCAGATAACAGAAAATATTTGAGGTCAACAGTCTCAGTCCAGCTCTGTTACGATAACGATCATTTGACTTGAACAAGTGTTTTGCACATCCAAATATTTTAAAGTTATTAATAAATGGGATCGATTTTTCAACAGTTTGTCTCTTCAATCATTTATGGAGCATGCAAAGTCGACTGTACTTTTCATCATTCCCTTCAGGGATTGGTCCGCTGATAAAGATGTTTATGTTAAGTCCACCAAGTCTCTGTAGCAGATCAGCAAAGTCTGATTTGAGAACTTCAGATTGCTTTTTGGCTACATCAGTTGATCCTGCATGGATTACAAGCTTTTCCAGGTTAGGATGTTGCTCCAAAATCGTCTGGATTTTTTCTGATATTTCTCTTACTGGGTTCTTGGGGCAGCTGATAACGCTAGTGTTCTGGCTACAAACATTTTCAGCACCATTAATAGAGCCGTCATGTATGATGAGAACTTTTGGTGGTGGTGGTGGTGGTGTGGGTGGTGGGGGGGTTCTTACTTTGTTATGTGTCTGCTTCTTGTGGATGAATTTCTCCTGGTGGCCTTTACTGGTCCCAGGGGCTGTGTTGTCTTTCGGGGAACTGAGGGATGCAAATCTGTTTCTCAGCTGGATTCCAGGGGGAGTGATATCTACTGCTCTGGGTTGTGGTTTCTTTCGTTTCTTTTTCCTGGGAGCAGAGAAAGCAGGTGTAGATTCAGTGCGCTTTAAAGCTGGCCAGTCTACGTCGAATTGGGAATGGGGTGTTCTACCCGTTAAAGGCCTTTTGGCTGGAGGAGTGTTTCTGTGGCTTTTATGCGAGACTGTTGGACCGAGAGGCTGCCAGGTTCTTCCTCCCTGCGTGTAGTCACCGGTAAAGTTGTCTCATTTCCGTATCCAGTGTTTAGATTTAAATTAATCTGAAGATGGTGTAGCTTCCTCTAGATTGTTTCAATTCTCTGGAGCAGTTTCTCAAAATCCTCAGCTGAGCAAAACGTCATTTTGGTAATCCACAGTCCTTCAGAAAGTAATCCAAAAAAGAGATCTGGTCAAATAAAGTGACTCCAGAGGCTGGGTGTATAAAGTAACTAAGAAAAAAGCCAAGAAAAGCTAAGAAATGAAAATAAGAAAAGATAATAAAACAAACATGTGGAAGAAGAGTCTCTGCTCAGATGTGACTAAAACGTGACTTTTGGCTTGCATGCAAAATACAATGTGTGGTAGAAAATAATCAGGCATCTCACCCTAAACAGAACACCCATCCATCCTTTATCTACACCTGTCCATCCTGTTGGGACTCATTTTTCACGAATGAACTAAACAGGCCGCATTTCCCAGCATTCCTAGTGCTGCCCTCAACACTCTCTCATTGGTCTGTCGCCAATGATGACATCACTGAGTTTATTTAACCGGTGCAGGTATGTTGCACACCGCCTTTCCTCTCCGACTGTGGACTTGATTGGAGGTGCAAATCCCTAGCGAAAATTTCCCCTTTTTGTTCTATACCTGCGGGACCAGGGAAGAACTCTTCTCAAATTTTCGAAGTGCTTTCTGTCCAGCTATCTGGCGTTCTTTGAGTGCAACCAGGAAAGCTTGCTGGTTGCAAGGACTGTTCCAAGGCAGTCCTTGAATAAGACGGGCCCAGGCTGAGTTGCAGTTTGGTGGCCTGCAACGGAATCATGATTCCAAAAAGACCTTGTCGTCATTTTTGCCCACCTTTTGACACTTTTCCCTCTTTCTCCCTGTGTGGACTCGCGTGTTTGCCAAAGTAGGGCCAATCCTGTTTCATTTATTTCTACTCTTAAGTGTTTGGGCAGTAAGATAGGTCAGAATGACTTAGAGATCATTCGTTGTTGGTTTATTGTGTAAACTTTGAAACCACTATTTGCTGATTTAGCGTCGCACACGCTGGTATTGAGCTATTTATTTGCTGTGTGTTTGATACTGGTTCTTATCCCAAAAAGGATTCACTGTTTATTTCTTGATCTCTCTCCTTTCGTTCTCCCCACACTCTAGCGCAGTGCCGTGTTCGATCCGGCACTCCATACTTACAGCTGGACCGCATGGCTTCCATTGTTAGCCAAGGCTAATTTTATGGTCCTTTGTTCTCCGCACCACTTCTTTTGTTAGCCAAAGCTAATTTTATTGCCCTTTGCCCCATGCGGTCCTTTGTTAGTGCCTTAGCTTTGCAGCAATCGCGCCAGCTGATAACAACCTAAGTCCCTTCCCCAGCAACCCAAACACACACACACACGTGCACACACACACACATGCACACACACACCCACACACACACACAAGTCTGAATTTCTACCCATATTAGGACTTTATATTGACTTCTATTAATTTTAATAGTTGCATTTATGCCTAACCCAAACCCTTAACCTAACCATTACCAGTTTATTCCTAACACTAACCTTAACCAAAACATAATTCACACCATACCTCTAAACCTATGCTTATTTTATTGTATTTTTATTTGTTCCGTTCCAATTTTATCAATTTTTCTAAAGTCAGTAGTACTAGTTGTATGCGGTAGGGGAAGTTGGAATTTTTTACGAAATGTGTTGGCTGTATAGTTGATCGATTTTCTTAATAAATTCCCGGTTATGATTTTAAAGAGACGTTTTCTGTGATTACTTGGTGTGAGCATACAATTATTGTCCACAGCGTTTGGAATTATACTTTTCAGAAGAGACTGGGTGTCTTGTATAATTGCTTCTCAAAGCTGGTGCCCCTATCTTTGATTGGTAGATAAAAGCCTGAATTTCATAAATAGTTATATTAATATTAAATTATTGATCATAATTATTGATGCTTATTTCAACCAGACATGTATTGCAAACCGTGTGTCACCTACAATCCTCTGAAGGGTTGAGGGGGTCTGGTGCCTATCCCTAAACACAACATCCCCACTATAAAGCATGGTGATGGCAGCACCATGCTGTTGGGGGATATATTTCCTCAGCTCAGTTGGGGAGGCTTGTCAGAGATGATGGGAAGCTAGATGAAGCTAGATATGGGACAGTACTACAAGAAGACCTTTTAGTATCTGTGAAAGACTTGAGACCAGGACAAAGGTTTTCCTTCCAGGAGGACAACACCCCTGATCATACAGCCAGAGTATATTTGTCTGTATTTTGTATCATTTAAGTTTCAGACTTTTTTGCATTAAATCCTGTCCAAATATAACACATGCCTGTTCCTTGGAGAAAGTGATGCAGGAAAGAGTTTTGCTGCAGCTACAGTCACAGCAAAAACAATCTCAACGTAGAACACGGGGAAATCATTACACTCTGAGGGAAAAGGAGTGGAGGTGTAATGGCAGAAAATACCTCAGGGTTTCCATAATAAAGAAGACTGAATCCCAGAAGGCGTTTAAGTGTTTAATACAAACATGCTTTGGCCAAGACATGAAGGGGGCAGAGATTACTCATGCATCCCCCTACCCAACCTTTCTGACTAACAGCTTAAATAGTATTCAGCAATCACTGTTTATCTCTGCAGAAGTCTTCTCCAACCTTCACGCCCAGCCTCTACACAGCTACTCCATGCGAGTCTGATAGCGAGGCATGAAGCAGCACATCCGAGGCTAGACTGTTATCTTGCTGCCTCGGCATCTGTCTCTCTGGTGTCCTGACACATCTTTATCATAACATTAAGCTGGAACAATAACTTTGTCATCTTGCCCTAGATGCATTCACCAGACAAGGAATATATACTTAAATCCTAATTACATAAGAATTTTCCACCACATCAGCAATCACTGTTTATCTCTGCAGACGTCTTCTCCAACCTTCACGCCCAGCCTCTACACAGCTCCTCCATGCGAGTCTGATAGCGAGGCATGAAGCAGCACATCCGAGGCTAGACTGTTATCTTGCTGCCTCGGCATCTGTCTCTCTGGTGTCCTGACACATCTTTATCATAACATTAAGCTGGAACAATAACTTTGTCATCTTGCCCTAGATGCATTCACTAGACAAGGAATATATACTTAAATCCTAATTACATAAGAATTTTCCACCACAGAGGCTCTACTCAACCATAGAGAAAACAGAGGCTAAAGTTCAAAACAGTAAGGAAATAAGGTCCACTCACTCAAGAAGGTTCTCAAAATCTTGAGGAAGACTGACTGTTAGATCATTGGCAGCATGTTCAAGCAGGGCATCAGCATCAACCAGAACCAGTATGGCAGCAGCGAAAGCAAGATTAGCCATTGCTGAAAAGGAGATGAGCATGAATTTAGAAAAGACCCATCGAGAAGCAGCTCTCGACGTGATAAATCTCCAAAAAGAAGCTGATAATGCAATGGCTAAAGCAGATGTAATGGAGTCAGCCGTAGCTCAATTTGACAAAGAGGATTCAAAGAAGGAGCTGATATTTTAACCTCTACAAGCAACCACAGAGCAAAAAGTAAATGAATACAAAAACAAATACATTTACACTGACCTGACTCAAGACAATATATTTCAACATGATAATATAAAATATGAGAATGAACAATCCAAACAACCAGTAATGTACACTTGTACACATGTATATTTTAGGGGGCTGGGCAGTAAATCTACCCCTTCAGTCTCCCAGAACTTGCCCGGCATCCCTGAGTTTAGCATTCCAGTGCTTATCAGCAGCAGGAAACATAAACCGTTAACCAAACCTTCTCATATTAAACAAAATCTCAAATTGATAACCTCTCAGAAGGTTCAGCTGCCCATCATCACAAAACTAAAGTTAGTTTTATTAAACATTAGATCTCTATCCGGGAATTCTTTTCTTATCAATGACTTCATAACTGAGCATAATTTAAACGCCCATTTTTTATCAGAAACTTGGCTAGATGAAAATAATGAAACATCTGCATCGATAGAATCTACTCCTCCAAATTACAATTTCTTAAGCGAGAGCAGGAAACACAGATGAGGGAGAGGTGTAGCCACCATTTTTCACAATTGAATGAAATTCAGGTAAAACTTGGCACATTGAAATTTTTTTGAATTTCTTTTGAATGCCTAGCCACCCAGATAAATGAGCCTAACAAAACTTTATTTCTAAGTTTATATAAACCACCAAAACTTAACTCTAACTTCTTTAGTGATTTCAATGACCTTCTTTCTGTAATATGTATCGACTATGACCAACTAATCATTGTGGGGGATTTTAACATCCATACTGACAACCCCAAAGATAGACAAGCAAAAACATTAGATGATACTCTCCACAACTTCGGACTGATCCAGCATGTCAAACAACCAACACACAATAAAGGACACAGTCTGGACCTAATTATCAGTAAAGGTTTAAATATTTCCAACATCTCGGTAATTAATATTGCATTATCTGACCATTTCTGTACTTTCTTTGAAAGTACCATCTCTGCTAAATTATAAAGCCACAGTAAGACCACTATAAAAAAGCGTTTTCTAGGTGACAGCTCAGTTGAAACTTTTAAACGTATTTACCCTTCCACCACATCCCCCTCATCTCCCAACTCAAACTCAGTAAATAAGCTGGTAGATAATTTCCTTGTGAAAATCTCAGACATCATGGATTCTATTGCTCCAACTAAAGTGAAAGCAGTCTCAGGTAGAAAGAAGTCTCCGTGGGCAAGTAATCCACTGGTACGTACTGAAAAAAGAAAGTGTCGACGAGCCGAGAGAAAAAGGCGGAAAACTCGACTCCAGGTTCACTGTGAGATCTACAAAGAGAGACTGAATAGATATCAGCTAACTATAAAAGATGCTAGGGAATCGTTCTTTTCTGAAATCATCAACAGAATCATTTATAATGCACGGACTCTATTTACAACAGTGGTAAGACTAACTAATCCTTTAGTGACAGTAGCCCCTGAACTAAATTATACCAGGGCCTGCAATGAATTATCCAGCTTTTTCACTGAAAAGATTCTAACAATTAGACAGTCAATCTGTACCTCAATACTGAACCCACAACCAGTGCCATCCCCAATCAACAACAATGTGGAGAAAATGTCTGAATTCCACGAATTAAACCAAAACAGCCTTGAAAAAATCATTATCCAATTAAGCTCATGCTATGTTGAAATCCTACCCACAGCTTTTCTAAAGAAAGTTCTTCCTGTTATTGGGTCTGATCTTGTTTAAATAGTGAACTCATCCCTGCTATTAGGTGTCTTCCCTCAGGCTTTTAAAACAGCAGTTATTAAACCACTACTAAAGAAGAAGAATCTGGACAACACGTTAATGCAGAACTACAGGCCAATCTCTAATCTTCCATTCAACAGTAAGATTATTGAAAAAGCTGTGTTTCAGCACTTAAATAGCTTCATAACAATGACAAACCGTTTTGATGCTTTTCAGTCTGGTTTCCGTGCTCACCACAGCACCGAGACTGTCCTCGTCAAAGTATTTAATGACATCCGCATAAATACAGACTGTGGTAGAACCACAGTGCTGGTTCTGTTGGACCTCAGTGCAGCATTTGACACTGTTGATCATGATATTTTATTGGAACGACTGGGGAGCTGGGTCAGACTCTCTGGTACAGTACTTGGCTGGTTCGAGTCTTACCTAAAGAACAGAGACTTCTTTGTTTCAATAGGAAACTTTTCATCAGAACGAACAGAAATCACATGTGGGGTGCCCCAGGGCTCCATCTTAGGGCCCCTTCTATTTAATATCTACATGCTCCCACTAGGCAAGATTATAGCAACCAATAAGATTAGCTACCATAACTACGCGGAGACACTCAGCTTTACATTACAATGTCACCAGGTGACTCTGAACCCATTCAAACCCTAAATCAATGCATTGACCAAATAAATGGATGGATGTGCCATAACTTTCTCCAGCTGAATAGAAACAAAACTGAATTAATTATTTTTGGACCCAAAGAGGAACAATCAAGAGTCAGCACACAGCTCCAATTAATACTGCTAGGAACTACTGATCAGGCATGAAACCTAGGTGTAGTAATGGACTCAGACCTGACCCTCCAGGGTCACATAAAGGCAATAACAAGGTCAGCCTTCTATCACCTGAAGAACATTTCTAGAATTAAAGGACTGATGCTGCAACAGGACCTAGAAAAACTCATCCATGCGTTTATCTTTAGTCGGATTGATTACTGCAACAGCATCTTCTGCCTAAAAAGTCAGTCAGACAGCTGCAGCTGATCAGAACGCTGCTGCTCGTGTTCCTCACTAGAACCAGAAAAGTAGAGCACATCACCCCAGTTCTAAAGTCCTTACACTGGCTCCCTGTAGCTCAGAGAATAGACTTCAAAATACTTCTACTAGTTTATAAATCATTACATGGCTTAGCACCAAAATATGTTGAAGACCTGTTGTCATGGTACCAACCACCAAGACCACTCAGGTCCTCCAACTCTAGCCTACTAAACATCCCTAGACTCAGAACTAAACATGGAGAAGCAGCTTTCAGTTTCTATGCTCCCCTAATCTGGAACAGACTTCCTGACGAGGGCAGATCTGCTGAAACTCTGAACTGCTTTAAATCGGAACAGAAACAAGGCTGTTTTGGTTTAATTTGTAGAATTCAGACATTTTTATCTAATACGTTATACAAAAAAGTCCATCTTACTGAATCAAACACCTTCTCTGCATCCAATCCCATTAACATAGCTTGGGTCTTGTTTTGCTGGACATACCACATAATATGTAGCGTTCTCCTCAAGCTGTCTTGGGTCTGTCTCTCATGGATAAATCCAGTCTGGTCCAGATGGATAAGCGACGGCAAAAGTTTTTCAATTCTCCTAGCCAATATTGACATATAAATATTATAATCCAGATTTAACAGTGAAATGGGTCGATATTGTTTACAATCTACTGAATCCTTGCCTTCCTTTGGTATTACCGAGATTATTGCTTGCTTCCATGGGGGGGGGTCTCTCCCTTTTTTAATGCTCCATTACTTATCTGGCACAATTTTGTAATCAACTGTTCCTCCGAACCTGGGCTCTTATGTGGTTTGAGTCTTGATATTGCTGCCTTGACTTCTATTTCAGTGATATCTGCAGTCAATGCCTTGTTTTGTTGTTGTGTAATTGTGGGAAGATTTAGAGAGTCAAGAAAACTCTTCATCTCGTCCTCATTATCTAGTTCTGGTTGTGAATATAATTCCCTATGGTAATTTTCAAAACTTTGTTGAATTTTTTCTGATCTATGCTGTATTTTCTAAGTCTTAGAGCATCTTATCTTATTAAAAGTGGCGTCTGCCTGTTGTTTCCTCAGTTTATATAACAATTTCATTGCCTTATTACCTGGCTCATAGTACCCCTGTTTTAGAAATACCAGTTTCTTTTTAACCTCTTCTGTGATTATGCCAACTATCTCAATTTGCAGTTGTTTAATTTTAATCTATACTTTTTTGGTCCCTGGTTTAGATGATGGTCTTTTTGTAATTCTTTGAGTCTGGTGTTTAGAGAATTGAGCCTCTCCTCTAAAATTATTCTCCCCCTCAGGACTGCCTTAAATGCTTCCCACACCATAGGGAGAGACACTTCTCCATTATTGTTTTCTTTAAAATAGTTATCGATTGCCTTTTTTAGCTCTTCTTTTACCTGAGGGTTGTTCAGTAAACTTAAGTTCAATTTCCATAGTGTAGATCAACTGTCATTACTATTGGTGCATGATCTGACACATCAATTGTTCCAATATCACATGACCAAATTCTCAATCGTTCTCTCTTAAATGCAAAGAAATAGTCAAACCTTGATAAAGTAGATTGAGGTGCAGAGAAGTAAGTGTAGTCACAGCCTGTTGGATTAAACTCTCTCCAAACGTCTACTATGCCAATTTCTTTCATTACTGAATTTATTTTATTAATCATGGGTTTATTATGTCCTAAATTGGGGGTGGAAGATTCCATTATTGATAATCTAACATTCATATCTCCTCCACATAGAAGCACACCCTGAGTTTCCGCAGACATCATATCAAACATTTTTTTTAAATAAAAGGTCCAATCACTCCCAGGAGGGGCATATATGCTAAACAAAGTTACCACCAGCCCTTTAATCCTTCCTGTTATCATTACCTATCGGCCTTCCTTGTCTTTTTTCTCGGAAATGTGTTCATATTGGACTTGATTTGAAATAAGAATGGCAGACCCTCTTCTATGTCCTGATTTATAGGATGAATAAAATACATGTTTTAAGCCTCCTCTTCTCAGGTTTGCATGTTCAGTTTCAGATAAGTGCGTTTCCTGCAGGAATGCTACTTGAGCAGCACCCTCCCTTCTCAGTTTTGACAGTATCTTGCCTCTCTTAATAGGGTTAGTTAATCCATTTACATTGAAGGAGAACACTTTCAACGTATTACTTGCCAGTGGCAGTATCATTACTAAGATTTGTTTTCCAGTTTTTAGATGGAGTTTGTGTGACTTCTCTATTTCTGCTTTGAACTCCAGCAAACACATGAACAGGACAACAACCAATAAGATTTAGAACTCTTATGAACTAAGGGTTTCCAAAGGTGGGGATAAAAGAAAAAAACTGTGTGAGATGTTTAAGTTCGGCGCTGGAGAGGGAAAACCTCTCTCCTGCGAGAGGGCCCTCATTTGTAATGGATTCAGCCAAAGTCTCATTGTGCCCCCGACATATTGATCATCCTAAATTAGGCTCTTTGAAAACTGAATTATGTCAAAAAAGGGAGGCCTCTTCCAAACATAAGCCTAAAATATCAAAATATTTGAATTACTGCTTTAAACATTCTTTCTGAGCTTTTGCCTCGTCTTTCACTTGTTTATTTGACAACACAGAGGTGAGGAGTGAGTTTCTGCTTCTCAGAGACAGTTGAACAATGTCCGGGAATAGAACAATAACGTCCCGATCTAGTCGAACTCCTTTTAAACAATACTTGCGTGATCATTTTCTACTCGGCAGTATCTTAACTTCTCTACTCCGGATCCCAGATGAATCTCCAGAGCTTGTCTTTGACCGTCGGTTCCCGGTGCGGTCACGTCTGTCACTCACTGAGCCGGACATCCCCCGGATCCGATCCAGCAGCATCTCGGGTGGTTTCAGCACTGTGACTGGCAGCCCCTTCTCTGCCATATCCTTCGTTGCTTCCTCGGGTGTATTGTAGGTGTGCGTCCCTTCCGTGTAAAAATCTCTCAGTCTGGCCGGGAAGGGTGTCTGAAAGGAGATCCCCTTTTCCTTCAGAACCCTCTTAGCTTCCATATACTGTTGCCTTTTCTTCAACACCCTCGGCGCATAGTCATTGTCCAAATTAATTTGTTTATTTTCCCACATGAAGCCCTTTTTCTGCCACGCTGTTTGTAAAATTCACTCTTTTGTCTTGTAGCTCAGAAATATAAGAATTATGGATCTCGGAGGGACTCCTTCTCTCGGTACGGGTCCGGATTGGATTTTCCCTCCTGGTCGTCCTGTATTTCCTCCAGGTATGTTTGAAGTTTTATTAGCTCCTCTGTCACTTCTTCTAGTGACTGCATTCTCTCCTCCGTGTTTGAAACACGGTCTTCTACTTCGTTGAGTCTCTTTTTGGTTTTGCTGATTTCTTCTTTGATTTCCTGGAGTTGTTGCTTATTATATTGTTGGAAATCTTTTATCTCGGATGGTTTTCAGATTGTCATCCATGTTAGCTTCGTCTTCCTCTCCGTTAGCGGGCGATCTACAGCTAGCTGGAGAGGACTCCGGACTCTGTTCTCCGTGTGTTTCGGTATTCTGTGCAAATTCCCCAAGTTTGGCTTTGCTCTGCCTATCTCGTAATGAGGTCTTGCCCTTAACCATGTCTTTCCGTGAGTTTCATATCGAGTTTGTCGAGTTAGTGGGCACTTAAATCCTAATAGTCGGGAGAGATTTTCTCTTAAGCTGCCATTTTAGCTGCCGCTAAACCGGAAACCCGATGTCTGAGATTTTCGCAAGGAAATTATCTACCCGCTTGATTACTGAGTGTCATGGTTCCTCAGGGAGACTCTGGTGCTAGCACAACTCACGCTCAGAAAACCGTTCTTTTTAAAATGGTTTAGTTATTTAACAGGTGTACTGCCTCAGGGAGGGCAGCAAAGGGGGATCGGCAGGGAGCAGCGACTCTGGAAGGAGGTGAGTGACAGGTGAGTCTTGGGTTGCAGGTTTCAGGTCAATGTGTTTTCTCAGGAGGAAGGGAACGGTGAACTTACGTGGATCCGGGGGGGAGGTGAGTTTGGAGAGGTAAGTGAGGCTGTGCAGATGCAGTTGGAAAACCAAGTGAGAGATGAGCCCTTTGATCCCTTCTTTCCTTGTCGGGCAGGCTCGAGGGTGGACGGACAGGTGAGCGAGGTGGGATTGATTGGAGAGGTTCAGAGTGGGAGTCTGGGGAACGACACCCACAGGGAAACAACTTGGAGGAGCAGACGCCATGATCAGGTGGAAGACAACGAGGGAGGCTTGGAAACCAGCACGGAGGCCTGTTGGTAGGGAAACTTGGAAGACACAGGAGCTGCAGGGAGGAACAACGAAGAGGTAGGGTTCAATACTTTTTCTAAGATCAGAGTACACAGGTGAGAGCCTAGTTACCGCTAGGTAAAGGTTAACCATCCGGCGTCTGCTTCAGGTAGCTGCTCCCCTTTTATGCTGCCACCCTAATCAGCCCAGATCAGCTGCAGCTTGTGCAGCCCCTGCCAGTCACACCCTGTAGGAAAGAAGGTAAAGGAAAACACCAATCTGCACACATCACACACAGAACCCAACACTGAGTTTGAGTTGGGAGATGAGGGGGATGTGGTGGAAGGGTAAATACATTTAAAGGTTTCTACTGAACTGTCCCCTAGAAAACGCTTTTTATAGTGGTCTTACTGTGGCTGGATAATTTAGCAGAGATGGTACTTTCAAAGAAAATACAGAAATGGTAAGAAAATGCAATATTAATTACCCAGATGTTGGAAATATTTAAACCTTTACTGATAATTAAGTCCAGAGTGTTTCCTTGGTTGTGTGTTGGTTGTTTGACATGCTGGGTCAGGCCGAAGTTGTGGAGAGTATCATCTAATGTTTTTGCTTGTCTATCTTGGGGGTTGTCGGTATGGATGTTAAAGTCCCCCACAATGATTAGTTGGTCATAGTCGATATTCAAAAGAATCAAATGTACCCAGGGATACCTTTTTAAAGTTCATTGAGTTGTGAAAAATAAGTTGTGAAAGGTAAGAATCGAACCAGTCAAGTACTGTACCAGAGAGTCCGACCCAGCTCTCTGGTGGTTCCAATAATACATCATGATCAACAGTGTCAAATGCTGCACTGAAGTCCAACAGAACCAGCACTGTTGTTCTACCACAGTCTGTATTCATGTGGCTGTCATTGAAAACGTTGACGAGGGCAGTCTCAGTGCTGTGGTGAGCACGGAAATCAGACTGAAAAACATCAAAGCGGTTGGTCATTGTTAGGAAGCTATTTAATTGTTGAAACACAGTGTTTTTTAAATAATTTTACTGATGAATAGAAGATTAGAAATTGGCCTGTAGTTCTGCATTAAAAGGTTGTCTAGACTATTCTGCTTTAGCAGTGGTTTAATAACTACTGTTTTTAAAGCCTGGGGGAAGACACCTGACAGGAGGGATGAGTTCACTATTTTAATCAGATCAAACCCAATGACAAGGAAAACTTTCTTAAGGAAGCTATGGCTTCTCCTGCTCAAGACCGCTCCTCCAAAAGCAAAGGAATAACCATGACTCAGCTGTTGGAAGAATTATCGAAACAACGCTGTAGCCTAAAAGAAGATATTTCTACACTCATTCAGGAATCTCTTGTACCTTTGCAGACTTCAGCAAATGCTTTAAAAGGAAAAATAGACACTTTCCAACAGTGACTGACTGCAACGTAATCCCTAGCAGGGGATAATTTTGGCAAGATTTTTGCAACCGAATCTGCTGACAAAACTCTAAACTGTTACCTTCGTGTCGAGCATGTTGATGGAGATCACGGCCAACCCGCTGTTTGAGTTTGCTCCAGTTCTAGAGAGAGTGCACAGAATGGGCAAAAAGCCTGAAAGAACTGGATGACCGACACTAAGTAAAAGAACGGCTGCTGCAATGGGCTAGGCAGCACACAGTTACCTATCATAATGCTACCTTGCGAATTTACCCAGACTTCAGCGTCAGTCTGTCGAGGAGATGTGCAGAATTCAAAGATGTTAAACAAGCCTTTTATGGGAAGGGCATTAAATTCCAGTTCCTTTATCTGGCCATCCTGTGAGTTACACATAACAACAACACACCAGAGGATGCAAAGGCTTTCTATGACAGGTGATGGGTGAAAACTGACCGGACGTTTTACTGATGGGTCGGCCTATATGCACTTTTGCTGGAAGGAGCTGGTTGCTAATGCGACTGTAAGACTCCAGTTAACACTCTTTTCTTCTTTTTTCCCTTTTTCTGGTAAGTGCCAATTTTATTGTTTTAAATCATGGTCGGCTGCCACCTGCTGGAAATACTGCTCATTAGGTTTTGCTAATCTGTAATACAGCCGATGCCCCCTTTTTAAAAAATGTTTTATTATGTCTCCTTCTTTGTCCTTTGATGTTTTTGGTCGATGGGATTGATGGAGGATTTGGACTATGTAAGTTTTGTTGCTAAAGTTTTAATATGAAAATTTTTTCAACTATTTCAAGTTATTACTGCTAAACCGTTGAAGGCTTTTCATAGTTTTTCATAGGAAAGAGTTTACCACAAGGTTCAGGAATTAGAAGAGAGCATGCAGTCTACCCATGTTTTGGAGGCAGACATAGGAGATGTTCTGTTCATGGTTGTTATCTCTAAGGTTGCTTCTACACTAACACGGCTAAGGTTATACAGGGTATATCCCACCTAACCTTATACCCATCCACACACACACAAAGCATTGTTTACGACCCCCTTCTCCCCTCCACCCGCTGGTGCAACCCTGACCTAGTAGACATGCACAAAAAAAAGGCAGACCCACATATATGATGTCACAGTCACCTCTGACGTCTAAGTATATCCTCCCTACAGTTACCCGGCAGATGTAAACATTGAAGAAGAAGCAAGAAGTTCATTACTGATCTGCAACTTGCTGGGCAAAGTCACCGAAAATGGCTCACAAGAAGAGAGAATTCAATGTTTACGTCTGAGTGGTCACCGGTTGTTATTAAGCTGGCTGTGGTGTGTGTTTTCTGACGTCACTTCCTTACCGAACTTAGTTCATAAACACCTAACCAATCCAATCCAAGAGCCAGAGATTTAAGAAATAGACGGCCCACTTACCCATGTAAAAAAATATCCGGGGAGGGGAACCTTAAACAATGGGCTAGTGTGGCAAAGATGGGGTATTGACTAAATATTTATTCGTTTAAGCACTTAAATGACCTAATGTAGACAGGGGCTAAGGGAAATTTCCTTTTTGCTTTTATCGAATGGGGTTTACATACTGATTTTATTTTGTTTTGTATCTTTCTGAAGGTTACTCACAGATTCTATGGGGCACACACTCTTCTTTCAGTTTTTTTCTATGTAACATGTCTCTCAATATTAATAGTGTCAGGGGTGAAACAGGTGTAACACCAACCCGCTTTATTACTTGGAATGTAAAAGGAATGAATGGGCCTAAAAAGAGAGCAAGAATTTTTGTTCTACTTAAAGAGACTAAGTGCAGAAATTTTTACAAGAAACCCATTTGAAAATAGCTGATCAAGTCAGGCTTAGGAAAAACTGGGTTGAACAGACTAACTTCAACACTAAAGAACGGCAGACAGCCATCTTAATTCACAAAATAAATATTGTTAACTCCATTCCAAACAATCTCAGATTCCGAAGAGTGATTTGTCATTGTATCAGGGTCTCTCTTTAATACTCCAGTAATACTAGAAAGTATATACGCGGAGATCACTAGGGGCCCTTTTCATTACAATACATTATAGTTTGTGGAGTACAGTCCATTTAATCTATTTTTTGACAATGGTACAGAGTCGGTCACAATTTTTCTGAGTAGCAGTGAGGAATTATCATTGGAAATGCCTCCCAAACCATCAGCTAAAGGGGCACAAGCTAACAACCCAGAGGCCACTAGCAAAGCTGCCGTCGAAGCGGGGGCGCTCCAACTTTTCCGCGGCATCGTTAAAGAAGTGATCCAAGAGGAGAACGATAGTTTACGGAAAGAAATTAAACAAGCTTTCTCTCCTGTTAATTTACCAATAAAAACACTCTGTTTATAAACTCAGCAAAAAAAGAAACGTCCTCTGACTTTCAACTGTTTTTACTTTCAGTAAACTTAATGTGTGTAAATATTTGTATGAACACTAAAAGGGTCAACACCATAAGACATAAACTAAAAATGTTTCACAGACATGTGACTAACAGAAATAGAATAATGTGTCCTTACACGTGGTCTTCCACTGCGAGGATGATCAGCTGTCCTTCCTGTCTCCCTGTAGCGCTGTCTTAGGCGTCTCACAGTGCGGACATGGCAATTTATTGCCCTAGCCACATCAGCAGTCCTCATGCCTCCCTGCAGCATGCCTAATGCACGTTCACGCAGATGAGCAGGGACCCTGGGCATCTTTCTTTGGGTGTTTTTCACAGTCGGTAGACAAGTCTCTTTAGTGTCCTGCCTTTTTAGAACTGTGACCTTAAATACCTACTTTCTGTAAGCTGTTAAGGTCTTAACGACCATTCCACAGGTGCATGTTAATTAATTGATTATGGTTAATTCAACATGCATGGAAAACATTGTTTAAACCCTTTACAATGAAGATCTGTAAAGTTATTTGGATTTTTATAACATTATTGTTGAAATACACAGTCCTGAAAAAGGGACGTTTCTTTTTTTGCTGAGTTTAGTTAGACATACAGCAGCTGTTCAAATTGGTCGTTATATAGTGGTGACGGGCTCACTCTTTAATACCCCACTTATTTTAGCAAATGTTTATGCCAATTGGGATGATAAGAAATTTTTTAATGATTTTCTTCATTCATTGCCTCAGATTGATACCCATCATTTGATATTGGAGGGGTGATATGAAAACCGTCATGGATCCATTACTGGACCATTCCTCACCTAAAGTTCTTTTCAATGCCTAAATCCGCATTAGTCCTCCAGTCATATTTACAGTCACTAGATGCCTGGCAATTTTTTTTTACCCATATGCCAAACAGTATTCATTCTTTTCTCCAGTACATCAAACATACTCACGGATTGATTATTTTTTCATTGAAAAAAATTGCTCCATAATATTCGTTCATACAACTACAAACGTATAGTCATATCTGATCATAGTCCATTGATCTTGGAACTTTTTTAGAACATATTTCCAGACAAATTGGTATTTTTTTGAAAACAAATATCACTTCTGATGTGACATATAGCACTATTTGGGAAAGTTTTAAAGCGTTCCTCCATGGTCATATCATATCATACTGTTCATCTATTAAAAGGCAGAAACAAAAACGTCTTACTGCACTGACAGATCTCATATTTAAGTTAGATAATAAACACTCTACGACTCCCTCCCCTGATCTGTGTAAACAGAGATTAATTTTGCAGACTGAATTTAATCTACTTTCAACTCAACAGTCCGAGCAGGCGATCTTTAGGTCCAGAGGAAGGTAGTATGAGCACAGGAAAAAAGCGTCCAAAATTGTAGCTCATCAACTTCGGAAATCAGAATCCTCCCACTTCATTTCTGAAATCAGAACCCAAAATGGCAATATCACTGCAAAGTCATTAAAGATAAATGAGAGGTTTCAATCTTTTTATTCCGACCTTTATCAATCGGAATCCCTACAATTGCCTGAACTGTTTGACCACCTTTTTGAACACATGTCAATCCCAACCCTGGACCCAGCATCTAAAGATCATTTAGAAGCACAGATCACTGTGATCTAATATAAGAGACCTTTCTATGTTACAGAAAGTAAAAAGTTGATAACAGGACACAGTGAATGTTCAGTTAAAACACTGAGAGAAAACAAAGTTAACAGTCGAAATAACAGAATGTACTGTAATAGAACTGGAGAGCAGTAGGAGAAAAGGAAGTAGCAGAGTGAAGAAAATTGGTAAGTCTGTCCTCCAGCAGTCTAAGCCTATAGCAGCATAACTACAGAGATAGCTCAGGATGACCTAAGCCACTCTAACTATAAGCTTTATCAAAAAGGAAAGTTTTAAGCCTGGCCTTAAAAGTAAACAGAGTGTCTGCCTCACGGACTAAAGCTGGGAGCTGGTTCCACAGGAGAGGAGCCTGATAACTAAAAGATCTGCCTCCCATTCTACTTTTAGAAATCCTAGGAACTACAAGTAAACCTGCAGTCTGAGAGCGAAGTGCTCTTTTAGGAACATATGGAACAATTAGATCTCTGATGTATGATGGAGCTTGATTATTAAGGGCTTTGTATGTAAGAAGAAGGATCTTAAATTCTATTCTGGATTTAACAGGGAGCCAATGAAGGGAAGCTAAAACAGGAGAAATGTGATCTCTCTTTTTAATATTCATCAGAACTCTTGGTGCCGCATTTTGGATCAACTGAAGGCTTTTAATGGCATTTTGTGGACTTCCTGATAGTAAAGAATTACAGTAGTCCAGCCTTGAGGTAACAAATGCATGGACTAGTTTCTCAGCTTCACTCCTGGACAGGATGTTTCTAATTTTAGCAATATTCCGGAGGTGAAAGAAAGAAATCCTAGAAACCTGTTTAATATGGGATTTAAATGTCAAGTCTTGGTCAAAAATAACGCCGAGGTTCGCCCTTAAGTCTGTGCTGTTTCAGTGTGTGCTGTGAAGTTTGTTTCAACCCCGCAGACGAACTCTACGCATTTTCAGAGAGACTGACAGTGTGGTTTAATTAAAATTATCTCATTTATGAGATTGGTGCCCCTATATCTTTAATAAACAGGTTAAACTCGAACGTCATCAATAATTATATTAATATTAAAATATTGATTATAATTATTGATGCTCAGAAAACCAGACAACAACCTTTTATTATTAGTAGTTACAACACCACAGACAGGGAAGCGACCTCACGGAAGGGCTGGACAGGCGGTGAACCGGCGGAAGCCGAGGAGGAAGAAGTCTGGGAGGAAATCCTGGAAGTGAGATCGTGCATTAGTTTTGTTAGTTGCTGAAAACTTTGGAAGAGCGCGGTTTGCTGTTGTTGCATATTTTGGAGTGCCGCCTCATGACGGCCCAGAAGCACGCCTTGTTCGGAGAAGGCTGAGCGTAGGTGTGTCGCAGAGTCCGGTGGGCCAGATGGTTCTGTCATGTTTTCAGTTTCAAGACTCTAGTGCAGACACACAAATGACTCAGAGGTTGGAATAAGAATAATAATTTATTTCTCTTAGGTGGAAGCCTTGGAAGCTCGGAGGACTCTGAGGAAAACTCCTGGGGCTGGACTGGGAGGTTGAGCCGCCACTGGAGACTAGAGGAGAGGAAGGTGAGTGGAAGACAATATGCCGAGAGAGGGCCAGAAAGTGAGTGCCTTACTTGCAGCGATGCTGTATTTCCACACTGAGGGGGTCGGAGGAAGCGTGTGTCGAAGGATGGCTACTAAGAGAGATGGGCCTGGGGGTGGATGCGAGGTGCCCAGGTAGACGAGCTAGGGTGGACAGGCAGATGGAAGACTGAACCCAGCCGGAGGAGCACGAGAGAGAGAGCAGCAAGGAGGCAGGTGTAGGAGCAGACGCTGGAAGCTGCGATCAGCTGACCGACTGATCCAGGGAAGCAACCAGCGCTGGAGGGAGGAGGAGCAACAGTAAGTTCCTTTTCTATAAACACACTGAGCAAAAGACGAACGCTGAAAGTGGCCTGTTACCACACTATTGAGGTTCACCATCTGGCGTCTGCTCCAGGTATGCGCTCCCCTTTTATTTCCGCTCCTCCGTGAAGACTTTTGATTTTAACATATTTAAAGTGTGCATTCTCAATGTGGTATAAAATATTAGTTAAAGGAGTCATGACCTGTAATTTTCACTTTTCCACGAGAAAAAATGTATGTTATGATTGTCCAACGATTATACACTGGCCGGGAAGCTGATATTTAAAAGTGAAGCGTTTGTTTACCCCCGGGTACGTCAACCAATACGTGATTTTAATTTCTGGCCGACTTGACGTCAAGTCGGCACAGGATATACCATATACAGACATCGCAGACCTATGCTGCAGGAAGCCCGCCCTCCCCCTCGCCCCTCTCCCCCTCATATTCAGTCATTACTGAATTCTAGTGATGGAAATTCCAGCTCTTTTTGGAAAGCCAGTTTTTTTGGAGAGCCCGTTCTTTTGGCTTGGCTCACCATAAAGAGCCGGTGTTCCGACTATCTGTGCTACACCTCAATCCGTGCTACCCTGTAGCACTACGCATCCGCAGTTTGATGTTACGTCACAATTCGCTTACTCAGGAAATCTGTCATCGAGAATTCCTACCTGAATGTTCCATTTCGTCGGTTTTATTTCTTTGAAGTTTACGTTGAATTTTATTCAAATTATTTTATTACTGGCTATTTTTTATTCAAAATATTTTAAAGCTTTCCTTAACTACATGTTTCAAGTATACATGACAGCCCTTGTATGTTAGTTTCACTTCTGTGATATCATAATACTGCATGTAAACAAGTCCAATTAATTAGAGTTGTAGAGTAAATGCGGTGTATTCTGTGGGCTATTTGTGCTTATAATCATACTACATTTTAATATTAGTCATAGAATAAATGTGCTGTATTTTTCGGGCTATTTGTGCTTATAATCATTCTACATTTTAATATTCTGGAGTAATAAAACTGCTATCTGCTCTACGTCTAACTGGCTTGGTATATATTCAGTAGCTGCTTTACAAACTAATAACAGATCTCCAGAGTTATCGGTCATTTACAGATCAGTTGTATTGACTTTACCAGTAGTCAATCAGCTGGGTGAAGGCGGAGAAGTGTTTTTGACGCGCTTCCATTAATTGACCAGAACATCTTCTTGTTTGTGCAATGATCCCGTTTATTTTATCCAGGTTTATACAGGTTGTATTGATTTTTCCTACAAATGCTATGCTGTTTGGAGTTGTTCAAAGAGGATTAAAAGAAAACATGATGTGACAAGCGGTAAAAACTGTGCGCTCAACCCGCCATCCATGCATAAATTGGATCTACCAAATCACCTGTGACCACACCTACAGTATATAGTTTCTGACGTGGCCCGCCACCATCACCATAAGTGAAATCTGATGGAAAAATAATATAAAGAAATGGCTCCTACACCAGTAGGCTACTATCATCTATATGTGCATCTATCTGTGCTACCCACGTAAAATTAACAGGTAGGATATTCTGATCACTATTTTAAGCGCATCTATATGTGCTACCCAGATATTCGTGGGTGTTTGTGTGCATGTTTGTGCTAGTTTTAGCTTTATATTAAAAGGGTAGCATGTTCTGTGGATTGAAAGAAACGTTTTCGGCATGTAGACATATTTACCGGTAGCACTTTCGAGGGGTAGCACCGACAGATAGACATAGCTATCCATGCGCGCTATGGTAGGACATTCTGATGAGGTAGCACAGATCACCAGAACACCTGCTCTTTTGGCTCCCAAGTGTATCTATCACCAAAATTAATGCAAAATGTTGTGCACCAAATGTACCAAAACAAGCAGGGGGGAATGAAAAAATAAAAAAAACGACTCCCAATGATGAGCCGACTCCCATCGTTCACTTCAAAGAATTAGCTCTTAGAGCCGGATCGTTCGCGACCGACACATTACTGAATTCCGATTCGAAGTACAAACTCGACCGTGAAAGTTGTAGAAACGTAGTGCACACGTGAGTTGCTCTTTTGTTGACTGCCAGAGTCAACATGGAAATTTTTTTCTATTTTTTTAAAGCCGGAATCCTTTACGAATTTGGGACAATATCAGGCGAAATTGGCATCGAAGCTCCGTTTGGAAAAAGGGGCCATTCTAACAATCAGAGGCTTGCCTGCAATTGAAACGGTAAGGCTGTGTTTTTATTGGTCTGCTGTGTGTAGCAAACAGCAGCTAACTGCTAATGTGGCTATTGTATGTAGCGGGAGTAGTAGATATGGGTTAGATATGCTGAAGCGTTACCTGCGGTGTCAACCCCCCTCCTTCCTGCAACCAATCAACGCGTCCCTCATTTGCATTATTACAATGACCGTCCTCTGTGTTTATTTTTTTCACTTTTTTTCAACTTTTCTTTTTTGGAAGGGCCTGAAAGACTATAATAGAGCGTTTGTATCCAAGGTATAACTAGGTTATGACTCCTTTAAATAACAAACTTCAAAAAGTTTTTTACAAGTAGAAAAATTATTTTATAGTCTCTGGAAATAAATTAGAATTAGTGCTGTCATGAGATTAAAAAAACCTTGAGAATAATTAATTATGATCTGTAATTAATTAATCTAATTAATTTCTTTTTTAATCTCACCTAATAATTGCTGAGAAAAGCCCTCATCTTGAGGTTTTCTCTTTTAAATTCATTACATTATTGTGGTAGAACAAGTTTAATACATGTAATTAAAAAACTGGCTTTATGAAGTCATTTATTGTATTTAACAGACTGTTAAATACCTGCTGTGAGCTGTGAGACAGGAGAGCGCCCCACTCCTTGGTGAGAATAGTAACAACGTTACATGCTTCACCCAAAAGTTTCCAATTCAATTCAATTCAGTTTATTCATATAACGCCAATTCACAACAGATGTCATCTCAAGGCACTTAACAAGAAGTCATTTCAATACATTTATACAAACATTCCAATCAGTTAAAAAGTTTCCTATTTAAGGAATCCCAGCAGATTGCGTCAGTCATTGGTGTGAGGTTGGGCAGACTTTCCAACCACAGCAATCTTTCAGCAATCCCTCATACTGAGCAAGCATGTAGCGACGGTGGAGAGGAAAAACTCCCCTTTAACAGGAAGAAACCTCCAACAGAACCAGGCTCAGTAGGAGCGACCATCTGCCACGACCGTCTGGGGGTTTGAGAAGACAGAGCAGAGACACAGAAGGAACAGAAGATCTGATATAAGAGAACTTTCTATGTTACAGAAAGTGCGTGACAGGTACAGGATGGTCACAACAACTGCCCGAGTCACACCAGGAACACACAATCCCTCCATCAGTGCTCAGACTGTCCGCAATAGGCTGAGAGAGGCTGGACTGAGGGCTTGTAGGCCTGTTGTAAGGCAGGTCCTTACCAGACATCACCAGCAACACAAACCCACCTTCGCTGGACCAGACAGGAGTGGCAAAAAGTGCTCTTCACTGATGAGTCACGGTCATGGACGGATTCGTGTTTATCGTCGAAGGAATGAGCGTTACACCGAGGCCTGTACCCTGGAGCGGGATGGATTTGGAGGTGGGGGGTCCGTCATGGTCTGGGCCGGTATATCACATCACCATCGGACTGAGCTTGTTGTCATTGAAGGCAATCTCAATGCCTTGCGGTACAGGGAAGACATCCTCCTCCCTCATGTGGTACCCTTTATGCATGCTCATCCGGACATGATCCTCCAGCAGGACAATGCCACCAGCCATGCTGCTCGTTCTGTGCGTGAGTTTCTGCATGACAGCAATGTCAGTGTTCTGCCATGGCCAGTGAAAAGCCCAGATCTGAATCCCATTGAGCACGTCTGGGACCTGTTGGATCGCAGGGTGAGGGCTAGGGCCATTCCCCCCAGAAATGTCCAGGAACTTGCAAGTGCCTTGGTGGAAGAGTGGGGTAACATCTCACAGCAGGAACTGACCAATCTGGTCCAGTCCATGAGGAGGAGATGCACTGCAGTACTTCAAGCAGCTGGTGGTCACACCAGATACTGACTGGTACTTTTGATTTTGAGCCTCCCTTCATTCAAGGACACATGATTCTATTTCTGTTAGTCACATGTCTGGGAAACATTTTTAGTTTATGTCTTATGGTGTTGACTTTTTTAGTGTTCATACAAATATCTACACGCATTAAGGTTACTGAAAGTAAAAACTGTTGAAAGTCAGAGGACGTTTCTTTTTTTGCTGAGTTTATATATATTTATATAAATATGGGTGATTCTTCAATTCGGGGCATTTTTGACTTTGGGAATTTTGAAAAAATTATGTTCTTTAATCTCTTTTTTTTCTACTTCAAAAGATTTATCAATTGGTCTGGAATAAAGATCTTAGCATAGCTTTGAGTGTACTTCCTGATAATTTATATATTAAGATGCTTTTTTCAAAGTTGTCACAGCAAAATGTCATTACCATCACAAAAACAAACACTGGTTTTAATACAAAATGATTTGACAAGCAAAGTTTTCACAATAGCTCCAGTAAGTACAAAACATGCTTTTTAAGAATCATGCTCTAAATATCTGTAAGTACATTTAAAATACATTTTAACAACATGTTCTTTCTAACTTCTTAATATATTGCATTGTCTCAACAATGAAATGCTGCGTACTAATCAGAATATTTGAATTGCAATGTATATTTTTTCAGAAAATGCAAATTTACACTTTTAAACATTACCACAAAGATTGAGGTAAAACCCAAGTGAACAAAAAAGCAACATTTTCTATCAAAAAATGTATTGTGATGGTAATGACAACATGTTTTGGTAATGACATAAAAATTAAGGTGTGTTTCCAGCTATATAACTTTCTATCTTCTCTATGTTCTTATCACTGACTCTTTTGTTTCTTTGGTTAACTTTCCACTGTCGTATTCTGCATCTTTGTTCCCTCTTTGATAATTGTGTGATGTCTTTACATTTTCCTGACTCTTTTCTTTTTTTGTATCTTTCTTTTTCTGTTGCAAGATATTGCTGGTATTTTTCTTGATCTTCTTTGATTTTGTCCCTGTATTTTTTTTAGCGTTGAGCTGGTTTAGCTGGGGCCATGTTGACATCTTCAAACAAAAATAATGTAAATTACAGTTGGTCACTGTTCAATTATGTATCATATTAAATTATTAAATAGTAAATCAAGCTAATATATTCTAGGTATAAGGTAATAAACAGATAAATTGTCATTACCATCACTGAGTGTCATTACCATCACAGTCATTTGTGTGATGGTAATTACACGTGATGGTAATGACAATTTTCACTCTTCGCAGAAAATGTTGGTTAAGTTTTAGACTTACTAAGCTAACTGGTTAGCTAGCACACAATGTACACTGAATCAATGTAAATAAAGTGAAATTTTCTATTAATGAATTAAAATACTCAAACAGTAACTTGTTTGGTAATGACGCCTAATAAACATACTCTCAGATCAGGCTGTATAAAACATCAAATTACTTACATATGTGGGCATCAAAAAAGTAGGCGTCTGCCTCATGTCTGAGAATGTTCCTCTGCAGCATCTAATTTGCATGCAACAATGTAAGTAACTGTTTGTAAAAACTTTATTGTTCTCTAAAATGTTGAACGTGATGGTAATGACAGATGTATGAGGGACAGCGATATTTAACTATAAATAACCTGCAAATTGAAAAAATATAATCTATATGAATTTAACAAATGTCTTTAAAAGTTGTTATGATGAAATGCAATGTAAATATTTATCGAATTTAGCACTTTTTATTGCTTTATTATAGAGGGGATGTCATAAAGTCTGGGTTGGGGACAAGCCCAAAACAGTGAAATTCTTGCATATTCAACACACTGAAAAAGTATTAAAATATCATCATTGAGACACAGTTATTTTTTCATAGCTACTAAAACCTAACTCTAACAAATGCAATATTTATTTTTCTGAAAAACAGAAAATCTACCCTGGGGACAGAAAAACTCCCTTAATTGAAGAATCACATATATATATATATATATATATATATATATATATATATATATATATATATATATATATATATATATATATATATATATATATATATAATACGAATTTACAATTAATACAATACAAAATCCTTCATAGAGTACACTATACAGGTCAGTGGATGATCAGGATGGGTTTTACGTTGTCTAATACTGATACCTGCTTACAATGTACAGGCAAAGATTGTGTGCACCTGTTTAGAGATTTTGGTGCCAGATATGTGATGACTTATCAAAGTGTCTGAAATATAATATTCCACCTTCTCCGACAGGATTGGGTGCTGGGTGCCATGGCCCCCACCTGGGGTGGGGCTTTGGTGGCTTTCTGTGGTAGCTCCTGGCACCTGCATGCAGGGCCTTCGGGGGGATGTAATGGCGGACATGGGTTACTGGTCATGGTCAGCCAGTAACTGAGGTGTGCTGCCGTTTTTAAAAAAAGATTCTGGGCCGATTATCATAGCTGATGACATTATGCCTTTGCACGGTGGGGTGTCGCTCTGGTGGCTGCAGTGGATGGGCTGCGTTTCTGGGCCTGATCAGTTTTTAGGCACTGGACATGGCTCCTGGGCCTTGGTCTTTGTGCGCTGCGGAGTATTGGGATTGGGCATTTGACCGGGGTCAGTTAGGCTCCCTGCTGGACTGACGGTGTACTGGATGTGCAGGGCGGATGGATGGGGGGGAGGTGCTGGATTTGGTCACTTGCTGAGCCATCAGACAGCAGTTGTCGCTCTGCCAAGGCTGGATGTCTGTTTGGGCTCCGTGGGGCTTGGTGGTGCTGCACTGTGGGGGTGCCAGGGCCTCCCTCCCTTGGTAGATCTTGGTGAACAGGGGTGCCTATTGGAGTCATTAGGGAAACTAGCTCCATGGTAAGGTATTTTGTCCTCCAGTCCTTCCCTCCCCATTACCAGACACCGGTGTCCCCCCACTTCATCACTTTGCCACTTATGTAGGGCCTTGGAGTGTGGGCACATCACTGGGGTGCGGTGAGGGGTTTCCATCTCTGCTATCCCGTGACAGCCTGGGTCCCAATTTTACTGTACAACTTAGAAACTCTCACTTATAACATTCTCATGATACACACATGTAGGGACTTTGGGGTGTGCACACTTTTTGCATCCAGAGGGGGATCTGTACAATCAGCGTCACCTCTGGTTCCCACTGTTAAACTGCATATAGACACTGAGGGCTTGGAGTGGGGGATTGGGTGTGTGTGGCTACCTTCCCCACATCCCACCTCGCAGTTTTAAATGCACAGTTTTACTACACACATCAACACAATGCTCGAGTGGGAGGAGGGAGGCTAGGGGTCTTTCCACACCCCTGTTCGCTATTGGCCATTAGGGGTTGGGGCCCGGGAGGGCAAACGGGCGGTCTGGGCGAGGGCCTGTGCTGGTGGGCTGCTTCACTACCTTAGGGGATTTGGCAGTCTGCTTGTCTCCATCCTAGAGGGTAGGGTATCTGCCTCCTAGGTCCAGTTGCTCTGCTGGGGTATTGTGACCTGGTCCTGGGAGCATAAAGTGTGTATGGGGAGTATGAGTGAATGTACAGTATCGATTCATGTGTCTCGGTGTACAGGTGAGAGTGTATGTGCGTAAGACGGAGAGAATGTATGACTATGTCTGTGTGTTCCTGTGTATCCATCAGATTGGATGTTGGGCTACCTCCTTGCCTGGCGCATCTCAGGCCACCCACCAAATGGGGGACCTATCTCCGCTCCATCATTCTGTGATGGTGACTGATGGCTCTGGCCGCCGGTGCTTTGATGGCTCTCTGTGTCTGGGGCTGGGTGCTCGGGGGCATTCCGGGTAATCCCTGGTGCCTGCCTGGCTGGGCCTGGGTGTACCGGTCGGCCGGTGTGGTGGGCCAATGTTTTGCTTTCTGTTCAGGTGGCTATGTGGACTGTGAACATTGCTTGTTTTGTTTTTGTTTTTCAATTTTTCAGTTTTTTTCCTCCTTCCTCTCTTTAAAAATAAAAATAAAAAATAAAAATACAGGATAGGAAAGGAAAGGAAATGTAAAGTTGAATAGAGTGCTGCATGTCTTGTGCAGACGTTTCATATGCATAACCCACACGTTCATTCCAAAATTGCTTGAAGTTTCTGTCTGTGCAAGTTTATGCATTTTATGAATTTTAATTATCATAATGGGCAAGGATCATATCCCCAACTCCAAAGTCTATCTCCCTTTCTGGCTTTCTAACCATACAACCAGACAGAGATTTAAAGAAGAGAGGCAAAGCAAATCAGGTGCTTGCCAACAACCAATGGTGCCATACAGGATATGTTACTGTGGAATATTGTGTCTTTTGCTTTTAAATTGAACTGTTAGTATGTCATGACAGTAATTAGACTGTCATTCAACAACAGTGTCTTCAGTCAGAGGCCTCCTCAGATTTGTTGCAAGACTAACTGTTACTGGAGATCCTTCCTGCCCCAGCATAACCATCTATAAAAACTCTTTGAAGATACTTGAATGATATGAGTTACAAGAAGATTTAATTTCCCTTTTGAAATAAATAAAGTATTTTTGAAATTATTTGAATTGACATTAAACTGATTTAAACAAGCACAATAAAAAAAATGTATTCTCTTTAGTTTTTTTTGTCTATTTTTTTATATTCTTTTCTGCTTGCTATGCCTTTACCCTTGAAACTCTTCTCTGCCTTTGTGCTTCTTTCTGAGCTTCAGTTTGATGTTCATATACCAAAAAGCCAGTATGAATATCATTCTTAGTAGTATCAGAGCAAACTGTGTATGACATGAATGCAGCATAAGTGGATGCTGCAGCTTTTCATCTGCTCACATTAGCATGTCACATTCAGTTTCTGGGCTTCATTGATTGCCAAACATCAAAGTCAGGGTTCAAACACTTAACTAAAAAGCTATGTGATGCTACCTATACTGAGACTTGATGCAAAACGGGGCCATAGTAGTCAGGCTGAAAGCTCATCAAGAGGTAGAGGAAGACTTTGGACATCATTAGTCTGAAGTTCAATGCACTGTGGATGTGCCAGAAAAACAGCTGCTTTGTGTGCGGGCAAATTCATGTGTAGACGTGTTATTGTGCAAATACTTACAGACTGTTGATCCCTGTGATGCAGATACCACATGTCACAGTAGAAATAATTTTAAAATGATTGCTGATTGTATGTGTGGGGTCAGTCATTGACATATAAATACTGCTAAATCAACTAGTAGCATCTTTATCTGATATCTAGACAGGCCAAACCTTTCACATATAGAAAGTGTGGGGTTGAATTAGCTGACATTTAATACAGTACAGTTCTCTACCTCATCTCCATCTTATTCCTCTCCTGAATAGTGCAAGTAGTAGAAAACACCTTGTAAGGAATATTTCCCCTTTATACCAATTCAGTGATAGTTCATACCAGATTGGTCTAAACTCTGAATATTGCCATGCATGTACTACACTGCAGACCACCGATTAAGCAGAGAAAAGTGATTCTACTTTCAAGCTGCATTCTTCTGTAAGTGTAGTGTAAGTCCAGGTCAAATATTCCATCCATCCATCCATCTGTAGCAGACTGTCATTTTGGTCACACGTTGAGGAGACTTGTATTAGTGGTAGGTTTTACAGGGATGCTTGTGTAGCACCATGCTGAATAGGAAGAAATCACTTAAATTAGCTCACATAATATTCTTACAGTATTATTAATATTATACATTGTTCTATGCTCACAGATCTGTAGCATTGTCACAAATCACACACATCATTTACTTAAAAGAAAGTCAGCCAAGAACTCTGAAAGAAGTTACATTAGCCCACTGTAATGTTATGTTGTGGCCTCACGTAATAATTCAGAATTACAGTATTTAAATTTTTTTGATTTTCTCAGTTTGTGGCGTCCTAATGAATGACAGTGCCCTTAGCATTTAGCCTATACTTCCTATGCCAGGGACCGGGCTTGGTCTGAGTAATGACAACTAGATGTCACCAGATATCACAGTGTTTTTACGGAGTATGATTATGTGGTAACGGAATAGAAGAATGAAAAAACAATGGCCTGGGTGTGTAGGCGTTGGGGGTGTGTAGGCGTTGGTTGGGGGGGGGGGGGGGTAGTGCCTGCATGTGGTCTTAATTCTTCCAGGTGGCCAAGTCCCTGCATGTATTCTCTCTCTTTGAGTGGCACATGTTTGGAGCTGCCTGCAACTGTTAGTGGCAATTTCCTGAACAAGAGCAATTCATTCTACATTAGATGAAGAGGATAGATAGGTGAGGAGAGTGGGAAGAATGCTGTAAACTGAGAAAGACACAAGTGTTGTGCTGTAGTTGTTTTTCTACCTTTGTCATTTTGGACTTGATTCAAGCAAAAAGTCACTATAAATGTTTTCTTCTCCTTTGACTTTTTTTCCCTCTCTGACATGGCGAGAAACCTCTCAACGTTCTTTGGGTTAACAGCCATTGCAGTGTGTAAAAGCAGTTGGACATCACTCATCTATGGAGAGCATTGTTATGGGAGGCCTGAGAATGAAATGATCTGATTTTTACACTGCTGCTGGTGGCTAAAGCCTAGTTTATACTTCTGTCTGCTGAGGTGCAGAAGTACACAGTGCCATTTTCCGTTGATGCAAGGGCTCTCTGTCACTTACGCAAGGACGGATGGAGTAGAGCCCAATTTTTTAACTATCCGTCGAACACAATGGAGAGCGCACCTCTGTGATTGGTCAACCCAACATCAGCCCCAGATCATTTCACCAGAACAGTGCTCTATAGTCGATGTAATTAGTAGTCAGTGCAGCTTTTGGGCACTAGATGCTTTATATTACAAGGCTAGTTTATCTAATATGGTCTTTTGGCCATTTTGAACACTAGGGGGTGTAGAGAACAACAAAACAGGCCACTGCGTTTGTTTGGCTTAGCCAGGAAGGCTTGTGTATACGGGGGGCCTGACTGAAAAAATTGTTGTGCAGTTAAAGATTTATTGTACTGTGCAAATTAAGATGCATTTAACCCCTATAAATTACGTAATATATAGGATAAAACAAGTTCTGTTATATTATTAATTAGGCAACCAAGGAAAACAACACCAGGGCAGCATCAGGACACCAGGAATAATCCAGAATTCATTCAGATCCAAAACTGATCCAGGATTAAACCAGTACTATAACAGTTCAAAATCAGGACTACTTCAGTGATGAAACTGAACCAGAATCAAAACTAGACAATAGTAGCACTGAACATTATCATAGACTTTTCTCTGCCCTGATTCTACCTGACCTATCTCAATGATCAGAAAGAAAGTCATTACTAAGGCCTTGCCCTTACTTGTAAAACAAAAACAACAGTCAGCGTCAGCTTGCTCGGCCCCGAAGTCAGCGTCAGCTTGCTTGGCTTCGAAGTCGGCCCCATGCCAGAGAGCTCGTTCCAGTTCCAGTCTCTTAGCCTGCCGCCATCGTGGCTACTGTCTTCCTGGCAGTCACAGCGGCAGCTCTCCAGCGACCGATATTTTCCCATGGGTCGCCGTAGTCCCCGGGAGGGTCAATGAGGACCCATCCCCGTTGCCAGAGCTCCTAGGGAGGGTCATGGAGGACCCGTCCCCGTTGCCAGAGCTCCCAGGGAGGGTCATGGAGGACCCGTCCCCATTGCCAGAGCTCCCAGGGAGGGTCATGGAGGACCCGTCCCCGTCGCCAGGGCTCTCAGGGAGGATCAAGGAGGACCCGTCCCCGTTGCCAGAGCTCCTAGGGAGGTTCATGGAGCACCCGTCCCCGTTGCCAGAGCTCCCAGGGAGGGTCATGGAGGACCCGTCCCCGTTGCCAGAGCTCCCAGGGAGGGTCATGGAGGACCCGTCCCCGTTGCCAGACCTCCCAGGGAGGGTCATGGAGGACCCGTCCCCGTCGCCAGGGCTCCCAGGGAGGGTCATGGAGGACCCGTCGCCAGAGCTCTCAGGGAGGATCAGGGAGGATCAAGGAGGACCCGTCCCCGTCGCCAGAGCTCCCAGGGAGGGTCATGGAGGACACGTCCCCCTCGCCAGAGCTCCCAGGGAGGGTCATGGAGGACCCGTCGCACGAGCTCCCACGAAGGGTAGAGGAGGACAAGTTCCCGTCGCCTCTTCGCCGCCGACTGCTGTCGGTCGAGCCACCGGACTCTATTCAGCCGGCCTCCGTGCCACCAGAACCTTCTCAGCCGGCCTCCGAGCCCCCTGGCTCAGGTCTACCACCCAAGCCTCCTCGTCGCCGCCGACCTCTACAGGCCAAGCCTCCTCGTCGCTGCCGACCTGTACCGGCGAAGTTTTCTCGTTGCCGCCGACCTGTCGAGCTCCTCATCGGGCCATCCGCCCGATCGCCGTTCAGCCAGGGGACGCCACCCGGGCCGTCCGCCCGATTGCCGTCCAGCCAGGAGAGGACCACCCGGCCGTCCGCTCGACCGCCGTCCAACCAGAGGACGCCACCCGGGCCGTCCTTCCGACCACCGTCCTGTCAGGGGACTCCACCTGGGCCGTCCGCCAGAACACCAGGTCCTCAGGGGCCGCCCACCTGGCCGTCCACCAGACTTCCAGGGGCGTACCCAGAGTAACTCGGGCCCTCCTTCCGTGGGCCCCCTCAACCCACCCTAGCAAGGGTGCTTACTTTTATTTTTCTCTCTTCTCCAAGGCGCCTGGAATCCGCCTTTAAAGGGGGGGGGGTACCGTCATGCTGCCCTAATCTCCCTCTCCTAATAATCGTCCTCACCTGTGTCTCCCATCAACCACATCTGATCCTACTCACCTCCTGCCTTTATTACCCGTCACCTTTCCTTGGCTTCTGCGTTTGGGTCCATGCATCACACACACATTCGTCACATAGCCTTTCTGTTAGAGCTGCCTTTGAGTAATGTTTTCATGTATCATATGTTTTGTAAGGGTTTCATGTTGTTTTTATCTTATCCTATCCTATGTCTGCTTTTGAGTAATGTTTTTACGTGATATGCTCTGTGTATGTTATTGCTGTTTTTACTTTATCCCCTAATCATGTAAAGCACCTTTAATTACCTCATTGTTGAAAGTGTGCTATACAAATAAAATTCCTGTGCCTTGCCTTGTCTTCTATATAGAATTTAGAAAGTTATTCTGAGTAGATAGGATTTTGGGGATCTACTGTCCCCTACAGGTTTGGCATGTCTATAAACGGGCTTAACAATGCACTTATTAGGAGGTCAGGGGTGGATGGGGTTTTCCCTTATAAAAATGAAGTTTTGAGGATATTTGTTTGTTTTGTTTTTTAACTCTGGTACATGTATACATGGCCTAAGATCAATGTACAGTGAGGACCATAACTGTGAACACCATGCGATTTTGCAAGTTCTCCCACTTAGAGATTATGAAGGGGTCTGAAACTCACATTGTAGGTGCATTTCCACTGTAAGAGACAACATTTAATTTTATTTCAGGAAATCACATTAGCTGATTAACAAAAATGTATTAATATTTTATTGCTAAACAAGTATTTCAATAACTGAGAAAATCAGTGTTAATATTTGGTACAGAAACCTTTGTTTGCAATTAGTCAATCAATCAAACTTTATTTATAAAGCACTTTTCATACAAATAAAATGCAGTTCAAAGTGCTTTAGAGAATAAAAATTACCCCACATATGTCACCCCCCCAACAAGTTTAAGCATGAACACATTTATACCCCCCTCCCCCAATCTTATCCTCATGTGCGGACACACTCAGGAGGAACATTAAAAGGACATTAAAATAGAAAATAAGATGGACACTGGGCCGAGTACAGATGAGCCAGGTTAGGTAATGAAACACCATCAACAGAGCCGTCTGCACCGGCAGCAGTGGATCAACAGCAGCAGCCGAGGCACTGACCCAGGGCGTCCAGAGGAGGGGAGGCCAGGACCCTGACCTCCACCCAAGCACCACCTGGAGAGCACCAAGGCAGCCACAGCTGACCACTGCTCCCGAGGCAGAGGGCTCCCAAAGGGGAAACACTGGAACGATGTGATTTATTTAGTATCTGTCTAAAACAACAGGATAACATGTTAAAATACACAAATAAATAAATACATTGAAAGATAAAGTAATGAATTAATAAATAAATTAACAGGATAAATACAAGATCTCGTTCATTGTTGGTTTAAAGTGTTTGTTTATTAAAGCGCTGAACCTGTGACTCATTTGGTGTCGCAGCACCCATGAGTTTGAGCTGTATTTGCTGTGTTTGAAACTATTTTATCCTGAGCGGATCCCATTTTATTTCTTTCTCTCTCTTTTCCTCGCTCTTTCTTGCTGTCTGATCACCTGGTAGGCAGAGTCGGACTCTGTCCGACCTGCATTAGCTGGTCTTAGCTGAAGGGTTAACTCCATTGTTCCTTAGTCTGTTAGCTAAAGCAGAGGCCTTCCACATGGACGCTTCACACCATGTCATCTGTCCACTATAGCCAGAGCTAAGTTTTATGGTCCTTTGTCTCCTTACACTCCATGTGCAGTTCTCCATCATGGCACAGAACTAGTTTTATGGTCCTTTGTCTCCTTACATTATCTGTGACTTGAGTCCTCTTGAGTGAGGGCCACTTCACCTCCCCTCCCCTGCGAAAGGGGAAGCTGTCTGTTTGTGTGTGTTCATTGTGTTTAAGTCTCACATATTATTGTTTTCTAAGATCTGTAGTAGTTAGTTGCATGTTTTAGAATAGATGGGAATTATTGACGAAATGTTTTGGCTGTAAGGTTGATTCTTTTTCTTAATAAATTCCCCTTATCTTAAAGGAAAGTTGTCTGGGAGTACTTGGAGTAATGCGTTCAATTAATGTCCACAGCGTAAGAACTTATTCCTTCATCTATTGTTTAATTATCTCCGCCTTATCAAGCAGGTAATCATAAACATAAACTGAGACTTAACAATTTGGCTATTGATATTTCTGGAATCCAGGTGGTGCCCCCAAACTTGGTAATGTTTACCTTAAATTATTAATCTTATTAATAATTGCCCTAAGCAATTATTCATAATTATTCACAGCCAAATCCTACCTATCTGTGGCACAACACAGTCCTAACCATTTACATTCTGCTGTTTTTGTGACTAGTCCCAAGTGGCGCCTGCAACCTTCTACTTCGAGCATGCGTGATTCATTAGCGTTCTGGACGCCGGGGGGTAAATATCTTCTCTGAGTCCAGCTGTATTACGGGTTAAAAAAACACATAATATACGCATTATTTTTGATAGCGATGGCTTGCCTTGCCATAATGGTGGATCCTGGGTGGAGCTGCAGTATGCAGTGAGACGGGAGAGAGCTCGTGAGAGTAACAACGTTACATGCTTCACTCAAAAGTTTGCAATACCCCATAAAAAGTTGCTAGATTTGCCGCTAGTTGCTTTTTTGTGTGAAAAAGAATCGCTAGATGGGTCTGAAAACTCGCCAAATATAGCAAAGTTGGCAACACTATATTATCATAGGAGAGTTTAATGGTTACTTTCTGGGAGACAGAGGGTATCCCTGCCAGCGCCATCTGCTGACCGCTTACCCTGCCCACAGCAACGCTACAACGTAGCTCACTGCAGGACATAAGCCAGGGTGGAGATAATCATTGGGATGCTCAAGGTCAGATTCCAGTGCCTTCGTATGCTAAGGGTCACCCCAGAAAGGGCTTGTGACATCATTGTGGCATGTGTAATCCTACACAACATTGCCACAATCAAAGGGGAACAATGTCATACCCTTTCTCCTGATGATACAAACAATAATCCTAACCCCCCTGCTGATGCACAAGATGGGAGAGCTATTAGAGACATGGTCTGCTACAATCCTTTCAAACTGAAAGATCACCTCCCCAGAGTCAGAAAAATACAAAATGCCTCTTATTTTATGAGGTCTCCTTTATTCCCTGCAAGTACAACTGGTGTACAGTTAATCTTTTGTTGTTTAAACAATAAAACATCATTCACCTGTGGGCACATCACCCACCTTTAACTGATGATCCAGCAGTTGAATTTCCATTTGTGTTTTTTTTTTTTCATCTGCAGCTTTATGTGATTCCATTTCCATTTTAGACTTTTTAATTTGTTTCTGTAAGTACACCTTATTTAGTTGTTTCACAGGGAGCTATATTAATACAAATCAAGTTGAATTTGATAGTGCCATGTCTACTTAGTGTCATAGTAAGCTGTGGGTTACTGAAAAGTATTCAATTCAATTCAATTCAATTCAAAAATACTTTATTGATCCCAGAGGGAAATTAAGTGTTGGTATAGCTCATATAATCAGTTCTTTAAGGAATTGTTGTAGATAATGATGGCTGTGGGCAGGAAGGATTTCCTGTAGCGGTCTGTATTGCAGCGAAACTGAAGAAGCCTCCGACTGAAGATGCTCTGTTGTTGTGTGACTGTCTCATGAAGAGGATGCTCAGGGTTGTCCATAATTTTTTTGATTTTATGAAGAATCCTTCTTTGCATTATCATCTCCAGATTTTCCACAGTTGTCCCAAGAACAGAACCAGCCTTCTTTATCAGGTTGTTTAGCCTTTTTAAGTCCCTGGCTCTGATGCTGCTACCCCAACAGATGACTGCTGAAGAGATTACACTCTCCACAACAGACTTGTAGAAGATCTGCAGCATCTTGCTGCAAACCTTGAAGGACCTAAGCTTCCTCAAGAAGTACAGTCTGCTCTGTCCCTTCTTGTAGACTGTTTCACTGTTGCGCCTCCAGTCCAGTCTGTTGTCAAGGTGAACTCCGAGGTATTTATACTCCTCAACCACCTCCACTTCTTCTCCCATGATGGAAACAGTGTTTGACTTATCCCTGTTTCTTCTGAAATCTACAATCATCTCCTTTGTTTTGTTCACATTCAAGGTGAGACGATTGTTTCCACACCATGTCACAAAGCGGTCCACCAGCTCTCTGTATTCAGCATCTTGTCCATCTCTGATACACCCGACAATTGCAGAGTCATCTGAGTATTTCTGCAGATGACAGGTCTCTGATTTGTACTGGAAGTCTGAGGTGTACAGATTCCTACTGAGTTAAGCTGTGCCGTGGAGGTTGATGGACCCGCTTCCTCATTGATGGACCCTCTGTAATTTCCAGCATTCCTTTGTTGGCGAGAAAGAAGCTGCAAGTTGCATTGCAGAACCACACCATCATTAACTGAAACCAAAGTTATTTTCCAAAGGTCTAGACCTCAACAGGCCTCTCTGCATCTTCCCTCTCTGTGGCGGCTGATAAGGCGTCTTCATCCCCCTGTAATGAAACAGAATTTGTGTTATATTCTACCCACTTTTAAAACTCTTTGGAATATTAACAGTAGCTACGTACAACAGCATGGAAGTCTGTTATAGTAGAGGGATCCACAAGACAGATTACACCATAAGTAACTGGTAGAAGATTAGTCAGCTAATGATTACCTGGAAAAGTGCCCCACATATTTTATCATTTAAATACAGTCCAGTTCCCATTACTAATGTTTCACAAAGCAGGCTTAACTAACTCTGAGTCAAAACCTGAACTCTAGGTTGCCCAACTCTGAGTTCTTAATCTCAGAGTTTTCGGTTTCAGAATAGTTGTTAAGAATTAGTTCAATCAACCCTGAGTCAAAGTTACACTGAGTTACTCTTGTTCATGAGGACATAAAAAGTCCTCATCAATGGGACACAGATAACATGGTTCACCATGGCAACAAGTTGAAAAAAGGTTAGATCATCCTACTTCTCTCCAGTGGAATTAGATATATTAATTTCAATTTTTTTTTCAATTCAGTTTATTTATATAGCGCCAATTCACAACAGATGTCATCTCAAGGCACTTAACAAGAAGTCATTTCAATACATTTATACAAACATTCCAATCAGTTAAAAAGTTTCCTATTTAAGGAATCCCAGCAGATTGCGTCAGTCATTGGCATGAGGTTGGGTCCCGTTGATGCAGACTTTCCAACCACAGCAATCCTTCAGGAATCCCTCATACTGAGCAAGCATGTAGCGACGGTGGAGGAAAAACTCCCCTTTAACAGGAAGAAACCTCCAACAGAACCAGGCTCAGTAGGAGCGGCCATCTGCCACGACCGTCTGGGGGTTTGAGAAGACAGAGCAGAGACACAGAAGGAACAGAAGATCTGATATAAGAGAACTTTCTATGTTACAGAAAGTAATAAGTTGATAACATGACACAGTGGATGTTCAGTTACTGGGAGCATCATCCCAGTCGATGCCCCCCGTCCAACAGGGCATTGCAGCCAAGCAGGATACCAGACCAGGTATATCTTCTATGGAGAGAAAAACACTGAGAGAAAACAAAGTTAACAGTCGAAATAACAGAATGTACTGTAATACAACTGGAGAGTCGTAGGAGGAAAGGAAGTAGCAGAGTGAAGAAAATTGGTAAGTCTGTCCTCCAGCAGTCTAAGCCTATAGCAGCATAACTACAGAGCTAACTCAGGATGACCTAAGCCACTCTAACTATAAGCTTTATCAAAAACGAAAGTTTTAAGCCTGGCCTTAAAAGTAAACAGAGTGTCTGCCTCACGGACTAATAAGTGATTGACTAATAAGTTTCTGTTTAAGAACTTCTGGTCCAAAGACAGCAACTTCTGTTTTGTCAGAATTTAAAAACAAAAAGTTTAGGGTCATCCATGTTTTTATGTCTTCCAGACATGCCTGTAATCTACCTAACTGACTGGGTTCATCAGGATTTATGGATAAATATAGTTGTGTATCATCGGCATAGCTGTGGAAATTTATCCCATGCTGTCTAATGATTCTACCAATTGGGAGCATATATATGGTGATAAGAATTGTTCCAAGCACAGAACCCTGTGGAACTCCACAAGTAACCCTTGAGAGTGAAGGAGATTTATCATTTAGATGAACAAACTGGAATCTATCAGACAAATGTGATTTAAACCAGACTAGTGCTGTTCCTTTGATCCCTGCAACATGTTCAAGCCTTTCTAAGAGAATATTATGATCGACTGTGTCAAAAGCAGCACTGAGATCTAACAAAACCAGAACAGACACAAGTCCATTATCTGAGGCCATGAGAATATCATTAGTAACCTTCACCAGTGCTGTTTCAGTGCTATGATGAGCTCTAAAACCTGACTGAAACTCTTCAAACAGGTCGTTACTGTTTAGATGTTCACAGACTTGATTAGCAACAATTTTCTCAAGGACTTTGGATAAGAAAGGAAGGTTAGATATAGGTCTGTAATTCACTAAGTCATCTTGATCAAGGGAAGGTTTCTTGAGTAAAGGTTTAATCACGGCTATTTTAAATTCCTGTGGTACGTATCCGTTTACTAAGGATAGATTCATCATATCCAAAATGGGGCCAGGAACCAAATGGAACACTTCTTTAATGACTGCATATGCAGAAAATGAGCATATTTTCTATTTAAAAAGGCAATACTGTGGCAGCAGCAAAAGAGAGAGAGCTTGTGTGGCAGAAAATTGATGATTAACTCAATGTGTGAGTATTATTTAGAGGGGAAAAAAAGAAATGTTAGGTCTTGAATTTTCCACTCATTCATTTATATTCTATGTTTGTTTGAGCGCACAGGTGCAACCCAGTCCATCCCCAAATTATACCATATAGACCATATAGGTCGTTTGTGACAGCTACAAAAACATCCCTATATTCCGTATGCGACCCTTGTGGTTTAAAATGTCAGCTGTAAAAAACAAACGGCCCTTTGGGGGCCTGGCGCATCTACCCTGGGCATTTAAACAGATGATGACGCAGATATCGAACTAATCTCACTACAAATTAACTAATAAACGTTGTTATTTTGAAGACAGTGGGGTTCACTACACTGCTCATGGTTAAAAAAGCCGTGTCGCGTAGCACAGTGGTTGAGACGGGCGCCCCATGTTCAGAGGGATGCGGCCTTCCATGGGTTCACTTCCAAGTGTTGCACTTTCAAATAAAGGCCACAAAACCTTAAAAAAAGAAAATGCCATCTTCACAGATACAGGTTGGTCTTCTTTTCATATACACCTGGGTGGTTTTGGTAATTCAGTGCCATTCTTTAATTATGTGTTAATTTCACATGTCAAAGGATGTGTCATTTCCCCATGTTTAAAGCGGTAAAGAATGAAAACAAATCCCTTTTAAACACACAGAGGCAGAGAGTGTTTTTGGAACTCAGGTAAACTTTGTGACTCGATCGTCTGGAATTGATGCGCTATGATAACCATACTGCAATAACCAAAAGGCTAGCAACACGTGAATAAAGGAATCAAGAGAATGTTGGGTTTTTTTTTGGTTTTTTTCAAGAGAATGTATGTAAATTGTCAAACTGCAGTGAGTTTTACCAGTACGAATGTTGGTAGCTGAAGTGAGATAAATTTCGCACATGCGTATTTGGCAGCTCCTCTGAGAAAGGACGCGCATGCCCTGTTGGTAGCTAGTCCCTGCTGGATCCGTGCCTGACCGCAGAAAGCGCTCACACAGGTCGTTTTTTGTAGCTGTCACAATCGACCTATATAGTCGTTTTAATTTGCGGACGTGTTGTGCAACCCAACAGGCTCAAAAAGGAAATGGCAGCAACTAAAGATGAAATGTAAGAATATAGTTCAGACAGGTGAGGTATCATTTAATTACAAACAGTTAGCCTGCTCTCATTAAACTGCTTTAAGTGGTTACATTACACATGTGATAGCTATATTTAAGTAATTAAGGAAATTCCCTAAACAAAGAAAAAGTTTAATCTTCAGCCATACTATCACTGCCAGTATTTAATATTGTCTATATGAAAGCCACACCTAAATGCCTGTTATACATGCAAGTCTCAAAAATGTGAGTTTTCTAGATATGTTCAAATTTGACCTCCAATACAGCCAACAGAAAAAAGGCTGAGGAGGCCTGCAAAACAGGTGGCGTTCCACCACCACCACTCACAGAGACGGAAGAGATGGCTCTGTGGGCGACCTATAGCTGAGGGCTTCTCTGGGGGAGCTCATCGGACCCAGCCACGCCTCAGGACACAAGGGCCTACATAAGAGGTAAGTCATTCACTTGAATGGCATATATTAGATGGCCATTCATAGGCTACAGTTCTGTGTAATTGGCTGCTGTTGCTCTCAGATATCAATATATTCTAAGGTGACTCAGAGTCAGAAAAGTTGTGATGGGAATTGCACTGTATTTAAATAAATAAAAGATTATGTGGGGCGCTTTTCTGGGTAATAATCAGCTGACTAATCATCTTATACCAGTTACTGATGGTGTAATCTGTCTTGTGGAGCCCTGTACTATAACCTCCATGCTGTTGTAAGTAGCTACTATTAATATTCTACAGAGTTTTAATAATGGATAGAATTTAACACAAATTCTGTTTCATTACAGGAGGATGAAGATACCTTATCAGCCGCCACAGAGAGGGAAGATGCAGAAGGGCCTGTTGAGATCTACACCTTTTGTAAAATAACTTTGGCTTCAGTTAATGATGGTGTGGTTCTGTAATACAACTTGCAGCTTCTTTCTCTCCAACAGAGCAATGCTGGAAATTACAGAGGGTCCATCAACCTCCACAGCACAGCTTACCTCAGTAGGAATACTGTTCAGCATTAATTAGTAAATTAGAATGAAAAATGGTTGCAACTCCTCCTCTTCGCCCAGTACTTCTAGGAAAGTGAACATTTAAATAATTGGAAGGAGTTGACTCATTTTTTCTGACATAATCCTCCTGCTGCAACCAGGTTTATGTGAGACAAAACATATTAATTTGTTTATCACAAATCAATCCATTTACTAGAGAGATCTTATGTTCAATAAATCACATTTAAGTTTTATTTTTCTGTTTGGTCAAAGTCGTATTCATTTTTATGAGATTTTCATTATTTGCTTTTGTTCGGTTAACTTTTAATCCATTTGATTTTTAATGGGTGGGTAACAGTACAGAAGCAGCAGAGAGGTGGGTTAAACTACATCTCTGATTCCTGCTCTGGACCCTGGGTTGTCAGTGTTAGTGATGGCCAGTGTTAGTGATAGCCTAAATGCAGCCTTTAATGCTATTTTAGACTCAATTGGCTTTACTCAAAAAGTACAGGGATCCACCCACTTGGGTAAACTCACTTTGGACCTTGTACTGACATACGCAGGGGTGGACTGGCCATCTAGCATACCGGGCATCATCCCGGTGGGCCGGTCGCTGTTTTTTTTTTCTCTCTCTCTCTAAATTCCCTCCAATTGGGCCAGCCAATTGGTAAGAGAGGTCTAGCAGTGTGTTGCCAGCATCGACATATTATTGGTCTATGTTTGTCATCGTCAGTCAAACATGGGCTGACAGCCTATGAGAGCCATGACAGTGATGTCAATCACAACACAAACCAGGGTGGGCGGGACCGCATGACATGGGCCGGAGTGGTGGGACAGGATGCTGCTGAGCTGAAAATGGCGCTGGAAAAGTACGGCTCAAAAAGCTGAAATCTCTGGAGGTGGAAGCTCCTAAATGTTTAAGGTTGACAGACCTATTTGGTGCCGGGGTCACCACCCCAGCAGCAGGTGCTGCTGCGCGAGGAGCAAGTGGAGACATGCATGCTGAGTAACGTTAGCGTGGGGTTGGCTCGGCTACATTTTGAGACAAGCTCAAAATAAAGTATAAAACGGTTTTACATTGACTGCGATGTGAACTGAATAACTGAATACTTGTTAAAACATATTAGCCCAGAGTTGAAGGGCTGACTGTTGGTAGTTGCGGTTGATTTTGTTAAATATACCAAATTGTGACAGCTACTAACAGCAGCGGTCTCTGGTTGCCATAGCAACAGTAAATATTAAGGGGAGACGCTACAGGTCAATAGGGAAAAAAGTTAGCTTCAAGATACCTTCATGAAACTTGACAAACTTAATCCTAGTATTAAAACAAAGATCTTTTGTACGAGAAGTTTTGATATAAATTTTGTTTAGATATGCAAATGAGGTGTAATCTGGTTAAAAATGTGCTAATTTGCATATATTTTTAAACGTATCTCAAAATTGGTGAGAGACAGATTGAATTTTTCTTTAATTTTCTAATCATATATGTTATATGATTAAAAAAACCTCAGCAATTTTTTACAGAGGGAAATAGGTTTATTTTATTTCATTACTTCATAAATCAAAAAACGGTGTCAGTAGCTCCAAAAAACTCATTTTCGGCCTGTTTTTTTTCACACAAAATAGCACATATATATTTTTTAGAATGATGTATTGATAAATCGCTCTGTAATTTTCTTTCAGCTCATAGCATAGAACAATGGTGGAAAGTTTGGTGAATATAGGTATAACTGATTTCAAGATTATTCGTTTTGAATGTTGGAAAAAAATCATTTTGAGAAAAACGCAATTAAAGATTTGCATTAGATAATTCAATGCAATGTGAAGTGCAAATGACCCTCTAATCCCTCGTTTCGTGTTTGTGATTGGTCATTAATTTAAACAGGCATACCATTTTTGGACTTTTTTCTTTTTTGGGGGCTTGTTCTCTCACTGCCTCCACTTCACTTTTTGGCTACTACTGAGACGTCTCTGATTTGAGTATATCATGCATCTTATAATGTTTTATGAATTCATAATTGATTTGTTCTGTTGAGACTATAATGAATAAATACTGAGTGATTGATTGCCATAGCTGTCAGTTTTAGTCCTTGAGTTCACAGTTTTGTGCTTTATTTGTTAACTGCTATGAAGGAACATGATTTTTGTTTGTACTGTAGTATGCATGAGAGGAGATGCTGCGAGATTTGTGGACTTTTATGTAGTGTCGGCTGATAATGTAGTGGGCTGGTTTTGAAAAGAAAATGCCAGGGCTGAATTTTTGTCCCAGTCCACCCCTGGACATACGGTATTGAGGAAATAACAGTCCACCCACATAACCCGGTCCTGTCTGACCACTTCTTTACAACTTTTGAATTTACTTTAACTGACCATCTTAAACATGAAAGAAAATTTCACTATAGGAGAGCTTTATCAGACAATGCTGTAACAATTTTTAAAGAATCTGTTCCATTCTTACTTTCCTCAGTGTCTCAGAGTAACACAGTGGAGGGCAGTAATTCTACCTCTAACCCTTCAGAAATTGATGGTCTGGTTCACAGCGTTACGTCCTCATTGCGTTTGGCATTAGATAGTGTAGCCCCATTAAAAAAGAAAGTGGCTAGCCATAGGAGGCTGACTCCTTGGTTCAACGCAGAGTTGCGTACTTTAAAGCAGAATACTAGGAAGTTGGAGAGAAAATGGCGCTCTACACACCTAGAGGATTCCTATTTAACCTGGAATAACAGTCTACTGCTGTATAAAAAGACCCTTCGACAAACTAGAACAGCATATTTTTCATCATTAATAGAGGCGAAGAAAAACAATCCTAGGTTTCTTTTTTAGTACAGTTGCCAAACTTACACAGAGTCATAGCTCTGTTGAGCCAACTATTCCCCCAGCTCTTAGCAGTGATGATTTTATGGGATTCTTCATAAATAAAATTAATTCTATTAAAAATAAAATCATTGGCATCCTCCCAAACAAGATTACTTCTTCCTCAGTAAATCAGGGCTTAAAGTATTCCGGCACCATGCCGGATCTCCGGCATTTGACTATGATTCAGAGAAAAAAAACACACACAAAAGACCCCCGAAAAAACCAGCCCTCTTGAATGCAGCATCCCACGGGAGCCGACGGTTGTTTCTCCCGAAATCAGAAGAATGGACGCTAAATTCATGGAGCCAGGGGAAGACGTTGTTGTTGACAAGGTTCTTAAAAACAGGTGGCGCTGGGCATGGGTAGATGAAAAGGGCGGAGACGGCAAGCCGTTTGGGAGCTGGTGCCAGAAGCTAAGGGAGCCTGGTACCTCCTTCTGCGTGTTGTGCTCCAAGAAGCTAGTATATGCGACTAGCGGGAAAAAAGCTCTTCACCGTCACGGATGAGACGCCGGGCATAAAGCAGCTGTCCGTGAGCTCCAACACACAAGCCGTTTGCCGGGAGCAACAGCCACAGCGGACGCAGCGGCCCCGATGACTGATCGTGTTTGTGACTTGAAAATACGTGTGTGCTCGTTCATTGCAGAACACGATTTATCATTTACGATCACTCAACCGCTCGTAGATCTGTGTAAAAAAGTAGCAGTTGATAAAAATGCTTTAGAAAAACTGTCCGTTTCCAATCAGCATGCCAGTTATGAACTGGGGTTGCCAACCATCCCCTAAAAATGTCTTTTTAGGGGATGGTTGGGGGGATGGTATTTAGATAAAATATTATGCGTTCCGTATTGAGGTGAAAAGGAACGCGATTTGTCCCGTACTTCAGCTACAATGGAAAAAAGACACAAAGGTGGAGTTATTCTGTGTTTTTAAGCTGTGCAGCTGCCTCTTCATCTCTTATTCTCTTCTCCCTCTCCTGTTGCTCATTCAATCACGAAACTGATCAATGATCAGCTGATCGGCTTTTCTGTCGGAATTCCCGTCTCTCTCTCGCTCTCGTTTGTTTATCGCCCGCATTGCCCTAGAGAGAGGAAACCAGCGGATGTTGTGCTAAACAGCAGCAGCACGTTTAATAACCTGTTAGAACTGATTTAATATGACTTTCTACTATTAGCTGATGTTTGCTGGAGCCACAGCCGTAAAAGCTGCTGGTCATGATATCGGTTTGGATATGTGGTGAGATGGAAACATGAAGATGAAACCAGGAGATGTTCTTACTGAATCATCAGAGCTGAACATGTGATGGAGAAGTTACAAACTGTTTCTGAGAGACAAATAACACCAGGATCGTTTTTGAGCTGACAGCTGGTAACTGGGCAGGGGGGCTCTAGCAAAGTTTGTGAGGGGGCCAGGTAGGGTATTAACAGGGAAAGGGGGGAACAGATAAATAATTTTCTTTCTTATTCTCATTTAAAATGTCTAGCTTTTAATAAAAAAATATCTCAATCTTACAACTAAAGTGGACATCTGTTAAATGTATAGAAATCCATTATCTTATATATTAAATGTTGAGTTTAATATATACCCTAGTAAGCTATAGTACTTTTTCCTTTGGGAGGTACCATCTGTGCAGTCTGCAATTCTGTTGAAGAAAGATGTTGAATCTATTTAATTATTATAGAAAAATAATTGATTTCTGTGCATTTGTTTTACATGTGCATTAAATTAAAGTCGATTACGTCGATTAAGCATCATGAGGCGGCGGGTGGGGGGTGGTTCCTTATTTTATTTGCTGGGAGTTGGCAACCCTAATATGAACACATATGGCATAGCACTGGAGTTCAAGAAACGTCTGTCTCATCAACTCAAAGGATGTATGTTTTCTCTGAATGTTGATGAAGCAATCACCCAAAACATGGAAAAAATACTGAATGTAATGGTTCGCTTTTTTGATGATGATGCATCCAGAGTAATAACACATCATCTTGCAAGCAAGAAAGTAAACATTAGATATAGCAATGTTTCAGCTCTGATCATTGCACTGGAAGCTTCAGTTGAGCAATTCTGTATTTATTTGTATTTGTTTCATATTATTCAGTTTAGCACTCCTTGAAGAACTTAATTATTTTTTTGTTTTTAATATGAACTGCCTCTACAAATATGTTAAAAAGGAGGAGTCAAGACCCAATGTAATGTATTTCCTATACCTTAATTTGCCATTGTTTTGAACAAAAATGATATAAAAAGTTACAATTTATATGTTTTTGTATAAATTGCATTTTACTGAATTAAATTGTTGCTAAATGAATCAGATTAATTAGTTTGACTGAGTTTCACATGTTTTCATTTATAACTTAATAACCTTTACTTCTAAAAATCACATTTGAATTGTAGGTCATCTTGTACATTACCAAGAACAATGTTAAAAGTTGTTTGCCAAATTGCCTATACTGTAGATGCATTGGATTCACTGCAACCCACTCCTTGGAAAAAAGTTCAGGCCTTCGGTCCAGAGGCGCCTGGGGAGGGCCACAAGGAGCCCTAGTACCTCCCCCACCCTTGGAATAAGGGGTTTGGCAGCCATAACAAAGGCGGAGGCCGGACTCCGGGCTGAATGCGGGCTGACCAGTGGGCAGAGGGGAAAACTCTTGCTCAGGTGAGATTAGTTATTTGGGGGCTGTGGTCCCTGAAACATGGCGATTAGCTGGATCGAGAGGGGGGGGGGGGGCCCTGGGCCGGCCAGCCTGCAGATGACCCAGCGAAATTCAGGCAGGACAAAAATACACACAGCTCAAATGCAATTAAGAAATCCTTGCCGACTGATGTAGCTGTATTTTGTGTAGCTGTATTTAAATCTTGTTTTGTTTTTGTTTTGTTTCTGCCAGAGGACCCTTAGAGCGAAAGGGGTCTCGATGGAAGCAGGCCATAATTTCTGATTCTTTCTATTTTCTATGTTGATCTAAATTTTGTTTTGTTATTGTGTTGTAATTTGTAAGGGAAAGTTGATGTGCAACTAAACCAAATTTGTTTGTTTTAGACAGACGGGGTAAAGCAGACAGAGAAACTGCTACGGCTCTGATAAGGTGATGATTCGTCATCCGGTGAGTTTAGTCTAATCAGAGCTTAAAGAATGTGTTGCACACAGTTATTTTATTTCATTTTGGTTGGAAGTTATTTGATGGAATTGTTATTACACTAAGTACAAGTTTCCTTAGCTATCGCAGCTTGTGTGCACTAACTTAGAAACGGAAACGTTCCTATTTTACGACTAGAACAAATAGCAAAGTTGATTGGGGCATTTAGAGTAGGTTGTGATTTTTACCCTGACTGACTTAAATTTCGACTAAGCTGACTGACAGTGAAAACATATTTTCCTTCCTTTCTGGGACAATTGGGGCTGAATTGTTTCCTTGTATTTTGGGGCTTATGTTGTAAGAAAGTAATAAATCTTAGATCTGTGAACATTAACTAAAGTAACTTGGACCTTTACAGTAACTCTGCTTAGATTTCGCCACAGCTGTGAAGGACGAATTTTTTATCAGATTGCAAGGCGCTAATGTAAACAATAGCGAGACTAAAAAATAACAAGACTTTGCTGTGAGCAGCAACAGTAAAACAACATTGTTTAGGCTATAATTTGAACACAACTGAAAAAAATAAAAAACCTTTAGGTTTCTGCTGGGTAACATTAAAATAAAGATGACTGGTCCTTAGGCTACTTAGGTCTTAAATAAATGAAAAAAGGTAAACACTTATCTTATCTGGGGAACATTCAAATGTCAGAGCAGTTAGTGGGCCTTATTAGAAAGTTTGCTTGGAAAATGACTGAATTGATCTGAAGCTGTGAAGTATTCTGTGTCTCCTTCCAGGATAAGGGGCAAGAGGTCAGGGAAGGTTTGATCCTAGAAATCTGATGGTTTTGTCACAATCTGGTGGGTAAACACAGGAAGTTATATAAGTGGGTCTTAATATAAGGCACCTGACTTTGTAATTAAAGGGAAGTCGTCTCACAGTTTTAAGTAAATATTAACATGTCTGAAATGTTTTTTAGGGGCCATCAAGTATAACAATACAGTGGTCCTGTGAGTTTGGAATTTTGCTTATGACAACCAATGCAAGTTTCAATTTCAACTGAACCAGAATGCAAGTCAGGCTGGTTCTCATTCTTTTTTTGTTTTTTTTTTCTAAAATGGACTGACCACTTTGTCCACAGGGGAGGAGTAATGTTCGAGGTTCGACCCAAAAAGGTATGGACAAGTGGCTTGGGAGGTTACCTGTGCGTACCTGAGTTTGGGGGGTGCTTATATATTTTGGGTTATTTGGGGCTATGGTGAAGGGAATTCAAATTCTAACATTTTCTCTTAGACCTTACAAGGGAGGCTCAGAAGTGTGATCCCCTGTAGCTGTAAAAACACTCTGGGGACCCGTTTTCTTTAAAATAGTAATAATGAAACGTAATAACATGAAATGTTGGAATTTAATTGCTTGTTTCCAAATGAATGAGCATACTGAATTACTAATATTGGACACTGTTCAGCCAATTGTTTTACTTTCTTATAGTAAAAGCAAATCCAACAAAACGTAATTGTTCGTCAACAGTGACGTATCACTTTTCAAATTAAGAAAGCAAATAATATATAATCACTTGGTGTTTAGGGGTAAAAGTCAAATCCTGAACTATAGATTTCACAGTTAGTTTTCTTGTAGCTCTCTTGGCTTTTATCACAGCCTAAATTATTTGAGGCCTGTTGTGAGAATTTTTCTGCGTATCATTTTTTATAAAAGAAGATTTGAATGGCTTAATGTGGAAAAAAATAGATTGATCATGTTAAAGGTTAAGTCTCTGTGTTAACTGAGATATGTATTGTTATGTTGAACCAACATGTGAGAAGCTCAAGGATACTTTCTGTGTCTTAGGTCACCAATTGTAAGATGTGTCTGCATGCTGACTGAAGGACGTGGAAACACTCCATTATCTTTTCTCATCCTTGTTAAATAATATTTCTATAATAGGCTTTTTAATGCATTTGACATGCATTTAGTATCAGTGGTTTGCTCGGGATCTCAGGATTATAAATATGTCATCACTCTATCTGAAAAACTAAACGCAACAGATCTAGTAAACTGCAATCTTAACATCAAGTGATCTTGGATAACAATAGATCAAATAAAACTGAGAATATTCCAATTTAAAGCATAATGAATGATGGATGATTAGTATGATCTATATTGGTGCATATGAGTCAGATTTAATGTTTAAAATAAACTATATTATCTTGAAAACTTGCTGTAGTTTTAATGGTGATAATATAATAATGATTAATTATCTAAACGTGACTCAGTGATTTACTGGAGGATAAATTCCTACATCAGTTTTGAAAACATATTTGCTGGAACACATTTCCAACAATCATTGATAATGATATTTTTCTGCAAGGTGCAAATATGAATAAACATTCTTTAGTCTATTTGATTTATTATGCTGGTTTTTCCAAAGCAATGCTTCAAATTAATGTGAGATGGAAATTACATTTACCTCATCAATCTAATATTTGAGTATTTTTTAACCTGAATCCATATTAATTTTATAGCCTATTAAATGGTTTAGCTGAACTCAGTGAGTTACAGCTGTTAGATTTGCGCTAATCAATAAAAGCCTCGGGGGGAAATAATGCACAAAGGTAAATGGTAATATAAAATTTGAACTATTGTAACTGATTAAAACTGGTTCGACCTAAAACTATAACACTCTGTGTTCATGAGATAAGGGGCGGCCGCATTTGGCCCGGGAACCTTAGCTTGAAAACTTTCTTTTAAGATTCTATGAGAAACGATGCAATTCAGCAATAAACTAGATGAATGATGGTTTCTATGTTTAACTAATACTTTTGATAAACGTAGCCTACTCCACAGTAAATAGAAATAACACGGAAAACGCACGGTTAGAATCGGATATATTGAAAACCAACTCCAGTTAATACAAATCCGAGTAGCAGTATGAAAGTATTTCAGTCTTTTGAGTAATTTACAGAAAACGAATCAGAAAACAACGCGGGTAAAAACTCTAAGGTTAATCTTAGCCAGCGAGTTATTAACTACAATGTGGTAAAAATGATCTGAAATAAAGTCCGTTGCAGATTTAATATGATTCTCTTGTAGCTAATCAGCTAATTGAGCCACAAGCTTCTTTCTTACGACCGATTTGCTGCGATTCTCTGGTTGTAAACAATCATAGATCCCGACACTGATGAAGCATTAATAGCGCTCTGCGGCTGGAAGTCTACAAATAGGAACTTAAACACTTGTTTTGACAAAAGTTTAGTCTTGAGTTTTCAGTTGCTTCCTGGATGCTAACGAGTCCGGGTTAGTCAAACTGTTTGTTTTTTTCGCAAAACCACTTCCTGTTTCAAACATGAGCTTTCCAAATTAAAATACGGTAATGCTTAACTTCATGAATCATGCTTTTATTTTCCCAAGAAGGGGAACTTCTGCTGTACCGGCAGCAAAGTGACAGATAGAAGCATTTAGATCATAGACCGTATATAAATTTAGATTCACACAAAGGAGGTAGAAATCATAAAACAAAGTTAGGATTAGAACATTAAATGATAAAGAATAAAGCTTTAGTCATACCTCGACCGAAAAGAACTTTTCCTTAATGATAGTAATGTTTAATAAAAATGTTAAATAACAATGACACATTTGGGATACACTAGGCTACCTGTTTCAGCAGCATATGTGAAAATTATGCATTTAGTGCAATCTTTAAGCCAACAGGTGTGACCTACACACACACAGGGGGGTTTAACTTGGTTTCTATTTTTTTAAATTTAGTTTACTTCATTAAAACAAATGATGATAAAAATAGATTCAGAATTTCAGTCACTGTTCTAAAGAAGGAACAAATCTGGAAAATATTCAGTTAACACCTGTGTGCATTATATGCTATTGATCGCATAAAGAACAGGGTGTCAGAATAATAAATGTGAGATCTACTATCAAACCGCAGTAAATTCTATTCAGTTGTAACATTTTTTGATGTTTGAGGGTTTTTTGTGTGTTCCTTTTAATAAAAGATTAAATGAGACAGGAGTAACGAGGCTAATTTTAAAATATAAGCAGTCTAAAGTACTGAGTAGAGGTAAAAGTGGGCAAATAGATAATTACTTCGGTAAAGTATAAAGTATAACTCAAGTCCTACACAGAAACTGCAATGAAGAAACGTTTATTTCTTAAGCAAGAGTATCAGGTACAGGTAAAAAGGTTACTTGACATCGTTGTTATTAAAATAGAAGTGGCATACTCAAATCTGAATGTGCAACTGAGTTAGATAAATTGAAATAGAGATGTTTTACAGTTGTACAGGTTTTAAAATTGTGCATTTAGAATAAATGTATTATTTTTTTTTCAAGGAGTTAACAGAGAATAAACTGTAAGAAACAGATGAGCAAATAATAGCAGCAGAGATATTAATTAGGTAAATAAACTGTGTCCTGAGTAAAACAATTTTAACTAAGGTGGTTGCAAAGATAATCCTTACTGTAACATCAATTAGATTCTGGAAAAGCAGGGTCTGAAGAAGTTGTCTAATTCAATTCAAAATACTTTATTGATCCCAGAGGGAAATGAAGTTTTGTTGTAGCTCATGCAAGTAGGACTAAAATTCTTTAATACATTAGGTAACTATGTGGGGAACTTATTAGTTTGTTTTGTTTTTGCAAGGAGAGGCAATTTTATTTGTATAGGACACTTTCAACAACAAGGTAATTCAAATATAAGAACCTAATTGCGAACCTTAAATGATTGGGATATGATCATCTGGGGGTTGAAGCTGCCTCAGCAGTGGCAGCAGCAGGATACACAGGTTCTGAGGTTGTGTCTTATGCATGACCTTTAACCTACTATGTTTCTTTTCTCGACACTGGAGAAGCGGTTGAAGTTATTGTTTCCTTGTTTCTTGATTTTTAAGGCATGTGCAAGATGCCTTAAAAAAAGGGGGGAATTGGATTTGATAGTAATTGGAACAGATTTTTAAGGGATTATGAAGAGAATTGTAACTTGCAAGTAATTGAGTTTCTTGTGAATCATAACTCCGTCATAAATTGAGGGTTTTTACTACCTGGACATGACATCTGACTTCATATTCCATTTCGGTTTGGGTTTAGACTTGTAGTACATATTGTGTCTGGGAACTTTACAAAGTTTTAACTTGATCTGAAAACCTTCTTTACTTCTTGCTGGGAGTAGTTGATTCTTGGGATTTTTTACTCTCACAAGTTGGAATGGTTGGTTGTCTTTTTCTTGGCATGGATTTAGTACAGAGTGATTTGGAGACATTTATCTTAATTATAATCTAGCTTCAGTTGATGAGGTTTGGCTCATTAACCAGCTTGTGAGTTGTTTAGAATTGCTTTTGCGCACAGTTGCATCAGGTTGATCTGAAACCATACTCCAAGGGTGTTCGTTATACTTGTCATAATCATCCTATTCATCTTTTGTGAATTGGCTCACCTATGTTTGAACATCAATGCTCTAAAACCTAATTAGCTCAGCTCCCAAGGGTCGCATTGGGAGGTTCTCACTTAAGGACCTTCTGAGGGGTGACCACTCTCCTTTCTGAGGAAGGACTGATCGGTGGCTACGGGTCACTGGATGCTGGCGGAGGCTGACTTCACGGCAACAGACAACAAACAGCGCAAGGGAAGAGTATACATTTCAACATCTAGTATTGATGTAATACCCTCTGAAGTGTACTGGAAGATGCTACATAATTTCTCCTTTGTTCTGTGTTTTATCTAGAACATCCTGACCGATGACGAGACCTGTGGATGGCCGCCTCTGGGGCGAGGGGCTGTTGAGATGACATTTTGCCCACAAGAAAATGGCGTAAGAAGACCCCGTGGGTTTTCGCTCTCAATGCACAGGAGTCTCAGCAAAGTCATCGGGAAGGATCTAATATTTGCACTGTGAGCTAATTCCATGGCCAAACATGTCTCATGTCTGATTGTAATTTGTGTTTTGAACATTGTTTTTTTTTTTTATCAACCTACCAACCTTTTAGGGAGATTTGTGATAGCACTGTAGAATTTTCCTTTATATTTATGATATTAATTAAGTTAATAAAAGTAGGGAATTGTGGTGGAAAATTGTTATGCAATTAGGAATTAAGTGTATATTCTCTGTTTAGTGAATGCATCTAGGGTAAAATGACAAGGTTATTCCTCAAACTTAATGTTTATTATATGTGTCAGGTCACCAGAGATACAGACGCCGGGGCAGTAAGATAACAGTCTGGCCTTCGGATGAGCTGCTTTATGCGTTGATATAAGACTCGCATGAAGCAGTTCTCTGGAGGCGGGGCGTGAACGTTGGAGAAGACATCTACAGAGATAAACAATGATTGCTGAATACTATTTAAGCGGTTAGTTAGAAAGGTTGGTTAGGGTGATGCACGAGTAACTCTGTCCCCTCCGTGTCTGGCCAGACATGTTTGAATTAAATACTTAAACGCCTTCTTGGACTCAAGTCTTCTTTATAATGGAAACCCTGAGATACTATTTTTTGCCATTACACTCAGGATTTTTTTTCACTTTAAGCCCTGGTAAATGAGGCAGCGTCGGAAAGAACTGTAAAACCTCATTTGTGCTTAGGCTGTTTTGATTCAGTCGAGCTTTCGAAATTATCAAAAATATTAGCCTCATCTAAACCTTCATCTTGTATGTTGGACCCAATCCCAACCAAATTATTTAAGGAAGTGTTCCATTTCGTTCCTTGCCCCATAATGGATATGATGAATCTATCCTTAGTAAACGGATACATACCACAATAATTTAAAATAGTTGAAATTAAAACTTTACTCAAGAAACCTTCCCTTGATCAAGATGACTTAGTGAATTACAGACCTATATCTAACCTTCCTTTCTTATCCAAAGTCCTTGAGAAAATTGTTGCTAATCAAGTCTGTGAGCATCTAAACAGTAACGACCTGTTTGAAGAGTTTCAGTCAGGTTTTAGAGCTCATCATAGCACTGAAACAGCACTGGTGAAGTTTACTAATGATATTCTCATGGCCTCAGATAATGGACTTGTGTCTGTTCTGGTTTTGTTAGATCTCAGTGCTGCTTTTGACACAGTCAATCATAATATTCTCTTAGAAAGGCTTGAACATGTTGCAGGGATCAAAGGAACAGCACTAGGCTGGTTTAAATCATATTTGTCTGATAGATTCCAGTTAGTTCATCTAAATGATCAATCTTCTTCACACTCAAGAATTACTTGAGGAGTTCCACAGGGTTTTGTGCTTGGACCAATTCTTATCACCATATTTATGCTCCCAATTGGTAGAATCATTAGACAGCATGGGATAAATTTCCACAGCTATGCCGATGATACACAACTATATTTATCCATAAATCCAGTTAGGTAGATTACAGGCATGTCTGGAAGACATAAAAACATGGATGACTAAACGTTTTGCTCTTAAATTCTGACAAGACAGAAGTTGCTGTCTTTGGCCCAGAAGTTCAGAAAAACAACTGATTAGTCAATCACTTCATCTGGATGGCATTAAATTGGCCCCCAGTAATAACGTAAAGAACCTCGATGTTATTTTTGACCAAGACTTCACATTTAAATCCCATATTAAACAGGTTTCTAGGATTTCTTTCTTTCACCTCTGGAATATTGCTAAAATTAGAAAAGTCCAGGAGTGATGCTGAGAAACTAGTCCATGCATTTGTTACCTCAAGGCTGGACTACTGCAATTCCTTACTATCAGGTGGTCCACAAAATGCCATTAAAAGCCTTCCATTGATCCAAAATGCAGCAGCAAGAGTTCTGATGAATATTAAAAAGAGAGATCGCATTTCTCCTGTTTTAGCTTCCCTTCATTGGCTCCCTGTTAAATCCAGAATAGAATTTAAGATCCTTCTTCTTCCATATACAGCCCATAATAATCAAACTCCATCATACATCAGAGATCTAATTGTTTCATATGTTCCCAACAGAGCACTTTGCTCTCAGACTGCAGGTTTACTTGTAGTTCCTAGGATTTCTAAAAGTAGAATGGGAGGCAGATCTTTTAGTTATCAGGCTCCTCTCCTGTGGAACCAACTCCCAGCTTTAGTCCGTGAGGCAGACACTCTGTTTACTTTTAAGGCCAGGCTTAAAACTTTCCTTTTTGATAAAGCTTATAGTTAGAGTGGCTTAGGTCATCCTGAGCTATCTCTGTAGTTATGCTGCTATAGGCTTAGACTGCTGGAGGACAGACTTACCATTTTTCTTCACTCTGCTACTTCCTTTTCTCCTACTACTCTCCAGTTGTATTACAGTACATTCTGTTATTTCGACTGTTAACTTTGTTTTCGCTCAGTGTTTTTCTCTCCATAGAAGATATACCTGGTCTGGTATCCTGCTTGGCTGCAATGCCCTGTTGGACGGGGGGCATCAACTGGGATGATCCTCCCAGTAACTGAACATCCACTGTGTCCTGTTATCAACTTTTTACTTTCTGTAACATAGAAAGTTCTCTTATATCAGATCTTTTGTTCCTTCTGTGTCTCTGCTCTGTCTTCTCAAACCCCCAGACGGTCGTGGCAGATGACCGCTCATACTGAGCCTGGTTCTGTTGGAGGTTTCTTCCTGTTAAAGGGGAGTTTTTCCTCTCCACCGTCGCTACATGCTTGCTCAGTATGAGGGATTGCTGAAGGATTGCTGTGTTTGAAAAGTTTGCATCAACGAGGCCCAACCTCACGCCAATGACTGACGGAATCTGCTGGGATTTCTTAAATAGGACGTTTTTTAACTGATTGGAATGTTTGTATAAATGTATTGAAATGACTTCTTGTTAAGTGCCTTGAGAGAACATCTGTTGTGAAACAGCACTGTATAAATAAACAGAATTGAAATTGAATTGTTTGGGAGGACTGATAAATCCGTCCAGATTTCTAGAAAGAAGAGCCGCTCCATCCAAAGTGGGATGGATGCCGTCTCTCCGGATCAGACCAGGTTTTCCTCAAAATGTTCGCCAGTTATCAATGTAGCCCACATCATTACCAGGACACCACCCAGACAACCATTGGTGGAATGACAGCATGTGGCTAAACATGTCGTCACTGTTCCGATCAGGCAAGGGACCAGAAAAGATTACAGAGTCCGACATTGTTTTGGCAAACTTACACACCGAAGCAACACTCGATCATTAGATGCTACTAATAACACCTAAAAATTTATAAAACTTTAACTTGTTTCAACAAACACACTTATTTACAGATTGGACAACAGTAAACCTCAACAAAAGGCAGCCACAGCAGGCAATGCTCATCACTGTCACCATTGGTGGCCTGAATGCCAGACACATTTTCTGGTCTAAAACTCACACAGCTCCGAGAGGAACCCCCATTCTCTCTTTATTTTCTGTTTGCACAACTATCATTGTGAAAGACAAGCAGCCACACTAAAACCTTCATAAGATGCAGCTTTATTTTAAAAATCAATCAGACAGACAAACCAGTATGAAATGGCATGGAGATAATGTGATGGTGTGGTGAGGTGACCTTTAAACACAGCCACTGCTACATCCCAAGCACTGAAAAAGCCTGACCTTTGTAGTACCATTAAAGAAGATTCCAATCTGAACGGCGGGGTGGATGGGTGGGCACACATGTACACACATAAACCACCCAGACACACACTGACATGACATAGAGTCTTGTACTGCATATCCTTCATATGTGTGCCACTACAAGCATACAGACTTGAGAAGGTATTACAGACAATAGATGAGGGTACATACAGTCGCACAGACATGTATACACAGAAACAATTAATACAAGCACACAAGTATTAGACATGATGTGCCGGGCGTGCATGTAAACACACTGTAACCTTCCTGTTGGTTGCAAAGGCCAAATGTGGTAATGGCTTCTTCTATGTTAATGCTGGTTGGTGGAGTGCCTTTCTTTGCTCCTCAGTATTCCTGTAAGGGAAAGCTCGAATCATTTTGAATTGCAAAACAACAAAAGTGGAAGGCTGCATTGTTTGTAATGCAATTGGCAGTGTGCATTAGAAAAAAAAAACAGAAATATGTCCCGTGAAGTGCTGGAAAAGAATAAGTATGTGCAATGTTGTGAGTATTCAGATGTGAGAGCGTAGATTCAACAATCTCATCAAACAAGAAGAGAACTGGCAGTAATTATGACTGTAGTTGAAAGAAGGGATCAATATGCATTGATTATCTTCTGTCCATTAAGAATAATAGGTGATGTTTGAATGGGTGATGTGATGACACAGAGTCACAAGTGGGCATGGACAAGAAAAATAATTAATTGTAAAGAAAAAAAATGGTTTACCGTCAGTTTAGTTCCCAGAAACGGATCATACTTTGCTTTACTGGGATCATTCAGCATAAGACAAGTTAAGTAATTTATTGTAAATTCAAAAGGCTTTCGGAAAAAAAAAATCCTTTTAAAATACTCTAAAAATATCAGACTGAATTTAGGGAATTTATTCCCTGATAGCAAATTAGCAAAACTAGCATTTTACTTGTAATTTAGTTTTAAACTCTTAAGCCCCAGCTGCTCTATTCCAGAAATTTTTAACAATTTTACTCTGTTTCACCAGAAATCTATTGCATGTCAGAGGGGTATTTTCTCACACCTGAGCCCCTCACCCAATCACAGAGGCCACCCTATGGAGAAGTAAATTCGCTAAGTCATAATGTATTTGACACATTGCAGTTTGTCCATGCCAATGATCAATCTTTGCCACACACCAGTTAGCTATTGGGGTTCCACTGGATTCTGCCATTGGACAATATATATATATTCGCTATTAGAGATGCAATACCATGAAAAACAAACCGCCATTGACGTCTATCAATATGTATTGTGTAAAACATTCATCTCAAAGGCTTTAAAGGCTAAAGTGACAGACTCTTTACCCACAAATGAAGAAAACATGGAGCAGTGGTGAACCTTCCTAGGAGTGAGCAGCCTACACCTATTAATCAAAATTTGTTAACATTCTCCAAAAAATCCAAACTAACTTTAATCTCAAGTGCACTTGATTCATGCAGCTCGGCAATTGTGTGTACGACACCAGCAAGTCGACCCTTGAATGGCTGATAAAAAACCAAAAGAATCCTAGTAGAAGTCTAGACTTGAATCCAGTTGAGCTGTGGCGTTGGTCCGCCTGGGGCTCCTGTGCTCTAGGGGTCCTTTGGATGGCTCTGATCTCCTTCGTGTCTGCATCAATTTCTGGTGGGCGGATCGATGGCTCCTCACACCAACTATTGAACACTCGTATGGAGAAACCTTATATACACCATACACACACACACGTGTGGGGATTCCGGTGTTTACAGATGCATTCTTGGGCTGAGGTTACCACAACTAGATCTTGTAATAACCGGGTGCATGAGCTTTTCAGTGACGCTGGTGTTGTATATCTATATATATTTGTGGGTTGTAGTTGTGTAGTTCTCAGTTTGCATTGTTTGATTTGTTTCATCAATGTTTTCTTCCCCTCTCTGCCATCCTGCAGGTGTGGAGGCGGACTGTGATGTCTTCTTGTGGTTTTTTTTGTTCCCCTTCCTCTCTTGTCTCCCTGTCTATAATATCAGAAATAAAGCCCCACCACAATTTCTAATAACAATTTCTTACAGATATATCAAGTGGAGTACTATAGCAAATGCATTAATCCTCCACTTGTGAAAGTAATCTGTTGGGCTTCTACTTGGTACTCAGACACCAATTCTGAGTGCCACACTGCCAGACAGGACCTGTAAAGAAAGAAAAAAAAAATCTGGAAAGTAGAGCACATCACTCCAGTTCTAAAGTCCTTACACTGGCTCCCTGTAGCTCGGTGAATAGACTTCAAAATACTTTTACTAGTCTATAAATACTTGAATGGCTTAGCACCAAGGTATATTGAAGATCTTTTGTAACTAAACCAACCCCCCCAAACCACTCAGGTCTTCCAATTCTAGTCTATCAATCATCCCTAGAACTACAACCAAACATGGAGCAGCGGCTTTCAGTTTCTATGCTCCCTTCACTGCAAAGTTGGTGAAACACTGAGTTCCTTTAAATCAAAGCTACAAACTCATTTGTTTAGAGTTGCCTTTAAGTAAGCGACTAATAATAGCTGGAATGTCATGTGTTTTAAATTTTTCATATGTTATGTGTCTCTAATGTTGTATTTTATGCTTTTACTGTTGTTTTACTGCTGCTTTTTTTTTATATAGTTGGTTATTTTACCCAAAGCACCTTGAATTGCCTTGTTGTTGAAAGTGTGCTATACAAATAAAGTTGCCTTGCCCTATTCAGGATCCCCATTATCTATCACCACAGAAATATCTATTCTTCCTGAGGTCCACACTAACAATATCACAAAAACAGGAAAAAATATTACATTTAAAATGTTAGTGAAAACAATCATAACATAATACATACAAAAGTTCTAGACTGATGTCAGATGCAAAACTAAATAAAGAGCTCTCAAGTCTCAAACAATGAGCATGAGACATACATTTTCCTGTCTTTACACACACCATGCATGACTCCTCACGTTGAAAAAATAAAAAAAGCCAATCCTAAATGATCAATGAGTGATCCGTTCACTGGACTGTCTGTTCAGAGCTCAGTCTAAGCCCCACATTCTGCGGAGCTGTTTCAGCCTTTATTGGCTTTATGCACAGTGTGTTTAGTAGAATTTCCGGTTCTCAATAAGCCAGTAGGAGTGTTTCTGGCTACGCCTTTGGGAAGCATTGTGGCAGTAGAGTGCAGTACTGAAGTAAACAGAGGAATAAGATATTGCTTATAATCGAGACGGCACATACTTTAGTTTAGTATAGTATACCAATATAATAGTATGATATAGCAGTATGAGATGAAGCCATCTTACAAGTTTCAGAGTTGTGAACAGAGGTGGGTAGAGTAGCCAAAAATTGTACTCAAGTAAAAGTACTGTTACTTCAGAATAATATTACTCAAGTAAAAGTAAAATGTAGTCATCCAAATAATTACTTGAGTAAGAGTAAAAAAGTACTTGGTGAAAAAACTACTCAAGTACTGAGTAATTGTTGAGTAACATCTGATTTATTTGTTAATGAGGATTCAATCAGACAAAATTACAGAGAGTAGAGTACGTTTATCCCATTAATAAAATATCCATCCATCCATTTTCTTCCGCTTATCTGGGGTCGAGTCACGGGGGCAGCAGCTTAAGCAAAGAAATCCAGACTTTCTTCTCACCACCCACTTGGTCCAGCTCCTCTGGAGGAATCCCAAGGCGTTCCCAGGCCAGCCGAGAAATATAGTCCCTCCCGCGTGTCCTGGGTCTTCCTCTGGGTCTTCTCCCGGTGGGACGTGGCCAAAACACCTCACCATGGAGGCGTCCAGGAGGCATCCTGACCAGATGCCCGAGCCACCTCAACTGACTCCTCTCGATGTGGAGGAGCAGCGGCTCTACTTTGAGCCCCCTCCGGATGACTGAGCTTCTCAGCCTATCTCTAAGGGAGAGCCCAGACAGTCTGCGGAGGAAACTCATTTCAGCCACTTGTATCCGTGATCTCGTTCTTTCGGTCATCACCCAGAGTTCGTGACCATAGATGAGGGTACGAACGGAGATTGACTGGTAAATCGAGAGCTTCGCCTTTCGGCTCAGCTCTCTCTTCACCACGACAGACCGGTACAGCGCCCACATAACTGCAGATGCCCTACCAATCCGTCTATCGATCTCCCACTCCATTTTTCCCTCATTCGTGAACAAGACCCCCAGATACTTAAACTCCTTCACTTGGGGAAGGGCCTCATCCCCGACCCGGAGAAGGCACCCCACCCTTTTCCGGCTCAAGACCATGGCCTCGGATTTGAAGGTGCTGATTCTCATCCCAGCCGCTTCACACTCGACTGGGATGAGGGTCCTGGAGGGTGCGTGGGAGTTCACCCAACCGGTCTACATGTGTTTTGTGGACTTGGAAAAGGCGTTCGACCGTGTCCCTCGGGAAGCCCTGCAGGGGTATTCCGGGAGTATGGGGTACCGGGCCCCTTGATATGGACTGTTAGGTCCCTGTACGACCGGTGCCAGAGTTTGGTTCGCATTGCCGGCAGTAAGTCGGGCTTGTTTCCGGTGAGAGTTGGACTCTGCCAAGGTTGCCCTTTGTCACCGATCCTGTTCATAACTTTTATGGATGGGATTTCTAGGCGCAGCCAAGGGTTGAGGGGATACGTTTTGGTGGCCTCAGGATAGGATGTCTGCTTTTTGCAGATGACGTGGTCCTGTTGGCTTCATCGGAACGTGATCTACAGCTTTAGCTGGAGCGGTTCGCATTAATAAAATAAGAAAATAAAAATAAATTAAATTAATAAATGATCAAATAATACCATACAATAAAATAAGCTTTAGTTAAATTCAAGTATCTCAATAAAAATAAAATCAATGAAATAAAGGAGTACATAAAAAATTCTATATTTATAAAAATAATTACGGTAACACAAATTTCCAAACCTCTTAACTTTTTCACCTAGCTTAGCAGGCATAACTAGAATAAGACAGCCCATAAACTCTGTCCCTGTGGCTCAGCATAATGCAGAACAAGACCATAAACTCTCATAAACTTTCTGTTTGTGACAAAACATACAGAAACAAAAATTTTCACCAAATTAAACTTCAACAGTAGTTGGCTCTCAAGGTTCCTGCTGTGAAGCTGTGATCGTTTAGCAGTGAACAGGAGTCCTGCATGGCAAAAAGCCTCTCACAAGCATAGTTCACAGCACTCAGACTTTTTATGATTATGCTTTTCCTGTTTTTTGCAGCTTCCTGTATTCTTGTGCATACATTTTTTTCTTGTCATTACTGAAAGAGGTTGCAATGTTTCTATCATAGTCTTGAATGATGGTGTCTCAACCACAGAAAATGGTTGGTTGGCCTCACACACAAAATTTAGCATCAGCTTGTCAAGCGTTGCTTGTGTTACCTGCTGTGGGGCAGTGAAGGCTGTTATTTTTGCATTTTTCACAGGAGTATTACTGGAAGAGGAAGACTTGCGTTTTCTGTGGGCCTCCATCATGTCTGTGTACTTGGAGAGTTTGTTGGAGTGAACCCTCTGTGGATTAAAACATATATATGAAGCTACAAGCAGATCAAGCTCAGCACAGAATAGACTAATGTAACCTAAAGGCAGGAACACACTACAGGATAATCAGGACTATTTTTGTCCCGATTTCCCCCTTACGATCAAAGCCAGCAAAGGCCAGATTATCTGATGTTTGCAAAGGACATTGTGTCTGATTTTCCTGTGGTGTGGGGTGCGAGTGGGAGGGATTTTGTCCAGTCAGATCTGCTCAGAAGGCGTCAGAAGGAGAGATCCTAAATAATCCAATCCAATCTAATCCAACTTTACTTGTTAAACACTTCACACAACCAAGGCTGACAAAGTGCTTTACAGTGGGTAAATAAATAGATAAAAAGTCATGCAATAAAACCAAACAGGAAAACAAATAACACAAGTACAAACTATAAAATCGACTCCTTACTGGATATGAAAAGCCACGGAGAAAAGGTGGGTTTTTAGAAGTGATTTAAATGCAGGCAGAGAGGAGGCCTGTTTATCATTCCAAAGCTTTGGAGCCGACACAGCAAAAGCATGGTCCCCTCGGAGCTTCAGCTTCAGCTTTAGCTTTAATATTTGCGACCAGAGTGCTCCAATGATCAATCAAATATATATGGCACTGTTTGTGACCAGAAATCCTGTACTGTGTGAGGTGTTCCGAGCGGAGCCGAGCACGCAATCTCCGTCAGCCGTTGATTTACCTGTTGGCATGGTGACTCACAGTACCAGAGGGCCAAATCACACAGGTTTGAAAAATCCTGTATTGTGTACCTTCATTTACAAGACATTTGCCTATCCACAGCAAAAACAAACACACAAACAAACAAAAAATAAAAAATAAAAAATAATAATTTAGGTCATAGGCTACTTACCACAACATGTTTCCTCAAGTTAGACATTGAGTTTTTGAACGCTGAAATGTCCGTTACTTTGGGGAGACACAGAAGACACATAATGTAGCTGTTGTTTCGCACTGTCTGTAAACTAAACATGCTTTCCATGTAAAGCCAGGGGTGTTCCTCCTCGTCCTTCTCTGCATTGCTAGCCGTTGATTCTGCCATTTTTCTTGCTACCAAAAGACGAGGATGTCGACCGCAGTAGCCGCAAAGCTAACCCGTCCCACCGCTGATATTGAGTATGGTCACGTGACAACAATATATGGCTAGGGCTACGTTTCAAGTCTGTCTCTGTCAAAATATAAGTAGAGATACTGGATAGCTTAAAGCTTTCTCATCTCCGATAAAAGTAACAAACTCAGTATATCATAATGTAGTGGAGTAAGAGTACTGTTTCTTCCCCATAAATCTACTCAAGTAAAAGTAAAAAGTACTGTCATTTAAAACAACTCATAGAAGTATTTATTTTTCAAAAATGTATTCAAGTAAATGTAATGGAATAAATGTAACTCAGTACTACCCACCTCTGGGTGTGAAGGTTCGACAGCTGAGCACTGCTGTGTTCCTTTGTGTACGTCGTCAGTCATGTATAATTCAATCCTAATTTTTCACACATTTCCATCAAACTATCAACTACAAAAGAGATGGGTTGTGAAGATTAGAAGAGAAAATTGAATTATCTCTCTCTACACCCGTGTCTGCAGTCGACACTTAGCAGCACACGACGTCAAAAGAGCCGAGTGAGGAAAGAAAGGAGAAGGAGGCTAAAGTCCGGCGCTGTTCTGGTTTTATTTCACTGGAACAAGTATTGTCTTGGTGTAAGTATGTGACTTCTCAGTCTTCTTCGTGGATCTTAAGTAGCTTGCCCTCGCTGTCACTTCTTCTGTCTCATTCTTGTTGGAAACTGAGAAAGACAAGTAGTTGTGGCTTATTAGCAAATGCAGCTAGTGCTAAACTAAGAAAACACAGTAAAAGTAGCAATGCATTTATCTCAAAGGATAGTACAAACACTTCTCTGCATTAAATATGACCTCAATATTCATTGCTCAATGTTAAGCTGTCCTTATCAGTGTCCTAAACAGACTAACATATTAATATATCTGTCTCACTGTCTTTTGATGATAGCACCAAGCTACTCTTGTTAGCTAAACACTTACCTTCAAAATTGTGAATAAAGTTGGTTATATACAGCTTAAAGCCCTTCACCCGCTTGCTCGCAGATGTTGCTGTGTGTTTTTGAAATATCTGGTGGACATCGTATACGGTGATGTGTGGCACGTCTTGAAGACAGCGAGCATCCAGACTGTGTTGTGACAGTTTTGAGCCAGAAGTGACGGGGCTGGCTTATCGTAACCAGGAAGTGACTGTGCATAGACCCCAATCCAAATAAATATCAAAATCCATCAATCAGAAACCATTTTTACAGTAACACTAAGTTACTGTGTTTTAAAAAGGATAACTTTTACTTTTGAACACGGTACAAACTTATTTATTTTATGAAGCAAAAAGTACAAAGATGCCAGATGTCAAAACGAGATATAACGAAAATCTTGTTCACCTTATGGCCTATCTGTGGAGCTGCTTCGGCCTTTATTAACAGCCTGGTGGTCAAAGAGTGTGCTGGGTTTACATGATCACTCGGCCCTCCCCTTTCCCTTCCAACAACGCGCGATTCAGTGCGAAGAACACCGGGAAGAACTCAAAGACGAAATAGCTTATCTACACATTCAATATTATATTGTATTATATATAGGGGTTTTCTCTTGAAGAATTACCATCAATAATTCCTTTTTTCTTCTCTTTTAATCTGTGTTATGTATGAAGGTAGTTTATTCCATATGGAAACAGCTATATACAACACAGATTTATTTAATTCATTAGTTTTAGGTAAATGCAGTCTGTAATTTATTAAGGAGGCCTGCCTGGTTCTGTATCCATGTCTCTATTTTAAAAGAGTCAGTTGACTGTAAAAGTTTTCAGGTTCTTTAGACAGAGATACCTTTCTTACAAACTGGACCAGTCTACTACTTATTCTCTGTTCAGCTGTTCACTGAAGACACGCACACTCCCCCTGCACCTTTAGTTGTAGAGGCAAAATGGAGTGAGATCGACAGGCCAAGAGGGAGAGACTTAAAAGTAAAAAACAATAAACCCTGTTTACAAGAAAATGCTAACCTCCTGTTTTGAGATCGGATGTAGAGTTGTACATTTCCGGTAGCTTTATTTTGTGGTCAATCGCTACTGCGAAGATGGAGTCCAAAATATGAAAACGGAAAGATCACATTAAGTTACAAAGAGCAGAATGTGGGAACACTCACCATTGCTGCGTCCCGCTGTGTACTGCTGGGGGGGAGCTCCACTCCTTTCCAAAGGATCCTGAATTGGCTGATAAAAATCTGAAGGGACAACTTCACAGTTACGACCAGCTCTATAGTGTGTAGTCGTCATTTTGAGAGTGGAGAGATCATCATGTCTTCCTCTGGGTAACGTTGTCTTCAGCCTAAAGTTGTTCCATTATTATTCCACTAGAATAATTTTTCGAAAAAGACAGAGCAACCCGGAGTTTGGGAGCGCTGCCCTCGACCTGTTGCTACCGTGGCTATGGCAACCGAGGATAATAACACAGAGGATGAATACGCCAATGTGTCTGATATACCCATCACTGGTTGTGCTGAGTCGGCTCCAGCCTCCATCCCCCTGATTGAAGACCACGACTATGCAGCAAGTCCTTTGATTGTGGTAGACCACATTAAATATCAAACTATGTCACGGGAGATCGAGGTGCTCAGGCGGCAGCTTGAGTCATATCACATGACTCAGGGATTTGGACTGCAGCAATTTGCCCCATCACCTTATGACATTCAGTACTATACAAGGTAAGAAATTCTGAAGTTTTCAACTAGTGACCCATGGCCTTATAACATTACCATACAAATGTGCATTTTAACATGAGGCTGAAGTTTCTAGCTTCTGATTCGGGATATGGCGAAAGGGCAATTACACCAAATTTTTCTCTAAGCATCTTTAATCTGCTCCAGATCAAAAACTACATAACCTAGACATTTCAAACCTGGACTAGATTATTCTACACTAATAGCAGAACAATTAAAACCATCTATGGGATTTATGAAATCTTTCTGTGAGTCAAATAATGCGTAATTTACGGTTGAAAATATAAAAAAAGGCCTTTTTCGTTTTTTGTATCCTATTTAAAAACAATATTAAAAACATATTACAATATCATTTTTTGATGATTGTAAATCTAAAATGAGAAAGAAAGAATGATACACAGAAGATCAAAATACACAGCCAAGTTCTATCTATTATTAACATTGTTCAAAAAGCATTCTAAGGAAAAAATATTGTGTGAAGTTCATTCACTCTTCCTGGATCCCCATGTAGTTGACAATAGCTTTCATTATGTCATTCACTTTACAGCAATCCCTTATGCATGTATCTAACAAAGACAACAACAACTTCCTTTTAACAGGAAGAAACCTCCAGCCAAATCCTGTCTACAGAGTAGAGAAAATTTGCCCTTTAGCCATTTTCTGAAATGGAAGCTAGAAATGAAAACCAACTTCAGCCTCGTCACTTTAACAATATTAATTTTACCTACCTCTGATCTGTATTACATCGGCCAATAGAAAGTTGTAATGTCATCTGAAAGTTAGCAACAGCTGCAGAAAAAGACTATAATAACATACACCATTTAAATGCAGATTTCCGTCATATGAGTGTTGTGCCACAGATAGGTAGGATTTAGCTATGAATACTTACGGATAATTGCTTAGGGCAATTATTAATAAGATTAATAATTTTATGTAATAATTACTAAGTTTAGGGGCACCACCTGGATTCCAGGAATATCAATAGCCAAATTGTTCAGGGTTTTTTTTGTCATTAAAATTTTTATTTGTTTTAACTTAACTTCACATACATCCCAATGTCACAGATGCAGCAAAAAAGAAATGAAGGTTCTCAAGAGAAACAAAAAGACAAACATAAACAAAAAAAAAACTCAAAAAGGCAGCCCCCCCCACGCACCCCTCACTGTTCGTACATCTATCCTGCCCACCACCCCTCTAAGGTGTTGCCCCTCTTATGTAATCAAAGAATCCTGACTCGTTTTAGTTTGGGCATTGTTAACCCTGGCAGTCATCTTTTCAAAGGCAGCTGTTTCTGTCATTAGTTTATACCACTCAATGATCCCTGGTTTATGTGGGCTCTTCCAGTTGCGTTATATGAGCCGCGCTGCGACAAAAAAGCCTGTTACTGTCAGCCTACATTCTGCTTTGGTAAGATCTGGTGGCATCAGAGCCCTATCCGCAGATAGGCATAATTGTGGGGATTCTGGTAAAGGCTGTTTGAGCCAGCCCTCAAGAGTTTTTTGGACCTACTTCCAAAAGGGTAGTACCACAGGACAGTCCCATATGGCATGAAGCAATGTGCCCAGTTCCTTGTGACATTTCCAGCATATACTGTCTTGGGATAATCCCATTTTAAACAATTTCACAGGTGTTAAATAATATCTATGCACAATTTTATAGTGGATGAGCTTACCCCTTGCATCCCTCGTAGCCCACTCTACGTTTGAAAAATTCTCCTGCCATAGATCTAGACTAACCTCACTACCGAGATCCTTTTGCCATATTAATCTCAAGCTCTCACACAGCCTTGTTTGAATGTTTGACATTTCTCGATAAAATATCGAGGCGGAGTATGGGCTATGACGACAATTGAGAAATTCTTGGACCTTATTCTCTTCTTCCCCTGCCCATACTAATCCAAAAACAACTCAAACTACTCCTAAGCTGTAGGTACTTCCAGAAATCCCCTCTATCCGACAAATTGCATTGTTTTTTAAGGTCTTGAAATGATATAAATGAGTGGTTTCTGTAGAGATCATTGACAATTCGTAATCCTTTTACCAACCATGTCTCCCAGAAACATGTCTTTCTCCCTATACATATTGAGGGGTTATTTCATATGGAAGAATAGCTCTGTTTGTACTGTGAAACCCCCAACATCTTATGTGCTCTTGCCCATGCCCACTGAGAGTGTTGTAAGATTGTTTTGATTAGTTAGCTTGTTCATTTCCAAAGCTAGATTATATAATTCCATATTTGGGAGGGCCAATCCCCCACAATCTCTAGAAGCAATGAGTTTTTTCAGACCAATTCTGTTTTTTTTCCATTCCATAAGAAATCTGTAATCATATGATTATATTGTTTGAAGATCCTGTCAGAAATGGTTACTAATATCATCATAGAAATGTAATTAAATTGTGGAGCAACAACCATCTTAATAATATTAATTTTCCCCCATAAAGTAAGATTTAATAACTTCCACTTGTCCAGATTTGTCTTAATATTCTGAATTAAAGGACCTATATTAATTAAGAAAATATTTTCTAAATCTGACCATAAACTAATCCCTAGATATTTAATTCCAGACGGAGTAACCTTAAACTGGAATGGGGTAATTGCTGAATGGTTGCATCCTCTTGATATTGGCATGCCTTCTGGTTTTTGCCAATTTATTTTATAGCCTGATAATTCTGAAAAGGAGTCAATTGTTGATAAAACATTCGGAATGGACACCATAGGGTCTTTGACTAGAAGTAAGATGTCATCCGCGTACAGAAACATTTTATGTTCCGTTCCCCCCTTGTGATACCCCTTTTGTAATGACAAAAAAGTATCGCAGGGTTTCCAAAATAAAGAAGACTGAGTCCCAGAAGGCATTTAAGTATTTAATACAAACATGTCTTGGCCAAAACATGGAGGGGACAGATTTACTCATGCATCACCCTAACCAACCTTTCTGACTAACAGCTTAAATAGTATTCAGCAATCACTGTAGACGTCTTCTCCATCTTCACGCCCAGCCTCTGGAGAAACAGGTTCATGCGAGTCTGAAGCAGCTCATCCGAAGGCCAGACTGTTATCTTGCTGCCCCGGCGTCTGTCTCTGTGGTGACCTGACACATCTCATAAATCATAAATATTAAGTTGGAACAATAACCTTGTCATCTTACCCTAGATGCATTCACCAAACAGAGAATATACACTTAATTCCTAATTACATAGCAATTTTCCACCACAATTCCATGCTTTTATTAATTTAATTAATACCATAAATATAAAGGGAAAATTCTACAGTGCTATCACAAACTCCCTAAAAGGTTGGTAGGTTGATCAAAAAAAAGACAATGTTCAAAACACAAATTACAATCAGACATGAGACATGTTTGGCCATGGAATTAGCTCACATTGACAAATATTATATCCCTTCAGAGGACATTACTGGAGACCATGTGAACCAGAGCGAAAAACCCAACCTCCAACCATTGTTTGTATTTACATGTTTCTCTCTGTGTGGGGAAACATCCTGGCAGCCCCTATGCCCCTTAGGTGGCCGTCCACATGACTCGTCATCTGTCAGGATGCTCTAGATAAAAACACAGAACAAAGGAGGAATTATCTAGCATCTTCCAGTACACTTCAGAGGGTATTACATCAACACTAGGTGTTGCAACGTGTACACTTCCCTTGTGCTGTTGTCTGTTGCCGTGAAGTCAGCCTCTGCCAGCATCCAGTGACCCGTAGCCACCTATCAGTCCTTCCTCAGAAAGGAGAGAGTGGTCACCCCTCAGAAGGTCCTCCAGTGAGAACCTCCCAATGCGACCCTTGGGAGCTGAGCTAATTAGGTATTAGAGCACTGATGTTCAAACATAGGTGAGCCAATTCACAAAGATGAATAGGATGATTATGACAAGTGATTAAGTAGAACCAACACACTCGGAGTATGGTTTCAGATCAGCCTGATGCAACTGTGTGCAAAGCAATTCTAAACAACTCACAACCTGGTTAATGAGCCAAACCTCATCAACTGAAGCTAGATTACAATAAAGCAAGGCACATTTCAGCGACTGTTAATGTTAGCTAGAACACGTTTGCTAGCAGTTCAGTCTTTTAGTTCAGTCAGACGGTTGATAAAGCTTTAACTGAGACGATACCAATTTTCATTGTAAACAGTTGTAGAAAACACCATTTCAAATAGACCGTATGTCAAGGCCAAATACATTACCGTTCAAAAGTTTGGGGTCAGTAAGATTTTAAATGTTTTTAAAAGAAGTATCTCCTGCTCAGCAAGGCTGCATTTATTCGATTAAAAATACAAAAAGCAAAAAAAGGTAATATTTTGAAATATTCCAATTTAAAACAGCTGTTTTGTATTTTAATATATTTTAAACTGTAATTTATTCCTGTGATCAAAGCTGAATTTTCAGCATCTTTACTCCATTCTTCAGTGTCACATGATCCTTCAGAAATCATTCTAACATCGTAATGGGGGATTTTATTTTTATCATTGTCCTTGTAATTGTTCACAAAGCTGAGGTGCAACGACTACAAGATTGCCTCAAACTGGTTTGTTACGGGGGAATTGAAAATTATATGGCCACTCACCCCTCCAGCAGTCAGCCCTGTGGTGCACATTTACAACTCCGGTGTATATAATGATAAATAGGAAAACATAAAAGTCTGTTACAGTGAGGGGAGTCCAAAGGAACTTTCTGCCAGCCTCTTTCCTTTTTATAGCATTGATATTGTCGATAATTGTCCAAATCACAGATGAACTAAAGAAGACCTGGAAGAGAGAAAGGGGAGACCAAGCTGCTGTTTGGTAAAACGTATGTAGAAACTATAAATATATACATACACATCTACACATAAATGTCTACACACACACATATATATAGCAAATACCTTTCAGGCAGCTGTGTCTCTCTGTATGACGTTCCAGCAGTCTGCTTGGGCATGGTGAAGCGTTGATGAGTAAGCTAGGGATGAATGCCGAGGTGACAAAAAGAATTTTTAGAATGACGCAGACCTGTAATTCCAGTTTCTATTGGCCGATTTGGATGATTGACATACGGTTAGAATCGTAAGATCCTATAGAATCACGCTGACATCAGAACTTTGAAGCAGATTGGACAAAGCAAATGTTTACATGGGGAAAGTTCATAGTGCGCATGTCAGACAAGGTTGAGCCGCCTTGGATCAAATGTAAAAATTAGTGGCCAAGGATTACGTTTTTTTCTCTTTTTCTTTTCTAAATACACACTGGGTATTTTAGTTATTCTGGAAATACAGTCATATCACGGTGGATTATTCTTTTCAGCAAGGAAAAAACAAAGATAAGGAAGAATTTATGCTCTTGTTTTTTAAATGCTACACCTATTTTTGGGCTTATTTTGCTGCTCATTTGCTGATATTTACACGTAGCGTGATGAAACTTGCGGCTTTAGAATCTGTGAGATGCTGGCTTTCAGGGTAGGCAAAGTTTGCTCGGTTCTGTTCGGCAGGGTGACCGACAGGTTCGGTTGAATGTGTTCATGTAAAAGTCGCAAAATAGCACAAATACTCTTTTAATTGCTTGTTATTTTTTCTGGGTTTGGAGGTCACAAAAAAGATTTATATAAGTATTTAGCTGAGATTCTGAGGTTTATAATGAAAGACATGCTTAGCAATCAGTGACCACAGGTCAACTAAATTCGGACGTTCTCTCCGCCCGGGCTTTGAACAGGTTAATAAACTGGACATGCATGTTTATTTTATTTTTTTAGAAATCCTGCTCCATGCTCCTTTAAATGTCCTCCACCTTGCTGGTCCTGGGGCTGTGTCTGTACCTGCTGCAGAGTGGCATTAAATCTGGTCCTGCGCTGCTGGCAGTCTCTCTTCCAGTGACCTGGCTTAACAGCCCATGCACAGATTCTTCTGCCTACAATGTGTCATTGTTGAATGCTCAATGGACTGACATACTCTGCATCTCCTCTGGAAAATGATTGCTGGCCCCTTGCTCGGTGGTGCAACTGCTGCTGTCTGAGCCCTCTGCTCGAGCACGCAATCCAACAAACCAATGAGAGACTGAATGCAGACACTCTCTGTCTGAGAGGAGGATACACTACACTACAGTCTGATAGCAGGTGAGCTTACTGGTGTTCTAGGTACTAAGGGCCTCTGGTGTGGATGTCTGGGCATGAGCGCCAATGTGCTTTGGTTGAACTGATCTCACCTGGGACTTTGTTCTAGCCTCTCTCTGAAGCTCAATGAGTGCTCCTGAATCACATTTGTTATCCACTTCTCTGCTAATTTACACTTAAGGACACTTGCAAGAGCTGGGTCAGGACAGAGTTTCACCAGCATCATTGTGACCTCATGGGATGTTCCACCCCCGCCTCCTAAGACACTCACCTGCCACATCCACAGCTTTGTTCAAGTGGATCCAGTAGTCCATTTGGCTTTCTTCAGTCAGATGGAGCTTGTTATAAAAATCTGCTAAATAAATTGAAGAATAAGTTACTGCACTGAAATGCTGCTTTAGTATATCAAACACGAGCTTGGAATTCTAAGCCGGCTGTAAAGATGGTATGCTGCGCAGGGTAACTTTGACAACGACTCTAGCATTTCCCATCAGTGTGGACATTATTTCTTGAGAATACTCTTGCGGTTAAACACCACTTTTTCAGGTAGACATCCATAATCTCTTCCCACTCGTGCACCGTATAGTCCCAGTCAGTCCCATCACCCCTGAAATACGGAGGCTCCTAGACATTGGTCATCATCACTAACTTTAACAGAATGTGCCTGGCCCATGTTCAGACTAGGTGTGGGGGTGGGCTGGCCATCTTGCCTACCAACAGATCTATATAGTTAAGTTGCAACGTTTTCGCCGATTTGGCGAGCTAACTGTGTAATGAGAGACTACGGACCCTAGGTCTTTTGGAGGCCCTAAGCATAATTGGCCTGGGAGGCCCCCCTCCAAACACAAACACAGGCAAAACTCTAGTTCCTACTTAACCTGTTGCTATATATTTTCAAATTGGCATTAAATAAACATATGAACACGAACATTTAGATATTAAGTGATATATAGCATGAAACAAAAACAAAATAAACTGCAACAACAGCAGTAATATATAAATAATATATAAGTAACATACAAAACTTTCTTTAGAGCAGCATTACAATACAATAACACAACTGTAGGCTCCAAGATTGAACGAAAACAGTTATGCACACAAATAACGTATAAAGGGAAGTAGCATCATCAAAACATAACACACACATACACACACACAAACCACCTTAAAGTGCAGTATTGTCCTATTGTTGGATACTTGCTTCAGTGCTTGTGGATGGTTGCTCATCATCTGAGGCCCCGTTTACACAAAGGAAAAACGCAGATATTTCCCTGCGGTTTGGCCTCTCATTTACACGAAAACCCAGTTTTTATCACAGAAAACGATTATTTCTAAAAACTCCGGCCAAAGCGGAGATTTGCATTTTCTCCGTTTTAAGTGTTTGCGTGTGGACAGAAATAACCGGAGTTTTCAGCTCCGCAAAGTCACTTTCCGCGACAAAAATGCTCCGACATCACTTGTGGGACCTGTGTTTACACTCAGAAACAGCATTTATGCCCTCAGAGATATGTTGGCATCATCGATCGTCCAAGCACTTTTTGCTTGCTTGTTTTTACTGGTCTATGTAGAAGTTAGAACATAGAAAGTTACTTTGAGTCGATAGGATTTGGGGGAACTACTGCCCCCTACAGGTTTGGCATGTCTATGAATGTGCTTAACAACACATATGCGGTTAGGTGTGGACGGAATTTTTTTTTAAAACGAGGTGGTGAAAATATTCGGGGTTTTTTAAACCCGGCTACGTGTGCACATAGTTTCAATCTTCCTACTGGCTGCATGTTGCTCCTTGTACATATTTAAGCATTGACCCTGTGAATGTTTTTGAAATGCAAAAAATGTGATTAGCAAAAGCTAAATGAAAGTAACATCAGTAGGATTTTCTGATGACATTTTTTTTTACAACAGGATAAAAAGTTACTCAAATTATGATGCATCATCAGTCTGCTGTTTATCTGTAGCACTTTATTCCATGGCTATCTAGTTGCTATGAAAGTATATTAAACTATGTTATATTAATATAGTGGAACATAGACAAAACCTTACATATTTATACTCCAATTATACACATGAAACAAAACAACGGTGGCCTTTTGTGCATGACCTAAAGTGAAGACAGGTCTACCACATTTTGGCCCAACCATGACAAATTGTAAAATTGACCAGCAGATGTTGCCCTTATGACTTTCTGCTTTGTTGGCAAACTTGGTGAGTATCCCTAACGTTTTTTAGAAGATAAGGAAAATAGTTTGTTTGGCATTAATGTTAACACGTCAGTTTGCTCAGATTGTGCAGTGTGTGTGTGGTGAAAAATTGTTAAGCCATTTTTGCCATAACGTGTGTGTTGTCACAGCCAGCTTCTAGGTTTAGCTCCATGTTCTAGGAGCTCATAGCTCTGGCAATAACCGGGTCCCTGCTGGCATGCCACGGACTGTTGCTGCTCGGTTGTGTCCTAAAATAATGCACGTCGGGTATAGTCCTGGTCCTGGTTAGTAGCTTTTGGTCTTTTGGTCCAGTTCTCTGTTCGGAGGAGTGGTAGTGCAAGTAAAATCAGAGATCAGAGTCAGGATCTTCACATTAATTTGGAAATCCTGCTCAGTAAATTATCAGCCGGCAATTTACTGAACATACAAACACATAACATACAGTTCACATTCCTGCAAAAACTTGAGTTTGTTACTCACGACACCTTTCTTTGTAACCTTCAGGTTAAACTTGTTTCTGTTCTTTCAACCAAATTACTGTTAAAAAAACTGGCCTGCATGACAGACCATGCAGAAAAGTTTGTTTAACTCAAATGCATTTACATAAAATTGTCAAACAAATAAAGGAAAAATAAAATAAAATCTCTAACACTGGTCAATTTAACGAGGCGGCAGCTTTCATGTCTGCCGTTAAACTTCACAAGCAAAAACAGCTGATTGACGCCAAATACAGGTTTATAATGTCAGGAAAATCAAACACAAAATTTTTAACACACATATATTCAGTAAAGTTATTTACTCAAGTAATCAAGTATTTTCCTGTTTTACAGATGGAGTTTGAGGCTTAATTAGCTTGTAAACTCGTCACATACATTTCCGAAAATAAGATATAACTAAAAGAAATCTCACCAAAACGATCCTAGGTTAGATGTTTAAAGTCCTGGCGGTACCAGGGGATCAATGCTGACTGGAAAAGTTTTGCTTTTACCCGCAAAAGTCAAGTTTAAACTCCGTGTTTAGCTTTAGCTTCAAACCGCTTCTCTGGTTTGTCTCTCACTCACCTGCTGCCACGCGGGGGTGCTTCACGTACTGTTTGTTTCACGTACTTGTTTTAAAAAAAAAAAACTATCATCTTTTACACACTTCTAAAACAAACAATTAACCATATGAACTGTCACAAACATTTGCATTTATCTAGGCCTACTTATTGTCATTTCCTGTAGTTATTATTATTTATGAACACGTTTATACATGAAGGTGATGTGGGTTACATCCTAGACAGCCTATAAAAACATGTCTTACCAGCAAAAGATGCACGGGCATCATCTCTTTCTTTTTTCTGTCTGTTTTCAGCTCCAGATTCGTGTCTCTTCTTACCTCACATCATTAGCCATACAACAACAGAGTAGCCTGGAAAACCTTCGGATGCGAAGGGTTTTTTGAGGGCTGTACCATTAGGTTCATGGGGAGGGGGGTGCTCTTGATATAAATTAGATAAAAACATTTAATTTGCCCGAATTGTGAGTGATAGGTTACACAATTAAGAAAAAACAACGGGGGGCCTGTTATAACTAATTTATGTATTATATGCACTAGGCTAATGTAATAATTTTCATGACATTTCTTTAGAAACCCTTTTTGGAGGCCCCCGCCAGATACTTGGGGCCCTACGCGCTCTGCGTACTTTGCATATGGACAGCGGCGGCCCTGGTTCATTGTTCAGAACCGAGCAAACTTTGCCTTCCCTTCAGTGTGCATGTAAGTGAAGGCAAGGCAATTTTATTTGTACAGCACACTTTCAACAACAAGGTGATTCAAGGTGCTTTACATGATTAAAATAAATAAGATAACATAAAAATAGCAGTAAAACACAGACAAAGCATATAAAGAAAAAACAGCAATAAACCAAGACGCATACACAGATACATCAAGGCATCACAAAGTATATAATGTAAAAACAACAAGAAGCACACACAAAACATGATACATGAAAGCATTACTCAAAGGCAGCTCTAAACAGATACGTTTTTAGTTGTGATTTAAAAGAACTCAGTGTTTCAGCAGCTTTGCAGTTTTCTGGATGTTTGTTCCAGATCAGAAGAGCACAGAAACTGAAAGCTGCTTCTCCATCTTTGGTTCTAATTCTAGGGATGTTCTGTAGACTGGAAGGACTTGGTGGGTTAGTATAGTAACAGGAGATCTTCAATATACTTTGGTGCTAAGCCATTAAATGATTTATAAACTAGTAAAAGTATTTAGAAGTCTATTCTCTGAGCTACAGGGAGCCAGTGTAAGGACTTTAGAACTGGGGTGATGTGCTCTACTTTCCTGGTTCTAGTGAGGAACAAGACCAGCAGCGTTCTGGTTTAGCTGCAGCTGTCTGATTGACTTTTTAGGTAGACCTGTGAAGATGCTGTTGCAGTAATCAGTCTGACTAAAGATAAATGCATGGATGAGTTTTTCTAGGTCCTGTTGTGACATCAGTCCTTTAATCCTAGAAATGTTCTTCAGGTGATAGAACGCTGACCTTGTTATTGCCTTTATGTGACCCTGGAGGTTCAGGTCTGAGTCCATTACTACACGTAACTTTCGGGCCTGATCAGTAATTTCTAGCTGGATTAACTGAAGCTGTGTGCTGACTGTTAATTGTTCCTCTTTAGGTCCAAAAGTAATTACTACCAAAAAGTAATCCACTGGTAGAGAGTGTCAACAAGCCGAGAGAAAATGGCGGAAAAAGTCGACTCCAGGTTCACTGTGAGATCTAAAAAGAGAGACTGAATAGATATCAGCTAACTATAATAGAAGGTAGGAAATCGTACTTTTCTGAAATAATCAACAGAATCATTAATAATGCACGGACTCTATTTGCAATTGTGGAAAGACTAACAAATCCTTTAGTGACAGTAGCTCCTGAACTAAACTCTACCAGGGCCTGCAATGAGTTTGCCAGCTTTTTCACTGAAAAGATTCTAACAATTCGACGGTCAATCTGTACCTCAATACTGAACCCACAACCAGTGCCATCCCCAATCAACAACAATGTGGAGAAAATGTCTAAATTCCACAAATTAAACCAAAACACCCTTGAAAAAATCATTATCCAATTAAGCTCCTCCTCTTGCTGTCTTGATATCCTACCCACAGCTTTTCTAAAGAAAGTTCTTCCTGTTATTGGGTCTGATCTTTTTCAAATAGAGAACTCATCCCTACTATAAGGTGTCTTCCCTCAGGCTTTAAAAACAGCAGTTATTAAACCACTACTAAAGAAGAAGAATCTGGACAACACGTTAATGCAGAACTACAGGCCGATCTCTAATCTTCCATTCATCAGTACGATTATTGAAAAAGTGGTGTTTAAGCAGTTAAATAGCTTCATAACCAACCATTTTGATGTTTTTCAGTCTGGTTTTCGTGCTCACCACAGCACTGAGAATGCCCTCGTCAAAGTATTTAATGACGCATAAATACAGACTGTGGTAGAACCACAGTGCTGGTTCTGTTGGACCTCAGTGCAGCATTTGACACTGTTGATCAGGATATATAATTGGAACGACTGGAGAGTCGGGTCGGACTCTCTGGTGCAGTACTTGGCTGGTTTGAGTCTTACATAAAGAACACGGACTTCTATGTTTCAATAGGAAACTATTCATCAGAACGAACATAAATCACATGTGGAGTGCCCCAGGGCTCCATCTTAGGGCCCCTTCTATTTAATATCTACATGCTCCCACTAGGCAAGATTATAGCAACCAATAAGATTAGCTACCATAACTATGCAGATGATACTCAGCTTTACATTATGATGTCACCAGGTGACTTTGAACCCATCCAAACCCTAAGTAAAATGGATCGAGCAAATCAATCGATGGATGTGCCATAACTTTCTCTACCTGAATAGAAACAAAACATAAGTAAGGCAAGGCAAGGCAAGGCAATTTTATTTATATAGCTCACTTTCAACAACAGACATTACAATGTCACCAGGTGACTGTGAACCCATTCAAATTATAAATCAAAGCATTTACCAAATAAATGGATGGAGCTGTTTGGTGTTCAAGCTGTTTGGTGTTCAGACTCTTGAATTTATCTTATTTTCTCTGTGCTGAGGCTTTTCTAAGTTTGTTAATGCTGTAACAATTTTTAAAGAATCTGTTCCATTCTTACTTTCCTCAGTGTCTCAGAGTAACACAGTGGATGGCAGCAATTCTATCTCTAACCCTTCAGAAATTGATGATCTGGTTCACAGCGTTACTTCCTCATTGCATTTGGCATTAGATAGTGTAGCCCCCTTAAAAAAGAAAGTGGCTAACCATAGGAGGCTGACTCCTTGGTTTAACGCAGAGTTGCGTACTTTAAAGCAGAATACTAGGAAGTTGGATAGAAAATGGCGCTCTACACATCTAGAGGATTCCTATTTAACCTGGAATAACAGTCTACTGCTGTATAAAAAGACCCTTCGACAAGCTAGAACAGCATATTTTTCATCATTAATAGAGGCGAATAAAAACAATCCTAGGTTTCTTTTTAGTACAGTTGCCAAACTTACACAGAGTCATAGTTCTGTTGAGCCAGCTATTCCCCCAGGTCTTAGCAGTGATGATTTTATGGGATTCTTCATAAATAAAATTAATTCTATTAAAAATAAAATCATTGGCATCCTCCCAAACATGATTACTTCTTCCTCAGTAAATGAAGCAGTATCGGAAAGAACTGTAGAACCTCAGTTGTGCTTAGGCTGTTTTGATTCAGTCGAGCTTTCAGAATTATCAAAAATATTAGCCTCATCTAAACCTTCAACTTGTATGTTGGACCCAATTCCAACCAAATTATTTAAAGAAGTGTTCCATTTGGTTACTGGCCCCATTTTGGATATGATGAATCTATCCTTAGTAAACGGATACCTACCACAGGAATTTAAAATAGCTGTAATTACACCTTTACTCAAGAAACCTTCCCTTGATCAAGATGACTTAGTGAATTACAGACCTATATCTAACCTTCGTTTCTTATCCAAAGTCCTTGAGAAAATAGTTGCTAATCAAGTCTGTGAGCATCTAAACAGTAACGAGCTGTTTGAAGAGTTTCAGTCAGGTTTTAGAGCTCATCATAGCACTGAAACAGCGCTGGTGAAGGTTACTAATGATATTCTCATGGCCTCAGATAATGGACTTGTGTCTGTTCTGGTTTTGTTAGATCTCAGTGCTGCTTTTGACACAGTCGATCATAATATTCTCTTAGAAAGGCTTGAACATGTTGCAGGAATCAAAGGAACAGCATTAGGCTGGTTTAAATCATATTTGTCTGATAGATTCCAGTTTGTTCATCTAAATGATCAATCTTCTTCACTCTCAAGGGTTACTTGTGGAGTTCCACAGGGTTCTGTGCTTGGACCAATTCTGTTCACTATATATATTCTCCCAATTGGTAGAATCATTAGACAGCATGGGATAAATTTACATAGCTATGCAGATGATACACAACTATATTTATCCATAAATCCTGATGAACCCAGTCAGTTAGGTAGATTACAGGCATGTCCGGAAGACATAAAAACATGGATGACCCTAAACTTTTTGCTTTTAAATTCTGACAAAACAGAAGTTGCTGTCTTTGGACCAGAAAGAACCTCAGCGTTATTTTTGACCGAGACTTGACATTTAAATCCCATATTAAACAGGTTTCTAGGATTTCTTTCTTTCATCTCCGGAATATTGCTAAAATTAGAAACATCCTGTCCAGGAGTGTTGCTGAGAAACTAGTCCATGCATTTGTTACCTCAAGGCTGGACTACTGTAATTCTTTACTATCAGGTAGTCCACAAAATGTCATTAAAAGCCTTCAGTTGATCCAAAATGCGGCAGCAAGAGTTCTGATGAATATTAAAAAGAGAGATCACATTTCTCCTGTTTTAGCTTCCCTTCATTGGCTCCCTGTTAAATCCAGAATAGAATTTAAGATCCTTCTTCTTACATACAAAGCCCTTAATAATCAAGCTCCATCATACATCAGAGATCTAATTGTTTCATATGTTCCTAACAGAGCCCTTCGCTCTCAGACTGCAGGTTTACTTGTAGTTCCTAGGATTTCTAAAAGTAGAATGGGAGGCAGATCTTTTAGTTATCAGGCTCCTCTCCTGTGGAACCAGCTCCCAGCTTTAGTCCGTGAGGCAGACACTGTGTTTACTTTTAAGGCCAGGCTTAAAACTTTCCTTTTTGATAAAGCTTATAGTCAGAGTGGCTAAGGTCATCCTGAGGTAGCTCTGTAGTTATGCTGCTATAGGCTTAGACTGCTGGAGGACAGACTTGCCAATTTTCTTCACTCTGCTACTTCCTTTTCTCCTACTGCTCTCCAGTTCTATTACAGTACATTCTGTTATTTCGACTGTTAACTTTGTTTTCTCTCAGTGTTTTAACTGAACATTCACTGTGTCCTGTTATCAACTTTTTACTTTCTGTAACATAGAAAGGTCTCTTATATTAGATCTTCTGTTCCTTCTGTGTTTCTGCTCTGTCTTCTCAAACCCCCAGACGGTCGTGGCAGATGGCCGCTCCTACTGAGCCTGGTTCTGTTGGAGGTTTCTTCCTGTTAAAGGGGAGTTTTTCCTCTCCACCATCGCTACATGCTTGCTCAGTATGAGGGATTGCTGAAGGATTGCTGTGGTTGGAAAGTCTGCATCAACGGGGCCCAACCTCACGCCAATGACTGACGCAATCTGCTGGGATTCCTTAAATAGGAAACGTTTTAACTGATTGGAATGTTTGTATAAATGTATTGAAATGACTTCTTGTTAAGTGCCTTGGGATGACATCTGTTGTGAAGTGGCGCTATATAAATAAACTGAATTGAATTGAATTGAATTGAATTGAAAATGTGCCATAACTTTCTCCAGCTGAATAGAAACAAAAGTGAAGTAATTATTTTTGGACACAAAGAGGAACGATCAAGAGTCAGCACACAGCCTCAAGTAACACAGCTATAAACCATTGATCAGTCACGAAACCTACGTGTAGTAATGGACTCAGACCTGAATCTCCAGGGCCACATAAAGGCAATAATAAGGTCAGCCTTCTATCACCTGAAGAACATTTCTAGGATTAAAAGACTGATGTTGCAATACAGGACCTCGAAAAACTCATCCATGCATTTATCTTTAGTCGAAATAATTACTGCAACAGCGTTCTCATAGGTCTACCTAAAAAGTCAATCAGACAGCTTCAGCTGATCCAGAACGCTGCTCCTCGTGTTCCTCACTAGAACCAGGAAAGTAGAGCACATCACCCCAGTTCTAAAGTCCTTACACTGGCTCCCTGTAGCTCAGAGAATAGACTTCAAAATACTCCTACTGGGGGCGCTAGCGAGCCGCAATGGAGAGACGCACTTTTGTGAGCTCCTGCAGAATCTCAACTACAAAACATATATTATGTAACATCTACGCTCGAAAATATAAATTAAACACAGTACTGTATAATTAACACTCACTGGGAAAGTTAGTCAAGAAGAACTGACGCAGATGGCAGCAAATCTCCACAAATACAATTACGAAGCTCGGTCTAATACAAGGCCCCAAACCACCTCGGCTAAAAGTCCAGATGAACCCGGCATGGCCACGGGTGCACCCGAAGTGAGTACAAACATGAACACCGCAACAATCAAAGCCGACATCCTCTCTTCATTGAGAAAAGAAATATCGTCAGTTATTAGAGAAGAACTGAAGAATGTGCTGGCGAAGGATTTTGAATCGTTGAAGAAAGAGCTTATTGAAGTAAAAACGGAGATAGCTAACAACACTGCAGCTATCCGCACGGAGGTTAAGCAAGTGCAAGCTAACGTAAAAGCGGTCGAGGATGGATTATCTTTTTCTTTTTTTTTTTACGTGTCCTGTTTGGCAGTGTGGAGCTCAGAATTGGTGTCTGAGTACCAAGTAGAAGCCCAACAGATCGAGGATGGATTATCAGCGTGGTCCGATGAAGTGGTATCGGTGCAAACTATGGTAACGGACCTAAAGAAGCAAGTCGATGTTTTAAAAGAAAAGTGTGAGGACATGGAGGGCAGAATGAGGAGGGGAAACATTCGGATCACAGGAGTGGCTGAGGAGCCAGGGTCGAGCTCCCCCACCGCAGTCTCCAAACTCCTTAAAGAGCTGCTACACCTGGACAGAGAAGTATTAATCCAACGCTCACACCGCAGCTTGACACAGAGGAGACCCGGAGATAAGCCTCGTGTAATTATTGCGAATCTACACAACGAGGGTGATGCCCTGGATATTCTGAAGAAAGCCAGAGACCGAGGTGGGCAACTTAATTACAAGGGAAACCTGATCGCTATATTCCCGGACTATACCGCGAATGTCACCAGAGCCAGAGCGGCGTTCACGCCCGCCAGAAAGATGCTGGAGGGGAAACCTGGGATCCTCTACGGACTGCTATATCCGGCTAGGTTCCGTATCTCCAGCAACAACGACGAGCGGGAGTTCATGGATGCTGCTAAGGCGATGGACTATATAAAGAAAAACATTCTGCCAGCTGATGGACCGGAGCATTAAGTATCCTTTACCTTTATGCGATCTGTAATACCAGATGTTTGAACTGAGGACTTCATCCGCACATTGTGTAATGAATAAGTGAAATAAGTGAGTGATTATCAACAGCCTATTCCAAAGTACATGATTATCTGCCGTTTTTGTTAATGTAATGTAAGCATACAGTACAGGTACATTTGAAACATACATTTTTGAGTTTAAGTTGTCTTTATTTTATTTGAGATTCTGTGGCAGCCCGTGTGCATACCTAGGCTACTGACTGATTACAGTTTGGCTTCTGCCCAAACCAAAGCGAACTGGGTTTTTCATGGACTGTTCGCAGAGCTGCATGTTTAAGATGCAGCCTGGGGCTGTGCCCCTCAGGACCAACCGGACATTTATGTCAGCCATGTTCTTGGCTATCGTTGTTCTATGTTCAGCTCAGGCTGTGACGTTTCCCTTGTTCCCCGGAGATATAAAAAAAGCTAAACTTAACTTTCTCATCCGCATCAGGTTAAGTTGAAATGTTACACATCATATGCTGCTGTCGTCGAGAAAATTCTCGGGTATTGCACATGTAGTTTCCAGTGGTATATGTGCACCCACTTAATTTTTTATTTTATTTTATTTATTTTATTTTATTTTATTTATTTATTTATTTTTATTTTTTCCTTTTCCTTCTTTCATTATTATTCTCTATTAGTCTACGCGTTCTTTTCATTCAGTACATCTGACCCTAATTTTGAGTTATGGGATCTCTTAAAGTAATAAGTTACAATGTTAAAGGCCTCCATAGCCCAATTAAGAGAAAGAAAATCATTAATCAGCTAAAGAGAAATAGCTGCCATATCGCTTTCTTGCAAGAAACTCACCTTTCAGACAAGGAACACGAGAAATTAAAGAAATCCTGGGCAGATGAGATATTTTATTCATCACATCCCTCCGGCCGGAAAAGAGGTGTATCTATTTGGATACACAATCAGGTCAATTTCATATCAACCAAAATTCATAAAGACCCAACAGGGATATTTATAATGGTGAATGGATTGATTGACAGAGTGGAAGTCTGTCTTATGAATAGATATGCTCCAAATGAGGATGAGCCTAGCTTCATTCGTACAATCTTTTCCATTATATTACAGCACAGCTCTGGTATTTTACTGTTAGGTGGAGATTTTAATTGCCTCATGTCCCAAAGTTTGGATAGGCAACCTATGTCTGGCACTTCTACTTCTGGGATGAGCAATATGCTTAGGCATTTATCGACAGAATCTGGTCTGGTGGACATTTGGAGAAATAAACACCCTAAAGGCAAAGACTTTACCTTTTTTTCACATAGGCATTCTTCATACACCAGAATAGATCTCTTTTTCACCCCCAAGGCAGAATCTTACAGAGTAGTTGACATAAAGATCCTCCCAATTACTTTATCCGATCATGCCCCTCTCGTATTGTCATGGAACATTGGCAATAGACCATCAACTAAACAATGGCGACTAAATGCATCACTCCTCAATGATAGAGAATTCATTGCATTTATAAAAACTGAACAAAAAAATTATCTTGATACTAATACCTCACCTGAAATATCACCCCTTATTCTATGGGACTGTGCAAAGGCATATATTAGAGGCCGGATAATTTCCTTTACAAGTGCTAGAAAAAGAAAAAGGGAAGAAAACAGCGAGAGCTAGAAGATAAAATAAGGCAGCTCGAACAGCAACACAAAAGAAACCCATCCTCAAGCTTATTGAATAATCTGAAAGAGGCACGTAGAGACCTAAAAAGCTTAATTAGTGAAAAAATAGAGAGTAATTTAAGGTTCACCAACCAAAAATACTACGAAAATGGTAATAGGGAAAGCAGGTTACTAGCATTGAGACTTAAAAAACAACAATCATCAAACATAATACAGAAAATAAAGGAGGATAACTTGATTTTCACAAAGCCTGATGAAATATCACAGTCCTTTGCAGATTTCTACAAGACTCTGTACAAAAATACAGACACCTACACAAATGATGAGGAATTGGCACAATTTTTAAAAGACATCAAATTAAAAGAGTTACCTGAATCTATAGCAAGGGAACTGGATGAGCCAATCAAGGGCCTAGAAATACATCAGATAATTTCCACACTGAAAAATAATAAAAGCCCTGGTCCAGACGGATTTATTGACGAATTCTATATAGCTTTTATAGTGATCATATCACCCTTATTACCACATGCCAACCATCATGCATTACAATATGGAACCATGGCCCCCTCTTGGAGGGTGGCGACTTTAGTGGTGATACATAAAGATGGCAAAGATCCCACTAAATGTCAATCATACAGGCCAATCTCCTTACTGAATACTGACCTACTAATCCTAACAGCTATTTTGGCAAAACGTGTCAACAACATTATCACAGAAATTATCCGTCCTGATCAGACGGGGTTCATAAAGGGAAGATACTATGGGGATAATATCAGAAGGTTACTAAATCTAATGACACACCCAAAAGTTAAAGAAGAGGAGACCATGATATTATCCTTAAATGCCATGAAAGCATTTGATCGAGTATCCTGGCAATATCTTATTCAAACTCTGAAACGATTCCAATTCGGCCCAAACTTCATCAAATGGATACAAACCTTATATTCTGACCCGCAACCTGCAGTCAAGGTGAACGGATTTCTTTCAGATCGTTTCACTCTGGAACGTGGATGTAGACAAGGTTGCTCACTATCTCCTTTGTTATTTGACATCAGTATAGAACCATTAGCCCATCTGATTAGGGATAATGATAATATAACGGGGATTACGATAAACGGTGAACAGCATAAAATCTCAATGTATGCGGATGACGTATTGCTGTATCTTACAAAACCTGCAATAACAATACCATATTTAAAGGAAACCATTTCCAATTATGGTTACTTCTCGGGCTACAAATTAAATGTGGATAAAACAATGGCCATGGATATAGGTGGCAACATCTCAGATACAACTAAATGCCAGAGCGGATTTAAATGGCCAGCAGATTGCATTAAATACTTAGGTATTCATATACCACGTTCCTTACAAAGACTTTACGATTTAAATAAAAAAACTCTTAATTCATAACATTAGCAAAGACCTAGACCGATGGTCAGTATTGCCCCTGTCTATGCTGGGCCGTATTGAGAGTGTCCGTATGAATGTGCTACCTAAATTACTATATTTTTTCCAAATGGTACCTACTCACGTCCACAAAACTACATTCGACAAATTGGACAAACTAATTTCAATATTCATCTGGCAGAGAAAGCGACCAAGAATTAGACTAAAAGCGTTACAGTTATCTAAAGCAAAGGGTGGGCTCAAACTACCTAATCTGAGATACTACTTCTGGGCGGCGCAAGTAAGGCCACTAATGATATGTATTCAGGACCTATCATATATACGCTGGCTTAATATCGAAAAGAGCTTATGTGAAATACCTCTACAGGCCTTACCCTTCTCAGAAGTACACCCAAGTAAAATAAATATGGGTAATTGGACCTCAATCACATTAAGAGTATGGGCTGCCTAAAACAATCTCAGCACTTTCAAATATCGGGCATATGAACGATTTTGTCCCCTCTAAATTGGATACAGGCTTTAGGAATTGGTCAAAGTATGGACTCACCAATCTACATCAACTTTACGATGCTGGCAATTTTAAATCTTTTGCACAGCTTTCGGTGCAATTCAAGCTACCGAGCACAAATCTCTTCAGATATTTACAGGTAAGGGATTTCTTATTAAAACACAAAGATGGGGCCAAAGTTGCTAAACCAACGCTAATTGAAGAGTTATTGATCAAAGTAAAACCCAAAAAATGGGATAAGAAATTAATAAGTAATTGTTACCAAATATTCCTGAATATGAACTTGAATGATACTCCACGGGTTAAGGAGAAATGGGAAATTGAAATGAATTCCAACATATCACATGATATGTGGGAGGAAATTTGTACTGAAGTACATCAGGTAACTAATTCAAATATATGGAGAGAATTCAAATGGAAAGTAGTCATGAGGTTCTTTCAGACACCTGAAATTACAGCTAAATTTAGCACTACACACTCAATTAAATGCTGGAGAAACTGTGGCCCACACATTGGTAATCAGACCCACATTCTCTGGCTATGACCAAAACTGCAGGCATTCTGGAAGGAAGTGTTTATAACGCTTAATAAAATAGTTGGTGGAAATATAATAATGGATCCAATGGTGGCCTTACTAGGTTTATTCCCAAGAGGTGTTGAAGGAAGAGCCAAAATATATCTCTTTCAGATTCTATTAGCAACAGCAATTAAATGCATTACAGTGAGGTGGCTGAAGCCTGACCCTCCAACTCGAAATATGTGGATTGGAAAAATAAAGGAAATATATCAAATGGTACAAATAACATATTCTCTGAGACTTCAAAAACACATATTCATTAAAAGATGGAGCCCTGCCATGGGTATACTGGTATAATCCTATTTATTTTATTTTATTTTGCTTTATCCTACCTTATTTTACATTTTTCTTTATTATGGTTTCTGTCTCTTCGTTATACCATAACTGCTACCCTGTGTTTAAAACAGCAGATATGATGAATATGTTCCTGTATATGATTCTGGACCAAACTTGAATAAAAATTAAGTTTAAAAAAAAATACTCCTACTAGTTTATACATCATTACATGGCTTAGCACCAAAATATGTTGAAGACCTGTTGTCACGGTACCAACCACCAAGACCACTCCTCCAACTCTAGCCTACTAAACATCCCTAGACTCAGAACTAAACATGGAGAAGCAGCTTTCAGTTTTTATGCTCCCCTTATCTGGAACAGACTTCCTGATGAGTGCAGAGCTGCTGAAACTCTGAACTGCTTTAAATCGAGACTAAAAACCCATCTGTTTAGAATTGCCTTCGGGTAAATGATTGATGTCATATGTATGAAATGAGTTTATGCTCTCTTGCTTTATTGATCTTTCTCTTGCTTTATTGTGTATCATGTGTAATGTGTGTTTCTTTTACTTTTAATTTCCAATGTTATATTATATATATTATATATATATATTATATGTCTGTTTGTTTTGTTTTTTTGTTTTTTAAATCACCAAATCATGTAAAGCACCTTGAATTACCCTGCTGTTGAAAGTGAGCTATACAAATAAAATTGTCTTGCCTTGCCTTGCCTTACGTCTGTTTTGTTTCTATTCAGGTAGAGAAAGTTATGGCACATCCATCGATTGATTTGCTCGATGCATTTTACTTAGGGTTTGGATGGGTTCAAAGTCACCTGGTGACATCGTAATGTAAAGCTGAGTATCATCTGCATAGTTATGGTAGCTAATCTTATTGTTTGTTATAATCTTGCCTAGTGGGAGCATGAAGATATTAAATAGAAGGAGCCCTAAGATGGAGCCCTGGGGCACCCCACATGTGATTTCTGTTCGTTCTGATGAAAAGTGTACTATTGAAACATAGAAGTCCGTTTTCTTTAGGTAAGACTCGAACCAGCCAAGTACTTTACCAGAGAGTCCGACCCAGCTCTCCAGTTGCTCTAATAATATACAATGATCAACACTGTCAAATGCTGCACTGAGGTCCAACAGAACCTGCACTGTGGTTCTACCACAGTCTGCATTTATGCAGATGTCATTGAAAACTTTGACGAGGGCAGTCGCAGTTCTGTGGAGTTCATGGTGCAACTGAGTGTTGCCAATGCGCGAAAGGCGGAGCTAGAATTTCCAGGAATGGGCCTCGTTGTCGAATGTATGTCAAAGATGGAGGCTCAACATGGATTCACCCATTTGCGCGACTCGAGCGTATGTATTCTGAATAGCACATTCTACACTTACAAGAATACTTTTATTAGTAGGTGGAAGTAATTACACATGAATGAGCACATATTTTTGAAAGAACAAAGGGGTTTTTGCTAAGAATTAACTAAAAAAAATACACAATGTAGCTTTAAGGAAAGCTGTATGTAGGATGTCAAGACTGCAAGAGGAGGAGCTTAATTGGTTAATAATTTCTTCTAGCTTTTTTTGGTTTAATTCATGAACTTCTGACAGTTTTTCTTCATTGGTTTTAGTTGGGTATAACATTGGTGGTCGGTTTGGTGCTGCGGTACAGACCGACCGTTTAATTGTTAAAATCTTTTCAATGAAAAAGCTGGCAAATTCATTTCAGGCCCTGGTAGAATTTAGTTCAGGGGCTACTGTCACTGGAGGATTAGTTAGTCTTTACACTGTTGCAAACAGAGTCCGTGCATTATTGTTTCTGCTAATGATTTCAGAAAAGAAAGATTCCCTAGCTTCTTTCAAAGATAACTGATATCTGTTCAGTCTCTCTTTGTAGATCTCACTGTGAACCTGGAGTCGAGTTTTTTGCCATTTTCTTTCGGCTCGTCGACACTCCCTTTTTTATCCACTACGTACCAGTGGATCGCTTGTCCACGGAGACTACCTGAGTCTACTTTCACTTTAGTCGGAGCAATGGAATCAATGATGTCTGAGATTTTCACGAGGAAATTATCTACCAGCTTGTTTACTGAGTTGGAGTTGGGAGATGAGGGGGATGTGGTGGAAGGGTAAATACTTTTAAAAGTTTTAACAGAAGTGTCCCAGAGAAAACACTTTTTAACAGTTATCTCACTGTGGCTAGATATTTTAGCACAGATTGTACTTTCAAAGAAAATACAGAAATGGTCAGATAATGCAATATTAATTACCGAGATGTCAGATATAGTTAAACCTTTGCTGATAATTAAGTCCAGTGGTTCCTTTATTGTGTGTTGGTTGTTTGACATGCTGGGTCAGGCCAAAGTTGTGAAGGGTGTCACTTAAAGGAACATGGGGCAGGATTTGTGAATAAAGTAAACATCCATCTCCAGTTTTTTAATGCTGTTGGGTGATGAAGAGTTATAAACCAAAAAGAATGAGCCCACCCACATATCATTCCATTTCCTGCTGCAAAATGTGCTGCAGTTCGGGGCCCGGTGTGACGTCAATTGACACTGCGTGTGCGTTCTCGACAGCTTTAAAAGAGGAAGAAAAATGGTCGCAGACCTCCATTGATACAATTGTGAGAATGGATTCTTCTGCAACTGGGAAACGACCAAGGACGACTCACAGCCCACTAAAAAGTGTCACTAAGAAAAAGAAGTATGTCACTGTGAAGAGGTATGTTTTTTTGTGAAGCGTTTGTGCGTGCGGGTGGCTGCAGTTACTTGCAGCGCTGGCCTCATTGCTCGTGAGATTTGTTTCTTCATTCTGCCCCATGCTCCTTTAATGTTTTAGCTAGTCTATCCTGGGGGTTGTCAGTATGGATGTTGAAATCCTCCACAATGATTAATTGGTCATAATCGATACATATTATGGAGAGAAGGTCACTGAAATCATTAAAGAAGTTAGAGTTAAGTTTTGGGGGTTTATATAAACTTAGAAATAGAGCTTTTTTAGGCTCATTAATCTGGGTGGCTAGGTATTCAAAAGAGTCAAATGTGCCCAGGGATACCTTTTTAAAGTTCATTGAATTGTGAAAAAATGTGGCTACACCTCCATCTTGTCTGTGTTTCCTGCTCTCAATTAAGGAATTGTAATTTGGAGGAGTAGATTCTATCAATACAGATGTTTCATAATTTACATCTAGCCATGTTTCTGATAAAAAAAAATGGTGTGTATATTATGCTCAGTGATGAGTTCATTAATTAGGAGTGACTTTCCTGATAAAGACCTAATATTTAATAAAGCTAACTTAAAGGCAGGGTATAATTTCCTGGGAGAGGTGTTAAAGAGGGCGTTATTTCAAAATAAAAATCCCACCCCTTTCTTCAGGCTCTCTCCCTAAGCCATGCCTCAATAACACAAGCATGCGCATTCAGCATAGTCTTGTTGGTTCTTCTTTGTCGTTGCTTTTTCAAAAACACCTTTGCGTTTTCGAAACATTTTTGGAAGCGTTTCTGCCGTAACAAATGAACTCCGCCAAACAAACAACACTTCGACTGATGCAGCTGGCGAAATCAATTTATCTGCTAGCGCGATAAGCTAGCACAACCTCACTTCCTGTTTACAGCCGAGAACGCGCGATGCGTGCACAAACATGGGGGAGGTGCTGGACACGGAAGTTTGGCTTACGGACCTATTATCTGGAACGGACCGTGACATTTGATTGGATGAGGTTTTCCCAAGGTTTCTCCCTGTACAGGGATTAATGATTACTCTGTCATGTTAAATAACTCCAAACTTATTGGCTGCCATCGGTACATGAAGACCATTCCTCCCAGTATTGAAAAAAGTGTTTCAAATTGAAATCGTATATCCTGCCCTTAAGTGATGTGATAATTGGTAGCGGAACTTTCTGACAGGTGATCAATTTGAGATTTGTTTTTATTATAAGTGTGTTTGGTTTTAATTTTTTCTTTTCTTTTGCTAATAATGACTTGAATGATTTTTGGGGGGGACAACATCTGGGAGATGGTGGGAGTGGGATTACTGTCTGGTTCCCTTGCACATCAGATGTCCGTAATTACCAGTTCTGGCATGGACAGAGTACATCCAGTGTTAGTCCCAGAGCCCTGATGTAGTTCAATTTTCAGTGTTAGTTGTGACCCAATTCTAATTTGTTCAGTCTGTCTGAGAAATCTCTAAACGGAGAGTCAGTAGGTGTCGATGAGTCTGATGACATTGGAATACTTGAAGAACACTTTGCAGAGCAGTTTACATCTTTACTCGCTGCTGGAAATGTTTGTTCTCTGTCAGTCCTTACAGGTGTCTGGGCGGGTGGTGTGATCTTGACTGTTTGTGTTTCTTCTCTGATAGTGTCCACATGCTGTGCCTCAAGGTCGACTTTTGCGAGCCTTATCAAGTGTTTAATCAGATAACAGAAAATATTTGAGGTCAAGAGTCTCAGTCCAGCTCTGTTAAGATAACGCTCTTTTGACTTGAACAAGTGCTTTGCACATCCAAATATTTTAAAGTTATTAATAAATGGGATTGATTTTTCAACAGATTTTCTCTTCAACCATTTATGGAGAATGTGTAGTCTACTCTACCTTTCATAATTTCCTGAAAACCATCATTTCTCTGTAGCAGATCAGAGAAGTCTGCTTTGAGAACTTCGATTGGTTTTGGCTACATCATTCACACCTGCGTGGACTTCTGATTGGATTTCTCCTGGTGGCCTTGACCTGTCCCAGAGGCTGCATTGTTTTTCAGGGAACTGAGGGCTGTGAATCTGTTTCTCAGCGGTATTTCAGGGGTAGTGATATCTCTTGCTTTGGGTTGCGGGTTCTTTCGTTTCTTCTTCCTGGGAGCAGAGAAAGCAGGTGTAGATTCAGTGTACTTTAAAGCCGGTCAGTCTTCATTGAATTGGGAATGGGGTGATCTACCCATTAAACGCCTTTTGCCTGGAGGAGTAGCGTTGTTCTGTGGCTTCTGTGTGAGACAGTTGGACCGAGGTAACACAGGGCTGCCAGGTTCTTCCTCCCTCAAAATTAATCTGATGATGGTGTAACTTCCTTTCAATTGTTTCAGTTCTCTGGAGCAGTTTCTCAAAGTCCTCAGATTAGCAAAAGGCCATTTTGGTAATCCACAGTCCTTCAGAATGTAATCCAAAAAAGAGATCCGGTCTAATGCAGTGACTCCAGAGGCTGGGTGTATAAAGTAACTAAGAAAAAAGCTAAGAAATGAAAATAAGAAAGGAGAATAAGGCTGGAGATCAGAAGAGGTTGGGAGAGGCTGCTCCTCCTACAGCAGCCAGAGCAAACATGTAGTTACTACATTACACCAAGCGATGGCAGACATCTATAGCTTCAATCTGAGCAACATTTGTGGGTAGGTTACCATGGAGATTTTTTGAGTATTTAAAGGTTGAAAACCGCTCGCAAGTCGAGAAGTTGTAGTAGCGGTCAGAGTGTAGAGGGAGTGAATTGTAGAGAGAAAACTTACCATGCCAAGAGAAACTGCCTGTGGAGTAGGTCTGTGCGCAGTACCTTGCAATGAAAGATACTAATAATATATATATATATATATATATATATATATATATATATATATATATATATATATATATATATATATATATGGGCGTGTGTATAAACAAAAAAAATGAAACTAAGATATAAAAAAGATGAACATCTGTAAAATGTAAGAAATCCAAAATGGCTGCCACCTGATGACATCATAATATCAAATTAGATGAGTGAATCTGTTCCTATCACAAACCTTGGGTCATACTGAAGATTTTTCTAATCTACAATATGCCTTTATCTCTAACCATATTTAAGCTACAAGCTTTTGAATTAGTGATATCAAAATTTAAGATATTACTGAAAAGACCCCGGCGCCTAAAGAGTTAATGGTCTTGGGCCTTCTTATCTTTCAGAACACCTTTTACCATATGAACCCTCGCGGTCTCTGGGCTCCTCTGGCAGCTGTCTCCTTGTCATCCAAAAAGACAGGACACACACTCATAGTGAAGCGTCTTTCCAGTCTTATGGCCCTCACCTCTGGAACAGGCTGCCAGAGGACCTCAGAGAGCATTCATGTTTTTAAGAGCCGGCTCATGACTCACCTTTTTAGCCGAGCTTTTAATTAATTAATTATTTATTAATATCTGCTTAATTGCGCTGCATGTTTTACTTGATTACATTTTATTAATGTTTTACACTAAATAATTCTAAATTTTATCAGCATTAAAACTTTTATCAGTGTTTTACTATTTAGGCAAGGCAAGGCAATTTTATTTGTATAGCACACTTTCAACAGCAGGGTAATTCAAGGTGCTTTACATGATTTGGTGATTTAAAAAACAAAAAGACAATGGAAATTAAAAGTAAAAGAAACACACATTACACATGATACAGTAAGAGAAAGATCAATAAAGTAAGAGAGCATGAACACATTTCATACATATGACATCAATCATTTAATCGAAAGCAATTCTAAACAAATGGGTTTTTAGTCTCGATTTCAAGCAGTTCAGAGTTTCAGCAGCTCTACACTTGTCAGGAAGTCTGTTCCAGATAAGGGGAGCATAGAAATTGAAAGCAGCATCTCCATGTTTAGTTCTGAGTCTAGGGATGTTTAGTAGGATAGAGTTGGAGGACCTGAGTGTTCTTGGGGGTTGGTACCGTGACAACAGGTCTTCAACATATTTTGGTGCCAAGCCAGGTAATGATTTATAAACCAGTAGGAGTATTTTGAAGTCTATTCTCTGAGCTACAGGGAGCCAGTGTAAGGACTTTAGAACTAGGGTGATGTGCTCTACTTTCCTAGTTCTAGTGAGGTGGCGAGCAGCAGCGTTCTGGATCAGCTGCAGCTGTTTGATTGACTTTTTAGGCAAACCTGTGAAGATGCTGTTGCAGTAATCAATCCCACTATAGATAAACGCATGGATTAGTTTTTCTAGATCCTGTTGCAGCATCAGTCCTTTAATTCTAGAAATGTTCTTCAGGTGATAGAACGCTGACCTTGTTATTGTGACCCTGGAGGTTCAGGTCTAAGTCCATTTCTACACCTAGGTTTCGTGCCTGATCAGTAGTTTCTAGCTGTATTAACTGAAGCTATGTGCTGACTCTTGATCGTTCCTCTTTGGGTCCAAAAATAATTACTTCAGTTTTGTTTCTATTCAGCTGGAGAAAGTTATGGCACATCCAACCATTTATTTGGTCAATTCATTGATTTAGGGTTTGAATGAGTTCAGGTCACCTGGTGACATTGTAATGTAAAGCTGAGTGTCATCCGCATAGTTATGGTAGCTAATGTTATTGGTTGCTATAATCGTGCCTAGTGGGAGCATGTAGATATTAAATAAGAGGGGCCCCAGGATGGAGCCCTGGGGCACCCCACATGTCATTTCTGTTCTGTTGTAACTACTAATAATAAAAAGTTGTTGTCTGGTTTTCTGAGCATCAATAATTACAATCAATAATTTAATATTAATATAATTATTGATGACGTTCGAGTTTAACCTGTTTATTAAAGATATAGGGGCACCAATCTCATAAATGAGATCATTTTAATTAAACCAGACTGTCAGTCTCTCTGAAAAGGCGTAGAGTTCGTCCGCGGGGTTAAAACAAACTTCAAAGCACACACTGAAATAGCACAGGAAACTTCTCGTTACTTAAGGGAATTTATTAATGAAATAGGTCAACCTTACAGATTACATTTCATTCATAATTTCCATCTATTCTAACGCATGACAAAATATAGAACAAAGTTAACGTCGAGGGAAGGGGGCGTGTGTGTGCAGCGCTGTGTGTGTGTGTGTGTGTGGGACACAGCGAGCGAATGAGGGGGGTTCAGCTCACCCCTTCAATGCGATAAATAACTCAAGCCTTATCAATTGGCGCGATCGGTTCAAAAAGGAAGACAAAGGAAGACCGCGTGGCAATTCAACAAAACACTAGTTTCATTAGCAATGGTGGCTTGGACAAAGGAAACGGGGGCGACGGAGAAAGGAGATCTACTGAGTCCACGCGACCTGTCTAAACAGACGTGCGCCGACCGCAGCAGACAATAAACAAACAAGGAAATAATACTATATAATATACTGCTTCTGGTTGCAACCAAAGTCAAATAATAAAACACAAAAAGCATGCACATTCAGGGTCGGTGTACAGCGACAGACGACCAAGAATAACAGTGGTTAACAAGTTGACAAACTTATTTTAACCAACAGAAAACGGATATTAACCGTCAAGACCTCCTTCTCCTCTACCCAGACCCAGAAGATATACATCAGTTTAATCCTACTTGGTGGGGGCAGCTCTCCACAGTCCACGACGAAGAACGTAGAAAGTGTCCAGTTTAAAGGAGCGGTTTGCGCAAAACCGAGGTCAGAAAAAGCGGACGTCCAACTTTAGGCGCTGAGGGACTCAGGCCTGTTTTCAATAGACCTCAGATGGCCAGCTGACTCCTAGGTTACCCGTACAAGAAAGTCTATTTGCTCGGCCGTTTCTCTTCGAAGTTTAAAAGGGAAGTTCTTCCTGGTCCAGCAGGTTCGAACAGAAAAAGGGAAAATGCTAGCAGTGGATTAAAGCGTCTCCTTATGGCACCGGGACCAAAAGACCAAGATTTCAATATTCGCGCTGCTTTTATCAACTCTGTGATGTGATCACTGGCCACAGACCAATGAGAATGGGTCGAGGGCAGCGCAATGGGTGCTGGGAGATGCAGTTCGTTCAGTGGAAGGATGCTGGGAGATCCAGTTCGTTCAGTAAAGGCCATAGCCTCAACAGTTCGTTCTGATGAAAAGTTTCCTATTGAAAAATAGAAGTCCCTGTTCTTTAGGTAAGACTCAAACCAGCCAAGTAGTGTACCAGAAAGTCCGACCCAGCTCTCCAGTCGTTCCAATAATATATCATGATCAACAGTGTCAAATGCTCATATTAATCTCATATTTATCTACTCTTTATTTCAATATTTTAACCTATTATTTTAATCTTCCTTGCAGTGTTTCCTCTGTGGGAGCCCTCTGCCTCGGGAGCGGTGGTTCGGCTGTAGGTGCCTTGGTACTCTCCAGGTAGTGCTTGGGTGAAGGTGGGTCTGAGCCTTCCCTCCATTGGGCGACCTGGGCCAGAGCCTTGACTGTTGCCAATGCAGATGGCTCCCCTGATGGCGTTTCACTACCTGGCTCATCTGTTCTCGGCCCAATGTCCTTGTTTAATGTTGCTTTTAAATGTGTGCGTGCATGGGAGATGTGTTGGGATAACTGTAATCGTGTTTTTGCTCTGGGGGGGTCATTTTTATTTTTAAAGCACTCTGAGATGCTATTTTGTATGAAAAGCTCTTTTTAAATAAAGTTCGATTTGATTTAAAACAATTTCCTGGTTTCCTTACATATAAATGGATATCTGAAACTAAATGCATAGGACTGAGCTGCAATTTGATTGTACTGAACTGAACTGGAATTAATTAGGACCCTGAGAAGTGACCTGAGATGAGTTTTGTTGCTACTTTACAAGTATGAGACAGTCAGATATGTGGATGAACTACAGTGCTCCTGCTATTGGATCGCACCACAACAATTGACTCTTATGGCCATCATATATTATTGGAGCAACTGGAGAACTGGACTTCTAGTACAATACTTGACTGATGTGAGTGTTACTTAAAAGACTGGGCCTTCTTTGTGTGAATATGTAACTTAATCACATTCAGGGTTTTCCAAGGTTCCATCCTGGGGCCCCTTCTATTTATTATCTTTTATTATCTAGCATTTTTTTAAATGCTCCTACAAACTCAGACATAACATACAACAAGATGAGTTACCAAAATTATGCTGATAAACAGCTCTACATTACAATGTCACTAAGTGACTATGAACCTGTTTAACACTGCCTGCTACAGCCCTATTTGAACCAAGACAACCTGTGAGCACTATGGCTAATCAGCTAATTCTGAAAGGCTGGGTCGTGTTGTGATCCTTGGGTGTTTGTGTTTTGACTTTCATTTATGTTTCATAAATGTATCATTTCTTTTTTGTATAATTACTAGATCTTGCCATTGTAGTTGATTCATTTGTGTTAGTTTATTAATGCATTTATTATCATTTGTGCTTTTGGACTTGATTATTTACATTAGTGTTCCTTTCTGTTGATAGTTTATGTTATTTTCAAGTGAGGAATCTGGGGTGTTTGTGTCTGTGTTGTTGGTTTTCTCGGTTTTTGGTCTTAGGTCTCCTCTGGAAGGTAAAGTGGGACCAGAGCTGCAGGTTCCTGGAGGGTGGAGTTAAGGAGAGGCATTCCTGTGCAACTGTTCTTCATCAAATCATTATCAGGAGTATATGAGGAGCTGGCTGTGAGTACTTTGATGTTTGACTGTTTTACCTAAGTAGTAACTTAAGCCGTTTGAGAACTCCTCATGATCTTTCTCTGTGCTTTTTCCAAGCCTTTACCAAAACCTCTTTGTTAAAGGTTAAGGTGTTAAGGTGTTGACTTCAACCATTCTCTGTGAGCTCCTGGACTTAATTTTCCTTGGTGCAACTTGTCTGTTCTTCAGCGTTACCATCTCCTCCACCTCTCCAAGCTTCAACTTTGCTCTCGACCACCAACAGCCACCACACGGATCACACCTCTGAATTCTACTGATTCCCCGTGGCGTCTTTCATCTACAATCATCAATAAGATCAGCACTTCATTAACAGTTCCTTGCAATATTTCTCCCACTCACCTCTCTTTCTCCTCTGTTGTGGCTCCACCCCAAGTCCAGGATCAACATACCAGTCATGATTGTATTCAAGAAACCTTCTAATTCTTCTTCTTTCCGGAAGAAGGTGGCGGCATGTTTGAGTAGCTCTGTTACTTTCGTTCTGATTTTTTTCTTTTTAAAAACTTTTTTTCTACCATTTCTGGTAGAAACATAATTTCTGTGGACAACTGTTCTCTCTGGTTTTGAATGCTGTGCAGCTGGAAGGATTTTTGCAGATACTTTTTTTGGGACATTTGTTATGACAAACAAGGGGATTTACAACTGGGAGCAACTGATTAACGTCACAAAAGCTCAAATACCTCAACTGCAGCCACAAAACTCTGATGAATTGAAAAGGAGACAACATCGATCCAGAGCAGGGGCGAAAAGGAGAGAGAAAAGGAGGAATTTCAAACCATTTCCATCAATCATATTGGGCAATGTGAGATTGTTAGTAAACACGTTAGATGCTGAGGACCCTCTGGAGATTAGTGCTCATAAAATGAATATTATGGACAACCCTGACCATCTTCTACATCAGACTGTCATACAACTACAGAGTGTCTTCAGTCAGAGGCTTCTGCAGATCTGCAGAACGCTACAGGAGATCATCCCTACCCACAGCCATCAGTATCTACAAGAAATCTTTGAAGAAACTTGGATAATGAGTTACAACATTTCATTTCCCTTTGGGATTATAAAGTAATTTTGAATTTGAATTCTTGTCTCCTGATAGTATTTGTCCATGTGGGTGAGGCATTTAAACAAAACCATGACTTTTCAGGTTTTTCCAATTTATGTTCTATGGTCTTCCTTCCACAAGTTCTCCCTGCTCTGTTTATCTGTCATCTTGTTTTAGCCTGTTAGTCTGTTTCCCAGTGCGTAATTTCTTGATTCCCTTCTCCTTGCTCCCCCAACTGTCTCTTCTTGTCCCTGCTTAGCTCTTCTGGTTCCTTTGTAACTTCCACCTCTCCCTCAGTTTTTAAGCTCGTTGGTTGCATTGCTCATAATTAGATCCTTCTGTTACTCCTCCCCATTGTTTTCCTGTTATGTTCCTAAGTTGTTTCTCTGCTGGTTTCCCCCTGAACCTCATGTAGGTTTCCTTTTGGATTAATTTAATAAAGGCTTTGAACTTTACCTGCTACCCTGGAATTTTGCCTGCACTTGGGTTCTACCAAAACCCACTCATTATAACAGTTTTTTGACTAGCTCAGCAGCAATTCCCTTCTGTCCAGTTGATGAAACAGTGGGCCTGCTGCACAACCTTGTTATGATGATTATCTGGGTTAGAAGTGGGAATATTAAAATAGCAGAGAATAGGACCACCTGTGGGCTAGTGCAATGGCTGGTTATCATGGAAACTGAATGTGTAAAAGTAACAAGAATGCATTTGTTACATCAGAGTCTTCAAAAGTCTCCAAAAACACCAAAAAATTTGCTAGGTTTGTTGTTAGTCACTTTTTTGAAAAAGAGTAGCTAGAGGGATCTAAAAAAATGCTACATATAGCAACAAAGTAGCTAAGTTGGCAACACTGCTGGATGGGGAGGAGTCACATGACTGCATGTAGTCACGTGATTCCACCCCATGCAGTCTGTAACATACGGCTGCGGCATCTTAAAGAGACATGAGCATTGCCAAACTATGCACATCTTTTCTTTTTGGGGGGCAAAATGACGTCAGCTACAGTGATAAATTTTGGTATCTGTAATTGTTCGGTTTGTCGCCCAGCTCTACGGTATAGTTTTGATATACAGACAATTCCAAAAGATTTGAATATAATGGAAACGATTATTTATTTCCATAGTTCCATCCAGAACATTAAACTTCCATAGATTATAGATTCAGGGCCCTCAACTTAAATGATTTCAAGTATTTAGTTGTTTATTTGTACATAATTTGGGCTTCCAGCTCATAAAACCCATGAAAACAGGAATTCAAAAAATTTGAATACTGTGAAGAAATCAGCCCAAATTTTACAGGGCATGAATGTTTTAAACTGAGTGTCACACAAGTACAAATAAACAACTAAATACTTGAAATCGTTTAAGAAGTGGGCCCTGAATCTATAATCTATGGAAGTTTAATGTTTTCAATGGAACAATGGAAATAAATAAACTTTTCCATGATATTCTAATCTTTTGGAAAGGGCCTGTACATACTTTACCCAAGTGAATAGGTTAAAATTAAGTGGCTTAAGCAAAAAAAAGCTTAATCCAAAAAATCATTCCTCAAAAAACTGACAGGTTTTGGACTGAGTATGAATAAAAAGCTGCCAAAGCTCAAAGAAAAACTGAAAAAAGCAGAGGAATGATTGATGTTGATCAAGACAACTTATAAGGATTCAAATAGTCTGTCTTCTTGAAAGCAGAGTAAAACCTGGTTTGAAACTTTTTGGACATCACTGTAACAGAACCTCTCCTAGTTCCTGTAGTAAATTTCACAAATCCTTTTTCCCAAAAATCAATGACAGGTTTTGCTCTTTAAGCTACAGCGTCATAGAATGAAGGTGGACATCTGAAGCAGTAGCTGTGATACTAAACTCAGAATGTAGTATAGCTTGTGATCAAGCCAAAGACATACAGCGACCAGTGGCAGCATGAATGAGTGAAGAGCTGCATGGCTTGTCCAACACTGACATCTTTTGGTCGACCCCTCAATAGAAGAGGTGAGGCTTGTGTCAGTGCAGCCTGAGGCCCAACCACAATACAGTAAGATTATGCATTATCCAAATGACTGCTTCATCTGTACACAGGCCCTCTGTTTAAGCTGCACTTGCTATTTATGTTTGGAGAGTTATTTGTGTCCTCAAGATGACAGAGAGGTTGACTGTGCAGGCATGTGTTGACAAGACGGAAGGTGGCACCAAATCCTTCCCTGACTACCATATTGTTTCAGGTGCTGAGCAGAAAATGAGCTTCCAGATGGGGGAAACCTGAAACACTCTCCTCACTTTGTCCTCATTTAATGAAGGTTTCCATTAAATTCAGATTAAATCTTGAGCACTCGACAAACAAGTTTGCTTATTTTCAGTTGCAAAGAAAACATTTTTCATTTTATTTGACTTGTCATGAAAAGTATATGTATACACACAGGCCCTTTCCCCAAAAAAATAGAATATCATGCAAAAGTTTATTTTATTATTTTATTTAAATATTTTATTTCCATAATTTATTTAATATTTAATATCTAATTTATTTAAATATTTTATTTCCATAATTCCATTCAAAACGTTAAACTTCCATAGATTATAGATTCAGGGCCCACAACTTAAATAATTTCAAGTAGTTTAGATGTTTTAGTAATTTTGTCATTTTAGTTGTTTATTTGTACATAATAAACCTCTGAGGTCCTCACAGTGAGCACTCAGGGTTCCGTTCATCCCTCGTACCATTTTCTCTTTTTAGGAATGAATTTGCAATCAATGATCAACAATTCATGTTAATTAAAAATACTGATTACATGGCCTTTGCTGGACTAATGGAAAACCAAGACTCCACAGGTAAAGCATAATTTGTATCTCATATTAAGGCCCTGGAGTCATGGTGTGGTCAGAGCAAGTTAGATATTAATGTTGCCAAGACAAAGATCCTCATTATATCTCTGAAACAAGATTTTAAAGTGGAAGCTGTTTTACTTGCCAACCAACCTGTTGAAACTGTTTCACACTTTACATATTTAGGCTCCTTTCTAGATTTTCGGATTGGTTTTGTTGAAAATGCCGATTATGTTTTTAAGAAATGCTCACAGAGATTATCTTTTAAGAAAGTTCAGAACCCTAGGGGTCATTCTGCAAACTTGTGCTTGTGAGCTTGTGTATAAAGCAACTGTTGAGAGTATTTTGACTTCACATCTCCCAGCCTGGTTTGGTCACTTAAACTGCAGATCTAAGTGCAAACTCTTAAGAATTGTTTCTTGGGCAGACAAAATAGTTGGTAGACCACAAAAAACTATCTCCCAACTGGCTGCTGAAAGGATGAGGAACATTGCAAGAAACATTGTAGCAGACAGCAGAACACCCGCTTTTTTGCCAGTTCGAACCCCTGAGCTCAGGAAAGTGTTATAGGGTGCCTTTGGCAACCAAAAACATACACAAGAAGTCATTTGTTCCAAGTATTTTTCTTTAAAACGCTGTTTTCTGTCAAAAATCATACATGCGGTACTTCATTAAGCCACACGAGGGAACCTGCCACTTTTTGACAGTAGTCACGGTTCCTTTCATAGAGCAAATACGCCACATTGAAACTCTCAGTCGATGGATGCACAGAAATTCCTTCCACCAAAAGACAACAATCTGAGAAGAGTGAGGAACACAGAGTCGGAGAACCAGGTGAAGAAACAATAGCTAAGAAAAGAAAATCCAGGTCAAGGCAATGTAAAGACTATTTCTTAAACTATGGATTTGTAAATTATTCCAAACCAAATAAAAAAGCTGGACCTATGTGTGTAATATATTTCAATTCAATTCAGTTTATTTGTATAGCACCGATTCACAACAAATGTCATCTCAAGGCACTTTACAAGAAAAGTCATTTCAATACAATCATCTGCTGGGATTCCTATCTAAGGAATCCCAGCAGATTGCATCAGTCATTGACTTGAGGTTGCATCCCGTTGATGCAGACTTCCAACCACAGCAATCTCTCATACTGAGCAAGCATGTAGCGATAGTGGAGTGGAAAAACTCCCCTTTAACAGGAAGAAACCTCCAACAGAACCAGGCTCAGTAGGAGCGGCCATCTGCCACGACCGTCTGGGGGTTTGAGAAGACAGAGCAGAAACACAGAAGGAACAGAAGAACTGATTTCAGAGTACTGTCTTTATTAAAGAAAGTAAAAAGTTGATAACAGGACACAGGGATGTTCGGCCACCGAAACCATAATCCCAGTCGACACCTCCCATCCAAACAGCATTGTAGCTAAGCAGGATACCAGACCAGGTGTAGCTTCTATGGAGAAAAAACTAAGTTAACAGTTGAAATAACAGCAAATAGGATAACCTAAGCCACTCTAACCATAAGCTTTATCAAAAAGGAAAGTTTTAAGTCTGGCCTTAAAAGTAAACAGAGTGTCTGCCTCACGGACTAAAGCTGGGAGCTGGTTCCACAGGAGAGGAGCCTGATAACTAAAAGATCTGCCTCCCATTCTACTTTTAGAAATCCTAGGAACCACCAGTAAACCTGCAGTCTGAGAGCGAAGGGCTCTGTTAGGAACATATGGAACAATCAGATCTCTGATGTACGATGGAGCTTGATTATTAAGGACTTTATATAATATAAATCCCCACCAATGATAACTGTAGAGTTAAAAAGGAGTGGAGCTAGTTCCATAAATAATCTTGTAAGAAAGGCGACTGGGTGGGCAGGTGGAAAGTATACATTCATCATCACTATATTTTGACCTTGCAAAATTCCATTAATAATAACATTACAGCCCCGTTGATCTTTAACACAGTCCTTGACCAACACTGCTACTCCCCTACTTCTTGAGCAGCTCCACCGCACTCTTTTATTCATTTTGAACTTATTTCCACCTCTTTTCTCTTCGATCTGGTGGTCAGGCTGCGGCCTTCGGGCTCCCTTAATGACCCTGTTCCGGCTCACCTGCTAAAAGAAGTTCTTCCGGTGGTTAGCCACCGCATATTAAACATTATAAATTCTAGTTTGAGCTCTGGCATTGAGCTCTGGCTCTGAAACAAGCGGTTGTGCTGCCAGTTCTGAAAAAACCTCTTATCACTTGTATGCAGACGACTGTCCGCTCTACCTTTCGCTCTGGGTGTTCTTGGTCAATACCACCCTATCTCCTTGCTCCCGTTTTTGGGTAAACTGCTGGAAAAGGTGGTACTTACTCAAATCCTAGATTACCTAGATGCTTTTAAAGTTTAAGATCTCCTCCAATCTGGCTTCCGTCCTTTTCACAGTACTGAGACCGCTCTTCTCTGTGTTTTTAACAATATTTTACTGGGAATCGACTCTGGTTCTCATGGTCTTCTGGTGCTCCTAGATCTTTCTGCAGCCTTTGACACAGTGGACCATGAGATTCTGCAGACCTGCTTAAACCTTTTGGTAGGCATACAGGGAACTGCTCTTGAGTGGTTTAAATCCTACTTCAAGAATAGAAGTTTCATTGTCAGGTTGGGAGAGTTTGTTTCTGAGGCGTCGGCTCTGCGCTGTGGTGTTCCTCAGGGGTCTATCCTCGGTCTTCTCCTTTTTAACTTGTATATTTTGCCCTTAGGTGCTATTTTTCGAAGGCACTCTGTTCATTATCACTTGTATGTTGACGACTGTCAGCTCTACCTTTCGCTAACATCCCTGGACCCGGTGCAACCACTTACTGTCTGGAAGATGTTAAGGCCTGGCAATCTGTTAACTTTCCTCATTTAAATGAGTCAAAGTTGGAGGGTAAAAATGGACCCTTTATTACAGATGGATCCACACACAAACCAGATAGTAAGGTCCTGTTTCTTCCAGCTTCGTCGGTTGTCCAAACTCAAGCCGTTTGTGAGAAAGTAGGACTTACACTCTGTGGTACATGCTTTTGTGACCTCTCGTCTGGACTATGCAAATAAAATTTTATGTGGGGTATCAGGTTCTTATATTAGGCACCTCCAGCTTGTACAGAATGCCGCTGCCCGCTTTCTGACAGGGACAGCCAGGAGAGAACACATTACCTCTGTTGGCTCGGCTTCATCGGCTTCCAATTCGCTATCGTATTCAATACAAAATTATTTTACTAGTTTACAAATCTCTCCACGCACTTGCCCCGCAATATCTGTCTGATTTGACCACATATATTGTTGTTATGATTCTTTACTTTTTTTTAACTGTCCACTGTGCTGCTGCAACACTGAGAATTTCCCCATTGTGGGACGATAAAGGTTTATCTTGTCTTATCCTATAATAGTGGGTGGTTACAATGTGGTAGTGTAAAACAAGTTATAAGTTTAATGTTGACAATTGTCTTCATTTTTTATCTGTTGCAGAGTCTTCACAAATTATGTCATGGAAAACTTTAATATGCAGGGTGGTGGGCCACATGCAAAGAGGGCGTTCAAAAAGACCCCCTTCTACTCCGTTATCACTGGTAAATAGAAAAACTGTGGCAATTGCTTCTTCATGTTAGAAATGTGTGTCTGACATGACATGCATTAACACACAGTTTGTCTGGACTGTATTAGGCAGTCTCTGTAATACTGACAATTATGAAACTTAATTGGTGTAGTAACATGAAAGGAAACCATACTACAGTTATAGTCAGTCTAAATTAATTCATTATTCTTTACAGAGTAACCCCAAACTCTGAAATGGGTGGTGCCCAATGTCCATTGAGTCAAGTCCTTTGAAACCATGTACCTTGTCTTAATGGATAATATCTCTGTGATCTCTGTGACACTTACAATATTTCTTCATTTATTCTATTGCTTTGTTTGCAGAATCTGTTCAGAAAACTTTCAAAGAGGCCACGGAGTATATGATCAGCTCAGCAATGGCTGCACATCTCGCAGGACACCATTGGTGTATTTATTTATTTGCTTTTACATTTTGGTTTAGGTTGATGCAGTTTCCCAGAGTTTTTGTATATTAAAAAAAAAATTTACCTAATTTTTGTTTTTGTTTTGTAAATGTTTTGCATAGAAATACCTACATTTTTATTTTATTTTAGTATTTTGTAGATTAGACTAATTGTTTTTCACCACAATCTTTGTTTAAATAAAATAAGCAAAATATTTTTTTTATTTTGGTAATATTATAAATTTGAGTTTGTGCTTTTATTTTATTGCTATGTATGTTTAGAAATGTATTGAAATTAAAAACAGGTATATTGCACATTTATATGTTTGTGATGGTTGGATAATGTTTGAAAAATGTATTGATTTACATCACAGTAGGATAGTTTGGTAGATGTTAACATCAAGAGATGTATTTATATCCAGTGGTAAAATAAGCATAGTGTTACTGAAACCTTTTTAAAAGATCATTGTCATAACATCCTGGCACGACATAAATGAAAGGATCACAGGTTAAATTTGATCCCCTCCCCCATTTTTTTTAGAGAACCTGATTTAACATTCAATTTGACAACTTCAATTTAATTTTAATAGGTTTGTTGTGATTAATTTAATAGATTGTAATAGCTGGATTTATTAGAATATCATTAGGCTATAATACATTTAATAGACGTATATACGACGTCTAGATTCTCTAATGGTTAATAAATTTGGTATAAAAATAAGTGTCTGGCAAACGTATAACTTTAGACGTCTATAAATAGACGTTCATTAATGGTTATTTAAACGTCTTATATTAGACGCAGCGTATAGAGGTAGTCGTCTTTTAGACGTCTATTAGACGGCTAGTCTAAACCTAGACGGCTGAAAAACGTTCATTTTTAGACCAGTGGTAGACCGATTTTAGCCTAGACGTCTAAGGACCATCGTTCATTAGACGTCTTTTAGACTGAAAAATGCTCTGTGGGTTGTTTCGCAAGCCTTCCCATGGTAGCCTGCAAGGTATCTGTCGTATCCTCAACGCTTCAGATCCAGGCTTTGGCATTGTCAACATGCGCATCGATGGCAAAATCTTCCACTTCGCAAGCTTCGTCAGGCTCGACCATGCTGTTAGCATTGTCCCCCACAGCGTTTCATCTCTTAGATTTGAGCTTTGAGTCTGCCATTTTTGAAAAATATCAGTCAGACTCATTATAGAGCTATTCCCACACACTGGTGATGTTTTGCCAGGTGAGCAGGTAATTTAATCTGATATTTTAGCAAATTCCACCGGAGCTGGCAGAGCAAGGTGCTAACGCTATGATCTTGCTGTCTTTCTTCTGATGAATATTAAAAAGAGAGATCACATTTCTCCTATTTTAGCTTCCCTTCATTGACTCCCTGTTAAATCCAGATTAGAATTTAAGATCCTCCTTTTTACATATTAAACCCACTAATTGATAGATTTTCACCCAGTGCCACATTCCCCTCTACTAGCAACCAATGCATTTCATGCTATATATGATGAGTTTGAGTTGATTGACATTTGGAGATGCATTCACCCATCAGATAAACAATACATATTCTACTCTGCTCCTCACAAGTGCCAAACCAGAATTGATTAAGTTTGTCTACCGCAGACCAATTTTTATGGGGCGGAGAAATGGATGGATAATTTCTTTGCGCAATTGAATTGCCAAATTTGTTGGAAGAGCAGAGGACTGTCGTTAATAGTCTTATACCTAAAATGGAAGTTATTAAAGTTATTAAATCTTTACAAAATGGAAAGTCGCCAGGACCTGATGGGTTTTGTTGTGAATTTTATAAACTGTTTCAAGATATTCTTGCAGAACCTTTACTCAACATTTTTAATCATTCTTTCATAACAGGAGAATTCCCACATACATTGAATGAGGCCAATATAACTCTATTTTTAAAGAAGAGGTTCTGAATGTGGATAGTTTTCCAACATTTTAGCTTCGGGTTTAGAACATTTCTTACCAATATTAATAAAGGAAGATTAGAGAGGTTTTCTAAAGGGCTGGAATTCATCAGCCTATGTTAGATGCCTACTAAATGTAATTCAAGCTTTCAAACACAATTATCTTAACGGTCTGGTGCTTTCTCGTTAATTTCTGTAAAAAGGAGCAATAAGAACCAACAGACAACAGTTACAGATTTTACCAGTGAGACATCTGCAGATGGGCTCAGTTCCCCTCAACTGAGCGTCGAACTACAGCAGCACACCGCTTTTATTGAACCACGAGTTGCATGAAACCCCCTCCCCTCATGCATCTTTTTTCACAGAATAATGATCAAAGCTTCTTCACATAAGGCATTGCATGATTTACTACACTCTTCTTGATTGATCACTGTTGCTAAGTGTTTCCACATGCACTGCAGAATTAGACAACTTTGTGCACTCTGTATGAACCCTAGACAAGTCATATATCAGCAGGAACATACTTTTAAAGCTCACATGCCCCCTCAAGCAGATGTTTTTTCCGTTACCCCTGTTAGGCAAGAAATTTAGTTTTACACCCAAAATAAGTGTTCGCTCTCATACAACATTTACAGAATTTTTATCTCTTCACAATATTATGGAGGTAAAAGGATAAAATCGTAGAAACCAGTTTAATATGGGATTTGAATGTCATGTCTTGGTCAAAAATAACACAGAGGTTCTTTACGTTATTACTGGGGGCCAATTTAATACCATCCAGATGAAGTGATTGACTAATCAGTTTTCTTTTCAGAGCTTCTGGTCCAAAGATGACAACTTTTGTCTGATTTAAACCAGTCTAGTGCTGTTCCTTTGATCCCTTTAAAATGTTCAAGCCAATTAAAAGAAAACATGGCGAAAATTCAAAAACAATGACAAGAAATGCAAAACTAATGATAAAGAAATGTTCACCTGCAAAATACATGGTGAGAAACAGTCCAAGACAATGCACTGCCTATGGAAAAAAAATTACAAAATGTAAAGGACAAAACCCTTATGGAGAAGAAGTACACACAGTGCAGGAACACACAGATGACAGCGATGAATTAATTGAAAAATGTTTCAGTGTCACACAATGAAGATTTTAGTACACACGTTTCAGGAATAAACAACACTGGCCAAACTGTTAGTGCAGACATAGAAGATAAATGAACTGCTCCATTGTTAGACATTGGGACTACTGTAACATTTAAAATTGGCACAGGGGCCAAAGCTAGCTTGATCAGTGAGAAAGATTTCAAGGCACTGACTGAGAGGCCTAAAATATTTACAGAAAAAGTCACACTTCTGAGGGCTTATAATAACCAGCCAATACAAACAAAAGGTGGATGCAAACTTAAAGGGACTGCAAAAGGCCCTGTCAGATGATGGTCAGGTGCCCATCAGGACTCCCTATTTAAGGAGGACCCACTCACCTGCTCTTTGCTCTGAAATCGTTTTCCTCTATGTCCCGAGCTGAATTGTTTCCTGTCCATTAGGTTATCAACACCTCTAGAAGTCACGGGTTCCTCCCATCTCCAATCCTTTCCTTCCATCTTGCTTCGGCGACATACAGTAAGACCAATCTTCTAGTTAGATCCACTTGTAGTGCTCCGGGTGTTACTAGACTAACTGCGTGCCGCTGCCTTCCCATCGCTCGTTCTTCACCGCGTTTGGGTCTAGTCTGCACGCTACACTCCTTTCGGTCTATTCGACCCTGATCCTGACACCTTCAGTCTTCAAAGGGAATGGCATAGGTTTGTTTTTAAAATTGCTGGGGACAATAACCATAAACATGAGTGTGGTTTAAAGATTGGTGGGGACAATAAATAATCATTCATATATAGGTATTTATCCTTCTGACGTTTTATGATAATATACACTGTGGTGTAATAAGTGGAAAAATTGAAATCCCGTTGTGTTTTATTTTGTTTGTCAAACAGCGCTGAAAACCATCTGTTGTGCCACAGATAGGTAGGGTTTGGCTATGAATAATTATTGCTTAGGGCAATTATTCATAAGATTAATAATTTTGTGCAGAAATTACCAAGTTTAGGGCACCACCTGGTTGATTCCAGGAATACAATAGCCAAATTGTTCAGTCTCAGTTTATGTTTATGATTACCTGCCTGATAAGGCGGAGATAATTAAATAATAGATAAAGGAATACGTTTTTGCTGTTCCTGAACAGCAAGTTACTACACATGTAGGTGAAATAACAACAACGGTTTGCCAAAATACAAGAGTTTATTACAAAAGAATTCAACTTTCAGTTAACATACTTTAATCAACAAACTCACCAAACTAGTAAAACACAACTAAACCACTAAGAAAAGAATGATTAAAATAAAACTAACACTCAGAAGTAAAACATTAAAAGTGATAAATATGCACAGAAATAGAAACAATAAATTGATAACGATGTCACAGTTCAGAATGAATATGTTTGCTCAAAGACCAAGGCTTGTATTGAACAGTGTTGGGAATAAAGCTAAGTTAGTTTTAAACTTATTGTGATTAGTTTAAGACTAATCAGCAGATTCTGGTTTGTTTTCAAACCACCAATTCACAATGCAAAGCAGAAGTGAAGAAAAACATTGTTTGGAAGAAGCAATGTTTCCTTACACCATTCGCTGAATTAGAAATCAATAACCTTTAGATAATTGATTCTATTTAATGGATCGGTCACCGCAGTGATTGATCGAATTTAATATTTAGACTTTATGTTGACGTTAATGGCAGTACCAATTATGTCGATCTAATTTAGTATTTTGACTTACCAAGAAGGCGGTCTCAAAAATGACTTAAAAGATTAGTTTAGTGTTTAAACTATCTGTTTTAAAGTCGATCTCTATTTTGAATAGCATTAATGTCAGTCTTTATTGTTCATGAATAAACAACCGTCAATGGCGGGCCCACGTGGTTCACTAGAGCATGTAGGTTTGTACCCAAACAATAAATGAAATCTTACACAAAGTAACAAATCACAGTGAAATAAACAACCCTTAAATCTTGTTTAAACTAACCTAATCTCGCCTCTGCCCAGACAGACCTTATTGAACGGTTAAAGTTCTCCAGGTTGCTCCGTGGATGATGGGCGAAGCCAAAACAACGTTAGCCCGCAGGCTAACCACAGCTGCGGTCCGTTAGCAGTGGGAGGATTATAGCTGTTGAATCGCGGGTAGCATTAGCTTGGAACGTCGTGTCGTCCTCTTCGGCTTGCTAAACAGCGATCAGCTGCACCTCAGTTCACCAACACAGTACCTTCTCTGCAGGTTCAAGATAGCATTGTCCCAGGCTTTGTCGCGGTGGGGTAACGCTCCAGTCTCGACCCGGTTCTGTGGCATTCAGTAGCGGTTAGCGGCTCGCTTCATACGGCAGCATCTCTTCAGAAAGCAGGGCTCAGGGCGGAACAGTGGGGTTTATCTCAAAACAAACTGGGCTGTGATTCACCTGATTGATCAGCAGTATTGTCATCGTTGGAGTGAGTTCCTCCCAGAAACGCGTGTCCTTCCCTCGAAAGAAGGATTGGATCTCTCCTGGCGCAGTTTGGCTGAAAGCCCGGACAGGAGAGGGCGAGAAAGCCTGCGGCAGGGCGTTATATAACCTCTGGTCCTCTTCTTCTCTTGTTGGAGCTAGAAGGTGGGTTAGCGCCACCCACTGGCTGTGTGTCCCCCAGCACATCATTAGACTGTTGTCTAAGCTCCACGGCTTCCTTCAATGTTATATTTTGATCATAAAGGGTGTTTGGACACGGTGCTGAAACAATATGTTACTGGTACGCACTGTGCGTAATCTCTCCGTGAATAAGACATTTTACGCAAATCATATACTATGGCAGCGAATAAGTCCGCCCAGTCAAGTTATATCTGTGTTTACAGCATTACATTGGCTATTTGATGCGTCAATCATCAGAGTTCTGGACCACGTTGGTTCGAGTTACTTACCATAACGTGACTTTCCATCCACACACCATTGGTCGAAGATCTACCGTACGTAAGGAATAAACCGGATGAATTATAATTTTTTTCTTCTGGGCATGCTCAGTGACCTTTTGTAGGCGGAAGTGGAAGCGAAGGAATCGGAAACAAAGCCGTAAAGACTACAAAAATGGCCATAGACATTTCGGAAGCGCATTTTCACTGTTTATTTTAAATTTTTTAATCGGTTTTACTGTTTTCCTGGACTAATCACTTTATTGGAGGACTTTAATCGGACCCTTATTGATGTAAAAATACAATTTTTGTTCGAAATGGATCGGTTTTGTCACGTTTATTGGACTACAAAGTGGTGAGTTCCATATTTTTATACCTCCGAAGAACGTTTGTGTTGTAACTACTAATAATAAATATTTGTTGTCTGGTTTTCTGAGCATCAATAATTATAATCAATAATTTAATATTAATATAATTATTGATTACGTTCGAGTTTAACCTGTTTATTAAAGATATAGGGGCACCAATCTCATAAATGAGATAATTTTAATTAAACCAGACTGTCAGTCTCTCTGAAAAGGCGTAATTCATCCGCGGGGTTAAAACAAACTTTACAGCACACACTGAAAAAGCACAGGAAACTTCTCGTTCCTTAAGGGAATTTATTAATGAAATAGGTCAACCTTAAAGATTACATTTCATTTATAATTTCCATCTATTCTAACGCATGCAAAAAAAGATAGAACAAAGTTAACGTCGAGGGAAGGGGCGTGTGTGTGCGGCTGTGTGTGTCTGTGTGTGGGAGACAGCGAGCGGATGAGGGGGGTTCAGTTTAACACACTCAATGCGATAAATAACTCAAGTCTTATCAATTGGCGCGATCGGTTCACAAAGGAAGACAAAGGAAGACCACGTGGCAATTCAACAAAACGCTAGTTTCATTAGCAATGGTGGCTTGGACAAAGGAAACGAAGGCGACGGAGAAAGGGGATCAACTGAGGCCACGCGACCTGTCTAAACAGACACGCGCCGACCGCAGCAGACAATAAACAAACAAGGAAATAATACAACATAATATACTGCTTCTGGTTGCAACCAAAGTCACATAATAAAACACAAAAGGCATGCACATTCAGGGTCGGTGTACAGCGACAGACAACCAAGAATAACAGTGGTTAACCAGTTAAAAAACTTGTTTTAACCAACAGAAAACGGATATTAACCGTCAAGACCTCATTCTCCTCTACCCAGACCAAAGATATCAGTTTAATCCTACTTGGTGGGGCAGCTCTCCACAGTCCACGACGAAGAACGTAGAAAGTGTCCAGTTTAAAGGAGCGGCTTTGCGCAAAACCGAGGTCAGAAAAGCGGACGTCTGACTTTTAGGCACTGAGGGACTCAGGCCTGTTTTCAATAGAGCTCAGATGGCCAGAGGACTACCTGGTACAGGAAAGTCTGTTTGCTCGGCCGATTCACTTCGAAGTTTAAAAGGGAAGTTCTTCCTGGTCCAGCAGGTTTGAACGGAAAAAAGGGGAAAATGCTAGCAGTGGATTAAAGCGTCTCCTAACAGGCACCGCTCTGGGACCAAGAGAGACGCTTATTTCAATGTTCGCGCTGCTTTTATCAACTCTGTGATGTCATCACTGGCCACAGACCAATGAGAATGGGTCGAGGGCAGCGCAATGGGTGCTGGGAGATGCAGTTCGTTCAGTGAAAGGATGCTGGGAGATCCAATTCGTTCAGTAAAGGCCATCGCCTCAACATCCCCCTTTTAGTTCCAAAGAATGCGCACTGTTCAGTCTTCTGAGCTAGAACCAGGTTCATTGTCCATTACGTCCAGGAATGCCGTTGTCCTTCAGCGGGAAGGTGCAACAGTTCAGTCCATTACGTCCAGGAATGCCGCTGTCCTTCAGCGGGAAGGTGTAACAGTTCAGTCCATTAAATCCGAATCTGGTCCCAGCATTCCCCCCTTAGTTGTAAAGGATGGAAATGCAGTATACAGTCTTTGCAGCTATACTGGGTCCACTGATCCGAATTGGGTCTGGGTAGAGGCTAACCTAATCTGGGTAGAGACTAACCTATTCTACTAAAATATGTATAATTGTAAGAAACAATCAACAGAAAGTAAAATCACACCAAGAAAATTTTTTTTTTAGAACGTAATAAGAAAAAAAAATAATAATAAAACAAATCGACCCCTTTTGATATCGTCATACTTCATGATTCACATCACTGCTTTAAGTATGAGACGGGGAGAAGGCACGAATGTGTAGCTACCGCTAGGCACTGGCACCAGCTTGTGCTTTGGGACTGGGGGAAGCTATGAATCGCGGTGTGAGAAATGTCATGGAGTCGATTCTTGCTTGCAAATGTTTGACCTGCCTGTAGGCGGTGTACGCCATCAACGCTGTGAAGACCCACCCAATTACAAGTGCAATTACTGTGAATGTCAAGGTGTGTGTTTCTGTCCAATCAGCTTTCTTGGGAAAGCAAGGGAGGGGGGTCAAAGTCAAGGCCGTAGAGGTGAGGCTAAATTTAATCAATTTGGTCCCCTCCTTCAAAAGTTGTTTCTCAATTTCGGTATCAATCGTGACATTATATCCGTTAAATGCATCCATGATCTCGATCTCAGTGTCATGTCTGTCGAGGTCTTGATGATGGAGTATTGTGTTTCCTATGTGAACTACTGTCCCTTGTGGGATATCGAGTAACATAGTTTGGTTTAGCAACTTTACCTTGGTGACCGTGTCATGTTGATCATATGACATCAAAGCTTCTGCTACTGGTGTGGTCACTAGCCATCGGTTACCTGCACGTTCAACTTTGGTTTCCATACCTGCATCTTTTAATGTCATTGTAGTTTGACAATTTTGTTGAGGGGCGTCATCCCTCAAACCACAGAGGTAATCAGTTACATCTCGAATGAACGGGTTACTTGGGAAAAACCCAGTGGAGATCTTTAGTTTTGGTGCATAGGTCTAGGTTTAGAGTGAGGTAAAGTTTGGGATCGTTGTCATGGTAGGCTAGTATGGATGGGGTCTTTAAATGAAGGTGGGTGTTACCCTTCCAAAAACCAACATTTAGAACCGATTTAAGCCTATATACGTTCATCTTTCAATGATCGGAAGGTTCAGCATGAATACAAGTTCAAAATTATCTGGGTTAACAACAATGGGGACATTTAGTTCTAGAGGAACTAAATGTGTAAGAGTTCGTCCTTCCACAGGACTTTCCATAGATAAACCAATTTCTCTAATAAGATCCTGCATTAATTCTCTTACCACCTGTGTGTACTTTAAGTCAATTATTTTATCTTTCAACGACATCTGAGAGAGCTTGCAGGGCATGCAGGGTGTTGTTAATTAGAGTAGAACGTAGATTGACAGGCACTTTTGTGTCCTGAAGGGTTTAGATTGCGCTCCTAACAGTTCCTGTTTAGGAGTTTCTGTAAATAAGCTTCTCTAATGAAGTGCTGTGTTAAATGATGCCAATGTGTCACTCATCACTTAACCACTTCCTAAGAGAGAAACTGCAAAACCTGAAAGGGTTATTTTAATGCACTTAGAATGTATTTATGGTTACTACTGTAGCCTGAAAGGTGTTAATCAATGCGTCTGCAGATTTCTATAGAACAAAACAAAATTATGGATGTAATTAGTCGTTAGTGCATGCTAGAGGTGAGTTTTGAAGCATGCACCTGTTCCATTAACGTTATTTACTGGTCCCCCTTTCCACTGGTGTGGAGACAGGCTCCGCCTCCAGGGAGGAGACCTTGAGGTGAAACTTACCTTGGTTAAACAAAAGAGCAGCAGTCATGACTGCTGTATCATTCGGTTTAGGAGGGGCTTCATCACTTCTGATGAAGCTGCATGTGACTGTCAGCAGGTGTTTGTTGTCTCCTGCTGGATTCAGGTGCATCCAAGGGAATCTGACCCCCTTCACTGAGAGGGATCCCTGCTTAGCTTGGATCCATGGAGCTGGCAGCAGGATAAGCATCCTTGGGTGCAGGTCTCAGTCATGTGAGCCTCTGGAAGCCAGGATGTCACCTGTTGGAAGATGTCACATGAGGCTTTGGGGCTCTTCTGGTCACATGGAGTAAAGTCATGGGTGTGGGTTAAGATGACCCCCCCTTTGGTCTGTTAGGTCAGCCCATGGAGGCAGACCTCGCTCGTTGTGGGCGTAGATCAACGGACCTGTCTTCAGCCTTAGATCAGAAAGGCTGGAAGAAAAAGCTTGTAGCTTATGGGCTGCCCCTGGTGGTGGCAGCATCATGCCTGGTGGTGAACGGTAAATCACCAGCTTCTGGATGAGGTGAAAGTTGGGATCATGTTCCTGCGTCTTCACCACATCAGTGTTTAGGTTCTTACCTGAGCTGTTCATTTTTCATTCCCATCTGTCGCCAGAAGAGGGCGTCAGCGAGATGGACTTGTGACAGCGGGAGCCACAGTTTCTGGAAATCCCACAGGATTATGCGCTCAGCTGGATGAGTCGTCAGCACGTACACCATTAGGTCACCTTCGGGCCTTAAGGTGGCGCTGCAGATGGACTCCTCAGGTAAAGTTTCGTGCCGCTTTACCGTGATCATTTTGGAAGGAAATGTGAACAACATGTCTGAAGAGGACTGTTTGTTATTCATGAACAGAGGCAGATCCCCTATGACGGGGACTGAAAGTTCGAAATCATGAAATGAGCAGTCTATAAGCATGCCAAGAGGCCTTCCGGCTGTCACCGGGACTGCAACTTGGGTTGGATTTTCAACCAGCAGGTAGGCTGAACGATTGTTCAACTCAAGAATGGGTGGATCGCAAACAGCAAGGTTCAGTTCCAGGAAGTAGGGGAGTGGCTGGAAAAACGCTTGCTTACCCAATGGCTGTTGGCCTTTCATCACCGCTAAGCGTATTGCCACCCCTGCTGTTCTTGGTGGTATCAGCATGCTGGTCTCACTAGCGGCCTGGCAGGCCTGAGGGATGGTCTGGCCTGACAGCATGACTTCAGGGTTCATCCGGAAGGGTTCTGTGCAACTGTCTGGCTTTCCAACTGCAATCTACGTTGAAGCAACAACGTTAGCTGGCCGAGGACATCGGAAACCTTCACTTCTTTATCTGGGTTCTCCATAAATCCCAGTAAATTCTTTATTCTCTTTTCACAGGCGTCAACATCATAATCGTGTAGGTACTGTCTCTCCTGTGATGACAGGCGAATAAGATTTCCAACTACCTGCTGAAGGTGGTCGTCTCCAGCGTTCTCTGGGCCCACAGAATCAGCTGCATGGTAGCCTGAGGCTTCCATCTTTTAAGGCACCAGAGGAAATAGAAAGAGAATAAAATAAAAAGATTTAAAAAAAGGAAATTGAGATAATAAAATGAGACCAAATCTCAAGCAGCCAATAGGCCAAGTTTACAATTGCTAAAAAGCAAAAGACGCACCAACTTGCCACTACCTCAGATAAATATGCATTGGTCTCTTTGCATATTCCACAGGTTTATGTGCGCAAAATAAATAATTGCACAAGCTGCCAAAATCACTTGTGACTTACACAATACTACTTTATAGTATTTCAGAATGCTATGTGTTAAATATGAACTCCTTATTTCATTTAAGGGAACTTAGCAATGCAACGCAGATTCCCTCTCTCTGATCAAGGTTAGCAGTGAGTTAGCAGTAGTTAAAATCAGGCAAAAATACACATTAGGGACACACACAAGGAAACAAACAGATGCTTGAAAAAGAAAACAAATTCTCTCAAAAGTACCAAGAGCAAAAGCGTTTAATTGAGCATGAGTTTCCTTTAAACTTGTATAATTAGTTCAAATGCAGCCTAAGCAATGAGGAATAAATGCAGGGTAAGCAATTTAATTTAATAGCTGGAATTTAAATCAGGGTGCTTTTGCACAACACACTGAGAAAAAATTAAGATGATTACTTTCAGATTGAAATTTGGAATTATTAATTTAAATGCAGGTTAAGCAATTTAAAAATTTTTAGCTGAAATTTAAAATCAGTGTGCTTTTCCACAGCACACCGGGAAACTAATTTTTTAGATGATTGCTTCCAGATTGAAATTTGGAATTATTAATTTAAATGCAGATTAAGCAATCTAAATTTTTTATGAATTTGGAACACTGACATTTTTAAATGCACATTAAGGAGCACAAAAGGTATATGAACAATTACTTGCAGATTGAACAGCTTGAATAATGGATTTAAAAATGCATCTTAATTAATCTGATTAGCAGCAGGTTAATTCAGCACTACCATGCTTCCATAGGCTACAGCACAAAGAGGAATTGCTGCTTCAGAGCGACAACGTGCAGAATTTATCAGAAACCACAGTTAAGATGAATTACCATTCAAAAGCCAAACACAGCACAATGCTCCTCAATTAATCCCATCAAAACGTCTACCAAATATTCTATCAGTTTAGTCAGACTCCAAAGCAGAAGATTATCACCAAGAAAAGTTGCAAACCTTATCGCTTTAAGATCTGGCCGACTAATCTGAACTACCGTTTATTCAGTGTGTGCGGTTTATTTATCCTTTCCTAGCGGCCTCATACGGGACGCACCATTAATGTTGTAACTACTAATAATAAATATTTGTTGTCTGGTTTTCTGAGCATCAATAATTATAATCAATAATTTTATATTAATATAATTTTTTGATGACGTTCGAGTTAGACCTCTTTATTAAAGATTTCGGGGCACCAATCTCATAAATGAGATAATTTAATTAAACCAGACTGTCAGTCTCTCTGAAAAGGCGTAGAGATAAAACAAACTTTACAGCACACACTGAAATAGCACAGGAAACTTCTCGTTACTTAAGGGAATTTATTAATGAAATAGGTCAACCTTACAGATTATCTATTCTATTCAAAGTTAACGTCGAGGGAAGGGGGCGTGTGTGTGCGGCTGTGTGTGTGCAGCGCTGTGTGTGTGTGGGAGACAGCGAGCGAATGAGGGGGGTTCAGTTTAGCACACTCAATGCGATAAATAACTCAAGTCTTATCAATTGGCGCGATCGGTTCACAAAGGAAGACAAAGGAAGACCGCGTGGCAATTCAACAAAACGCTAGTTTCATTAGCAATGGTGGCTTGGACAAAGGAAACGGGGCGACGGAGAAAGGGGATCAACTGAGGCCACGCGACCTGTCTAAACAGACACGCGCCGACCGCAGCAGACAATAAACAAACAAGGAAATAATACAATATAATATACTGCTTCTGGTTGCAACCAAAGTCAAATAATAAAACACAAAAAGCATGCACATTCAGGGTCGGTGTACAGCGACAGACGACCAAGAATAACAGTGGTTAACCAGTTAACAAACTTGTTTTAACCAACAGAAAACGGATATTAACCGTCAAGACCTCATTCTCCTCTACCCAGACCAAAGATATAAATCAGTTTAATCCTACTTGGTGGGGGCAGCTCTCCACAGTCCACGACGAAGAACGTAGAAAGTGTCCAGTTTAAAGGAGCGGCTTTGCGCAAAACCGAGGTCGGAAAAGCGGACGTCCGACTTTTAGGCACTGAGGGACTCAGGCCTGTTTTCAATAGAGCTCAGATGGCCAGAGGACTACCTGGTACAGGAAAGTCTGTTTGCTCGGCCGATTCACTTCGAAGTTTAAAAGGGAAGTTCTTCCTGGTCCAGCAGGTTTGAACGGAAAAAAGGGGAAAATGCTAGCAGTGGATTAAAGCGTCTCCTAACAGGCACCGCTCTGGGACCAAGAGAGACGCTTATTTCAATGTTCGCGCTGCTTTTATCAACTCTGTGATGTCATCACTGGCCACAGACCAATGAGAATGGGTTGAGGGCAACGCAATGGGTGCTGGGAGATGTAGTTCATTCAGTGAAAGGATGCTGGGAGATCCAGTTCGTTCAGTAAAGGCCATAGCCTCAACATTTGTGTTGGCAAAAACGCTCACTGTGTCTACAGTTATGATTTTATCCTTGCTCGCCATCCAGAATTGGAATCACAAGACTCTTAGCTTTCCAATGATATAAAATATGTATAGGTTCATAGAAGTTAGAAGTCAGAAAATCGATGGATTTAAACTAGAAAATGGGCTGGGCCTGCCTGCGGGCCCACGGAACGTTAACGGGTTTGAATTCATAGCTGCTAGGGTGGCAGCAGGGGTGGCAAGGCTTTCTTTTAGGGTGGCAACTGCCACCCTATGCCACCCCAGTAGATCCGCCCATGAACATGACACAGTGGATGTTCAGCCACTGGGAGTACCATCCCAGTCGATGCCCCCCGTCCAACAGGGCATTGCAGCCAAGCAGGATACCAGACCAGATGGAGCTTTTATGGAGAGAAAAACTCTGAGAGAACACAAAGTTAACAGTCGAAATAGCAGAATGTACTGTAATACAATTGGAGAGTAGTAGTAGAAAAGGAAGTAGCAGAGTGAAGAAAATTGGTACGTCTGTCCTCCAGCAGTCTAAGCCTATAGCAGCATAAATACTGTTGGAAAGGTGTTTTCACTCTAATTTAAAGCCTATCTTAAAGGAACAGACACACATTTAATTTATGACCCTGGGCTCTCTCTGAGCTCTCATTTCACCTTCCTGCGTGCTCGTTCATTTCTGTAAAAAGGAGCAATAAGAACAACAAACAACAATTATATATTTTAACAGCGAGACGTCGTTCGCTGGACTCAGTTCTAGTAACTGAGCCCAGATCTATGTCAGCTCAAAGTCTTTATTGAAAGTTGAGTTTCCATGAAACTCCTCCCACATAGATCTTCGTTCATAGAATGGTCACAGCTTTTTCACACAAGGCACACATGATGTACCACATTCTTCTTGATTGTTCACTGTTTCTAAGTGTTGCCACATGCACTACAGAATTAAACCTTCATACAACATTTACAGAATTTCTATCTCGTCATGTCCCTCTTTTGATCTCTTAAAAATAAGAGATCACTATATATAAGGAAAAACGTCAAGCATCACACTAATAGAATCATATCAATTTTGAGTCCATCTTCTCTGGAACTTTTTGGATCAGTAGTCAAGTCATCTTGTACTGGCCGGGAATTGTGGTCGTCCGGCTCGCTCTTCTATGACCTAAGGTGAGAGGTTGCCAGCACATCACCTATATGAAGCTAAAATGTATCTTTTCAGTAGCCCTGAGTTTGAAAACTCTAAGGACTGCACGCAGACCAGAGGATTGTTCTGCCCCTTTTGGCAGGGGTCTCAGCTTCTTTTCCTTCAAACCCTTCTGCCCCAGCTGGGCAGCTCTGCGCTCCAAGCCGCCCTGCCACCTGATGGTGCAGGTGTGCTGAAGTTGGAAACCTCTCAGCAGAGGGTTCAAGTAGGTTGTGTGGTCTACTCATTGCTGTTCTGCACACGCTCTGGCTTGCTGCTCCTGGATGTCCTCTCAGGTGCGTCCTGGCTCCTCTGTGGGAGTGCATTGGCTCCAGCCTATTTCTTTAGTCTGATAACCTGAGAGATAGTGGGCTGGTTGGCTGCTGGTCTCTCACCTGGTCAACAAAGCCTAAAAGAAGAGCTTGCAACTAATTTGCTTTTTCCTGTTTGCTTTATCCATAATTGTATCTCATTTGAGATTCATTTCTTATGCATTTGTCCTTTTTTTTTAAATCAAATCCCTCACTCACCTCATAGTTTTAAGTAGTGCCGCACTGATCGGCCGCACTAACACAAAATCAAACTATTATCCAGACTGCTTACAAACTAGGTCTATCTGTAGAAAAAGCTAATACTTTTGCTGTATGTAAATCACAAAAATCATCATTGTGCACTCTAAAAATCCTGTATCAAAAGTGAGCAACACTGGAACAGCCTATACCATAAAGAATTTTTCTTCAAAATATATAGTAGGGGTTATAATGTAAATAAAAACTTCCAAACAAACACTAAAGGCATAAACATGCCACAAGGTAAGATGAATGGGTTGTTTGCTAAAAACAACCAACCGCACAAAGGTGCCAAAACAGGACGGAAAACAGGAAACGTCTGGTCTTTTTGGATTGTGGAAATGGCATCATGAGCATGACAGACCGCTCAAAAGAAAAATGTGCTGCTTTAAAGCTCAACCCTCAGAAAACGATCACAGTTTAATTTTATTCATTTACACTGCTAACCGCCTAAGTTCATTAAACCTATAGTTTTATAAGATTTTACCACATCACTTACTATTGTTATTCATTTTTCTGAGCTGATGAAGCCCAATACTTATAAAAGAAAACTATAATTTCAACCTATTTAACCAAAAAACTGTTGAACCCTAAACAAATGCTGTTTTTCATTTTGTTTTTTCATTTATCTGAAATGCTTTTAAAGCAACCAATTGAAAGGCTTTGTTCGGTAAAAAATTATTGAAATTTAAGTTCCCCTTGTGCCTAAGGATCTCCTCCCTTTTTCTAAAACAGAACTGTTTCAGAAACATCCAGTTATATAAGTCTCCTGTTAAACAGGTGTGACTAGATTTGCAGCCTTTTACGGAGAGGTGTTATAGTTCAATAAACACCTGTATTGTAGATTAATCTCCATGTATATTTACAGTTGTTAAGCTCAATTCCTAGCTCTCAGCTGCTATACCGTTTAGAACTGCCAGGGAAGAATTAACAAAACCACTGAATCTATAATTTAATGTGTCCAATCATAACATGACCTTACCCACCCCGGTCCATAGGAAAAAAGATAACAGAACCTTATTTCCATCACTCCATAATTTGTTTTCAGGGGGCATCTCGAAGCCCAGATGGGACCATGAGGGGCTGAAATATCACGCCTCCTCCTTCTGCAGTGTCGGATCTGCTCTGCAAATACAATAAAAGAATGCTCTTTAAGTCTCAACAGAAGCACATCCACCGTTCTCATTTTGAGGGTAATTGTGTCAGAGCGAAAATCCGCAGAGAATCAGCAGGTCGTCCATAGAAAAGTTCCCATCACATTCACGAAGAATGGAGCACATACTATATATTTTTTCCCATGCACCCAGATTGGTATGAAAGTGTGGTCAGATTTTGATCATTTTCAAAACAAATAAATCTTTGGTCAGGTTTTAAGTGTACTGGTCCAGCTTTAACTTTTTAGATCAATCCCATGTCGTCCCAGTCTCCAATTTACCCTTACTTTTGTCATGGAAGTATATACATTTTTACCCATATAACTTCCTGTTTGTTTCAAATGGGTCTCTGTGTGTCCTTCTCTGAGTAAACCAAGAAAATAAATCAGCATGCTCATGTGCTATATGTCGTTCTTCTGTGAGTCTTAAAGTTCCTATGGAATAACACCACCAAAAAGCTGTAAAAATAAAAGTATATTGTAAATAAAAACTTTTAAACAAGCATTGAATGAATACACAGGCCAAAAGGTGAAGCGGTTATGTGCTAAAATAATTAACTAAATGCAGAAAAGTGTTGGCACAGGATGTGACCCACGGGTCAGAAAGGAACGGTCACGATTAAATGGACAAAACTGTTAAGAACAGGATATGAGTTAGACAATGGGTCACGATTCTCTGAAAAAAACAGGAAACATCTGTTGGTTTGGTCGTGCGAAATAGGCTGTTGAGAGAAGGAAGGTTTTCTGCTTAGCAACCAAAAGGAATATATTAACAGGGGCTTAACCTATTAGGGACGGACTACAGGCACACTTTGCATCTATATGAATATGTATAATTAAGCTGATTGGATCCTGTAAGAGAGGCTGTCTCTCGGAATGTTTTGTAATAACTTTGTAAAGAAATAAAAGGCAGTTATGAGGAAGAGTTCTTTGAAGATGATTTTGGTGAGGGTCTCTTCCCATGCATGCCCAAAAATATATATTGTGTGGATGTGTAATTCTTTTTTATACTCTGCTAACTCCTCTCTCCCAGTTCGTTTATCCTGTGGCAGACAGCAGGCTGGTCAGGGACCTGTAGCATAGCAGCGCGAGGCGCAGGCTTTCACTTAAAAATCTCCTCTCATCAAGTACTAAATAGCAGAAAAACCAGAAAAACCTTCATAGTTACTATCTCTCCCTTCAAGCAGTCTCTATAGAAAAGTGGATCTCCTGGTACTCTTCACTGAGGTTGAGAAAAGTAGACCATATTGTATCCACCTACCTTTGTAATCAGTCTTAAACACCACTTTTCTTAGACTGCTTTCCCTATATCTAGCAATGGTCTCTGCTTTTTATAATGGGTTAAGTGTATCCAACTCAGTCTCTACAGCCGTTGGTGTGGTCAAAAATACCTGGAATGGCCCCTTCCACCTGGGTGATGACCAGTTTTCTGTTTACAGATCCAGTCACCTACTTTCAGCTCACTTCTTCCTGTAGGAACATAGGATCATCTGGCATATGATTAGTTTGCATTTAGAACGTATGTACTTATCAGTATTTTGATCATGAAAACCCACCAGATCTTAATCACATTGTTCTTCAGAAGAGAGTATACCAAACTAAGGAATTCTATATCTACGCCCGTAGATTATTTCAAATATAATGAGGCCAATATTCAAATTTGGTATTATATGCATGTATAATTTACCAAATCAAGACAATATCCAATTTTGTCCTGTTTCTTCGATTGCTTTTTTTTCAATTTGCAACATTTTATCATAAAATCATAAATCAGTTTGTAATTGTTCCTCTTATTTTGATATACCAAACTGTAGGAAGGATAAGGTCTCATCAAATCCGTTCAATTACTTGGTGTTATACTCATATATAACTTAATCATAACCAATAGTATCTCCAATTCTGTTTAGTCTTATCCATGGCTTTTCTTAATCTGCTTTTAGAATCCATTTGTCTCTTAAAAATGGTCTATAATCTTTGTCCTATTTTATCAATTAGTTCATTCACAAAATGTGTTCCGTTACCACTATAGATCATTTGTGGATATCAAATCTAGGCATTATTTCTCTAAACATTTCTGCAACAGTTAGTGTATCTAAAAGTTTCACTGTTAACATTACAAATCCATTAGGAGAAATTATCTTTTCTTACCAAATAGAGCTTCTTCAGTAAAGCCTTTCTTTGCTCAAAGCTGTTTCTTAATTTTATATGAGAAGCTTTTCTTTTTTTCATGTCTGACACACTTCTTGTCCATGAACTAATCAGTTTGAGAATTGAATTGTCCGTAAGAAATGCTTTAATTAGTTCGCCACTAGAGGTCGCCATACCCCTGTTCCCCATTGTTGGCCAAATGCCAAAAAAATGCAAAGTTCAATTTGGATGTTCTGTTAGCAATAATATGATTATTTTATCTTCATCTGATTACAAACTTAAGTTAAGACTTTAATTTTTCTTTTTTTCAAGTAGAACAATTTTTTGGTAGCTGTCCCGTTTCAAGTGTTTTATGAAAATCTACAATTTGGATTATTAATTTATCCCCTACAGAGAAAATGCCCAACTTCAAGTGAAACAGGAAATCTCTTCCTAACAAATTAGAAAACAATCTGGAGTTAATATGATTAACACAACAGATTTTTCCTGTAGCAAAATGTATTATTTTTATTTCATTTTTCTAACAACTCAATCTCTTTTTTTTTGTGGAAAACAAAATTCCTAATTTTTTTCTCTCCATCTGGCTTCACTAACTTCCTACCATTTTGTCAATGAGATAATCAGCAACTGATATTTCCATGACAAAACATCACATCTCTATTCCTTGTTCTCTGCTTATCTGCTCCTTCATAAAGATTCTACAAATTAGCTTATTATTATGATTATATGTGGAAGAGTCTGTTGCGAGATGTCCAAAACGTGGTACCATTCTCAACTCAGATTGGGGCAAGGGGCGGCAACCTCTCCCAATCTCAGGTGTAGGTCCAGACATCTTTCCTGCTTAATCAGACCCTTAATTTTGTCCCACTAGCAACAACTCCATTGAGTTTAAATGTTGAAGTGCGCTTATACTCGATGTGCTACGGGAATTAAAGTTGAATCTTGGAGTGCGTTACTACATTCTGTACTACGGTAATCCCGTAATGAAAAATTCCTCTCTTTTTTGCAGTCTCTAACCCAGCGCATTACAAGATTGTTTCCTTTCAACAGGTATCTTATCTGTCATTAAAATGTTAGAAGCAAGCATCTGAAGCTGCCGCTTGTTTCAAAGAATAAATTCACGTAGCCACCCAGCTGCTACCCCACAGGACCTGTAGACATCCGCCTGAATTTCAAAATAAAATCACTGTGCTTATAATCCGTCATTTTTAAACCATTTCTTTTCTAATATATGAGAGATCTCACAGACATCCCATGAATATCATGAAAAATATTAGCTAAGTTTTTTTTTTATTATTATTATAGAGTAAAAGTTGCCGCTGCACTTAAGAAATCCCAACCTTTTGTATACAGAGCTGCACGCAGCTCATAAAACATCCTCCTCATTATCAACTAACTTCAGCTGCTTCAAAAGGAAGAAATCTCCATTCATTCACACACCCACACAGTCACACAACCAGTTTATCACACATTAATATCATTATGTATTTATTATCATGCTTTTTCATTACTAGTATTATTTATATATGATTTATCATTAGATCATTAGGCCTATTTCTAATTGAGATCCCAGATCTCTGCGCGCTTTGGAGTCCAACTCCTTTAACATGGATATTCATTGTGAGAACCCGGATCATCACGCAAAGATCCCCGATCTTTATTTGCAAAACACAAACTTGCATTACAAAGGTCCCGGACCTAGTTATCGTTAATCTTATTTTTTATTCCTTCATGCATCAAATTTTGTACTCACTGGCTTTTTTTGTCCCTGTGTCCTGTCATCAAACTGTTGCTCCGGGAAGGAACCTCCTTTTTTACCTAATGGTGAGGTGGAAGGCTTTTATACTGGTTCCGAACCAGGCCGTGCACGGGCTCTCAGCAACCTGCGGTTCCTCCCGGAGGTCCAGTCTGCTCAAAGGAACAAGAAATGCCAGGGTTAAAATCGCTCTCTGATCTCTGAGTTTCGGTTTTTAGACATTCCGTGGTTTCTCAATCCACGAGCTGATCCCACTCGGCCTTCCAACGGTTCCGAACACGCAGGCTTTCAGTAAGAAGCATCGTAGCTTATCTTAGGGCCGGCCACACCCTGAGTTTACCGACCCGGTCGGCGTCTATTTAACTCAGCAGAAACAGATATCAACATTTACTGGAGAACTACAGACAGAACATAATTTTAGATTAGTCAATTTTGTGCCTCGTGTGGCAGCGCTTACCAAATAACTTCAGACCTGGGTCACTTCCGTCCTCCGATTTCTCCAGTATCTGCTGATCACAACAATTTCCAAACTCACGTTTTCCTTTGCTCCTCCAGAAATCACGTCGCGGCCACCATTTTGTTGGAAAGGTGTTTTCACTCTAATTTAAAGCCTATCTTAAATTCAAATTCAATTCAAATTCAAAAATACTTTATTGATCCCAGAGGGAAATTAAGTGTTGGTATAGCTCATATAATTAATTATTTAAGGAGTTGTTGTAGATGATGATGGCTGTGGGCAGGAAGGATTTCCTGTAGCAGTCTGTATTGCAGCGAAACTGAAGAAGCCTCCGACTGAAGACGCTTTGTTGTTGTATGACTGTCTCATGAAGAGGATGCTCAGGGTTGTCCATAATTTTTTTGATTTTATGAAGAATCCTTCTTTTCATTATCATCTCCAGATTTTCCGCAGTTGTCCCAAGAACAGAACCAGAACCTTCTTTATCAGGTTGTTTAGCCTTTTTAAATCCCTGGCCCTGATGCTGCTACCCCAACAGATGACGGTTGAAGAGATTACACTCTCCACAACAGACTTGTAGAAGATCTGCAGCATCTTGCTGCAAACCTTGAAGGACCTAAGCTTCCTCAAGAAGTACAGTCTGCTCTGTCCCTTCTTGTAGATGGCTTCACTGTTGCGCCTCCAGTCCAGTCTGTTGTCAAGGTGAACTCCGAGGTATTTATATTCCTCAACCACCTCCACTTCTTCTTCCATGATGGAAACAGTGTTTGACTTATCCCTGTTTCTTCTGAAATCTACAATTATCTCCTTTGTTTTGTTCACATTCAAGGTGAGACGATTGTTTCCACACCATGTCACAAAGCGGTCCACCAGCTCTCTGTATTCAGCTTCTTGTTCATCTCTGATACACCCGACAATTGCAGAGTCATCTGAGTATTTCTGCAGATGACAGGTCTCTGATTTGTACTGGAAGTCTGAGGTGTACAGAGTGAAAAGGAATGGTGAGAGTACGGTCCCTTGTGGTGCTCCTGTGCTGCTGACCACCTGGTTTGACACACAATTCTTCAGTCTCACAAATTGTGGTCTGTTGGTCAGGTAGTCATTGATCCAGGCGATTGTTGAGGGCTCCACCTGTGTCCTCAGGAGTTTCTGACAAAGCAAATCAGGCTGAATTGTGTTAAATGCACTAGAGAAATCAAAGAACGTGATCCTCACAGTGCTGCCTGCTTTGTCCAGATGACAGTGGGTTGGTTGAAGTAGGTGGATGATGGCATCTTCAACTCCAACTCCACAGCGATAATCAAACTGCAGTGGGTCCTGATACGTTCTTGTTTGCTTACTCAGGGGTGCCAACAGGAGTCTCTCCAGGACCTTCATGATGTGGGATGTCAGGGCAACGGGTCTATAGTCATTGATGACTGATGGGTGAGTTCTTTTGGGTACTGGAACAAGGCAGGATGTCTTCCACAACACTGGAACCTTCTCCTGAGTTAGGCTAAGGTTGAAGATGTGCTGCAGAATCCCACAGAGCTGCTCTGCACAGGCCTTCAGGACTCTGGGGCTGACACCATCTGGACCTGCAGCCTTGTTCCGGTTCAGTTTCTCCAGCTGCCTCTTCACCTGACTTTTGGAGATAGACAAGTGGGAGGGGGAGGCAAAGGGGGTACCAGCATTTCCTGACTTGGTTGAAGTCAAACTTGTGGAATTACAAGAGTCCATGGCTGAGGTGAAGGATAAAACATCCAAGGTGTAACAGGAAAGCTGTTGATCAGAGGAGAGTGGGATGTCTGTTTGGCTGGGAACAGGAGAGGGGGATGCTGAGCTAGTTCCTGAACTGAACCTGTTGAAGAATATGTTCACTTCATTGGCTCTGTCCAGACTTCCATCTATCCAATCCTTCTTGTCCTTAAAACCTGTGATCTTTCTCATTCCTGACCAGACATCTCTGATATTGTTCCTCTGTAGTTTGTTCTCCAGCTTCTTCCTGTATGCCTCCTTGCTGTCCCTGATCTTGACCTTAAGTTGCTTCTGTATACCCCTCAGTAATTCCCTGTCTCCCTCCCTGAAGGCTCTTTTTTTCTTGCTTAGCAGTTCCTTCAGGTCACTGGTGATCCAGGGTTTGTTATTAGGGAAGCATCTCACTGTTCTGGTGGGGATGATGTTGTCCACACAGAAGTTTATATAGTCAGTCACACACTCAGTCATCGCATTGATGTCCTCTCCATGTGCTTGGCAAAGAGTCATCGAGTCTGTGGTTGCAAAACAACCCTGCAGGGCTTCTTCAGCTTCCTGTGACCATTTTCTCACAGTTCGTTTTGTCACAGGTTGCCTCTGAACAAGTGGTTTATATTCTGAAAAGAGAAAAACAAGATTGTGATCTGATTGTCCCAGAGGAGGTCTTGGTTTGGACATGTATGAATCCTTTACATTTGCATAAATCAAATCCAAGGTCCTGTTTTCTCTTGTAGAGCAGCTGACAAACTGTTGAAATGTTGGAAGTGTAGTAGAGAGCGAGGCATGATTAAAATCACCAGATATTGCCACAAATGCTTTGGGGTGCTGTATCTGTAGCTTAGCAACAATGGAACTGATGACATCACATGCATTGTCTGCAACGGCTGAAGGTGGAATGTAAACAACTGCCAAAATTACACTGGTGAACTCTCTTGGTAAATAATATGGCCGAAAACTCACTGCCAAGAGTTCGACATCTGGGCTGCAGAGACGACACTTCACAGTAACATGTCCTGGATGACACCATCTGTTGTTTACAAGCACTGCTACTCCACCACCTTTCCTTTTTCTGCTCGTCTTCAGATCTCTGTCTGCTCGTACAGTCAGGAAGCCTGGCAGACAGACGTTGGAGTCGAGGATATGATCCAGCAGCCACGTCTCCGTAAAACACATAACACTGCATTCACGGTACTCTGGCTGAGTCCTTGTAAGGGCTTGGAGTTCATCCATCTTGTTAGCCAGTGATCTTACATTGCCCATTATGAACGATGGAAGAGATGGCTTGAACTTCCTCTTTCTCTGTCTCCTTTTCGTTCCTGCTCTGCATCCACGTCTCCTCCTTATCAACTCATCAGGGATTTGTGGTTTCAGTTGAGGTATTATTTCAGCTTTTGCGATGTTAATCAGCTGCTCCCGGCTGTAAACCACATTGTTGCCATGGTTACGCATCATAACAAATTGTAAAAAAGGGAAAAATTTACAGCAAAAATCCTTCCAGCTTCACAGCACCAAAAACTAGAAAGTATACAGGTAGAAAAAAATGCAATCTTTTCTAAGAAAGAAGAGGAACCAATGTACAAAAAAACAAAACTTAATATGTAGCCAACAGAGCCACTCCAACATGCAGCCACCCAGAGCAGCGCAATTCTAGAATTGCACTGGAACAGACACACATTTAATTTATGACCCTGGGCTCTCTCTGAGCTCTCATTTCACCTTCCTGCGTGCTCATTCATTTCTGTAAAAAGGAGCAATAAGAACAACAAACAACAATTATATATTTTAACAGCGAGACGTCTTTTGCTGGACTCAGTTCTAGTAACTGAGCCCAGATCTATGTCAGCTCAAAGTCTTTATTGAAAGTTGAGTTTCCATGAAACTCCTCCCACATAGATCTTCGTTCATAGAATGGTCACAGCTTCTTCACATAAGGAACACATGCTGTACCACATTCTTCTTGATTCTTCACTGTTTCTAAGTGTTGCCACATGCACTACAGAATTAAACCCACATACAACATTAACAGAATTTCTATCTCGTCACTACAGAGCTAGCTCAGGATGACCTAAGCCACTCTAACTATAAGCTTTATCAAAAAGGAAAGTTTTAAGTCTGGCCTTAAAACTAAACAGAGTGTCTGCCTCACGGACTAAAACTGGGAGCTGGTTCCACAGGAGAGGAGCCTGATAACTAAAAGATCTGCCTCCCATTCTACTTTTAGAAATCCTAGGAACTACAAGTAAACCTGCAGTCTGAGAGCAAAGTGCTCTGTTGGGAAGATATGAAACAATTAGATCTCTGATGTATGATGGAGCTTGATTATTAAGGGCTTTGTATGTAAGAAGAAGGATCTTAATTTCAAGTCTAAAATTGAGTCTAAAATAGCATTTAAGGCTGCATTTAGGCTATCACTTTCAGTGTCCACATGAATATTGAAGTACCCCTCTATAATGACCCTATCAGTATTTAAAACTAAATCAGATAAAAAATGTGAGATCTGATCCAAGAATTGAGAGTAAGGGCCTGGTGGACGATACAGAACCACAAACAAAAATGGTCTTAATGTTTTGCAACTTGGATGAGGAAAATTAAGGGTCAGATGTTCATAAGAACTGTAGCTATCAATTGGTCTGGGACTAATAAGTGAATCAGAACGAAAAATGGTTGCAACTCCTCCTCCTCGCCCAGTATTTCTAGGAATGTGAAAATTTAAATGACTGGAAGGAGTTGACTCATTTATACTGACATAATCCTCCTGCTGCAACCAGGTTTCTGTGAGACAAAGCAAATCAATGTGATTATCACAAATCAAGTTATTTACTAACAAAGTCTTTGAGGAGAGAGATCTTATGTTTAATAAACCACATTTAAGAGATTTATTTTTCTGTTCAGTCAAAGTCGTATTTATCTTTATGAGATTTCCATAATTTGCTTTTGTTGGCTTAACTTTTAATCCATTTAATTTTGGCCGTGGGCAAGACACTGTTTCTATAGGGTAATGGGTGGGTAACAGTACAGAAGCAGCAGAGAGGTGGGTTAAACTACAACTCTGCTTCCTGGTCTGGACCCTGGGTTGTCAGTGTTTTGGAGGACTAATAAATTCGGCCATATTCCTAGAAAGAAGAGCTGCTCCATCCAAAGTGGGATGGATGCCGTCTCTCCGGATCAGACCAGGTTTTCCCCAAAATGTTCTCCAGTTATCATTGTAGTCCACATCGTTTGCAGGACACCACCTAGACAACCATTGATGGAATGACAGCATGCGGCTAAACATGTCGTCACTGGTCCGATCAGGGAGGGGACCAGAAAAGATTACAGAGTCTGACATTGTTTTAGCAAACTTACACACCGAAGCAACACTAATTTTAGTAACCTCCGATTGGCGTAACCGGGTCTCATTACCGCCAGCGTGAATAACAATCTTACTGTATTTACGCTTATCTTTAGCCAGCAGTTTCAGGTAGGATTTGATGTCGCTCGTTCTGGCCCCTGGCAAGCATTTGACTATGGTCAATGGTGTCTCTAATGCCACGTTTCTGACTATGGAGCTGCCAATTACCAGGGTCGGCTTCTCAGCGGGTGTGTCGCTGAGCGGAGAAAATCTGTTAGAAACGTGGACGGGTTGGTGGTGGCCCGTGGGCTAGGTCCTAGAACTATGCTGCCTACGTACAGTCACCCAGCCGGCCTGGGGTCCCGGCTGCGCGGGCTCTACTGGAGGACAACTAGGGGGTTTTATCCTTGTTGGCTCCGTGCTGGCTAATGGGTTTCGGCTATCTGCTGGTTTTTCAACAGCGTGGAGCCGTGCTTCTAATTCTGATACCCTCGCCTCCAAAGCTACAAAAATATTACATTTATTACAGTTACCATTATCACTAAAGGAGCCAGGGAAGTAACTAAACATCTGACAGAGAGAGCAAGAGAGAAGAGAAGAGTTAGAGACAGGAGAAAGAAGAGTAGCCATAGCCGCAATGAAGCTAAGCTAACTGAGCTAGCGAGACCTTACCACCCCAAGAAAAACTTTTAAAGAGGGCTAAATGGGGGGCAGTGATGATCTTGGGGTGTCACACTAAAGTAAAAGCAGGGCTGTAATCAAGGGGCAAACTCTGCCGCTCAGACTTGAGGCCAACCCGGAAGTAACAAAAATTGCATTTCCCCCCTCATCCGCTGGGGGTTGGCTCCAGAAAGGAGCAATTTCCCATTGACTCCCATGTTAAAAAGGCCAACTTCACAGCAGAAATAAACATGTTTACAGCCTGGTTCAAAAAACCATTTTAGGTTTTATAGGTCAGGTTCATCGTCATGACAACTCTGAGGACAACATAATTTAATCTTGAAATTATGAATAATTAGGGGCGTGTACTTTTGATTGACAGGTCTCTAATGAGCCGTCAGCGCTAAGGCTGGTGGCTAACGGTGGCTAGCAGCTTGCCGCCATAGACTGCTTACCCCCTTCTGCTTGCTCCGGGGAAGGCCTTCAGCCTGGGACTCACGTTGAGACTTTGTCCGTTTACTTTCTCTGAACTTGAACATCAGTTGCATCCGCAAACTTTATTAGTGTTTAGATATAAATCGTGCACTTATTGGACAAAGATGGCTTGCTGTGGTAATGATTGCACTAACAGATCGTCCAAGAAGTCTCTGCTCCATTTTTTTCGGTAAGTAAAATAATATTTCATTACGTTATTTTGTAGATGAAGCTCATGCTAGCTGAGCTCCTTTATTAGCAAAGTAGCTAGTTATTCAAGCTGGGAAACTCCAAACTGAACAGGTTAAGATGTTATGCATTTAAGATAAGGCTGCTTGGTCGAACATGGGTTGAAATGATCACATTTCTTATTTACTTTACATGTTGAGTTATTCAAACTTCACACAGCTTTAGTAAAAGCTACGGACAAACGGGGCTTCGTGATTTTGACAAAATTATTGAATTGTGCTCATTTCACTGTCAAAATAGCATTGATCCCTTTGCAGTCAAGACACACACACACACACACATATATATATATATATATATAATGTGTGTGTACCAGCACGTTATTTTGACGGTTTTAACATTTAAAGTAGATAAGAAATGTGATCATTTCAACCCATTGACCAAGCAGCCTTACCTTAGAGGCACATTTGTTTAAAAAAAAAATTACCTCTTTTTTCCCAACTAACTCCAGATATATTTCATATTTTGTTGTCAGATTTTTTACTTTCTAAAAATTTACAAGAGTTGTCAGTTAAGGAATTAACCATTTCTGAAATGCTGTCTATGGGATTCACCTTCATTGTTGTACTTTTATACATACACCCATAAGTGTTATGTCTGTGTTCATTTGTTGTGGTGAGTTGGTTTACTACTAAGACAGGCAATGTTGAAATTTTAAGTTGTTTTTAATATACATCGTTTTTTTTCCTTACAGATTATATCAATTGACTAAAACTACAAGAAGATCATAAGGAGAAGTACTTAACAATATATTTGCATCACCTTTAATGCCACTTCTTTCATATCGTTAGGTGCTGTCCGGTTTTTGTTTGTTTTGATTAAATAAACAACAAATGATTAAAGTTTCTGTTTTTCTTTCCCACAAAGATATTGTTTCCATTTCAAGAAAAAAAAAATCATAGTTTTCCAGCCGCATAAGAAGTTTGATTTGGCTTTGTAATATTTAGACACCAAGGTTTATTTTAATACTGAGATGTTGAAGGAATTAATTTATCAAATTCAAAAATGCGGTTTGGGGGGGGGCAGAGTTGTCAACAGTGTTGTCCAAAAGGCCAGATTCAAAAGCAGTGACACTCCTAACTGGAAGCCTTTCACTGCCGTTCAAGATGGCCTTTAAGAAAATTGGCAATATCACTAAAAAACATATAATTTCCCCTATTTGTGAAATGAGCTTTGTCTGACAAAAATATCCCTGGACTGTCATGTCTAATGTGAGGATCCATAAAGATGGCACCATTCAAACTAGGAATAAAAGAAGCCATAACACTGTTGACAAACCTGCAGGCCTTTTCTATTTTTGCTGGGTTTACACCCTCCCTCTATCAACGCCTTTGGGTGATGGAGGAGAAGATGATGGACATCTGGACATCTGAGGGTGGAGAAGGTTAAGGTGGTGCAGGTCCTCCATCATCATGTTCACCAACTGGACACTGCTGACCACCCCCATGTCATCTCCACCACAGCTGATGATGAGGACATGTTGAGCTGCTCTTCCTCCTTTCCACCTCAGCCCCCCCAGCCAAACCAGGAGATGCGGACGTCTGGGAGGCCGAGATTTCCTCCGATTGTTTCTACTGCTCTCTCAGAACACGTCGTGGTCGGCCTGGGGTTGGGCTTTGGGTGGTAACCCCTGATGGCTGCATACGGTGCCTTGGGGGGGTTGCACTGGCGGACATGGGTTACTGGCCTGGTGGCCGTGCTGCGCCTGGGTAGGGTCTGGGGCAGGCCTGGGGATTCGGGGCTCGGGGGCGCCGCGCCCCCTAGCTGTGGTCCTGGCTGGGGGTCGGCCGGCGTGGGGTCTCTGTTGGCTGTGGGGGTCAGGGCTGGCCGGCGGCCGGCATATGCAGCCGCCTCTCTCTTTTTCTCTGGGCCAATTGTCATCGCCAGTCCCTGTATGGCGTCTCACCTTGTTTGCTGGTTCAGGTGCCTGGCTGCTGGTTGCAGCGGCTGGGTGGCGTTTCTGGGCCGGATCAGTCCTTTTTTGCACTGGACTTGGCTCCTGGGTCTTGGTCTTTGTGCTGGGCGCTGAGGTTGGGCATTTGGCCGGGTTCGGTCGGACTTGCGGGTGGACTGGCCGGGTGGACTGGCCGGGTGGACTGGCCGGGTGGTGGGCATGCAGGGCAGGTGGGTGGGGCGCTGGGTTTGGTCTCCTGTCGGGCCGTTGAGCAACAGTGGTCGTTCCACAAGGAATGAGGCTGGTGGATGTCGGCCTAGTGGGGGCCTCCCTTGCTGGCGGGGAGGCTGCTGCTGTTTAGCGACAGGTGCTCTCCCCCTACAAGGGCACCTGGACGGGGGGAGGGGTGTGCGGGAGGGGGGGGGGGGGGGGGGGTGAACTCAACCTGGGTGTCTAGTGTCTTTTGTGTTTTGAGAGTAGAGTGAATGTCAGGGTGGGTTTAGTTCCCCTTCTGGGATGGGGCTGGGGGGACTGCCTTGGGGTCCGTGGGGCTTTGTGGTGCTGTGGCCGTGGGCCCCGGGTCGAACGTGCCATGGCCTCCCTCCCCTGGTGGATCCCGGTGAACAGCGGTGCCTGTTGGGGTCAGTGGGGGAGCTGGCTCCCTGGGAAGACATTTTGTCTCCCAGTCCTTCCCTCCCCATCCCTGGACACCTCTGTCTACCCGCTCCATCACTTTACCACTCATATAGGGTCTTGGGGCATGGGCACATCACTGGGGTGCGAGGAGGGGCTTCCCTCCTCGCTATCCCGTGGTGTCCTGAGTCCCAATTTTAATATACAACTTAGACACTCCCACTTATAACATTCTCACGTGACACATATGTAGGGACTTTGGGGTGGGCACACTTTTCGGCATCCAGAAGGGGAGCGGTTCAATCAGCTTCACCTCTGGTGCCGGTGCCCACTGTTAAACCACATATTGACACTGAGGGCTCGGGGTGGGGGTTGGGGGATGTGTGGCTGCCTTCCCCACATCCCACCCCTCTGTTTTAAATGCACATTATAACAACACGCATCAACACCATACTCAAGCGGGAGGATGGAGGCTAGGGGTCTTTTCACACCCCTGTTCGCTACGGGCCATCAGGGGTTGGGGTCCGGAGGAGGAACAGGCGGTCTGGTCGGGGTCCTGGGCTGTCGGGCTGCTTTGCCACTGTGGGGCCCTTGGCGGTCTGCTTGTCTCCGTCCTAGGAGGTAGGGGGTCCATCTACCGGGTCCGGGGGCTGGTGGCTCTACTGGGGCATCGGTACCTGGACCTGGGAGCATAAAGTGTGTATGGGGTGTGTGAGTGAGGGTACAGCGTCATTTTTTTGGGTGTCTTGGTGAGTCAGTGAGAATGTATGGGTTTAAGAGGGAGGGAACGTATGACTGTGTCTGTATGTCTTTGTCTACCTGTCAGGTTGGATCTTGGTCTGCCCCCTCGCCTGGCGTACCGCAGGCCTTACACTTAATGGGGGGCCTATTTCCCCTCCGTCACTCCCCGCCGGTGACGGGGGCCCCTGCCTGCCGGTGCATCGGTGGTCTGGGGCCTGGGGGGGCCGGTGTGTCGGTCGGCCGATGCGCTGGGCCGATATCTTCCTTTGGTTGGTTGGGGCACCTCTTTTAGAGGTGCCAGGTTTGGGATTGTTGGGTGGTGCCTGCTCGGTGGCTCGGCGGGATGCGGATCCGGCGTCTCTGCTCGTTTGATCACCTGTTCTGTGCGCACCGTGCGTGGCCGGTTCATTGGCGCGTTTGACCGGCCCTGGCCCTCGTTGGATGCCTGGTCTCGGTGCCCTGCGTTGCGCGGGATCAGGACCCGGGAGCTGGTACAACTTGGTGTCCAGATGCTGGCTGAGCCCGGCCTGGGGATGCTGTCCGTCCCCTGCGGCAATCGGTAGGGCGCTGGGATGTTGGCGGTGGGGATTGGCCTAGGGTGGAGGCGGTGTGTGGCGGCCGGCCGCGGCCCCTGCAGTGCCGGGGGCCCCCCGTCGGCCGGTCCCTTGTCGGGTCCCTCCTGGGGGGTGGGGTGCCCCTGGGCCCGGTTGCTGGCGGGGCCCGTGGGCTCGTCACTGCTGCCCCCTGCATAGTGGCCACTGGATGTTCCCCTGGGGTTCTCCTTTGCTCCACTCTTGGGGGTTGCGGTCGGCCCCGCCCGGGTCCGCCTGGGGCTCTGGGGGTCCTTTGAACGTCTTTGCTCCGATCTCCTTCATGTCTGCATCGATTCCTGGGAGACGGATTGATGTCTGCTCACACCAACTATCGAACACTCTTATGGAGAAACCTTATATGCACCAGCATGCTAACACACACACATAGATGTGGGGTCTCTGGTGTTTAAGGATATATTCTTGGGCTGAGGTTATCATTACTCGAGCTTGATTAATCGGTACCATGAGTTTTTCTGTGACATTGTTGTATTTTTATATCTATTTTTGTGTGATGTGGTTGTGTAATTCCTAGTTCACAATGTTTGGTTTGTTTTGTCGATGTTCCTTTTTCGTGTTTTGTTTTATTTTTCCCCCTCTCTCTGCCGTCCTGTGGGTATGGAGGCAGACTTCAATGTCTTCCTGTGTTTTCTTTGTTCCCCTTCCTCTCTTGTATTTTAAACTCACCCTCTCTCTTGACTTTTTGTTTCCTACCTCTCTTCTTCATCTTCCTTCTTTCTTCTCCTTAATTTTCCGTCTCCGTGTCCATAACATCAGGAAATAAAGACCCCAAAAATTCATAATAAAGATTTTTCACACATATATCAAGTGGAGGACTATAGCAAAAGCTGTACTGCTCAGCTTGTGAAAGTAAATCTGTTGGGCTTGTACTTGGTACCCAGACACCAATTCTGAGCTCCACACTGCCATACAGGACACGTAAAAAAAAATAAATAAAATTAAATAAAATAAAATAAAATAAAAAGATGGCACCATTCAAACTAGGAATAAAAGAAGCCATAACACTGTTGACAAACCTGCAGGCCGTTTCTATTTTTGCTGGGTTTACACCTGCCCTCTATCAACGCCTTTGGGTGATGGAGGAGAAGATGATGGACATCTGAGGGTGGAGAAGGTTAAGGTGGTGCAGGTCCTCCATCATCATGTTCACCAACTGGACACTGCTGACCACCCCCATGTCATCTCCACCACAGCTGATGATGAGGACATGTTGAGCTGCTCTTCCTCCTTTCCACCTCAGCCCCCCCAGCCAAACCAGGAGATGCGGACGTCTGGGAGGCCGAGATTTCCTCCGATTGTTTCTACTGCTCTCTCAGAAACATGTCGACATAGCTGTCTCCAATTATCCAAATGGCTATGGAGAAAAAAAACTAACATAATGAATGGCAGTTGCACAGGTGTGGCTTATCGGTTGAAAGTATAATACTATTAAAATTGTACATGAAGTGATGGAGACAGGTATTACATTTTCTGCTGTGTTTGGCTGTTGTGGAGGACAGGCATGCAGCTATTGTGACCTGGTTAACAAAATATATAAAAAGAAACACAAGTGTCTTACTAAAAGTGCAACTTATCCCTTCCCAAACCTTAATAAATGATTAGTAAAAATCATACATTGCAGAATTGACTAGGACCAAAATTATCAATATTAGTTGTTGCTAATCTACAATAGCTGTGGGAACAGTTTATGAACTGGGAGATCCTACATGGTAGTACAATCACTAACAATTAGGGTAAATACAAACAAATAGTAATATAAATATGTGAACTATACTAACTAACTTAACTTGATCATGTATCTCATTCATAGACTAAATAGATCTCATACACTATTAATAACTAAGATAAAAATATTGAAAATTTGCATTAAGTTAATGATCATTTCATTTAAAGCTACATTGTGTATTTTTTTTAGTTAATTCTTAACAAAAACCCATTTGTTCTTTCAAAAATATGTGCTCATTCACGTGCAATTACTTCCACATACTAATGAAAGAATTCTCGTAGAATCTGCTATTCAGAATACATACGCGCGAATCGCGCGAATGGCAGAATCCATGTTGAGCCTCCATCTTTGAAATACATTCGCCAACGAGGGACATTCCTGGAAATTCTAGCTCCGCCTTTCGCGCTTTGAGTTACACCGTGACGAATGCCAGAGGGAGATTGTCTACTCGCGATGCGGCACCAACATGTTTACTGACTATATAACTAAATGCAATGTAGTTTTCTAAAGTAACCTCATCACTGGAAGGAACACTGGACGAAGTCGTAGTACTGGAAGCCATGTTAACCTTGGCATTAAAAGCCCACCGTAGGAGTTAAAACGCGCTCGGAATGGGGGGGTGGGAGGTGGGGCTAGAACGTAATATTCAGTCGGTGTTTCACCGCTAGATGGGAGAAGTTCTTACACAATGTAGCTTTAAATAAATTATTAAAATTTATATATTAATTTACCGATTTAACATTATATTTACAGCCTGGATGGAAGAGGGTAGCAGAGTTTCTCTACCGCGGCTTTCAGGCTCAGGGCGCCCACTAACCTCCGTTAGCTTCAGTTAGCTTCAGTTAGCTCCAGGACTAGCTCCTGGCTACATCAGCTCAGAGTGTCAATCATCCGCCCCCGCCCTCACAGCGCCACTCTCAGCTCCACCTCTTTGCCCATTTTTGTATTTTCTGGGAGTGACAAGACGCATGACACAGACAAGATGGCGGCGGTAGGAACCGCCCAGTTGGCTTCATTTTTGCTCTTCAGAAACCTATGGGTGATGTCACCGAGGCTTCATCCAGTTATTATACAGTCTATGGTTGTAATCAAAAGGGGGCGGGGCCTAGACTGAGTAACAGGCATCAGAATCACAACATGGTGGTTTAAAGAACCAATCCAAAGAAAATCATGTTTTTTTGTGGTAGCATATTCTTGTGGCATTTATCTGATGCCAGATGACATATCTTAAGAAAATGAAGCTCAAAATTGCATTTCTGAGTATTTCTGCTTTCAAATCGCTGTGAATCAGTAGCAGACACTAAACGGCCGTCTAAAACAGACTGTGCTTGTGACGTAGCAACCGCACTGGGCGGGCTACAAGCTCCTCCTCTTGCTCCGCTCTGCCCCACCCACTCAGGTTCTGAGGAGTAGAGAACACGATGGTGGATCAACAGCTGTGTGCTGTAGCGGGTGCTGCTGGCAGGGGGAAAAAATGGGCTTTTGAAGCCGGGTGCAGGACCTTCCATCAAGACACCTGTGGTGGAAAATTGTTATGCAATTAGGAATTAAGTGTATATTCTCTGTTTAGTGAATACATCTAGTGTAAAATGACTAGCTTATTGTTCCAGCTTAATGTTATGAGGAAGATATATGTGTCAGGTCACCGGAGAGACAGACGCCGGGGCAGTAAGATAACAGTCTGGCCTTCGGATGAGCTGCTTTGTGCGTTGCTATGACTCGCATGAAGCGGTTACTCTGGAGGCGGGGCATGAAGGATGGAGAAGACATCTACAGAGATAAACAATGATTGCTGAATACTATTTAAGCGGTTAGTTAGAAAGGTTGGTTAGGGTGATGCACGAGTAACTCTGTCTCCTCCGTGTCTGGCCAGACATGTTTGAAAATTGGTAAGTCTGTCCTCCAGCAGTCTAAGCCTATAGCAGCATAACTACAGAGATAGCTCAGGATGACCTAAGCCACTCTAACTATAAGCTTTATCAAAAAGGAAAGTTTTAAGCCTGGCCTTAAAAGTAAACAGAGTGTCTGCCTCACGGACTAAAGCTGGGAGCTGGTTCCACAGGAGAGGAGCCTGATAACTAAAAGATCTGCCTCCCATTCTACTTTTAGAAATCCTAGGAACTACAAGTAAACCTGCAGTCTGAGAGCGAAGGGCTCTGTTAGGAACATATGGACCAATCAGATCTCTGATGATAATAATTCTAACTAATTAAAGCTGTTTTGCTGACTTATCATTCATTAGACTATTATCTACACAAGAAGTGATAATGTAGCATCTTTATAAATACAGAATAGAAGGAGCTGCTTCAGAAAGCAGTATCATGCTGGTTTCTACACAACAGATGATGAACAGTACGGTGTTTGATAACAGCTCGAGCTCAAAGTTCTGATTGTGGTTAGATTTCTAGACATCTCTCTGACATTAAATGGATCTCTTAAATGTTTAAGTACAATTTCCTCAAGATGTTACAAAGATGAATAAAACCACTTCTGGAATCTGCAGCTAGAGATGGGATTTTTGTGGTTTCTCCAAGGTTTTTACGTGTATCACCAGGAATTAAAAGCAGTACCAAGTAAACCTGCTGTAAGCCACATCTACTGTTAACACTGAGCAGAAACAATGGAATTACAGCCATTCCAGCTTGTGCTCTAGCACTTGAGATAAGGGATACCTTTAACAATGTTTCTGTCCTGCAGCATTCTTGAAACAAATGTGAGCTACAATCATGTGTTATCAGCAGGGAGGATAAGGTGCTGTGCAGTCTGTTACTATCCCTGTTCTCATTCCTTCCTCCTTCACAATGGAATCTACTACAGCACACAGGCCCTAGTTCAGTGGCAGTCTGTTGAATCTTTAAGACTGAGTTTGTACTGTTGTGATTCTTCCGCATCTGCCTACTGTAGATTCCAGTCCTACTGGAAAAAGACCAATATTATACAGGAAGTATGTTAGTTATTTACCCAGATAAAAGCCTCGGTAATTCAGTTCCTGATTTAAAGATCAAATTGGTCTTTGTTACTTTTCTCAACATGTCAAATGAATTTAAATGAATGATTCCATTTATCATGTTATCCTCTTTTAGCTGCCATTCTACACCTTCTTGTGTTGAAATCAGCGTCTGCAGAGAGGATCATCAGGGTTGACCTTCCCTCCATCCAGGGTCTGTAGAGGTCAGGAAAAGGGCAGCTAACATCTCTGCAGACACCACACATCCTGGACACTTAAACCTGCAGGTCGGTGTTACAGAGCGCTGTTTGCAAAATCCAGTCACCACAGAGACCGTTTCCTTCCTCTTCACTTTTAAAAATGTATCATTATTATTATAATTATTAATAGTAGTAGTAGTAGTAGTAGTATTGTTACTATTATTACTTTTAAAAGTTTCATATATATCTCATCAGTGAGACTAAATGGGATTTGGCGCATTATATAAACAAACTGAACTAAAGAGCAGCCTAACTTGTCATGCTTTTATTGTGGAGGCGCTCAGCGGAAGTGGTTTCAGCAGCTGTGACTGACTGTATGCTTTGAGTTGGGCTTTGCTCAGAAGTTGGAATGGAAGTTTTCCTCATTTCTTCCCAGTGAAGAGATTTCATTTCCAACGTCGGCCGGTGTAATGAGCGGAACCTCGGTCCCAGCGGACATTTCGGGACACATGTTGGACCTGGATGAGGACGAAGACCTGGAGGTGTTCAGTAAGGTAAAACAAAGTTGGCCTCGAACACCCAGCTTCGCTCCGGGGTTCTGGTGTTGTGGACCGAGCGGACTCTGAGTCGCGTTCAGGTTCCATCAGGAACATTTGAACAGAACCAACCGAGTCTTCAGTCTGTAGCTTCCTTTGTGAAGAAGCAGCAGAAGAAGAAGAAGAAGAAGAAGAAGAAGAAGAAGGGAGGCTCAGTCAGCTGCCTGTTGTAACACACTCTTCTGTTGTCCCTAACGCCAAACTCGGGCTTTTCCAATAGCTTACTGCTACTTTTTAAAAACTATTTTAAAAAGTTACTTTAATTTGTCTGATTTAATTAAATTTTGCTGGCATTTATTTTTGTAAGTTTGAAAACGTGAAGCTGACCTTAACTCGTGCCTGAGTAAAAAAAGCTACCTAGAACTCCAGGTAGAGAATTCACCGATCGGCTTCCTGGACGATACCGAGATCTCACCTGCCGATTTTTTTCTCTCATGACGACAAATACCGATTCTTTGATAGGAATGTTCACTTTGAATCCAAAAGGAAAATAAAATAATTTACAAGTTCAACCTTATTTATCAAGCTAAGCATAGTTCCCTGGAGGGGGATTAGGGCCACTGAAAAAAAGAAAATCATTCAGACTTTTTTTCTCAGTACATCTCAGAATTCTGGGTTAAAATGGCGAACTCCTAGGCTGTGTTCACACTGCAAGGCTTAATGCTCAATTCCGATTTTTTTGGGAGAAAAAAAAAGTATTTTTTTGCAAGGCCGTTCACATTTCCAATTAAATGCGACCTTTTATGATCTGTGTGAACGTGAAGAGTACTCAACGGTCAACGACGTCACTTGTTTGCGGAAGTAGTTACACATGAATGTCGACAGTGGAGCTTGTTTAGCCTTATTAAAGTTATTTTCTCAACGGAGCGAGAACAATTTCAATCTTCTCGTTTTAAGGAGAAAAATAAAAAGGAGGAGAGCAAGGTTTTTGGCCATGACATTTTGTGGAGCAGTGGTAGCAACGTTGGTACAGAGAAACGTGTGGGTTCGGAGTCGCAGCCAGGAGTGGTGGGAGACTGATGTGGGTGGCTTCACTAATACAGAGTTCATCAGTAACTTCAGAATGTCCAGATCCACTTTTGATTATGTTTGTGAGCGCCTTCAATTTAATCTGTCATGGGAAAGAGACATGTCTGCGGCAGCCCATAACAGTGCAGAAACACGTTGGAGTGTATTGGCTAGCAACAGCTGCGTGCAATGACGTGCGGGTCGGATACATGCGACTTGGCCGTTCAGACTGAAGTTGCATTTCAAAAGATCGGATATGTATCGGATTTTGGACCACATACCCAAGTGGCCTGGGTCGCATTTGAAAAGATCGGATCTGTGTGTCGTTCAGACTGTCATGAAAAGATCAGATACAGGTCGCATGGGGGCAAAAAAATCGGAATTGGGTCGTTTCAACCTGCAGTCTGAACGTAGCCTCATTTAGATAGATAGATAGTTAGTTAGTTAGTTAGTTAGTTAGTTTAGTTAGTAGGGTTGGGCATCGAGAATCGAGCATCGATTGTGACCGGGACTCATATGTTGATTCTCCCAGAATCGTTCAATTTTTAAAATTACGATTCCTAGTTTTGATTCCCAGTCCGCCGACAAGAAGAAGAACCCGCCGAATACCAACGAAGAAGAATCCGCCAGAAGTGTTAGCGTTACTGTGCAATCATGGAAGGTGTGTGGAGACACTAAGATTTGTCTTCACTTTAGCAAACAAAACCACAGGGCTCAGTGCTATAGCTGTAAGAAATAACCAACCGCTTTGTGTTTGACGCGCTGCGCCGGCTTACCTCATTAGCTCTTCCTCCCGGATCCAACCGCCAGCCCAGCGCCGCACTGCAGTCCAAATCCGGTCAGTAAAATACGTCTCATGTCAACATTGCAGCAGCAAGCAAGTTATACTCGAACCGTTGTTCAACTCAAGTCCAAATATAAGATAAGATAAGAGATACTTTAATAAACCCCGTGGGGAAATTAAGTTTTGGTACAACCAATCCAAGACAGGAATTGGAAGACCGCGGTAGCAGCCGGCTTTACCAGCGCCCCTTTCATCCAGCTAATGTTAGCTCATGTATTTGTTTTCATAGACAAACGGTCTGAGATTGCTAAACTAACGTTAGCCAGGCAGCTGATAATACTCCGATGTTCTCCGCCTCCTCCGTTCACCATCGCAACCGAGGGAAACGCAACAACTAGAGGAGTTCCACAGAGAGGTTTCTGATTTTATAATGTACCTGCAGCTAATCTGGACTGGATTGTTGAAATTGTTTCTTATTTTTTGTTCAATATTCTGCTGACAGACATGCAGGATGTTTGGAAATCGGTTTTCATGACATTTTCAAAAATAAAGCTCTCCTGTAAAAATGTTACCAATGTGAATTAAAAAAAAAATATTTATCCCCAAGTCTATAGATAACAGCCCTGTGAGAAATTCATTCAAAGTAAAAAGTTAATAGAATTAAAATCCATGTTCCAATTCCATAGTTCAATTCAAAAATACTTTATTGATCCCAGAAGTAAATTAATAAATTAAATTAAGGGAAATTAAGTAATTAAATTAAGTAAAGTTTAAACTATTTCATCAAGTAAGACTACCTATGGGTAGGTAGATAGAAATACTTTATTAATCTTATAAGGGAAATTTCCTTGTTGCAGCAGCAGCACTCAAAAACACAAATGAAAACAAGACACACACATAACAAAAAAAGAAACTGCAAGTAAATAAATAAGCTCAATATACACACATGTAGGACCAACACAATTATTAAGAAGAAATAGCAGCGTGAACAAGTAGTGTATTTTAAAGTAGGTCATTTAAAATCTGCAAAAAAAAATAAAAATACATAAATGACCCTGTCCCTCCAAAGAATCGGAATCGTTTGGAACCGGAATTGAAATAAGGAATCGGAATTGGAATCGTCCAAATTCAAACGATGCACAACCTAAATAGATAGATAGATAGAAATGCGCTACATGTGCATGTATTGTTTAAGATGTTGGGAGTTCTTTGTGTTATAATACATTTATTTAATAGGGTTAGACAACAGATTTAGCAGTATTTGACTGCTAATGGTTGATCAGAGCTAATCAATTAGTACATCTGAGGTTTTATTAATTAATGCTTTAATTATTTAAGGTCCGTTTACTCTCATTGAGGGAATTCAGAATTTCATGTCTTATGGGAAGAGTTGCTACTAATGCTCTTACTGTTAGGTAATCCAAGGAGGTTTGAGAAATGACTTCTTTTCTACATAAGCTGTAACGTCTGCCTGTTTTTACACCCCATTCTATTTCAAAGGATCTATACAGGGGTGTAAAAGTCCATTTCTTAAAGTGGAACTGAACCCCATTAAAAAGCATAACCCCGCCCCTGGAACATTTAAAAAATTCTACCAAGGGGCGTGGCCAAGTGTGGAGGATGAAGAGGGGGGAACGTGGGGGTGTGGTCAGGAGGACAGTGACAGCTATCTTAATCCAGTGCTTCTCAATTATTTTCTGTTGCTCCCCCCCGGAGGATGAAAACATTTCATGCCCCCCCCCCCCCAACCACTCTCTGCCACGATTATAAATAATTCATAATAAGTATGAATTGTTATATACCTGCATAACATTGTATCCTTCAAAACACAAGTTTGGAGTACTGACCTGATTCTTACCATCATCATACATTTCTCAGAGGCTACAGTACCCAACTAAAAGAAACTGAAGTAGAGGGCGCTGCTCAAACCTTTTTGATCTTTTGAAATTTTTTGATCCTTATTAACATTTAAAAAAAAGAAAAAAGTAACATAGATCAATTTACAACAAAGAATTACTTTATTAACATTGTTTTTTAGTCTGTAACAACAACAAAAATGTAAATGCATCGATTTGTGTGAAATTAAGAACAAATTCTAATCCTTAAACTAAAAAAATTTCGGCAGATTTGAACCATTTGATATTGAAAAATTAAATCAACTAAACTCAATAAATAATAATTTCAAATTGATCAGTAACATTAACTCAGGAGCACAATATATAGAACACTTAACTACAAGACAAAATGAATGAAACAATTTCTGCTCATTGTTTTTTCCTTTGAACCATTTAATATTGAAAAATTAAATCAAATAAACTCAATAAATAATAATAAATTAAAATTCATCAGCAACAATAACTAAGGAGCCTAATATATAGAACACTTTTAACTACAAGACAAAAATGAGTCATTTATGAACAATTTGTGCTCATTTTTGTCCTACCAAAATGAGGAAGTCAGGATTAATGGCTAGAATGAGCATGTTTTGCAGTGCACAGCTTTTCGAAGCGGGGTTTGAAGCATGATACGGCAACTCTCAGCTCCTGCTCAATGTTTAGCTGGGGCCTGTACTTAGTCTTCAGGGCAGCAACAGCAGAGATGCCAGTCTCACAAAGATACGATGTTGCAAAAGGAAGAGGAATGCCCATTGCCCTCTTCCTAAGAGTGGATACTGCCTCTCTACACTCAGCCAGACTTCACTGAGTGTCTGTTATGTGAACCTCAGTCTCAATGTGGAGTCGGATGTCATGTCAATGTGCAGAGCTGAGTCCAGTTGGAGCTGGTGCATTGAAAGGATTTCTCACCCAGTCATACTGGGAACTGTTTTCAGGGAAGTACTTTTTAAAGAATCCCATCAATGATGAAATATGCTGCTTTATATATGGAATCACTGAGGTGGCATCATAGTCACAAGTGTCAACAATCTCATGCAGGTTCTGGAATGAATCAATATTTCCTTCATCAAGTCGCCTGTCCCACATCGCAAGCTTTCGAGTGAAAGAGCTGATCTTGTCTGTGACCTGAGGGAGGTGTTTATCTTTCCCTTGAAGCTGTAGATTTAGTTCATTTAGTTTTCCAAATATGTCACTCAGATAGGCCAGTTTTGCCAGGAAGTTCTCATCACCAAATTTTTCTGCGACTTCATACTTGTGCTCCTGCTCCAAAAACAATCTTATCTCATCTCTCAGCTCAAAAACTTGGGACAAGACTTTTCCTTGTGACAGCCATCTTGCTTCACTGTGAAACAGCACAGCTTGATGTTCAGCGCCCATCTCCTCACAGATAGCAGAGAAGACTCTTGGTTTTAGTGGTCTGGTCTTTATGAGATTGACTACACCTATAATGTCAGCCATAACCTCATTTAATTCAGGGGAAAGGTGCCTTGATGCCAGTGCTTCTGTGTATAACAGTGTGTCCACTCAGCATTAGGTGAAGCCTTCTTGATGAGGGCCTGAAGTCCCCTTTTCATTCCTGCCATGGTCTGTGCACCATCACTGCAAACACCAATGCAGTTCTCCCACATTAGCCCATTCTCAGTCAGGAAGCAGTCCAGCATTTTGAATAGCTCTTCAGCTGTAGCTCTGTCTCTGACATACAGGTCCTTCTCAAAAAATTAGCATATTGTGATAAAGTTCATTATTTTCCATAATGTAATGATAAAAATTAAACTTTCACATATTTTAGATTCATTGCACACCAACTGAAATATTTCAGGTCTTTTATTGTTTTAAAACTGATGATTTTGGCATACAGCTCATGAAAACCCAAAATTCCTATCTCAAAAAATTAGCATATTTAATCCGACCAATAAAAGAAAAGTGTTTTTAATATAAAAAAAGTCAACCTTCAAATAATTATGTTCAGTTATGCACTCAATACTTGGTCGGGAATCCTTTTGCAGAAATGACTGCTTCAATGCGGCGTGGCATGGAGGCAATCAGCCTGTGGCACTGCTGAGGTGTTATGGAGGCCCAGGATGCTTCGATAGCGGCCTAAAGCTCATCCAGAGTGTTGGGTCTTGCGTCTCTCAACTTCCTCTTCACAATATCCCACAGATTCTCTATGGGGTTCAGGTCAGGAGAGTTGGCAGGCCAATTGAGCACAGTAATACCATGGTCAGTAAACCATTTACCATTGGTTTTGGCACTGTGAGCAGGTGCCAGGTCGTGCTGAAAAATGAAATCTTCATCTCCATAAAGCTTTTCAGCAGATGGAAGCATGAAGTGCTCCAAAATCTCCTGATAGCTAGCTGCATTGACCCTGCCCTTGATAAAACACAGTGGACCAACACCCAGCAGCTGACATGGCACCCCAGACCATCACTGACTGTGGGTACTTGACACTGGACTTCAGGCATTTTGGCATTTCCTTCTCCCCAGTCTTCCTCCAGACTCTGGCTCCTTGATTTCCGAATGACATGCAAGTACTTTGGACCACTGAGCAACAGTCCAGTGCTGCTTCTCTGTAGCCCAGGTCAGGCGCTTCTGCCACTGTTTCTGGTTCAAAAGTGGCTTGACCTGGGGAATGCGGCACCTGTAGCCCATTTCCTGCACACGCCTGTGCACGGTGGCTCTGGATGTTTCTACTCCAGACTCAGTCCACTGCTTCCGCAGGTCCCCCAAGGTCTGGAATCGCTCCTTCTCCACAATCTTCCTCAGGGTCCGGTCACCTCTTCTCGTTGTGCAGCGTTTTCTGCCACACTTTTTCCTTCCCACAGACTTCCCACTGAGGTGCCTTGATACAGCACTCTGGGAACAGCCTATTCGTTCAGAAATGTCTTTCTGTGTCTTACCCTCTTGCTTGAGGGTGTCAATGATGGCCTTCTGGGCAGCAGTCAGGTCGGCAGTCTTACCCATGATTGAGGTGTTGAGTAATGAACCAGGCTGGGAGTTTTTAAAAGCCTCAGGAATCTTTTGCAGGTGTTTAGAGTTAATTAGTATATTCAGATGATTAGGTTAATAGCTCGTTTAGAGAACCTTTTCATGATATGCTCATTTTTTGAGATAGGAATTTTGGGTTTTCATGAGCTGTATGCCAAAATCATCAGTTTTAAAACAATAAAAGACCTGAAATATTTCAGTTGGTGTGCAATGAATCTAAAATATATGAAAGTTTAATTTTTATCATTACATTATGGAAAAGAATGAACTTTATCACAATATGCAAATTTTTTGAGAAGGACCTGTATTTACAAAAGAGTAGATCCTCACACAGGGAGTTTGTCATCTCAAAACATACATACGCAATAAACCAACAGCCTTTGTTGCTGTCTGTTGCTTCGTCGAATTGTAAGGCAAAACGTTTCTCTTTGAGTTCATCTACCAGCTGTTCTTGAAGATCGTTTGCAATGTCATTTATACGTCTGGCGACAGTGTCATTGGACAGAGGGATCGTTTTTAATTTTGCAGCACTAGCGTCATCCAGCATTACAGAGACCATGTCTAATGCTGCAGGCAATATCAGCTCCTCTGCTATGGTGTGCGGTTTTTTGCACTGGGCAATTTGGTACGCCACCTTATATGATGCTAACAGTGCTCACTGATTTAATGAAGTAGCATTAATAAAGCGGGATGATTGCTGGCAATATTCTGCACGTTTTTGCTGAAAAAACTCAAGCGGATTATCAGTATGATTGGGGTGTAATGTTTTTAAGTGACGCCTTAATTTATTTGGCTTCATGCTGTCTGCTGCCAACGTTTTTAGACACATCAAACAAACCGGTCATTCTTTGTCTCCCACCATAGTCACAGTGAAGCCAAGCGCTACATATGCCTCATCGTATTTCCTCGTCTTAGCTTTCGGGTGACTTTCGTTTAACTTATCTCCGACTCTCTCTGCCTTTCTTTTCATTCCAGTTAAATATTTCTCCATGGTGTCTCTTATGGGTTTGTTCTTATTCATTAATTCACTTCATCTGTCCTGCTCTGTACAATGTGCGCATGCTCTGTGAAAGAAAAACCTTACTCTAGATCTAATGCTCCCGCGCACACTCTAACAATGGGAGCGCTACTACCACCTAGTGTAGTGAATGTGCAATTACACTTTATTCTGAGGGGGAAAAAAGCAATTTCCCCGGGGTCACACCATACGCGCGCCCCCCCCGGCATTGCACTGCGCCCCCCCCTGGGGGGTCCGCCTCACTATTTGAGAAGGACTGGCATAATCTGACACTGAAACATGGACAGTGACCAAAGCGACGTTGGCAGTTTTGGTTCTGATCGACGTTCATCTGTTTTGAACGTTAGCCTAAGTTAGCATTAGCACTCACCTGTCTCCGCCGGCCTCGGGCAGCGCTGACTCAGCGCTCTGAGTCACCAGAGGTAGAGAGGTAGAGGGAGGCTTTATGGAGCCCAGCGGCCCTGAGCCGTATCAAATAGAGCCGCTGAGTCAGCGCTGCCCGATGCCGGCGGAGACAGGTGAGGCTAAGGTTTAAAACAGTATGTTAGCTATGCTAACTAAGTGCTAATGTGATAAATGGTAACCTAAAAAACGCAATCCAACTCCAAACTCTCCACGGGGGGCGGTATGTCTGATAGTTTTATACCCAAACCCACGGGGCGTGTCTGTGATTCCATGACTGCTGTGACACAGTCAATGCCTGTGACGTAGAGATGTACCGCTCTCCACCAATCACAAAATTCAAATGCAGTAACCGCAGTTCAACCCTAAGAGGGCAGCACTAAGATGCTTTAGACCAAAAATGTAGAATTAAACAAGTTTACACAAAAATGTAAAAAAATTCCCAGAAACTGAATGATTGCATTGGTAAATACCTATTTATATAGTTTAGAAGCAAAAAAATGTTGTTTTGGGGTTTAGTTACTCTTTAAAGACCAGTGTCCAGCCTCAATTAGTTTGCCTAAAACTAACTCAAACTGGTTTCCTCCCATGGTGTGAACACAACCCAGTGAACTCTGGTGAGCACCAAATAAGCGAACCGAGACCCAGCTGAAGAGGCGGTTCCAAACCAACCCTCTGTTAGAGGAAAATCAGCTGTGAAAGCAACCTCACTTTATCCCACCAAGTAAACCCAAAAATGACCTTTTTAGTCTCAGCAGGCACCTGTCTGTGTGGCGCATTATGAGAAATAATTGTTTTTTATTGATGTATTTGTATTTTTATGCATGCTGCCTTAACATGTGAATGTCCCCACAGTGACATCAATACAATCTATTCATATTTATAATGTTATGTCAGTTCTACACAATCCATCTATCTGCATCGTATCGTACACCTCATGTTGAATCAGACGGTCGTGACACTCAAACATTTCTAAGATCTGTAGCTTGATCAGAGATTGCACTACAATCTTTTGTTGTCGGTCATTTTGACTGAATGGGTCAAAAAGAATCCGGTCATAATCAAGTTTTGCCCGTCAATTTTTTAAATGATAACATATTCAGTAGTTCATTTTATTATAGTTGATATTAAATCCGACCAAACTGATCAGATAATTCACACTTTGAGCAGATTAATAAGCAACAATTACGAACATTTCTCCTGCTAAAGACTTAACTCTCTGCAAGGAGCTGAAATGTTCAGTCTGTGCGTAATGGAAGCAGAAATGCCACTTCTGCCATAGGTTTGAAATCAGGGAATATTTCTTCAATTGAAGCGATCAGGATACGGCAAAACTCTCAGAACAAGGGGCTTTCCTGTTTGCTTCAGTGGAACATATCCCTCTAGATGCACGCTCTTTTAGCATCAGTAGTTGAACTGCAGTGATCTGTCACTGCCATGCCCAGATGCTCTCATTGGAATCTCTCCTTAATTTAGTTACCTGTACTCTGAGAGTAAAGTTGAAAATGTCTGCATTTGCACCAAGTGGTCAGGGGTGTCAAAATAACTGACACTTTCAGATTTTTCTGTCACAGTTTTTAAAAAACGGTCAAATACAGAAAATATTCTGTTAACCCGACGCCTGATTATTAACCATAATGCCAGAGAGACGATGGGGACAGCCCTCTCCATTGTTTATGTTGACCTATTTTGACACGACTTCCTGGTTTGTTTAAGTGTCCAATAGCTAAAAGACCTTCGCACACGTGTCTTTTTGTTGAGAAACTTTGGTCCTGTTGCATTTACTGCAGTGTGAATAGGAACCACCGTAAAACAAAAAAAACCCAAAAACATTTGGTCCAGACCAAAGCGAGTGAACTAACGGACCTTCCTGGTGTAGATATGTCTGTGGTCCAACCCACCTGGATCAGACTGATGAATGACCTCCTTGGCATGCAGAGTTCTGCTAATGACCTGATTTGTTGATTCATGTGTGTTGAAGCAGAGACATAGCCTATCTAAAGGTCGTGGGACAGTGCCCCCTTGAGGACTGGAGTTTTACACCCCTGATCTATCAGGCCATGATAAAAATGATCAGGACTTTCCTATGTTCTAACATTATTGACCTCTGACCTTTAAATGTTTAGAAACATACAACAGATTCAACACTGCCTCATTAAACAAAGAGGAAGCCAAAATGCGACGGCTGTTTGTTAGCTAGCTTAAACAACTACCCTCAGCAGCAATAATCACATCATGTGTTCAGGACGCTGCTGAGGTTCTATAGCATTTATTCCCACACAGCTCTGGGCTCCAGGGGAAGTTCTCTTCTGTCCTCTAACTGTCCCCATGCACAGGTCGCATATCAGCACATTATCAGCTTCATATTAAAATGGTATACTGGAGGGCCATACTTATCACAGAACTAAAGGAAAATAGGATCAAGATAGTAAATAAATGTAAAATAAGCGCACAAAGTGAACTTATGTAAAATCATCAAAAAACAAACTTAGAAAACAATTTACAGCTGATATATGAATTAGTGACTTATAATCTACTCCTCTGACTGCCAAGCTCCTGGTTCTTCCTCTTCCTGGGGCCCATCTACTTTGGTCTCTTCTGTCCAATATGGACTATATTTATTTAGTTATTTATTTAGGTTTTAAAATCATTTTTATTAGTTTCTAATCAACAAAAGTAGAACTTAGACTCAGCAAAGCAGCTTCCCACTCCACAGCTGTGTGTGTGCGGGTGGACTTGGCTGGTATTTTACAGCGGATGCCTTTCCTGATCCGCCTCCCCTGATTATTCCTGGGAAGGAACAGGATTCCAACCTGGAACCTCCAGGGCCGCTGCCTCCCCTCTGTCTACCTGGATCAGAAGTAAGAGAGGCTTGGGGAGGTCCTTGTGTCTCCCACTGGGACAGGCTGTTCCCCATTTCAATTATAATCCTGGAATTCTGTAAATATGAGTTCATATAACATGGTTAAGCTGATAATGATCCAATGGCTGCAGCTTGTTTGTTTATCTGCTAGCCCAGGTTCACAGCTCCAACCCAAAGGACTCCACAGATCCACCGGGTTTTCAGTCTGAGGTGTTTGGATCCACCTATCAGGCTCCTCCCTCCCTCCCTCCCTCCCCTCGCCATAACAGAGTTCACTGATGAGATTAGCAGCATCACAAGACCTGCAGGGCTGTTGTAAAGTAAATGACCAACAGTCACTTTGTTTTAGGTCAACATTCTCAGAGCTGTCATTAATTAGGCCCCAGTCCCTGCTTTCTTCTTGTTACATTCAAATCTAACACAGCTTTATTCACATGATGCTCCCAAACATTTCTGCCACCTAAATGGTCGGCTGCTCCATTGGTCCCTCAGTCTGTCACCATAACAACCAGTTCTTTGAACAGAGCTAAGTGACTAAAGTTCGGAGGTTATCTTGAGTTGACTTGATGTTGTCAAGACACACTGTTAGTTATTTAAACAAAGGGTCAGAGTGAGATCTCTGTCTGCTGCATATCTCTGAGCCTTTCTGCTGACCTCAGCAGCTTCTAAGCTGTCCTACAGGCAGAGTTTGCATAAACAGCCTGATTTGAATGTGAGGACAGACGCTGTAAACACTTGACTGAGCGACCTGCTGCTGAAAATTGTCCTCTGCTCTCCGTTTTCATCCAGGTCACTATTGCTGTCTTTTCTGGTGTTAGTTTGGTCACTAAGAGACACGTTTAGCTCCACAGTCTTCTGCAGTGTGACATGCTGTTTGAAAGTAGGAAATAAGTCAAGATGAACAAATGGAATGAAAGTGTTAAGATTTTCTGCTCCTCTAATAGAGCCCTTACTGTTACATCCTCAACTATGAATATTTAACAACAATGTCATTAAATTTCTGTCATATTCTTTGTCTACATCATAAAGCTGAACATCCTCCTGAAGCACAGATTTCTCATTTGTTATCAGGGACTGTAGATGATAAAAAAACAATAATCTTTTTGATTAGACTGTCATCCCAGGACAGATGAGGGTTCAGACAATGAGTGGATGGATAGGTCTGTCATCCTGCCGCACCAACAACCAGGAGCATATGCTCAACATCGCTCTGTAAGGATAGAGGGTCAAAGCTGGCAGGGCGTAGAAAACATTTAGTTTATTGAGTGATGGGAGCTGGAGAAGCACAGATATAGACATTTGGGCTAATATCAACAAGATGAAAATCAAAATTGCCTGTTAATATTGCCTCAGTTTTACTTATCAGGCTGATACCGATGTTGATGCCAATATATCTTCCCTAAGGGGAACTAAACTGTTTGTGTGGAGGTTTAATCAAACGTCTTCCTAACCCAGTCACAACCTAAACGTGTTGAACAGAGCAGAACATCAAATGAAATGGTGTAAAGCCTAGTGGAAGACAGAAATTGTCTTTTTATCAGCTGTTTTTTTTTTCCTGCTTCAGAAGATGAGTATTATTCAGACTGTTGAGTGTGGTTAAACATGCAATATGTAAGAATTTTACAGTGGAATAATCAGACAACAGTTTAATGTCTCTATCATGTTGGAAGGAAGGTTACATTGAAACAGATTTCCTTCTCTGCCTGCTGGGTGGTTGCAAGTTGTCGTCATTTTCAAAAGGCCAAAGAGGGATGTACTCACTGTTTACAATCTGTCCCACCTTCATACTTCCTGTTTCCAGAGCCAATCACACGTGAGCCCACAAGGTTGCCAAGTTTTCAACACAAACACTGCACCGCCATTTGTAATTCGACAGAGACAGGGGCTAGAAGCTAATGTTGGGCTAATAATGCTACCATTAAATTAGAATAAAATAGTCAGCTGTAGTGAAATGTATTTATCCACTTATCATCTTACTGTGTATGACTCGTCTTCGCTCGTCATCTTGAATCTTCTGTTGCTGAGCCGTAACTGGCAACCTGGCATGAAACTCACCAAGGGGAGAGGGGGAGTGGCTGAGAGCGGGGTCTTTAGTTTTTCTACATGGACTGCAGTACTCAAAATTGACCACAAGATGTTATTCTTACATATTGCACCTTTTAATAACTCAGGTTGTGTTTTAATCACGTGTCCAGATCAACCCAGACACTGCTGAAGGCATCACACTAAGCTAACAGCAGCATTATTATCTGTTTATCCAGAACCCCTCCCTGGCTGATGGCAACCCCCTGCCCAACTCTCCTGACTCCTTGGTCAACCAGTTCAGGCTGGATGAAGAAAATGAAGAGGAGCAACAAGCTGCCAATGATAAAGATATCTTTGTTACTGTTGACCACCCAGAGAGCCATATAACTGCTATTGAGACCTTCATTATGTACAGAGTTGTGACCAAGGTGAGTTGTAACATGTTCATTGTTCCACAGTCTGGACGGGTGGATGGGTTCAATAGGTGCTACTTAAATGTTGTAGCCTAGCCATGACCTAATAAACATTTATTAATCTTGTACTACAATATGCAGAGGCTCTGTCTGCACTTATGATCATCTCCTCACCTCAGCATGACTAATGCTGGGAATGACTGACATGGCGTGGGACTTGGCACCGTCATCCGAGTAACTCTGCAAATAAGTATTTTTTAATCCTTGAAGTCACTCATAGAGGTTAATGGAGCCTTGATCGTTAAACCCAACATATTGAAGAATCATGAAGGTGGGAGAGAGTGTCATAGGTGACACACTCATTACCGTGATAGGACTGGATATTGCACACAGTGTCCTTAAGTTCATTCACATGTAAATCAGTCAGTGGGTTTACATGTGGTTATGAATAAATCCAAGTATTGCCTTAGTCCAATTAAATTCAGACGTTTGAAATGCATGTATACACCTTATTTTGGTTGGAGTCGAAATGAACTGTCCTACTCCTAATCAAGCTATCACACATCGATAGATAGAAGGCAGAATTTCTCTGCTTGTGAACAACATCACAGGTTAGTCAAACTATAACTGGCCTGGGTACTCTCCCTAACTGAAAAGACGAGAGCGTGGAAGCAGGAATAACGACACCGGTACACATCAACACAGCAGCAACAACTGAGTGTAACACAATCCAACAGTACTTACTAAATGTGTTTTGTGCTGCAGCGTTGTCGTTGTCCATTTCTTCACTCATTGTTCGTATCCTGCTTTTACTCCGTCCGCTTCACTGCTGACATTAGTTGTGACGCTCTAGGCCAGCTGGAAGAGTGCCAACATGAAAAAGTTCATGTTGCCACCTAGCATCGTGAAGTCAAACACACTTAATTCAATAATTCTTTTTTTTTCTGAACAATTAAACTGGGATAAAGGCTTACATGATGCCATAGCCTGACGGGGTCTGTATCGCTTTTACTGGCACTATGTAACTTTGGGGTGCGGGTAGTAACCTGTGCACAAAAAGAACTACAAAATTCAACTGCTGCTTTACGGCATACCACACTTCCACCCCCCAAATGATAGTTTATTGTAAAACGTGATAGTTTCATGTTTTTACAATAAACTATCACGTTATAACTTGACACGGTCTAATTTCTTTATTATATGGCTGACAGCTCTACGCCGCCATACATATGACATATTGAAATATAGAAAATGTACCTGGGATGAAGACATTTCAATTCAAATTCAATTCAAAATCACTTTATTAATCCCAAAGGGAAATTAAATGTTGTTGTAACTCATTATACAAGTTCCTTCAAAGATTTGTTGTAGATGCTGATGGCTGTGGGTAGGGATGATCTCCTGTAGCAGTCTGCAGATCTGAAGAAGCCTCTGACTGAAGACGCTCTGTAGTTGTATGACAGTCTGATGTAGAGGATGCTCTGGATCTATGGCGTCTTCTTTTCAACTCATCAGGGTTTTGTGGCTGTAGTTGAGGTATTATTTGAGCTTTTGTGATGTTAATCAGCTGCTGCCAGTTGTAAACCACCTTGTTGCCATGGCTATGCATCATAACAAATGTCCAAAAATATGAAGTATCAGCAAAAATCCTTCCAGTTGCACAGCATTCACAACCACAGAGAACAGTTGTCCACAAAAACAATGTTTCTACCAGAAATGGAAGAATTAAAGTTTAAAAAAAGAAAAAAATATGAACCAAAGTAACAGAGCTACTCCAACATGCTGCCACCTTGAGCGGCGCAATTCCGGAAATAAGCGGCGCAATTCCGGAAATGACACACAACGAAGGCTGCCCAAGACGTGAAAATCTGTAACATTAGACGGTATCGCTTGTCAATGCAGGTGAATCCCCTGGTGTAACCAGAACAGATTTTACGACAGTAGTAGAAAACAATACCTTTTTTTCCCAACTGTAGGGGGACCCCGAGAGCAAAACTTACATAGTGTTGCTTTAAAAAGTATTTAAGTCTAAATCGATTTTGTAATGTCTTGAATTTGGTAGTAGTACTGACATGTTTTTAAAGTAAGTTTGTTTATCAAAAATAGACTCACGTAAACTAATAAAGTTAATCAAGTTTTTGTTATTTTATGCCGGCTGTTTGCTCTGGTTTCTGCTCCACATGACTTTACGTACTATTACTTCTGCTAATTTGTTGTGAAGTGCAGCAAAGTGATGCAGTACTTCCAAAAATGGGGAAGTTTAAATGAGTTGATTCTTGGCTAGAAAGTTGAGGATTTTAAACAGTGGCTGGAGACTGTGTCCGAAACCACTGAGGTTTATTGTGCACTTTGTAAAATGATCAGTGTTGCCTCATTGAGCATCAGCATGAATGGAGCTAGCCACAGAACCGCCGCCATTAACCGCCGTGAACATCCACAGAGACCAATCAGCCGTTTTTGTTCTAAAGCTGCTACTGTGACAGCGGGAGCAACGTTGGTACCTACAACGCAACCACCTCCACAGCAAGGGCTTCTGCCCCGTTGTCTGCTGCATCCGACCACAGAGTGGCGCTAGTGGGCACACCAACGCAGTGGGCTGAGGTGATTTGTTGTTACACAGAGGTTAGCCACCAACCACTGGGAATAAATGGAACTTTCCAGGCTATGTCTCCTGATTCGGCCATTGCAAAAATAATTTATTTAGTTTATTTTTAATAATTTTATATTTTATTAGTGCATTGTGAAAGTCTTAGTTTTATTTTAGAAGGTCTTAAAGTTTTGAAAATGTATTAAAATTGATTTAGAGATCCCTACGTATACCCTGTATTAGCTCGATTAATGCCATAACTAGATTTAGATGTACATGAGGGATGTATACACCAATATGTCGCAGTACTTTATGTCACAATATTGTATCAATATTCAAAAGCAATGTATCAATTTTTATTAATTTTTTTAGAGTTTGAGTGGAACCATTAATGATGACTAGGGATGTCCCAATCTGATCACGTGGTTGTTTTTTTTTTTTTTAAGTAATCAGAATCGGGTGGAAGTGATCGGATATAATTTCATAAAACAAAAAGCATGACTTTTTAAATTCTTCCTGATAGAGAGATTGTAAAACAGATCGACAGTGGCTTAGTAATAATTTCAAAAAGTTCCACTACATCAGTGTTCACTGTTGCATGGACGACAACAACACAGCAAAGTCACACAATTTACGGCAGGCAACACAATAGTGAGCTGTTAGCTAGTGGGCTAATGCAGGGCAAACGTGTCGCCTCATTAGAGTGAAAACGTCACTTTGGACGTATTTTAATCTGAACAGCAAAGGCAGTGCAGCAGCTACATGTAATGTGTGCAAATTGGACATTTCACCTGGTGGAAAAGACTGAGCTGCGAATCTGTTACGACACCCTGACAAAAACACTGAGCCAGTGTTTAGAATACTGGGATAGTTTTTTTACAGTTAAATTCAGTTTTTAAAATCACATAAATAGTCCTCCTCATAGTATCGCCTTATATCGTATTGTCCCCTATGTATTGTGATACATATCATATCACCAGATTCTTGCCAATGCACATGTACACACACTGACTGTTTTAGGTTCAGGAACGCATGGAGCTAGAAAACTCAGTGTTACTGTAGCTTTGATGGCCAGCAAAAGTATTGAGGGAACATTCTGACTTTGCAATATTTTTATGTCTGAGTTACGACAACATTTAATTTATCATTGTGATAAGTAGTATTTTTTTTAGTTTGTTCCTGATTAAAACTTAAATTGATTTCCATATGCACCTGTAGTGTAGCCAACCAGATTTCAGATGGATGTTAAGTTCAGAAATATGTACAGAGTTACCAGCAGGATGGTGATGACTTTTTTTCCTGCCATGTTTTAATCAAAATGAACACGTTAAGGTCCCAGCCCTGTGAAAAGTTTTTATTTTGGATCTCTTCTCCAGACCACACGCAGCGAGTTTGACTCCAGTGAGTATGAAGTACGGCGACGATACCAGGACTTCCTGTGGCTCAAAAGCAGACTGGAGGAAAACTACCCAACACTAATCGTCCATGTATGTATCACAGCATCATCTGTTCAGCCACATCACAACGATGATTCTGTTCCTGAGGTTTCTCTTAGTTTTCTGATCCAGAACAATATAATGAGAAACAAGATCTTTTTCTTTTCTTAATTATTTTAAACCCCTAATAGCTCCTTTCTTCTCCACAATTACTTGGATATTTTAAGGGTTTTGGTCTGAAGTTACACCTTTTCCCTTTATTGAGTGGAGAACTGAGAATATGCACATCTCATAGATCTAGGGCCCAGGTGGCAGTGGTTCGTCCCTCAGTGAGCAGCTTTATGTCTGATTGCTGCTGGTGATGCTAAACCTTTGTTGGTCAATATCAGAGAAGATTCTGCTCTGTTTGGAACTGGAATCCTGGAGCATTAGAAAGTGAAATTCATATATAGATTTGTTACACAGAGTGGAATATTTTAAGACTATATTTTGTAATTGTGATGATCATAGCTTAGAGAGAATTTAAAACTACCAACTTAAGTGTCTCAGTAACATGAACATAGGCTATTACATTAGAGCTATAAAAATATATATTTTAAACTGAAATGTCAGGCTTGACGAGCCTTTTAAGGTTGCTGTTCTCCCTGTTGCTGGAGCACCTTTTCCTTTCATATTTTTACCTTCCACTTAACTTTCTGTAGATGGACTTGGATGCACCTCCCAAACAGCTTCTTTAGCCATGTCTTCAGTGACTGTCTTCTGGATAAATGTCCAGTCAGCAGTCTTCCCCATGATTGTGTCCTACTTACCCACACTGAGACCATTTATGCCTGGTTTTCACTGATTGGTCCGGTCTGGGTCTGGCTCGGTCCGGTCTGCCTTTCTGTCTGTTTCCATTGTAAAAGCGGCCCGTACCGGTCCATTACTGGTCCCCCTTCAGGTGTAGGTCCACAGGACAATGGTCTGATACCGTTATGGAGGAACTACTAGCGTCACATAACACAGTCCTTTGATTGGGTGAACTCATAAACACTGGAGTAAGTTTAAACGTCACCCCCGCGACAACTTTACACACCGGTCCTCTGTTCCGCACGGAGCCTTTTATTAAACACAGCGGTCATATTTGTGTTAAAAAACCAAAAAGCAAGAAAGACCACCATGAGCTGCTGGATAGACTCATTGTTGTTTCTTCTTCCTCCTCTTCTTTTGTGTTTTTCGCGCGTCACCCACTCCCTCGTCCCTCCAGTATGACGCCACGCAAGCATTCAGGGTAAACCATGCCTGCTCAATGAGAGTTCAGTAGGCAGTGGAAACATCAGAATTACACAATACCGGACCGGACCAAGCCGCACCGTTCCACTCAGTGGAAACGAGGCTTTAGAGGCTCAAGAAACCTCTGCAGATGTCCTGGGTTAATTAGCTGACTAAGGTGTGACACCATGATTTTCCAATATTTCCTAGTAATAGAAAATATGTTTTTAGAACTAGTGAGGTAGTGTAAAGTATCTTCAGGTCTGAACACCAGGAAGGCAGAGGGACAGGACGAAGCGCTCAGGAATTCAGGGATTGTGCTTTCACCCTTGCTGATGTTTTTACAGATATTTTTTATGTATCCTGGCCCAGGCGATACTCCCAACCTGTTTCAAGAAGTAACCATCCCATCATCCCAGTGCCCAAGCAAAGCAACATCAACACTCTTAATGATTACAGGCCACTGGCGCTCACACCCATCATAGCCAGGTGCTTTGAGAAACTTGTGGTTAAACTAGCCCTCCCCCCAATGTGAACATGCACCGGTATGCATACAGGAACAATAAGTCAGCAGAGGATGCTGTTGCCATGGCTCTTCACACAACGCTAAAGCGCCTTGACAAGAAGGGGACATATGCTAGACTGCTCTCTATTGATTACAGCTCTGCTTTTAGCACCTTCATCTCCGAGCAACTGGCTCACAGGTTGTAAGATTGGGTCAACACTGCTCCTCAGCACAGGTGCACCACAAGGATGTGTGTTAAGTCCACTGCTGTGAGTCTGTGAGGACCCTGTTGCAGTAATTAATTCGACTAAAGATAAACCCATGGATGAGGTTTTTTTTAGATCCCGTTACAACATTAGTCCTTCAATTTTCTTCAGGTGATAGAAGTCTGACCTTGTTATGGTCTTTATGTGACCTTAGAGGTTCAGGCCTGATAAGTAGTTTCTAGCTGGATTAACTGAAGCTGTGTGCTGACACTTGATCCTTACTCTTTAGGACCAAAGATAATTACTTCAGTTTTGTTTTTATTCAGCTAGAGAAAATTATGACACATCCATCTATTGTTTTGCAAGGCATTTACTTAGGGTTTGGATGGGTTCAAAGTCACCTGTTGACATTGTAATGTAAAGAGTGTCATCTGCATAGTCATGGTAACTAATCTTATTCGTTGTTATAATCTGTGTTAGTGGAAGCATATAGATATGAAATAAGAGGGGGCCCCAGGATGGAGTTTGTTCTCATGAAATGTTTCCTATTGAAACAAAGAAGTCCCTGTTCTTTAGGTAAGACTCAAACCAGCCAAGTACTGTACCAGAGAGTCCGACCCAGCTCTCCAGTCGTTCAAATAATATATCATGATCAACAGTGTCAAATGCTGCACTGAGGTCCAACAGAACCAGCACTGTGGTTCTACCACAGTCTGTATTTAATGCGGATGTCACTGAAAACTTTGACGAGGACAGTCTCGGTGCTGTGGTGAGCATGGAAGCCAGGCTGAAAAACATCAAAGTGGTTTGTCATTGTTAAGAAGCTATTTAACTGCTGAAACAGATTTTTCAATAATCTTACTGATGAATGGAAAATTAGAAATTGGCCTGTAGTTCTGCATTAACATGTTGTCCAGATTGTTTTTCATTATTATTTATTTGCCTTTTTCTCGGTTTGTCAACATTCCTTTTTTTTCTGCACGTACCAGTGGATCGCTACTCCACGGAGACTTATTTTAATCAGAGACTACTTTAACTTTAGTTGGAGCAATGGTATCATTGATGTCAGCAGTTTTAGAAAGAAAGTTATCTACCCGCTTGTTGATTGAGTTTGTATGGGAGGTCGGGGGGTGGGAGAGTAACTTCTTTCAAAGGTTTCAACTGAACTCAACTCATTCATTATCAGTAATATTAAAGGATACTTTTATTTATTTAATTAAAATTCTGACCAAATAGGAATAGCACTCATGTAAATAACAATATCCCTAACTTATTGTGAGTAGTTTATATCTGAAATCTCGGTAATTGATATTGCATCTGACAATTTCTGTGTTTTTTTTTAAAGTACCCTCTCTGCTAAAATATCTAGCCACAGTGAGATAACTGTAAAAAAGTGTTTTCTAGGGGACAGTTCAGTTGAAACCATTAAACGTATTTACCCTTCCACCACATCCCCCTCATCTCCCAACTCCAACTGAGTAAACAAGCGGGTAGATAATTTCCTCACAAAAATCTCAGAAATCATTGATTCCATTGCTCCAACTAAAGTGAAAGTAGTCTCAGGTAGAAAGAAGTCTTCGTGGACAAGCGATCCACTGGTACGGAGTGAATAAAGGGAGTGTCGACGAGCCGAGAGAAATGGCGGAAAACTTGACTCCAGACCTCTAGTGAAGCTGATTGAACACTGTTAAACCGCATAAAGACACTGAGGGCTCGGGGTGGGGGTTGGGGTGTGTGTGGCTGCCTTCCCCACATCCCACCCCTCTGTTTTAAATGCACATTATAGCAACACGCATCAACACCATATTTGAGCAAGAGGATGGAAGCTAGGGGTCTTTTCACACCCCTGTTCGCTATAGGCCATCAGGGGTTGGGGTCCGGAGGAGGAACAGGTGGTCTGGTCGGGGACGTAGGCTGGTGGGCTGCTTCACCACTGTGGGGCCCTTGGCGGTCTGCTTCTCTCCGTCCTAGAAGGTAGGGGGTCATCTCCTGGGTCCGGGAGCTGGTTGCTCTAATGGGGCATCGGTACCTGGACCTGGGAGCAAAGAGTGAGGGTACAGCGTCCTTTCTTGGGTGTCTTGGTGTGTTGGTGAGAGTGTATGTGCGTAAGAGGGAGGGAACGTATGACTGTATCTGAATGTCTTTGTCTACCTGTCAGGTTGGGTGTTGGGCTGCCCTCTTGCCTGGTGCACCTCAGGCCTTACATTTAATGGGGGGCCTATTTCCCCTGCGTCCCCTATATGTTCTAGATCCAAGGGGGGTGGGGGAGGTTAATTTTATTTCTCTAGCACCAATTCACAATACATGTAATCTCAAGCCACTTTACAAGAAAAGTTAATTCAATCATACATACATTCCAATTAATCATTTAGTTCATCATTCAGTTTAAAAGTGTTCTGTCCAAGGAAACCCAGCAGATTGGATCGAGTCGTTGTCTTGCAGCATTCACTCCCAGGAAGGAACAGCCACAGGTGTAAGACATGTTCCCCCCAGATCTTTGTGCCACACTACATTACCTACTAACACCAAGTTCCCACAGATGGAACTCCACCATAGTCATCACATTAATTGCTTGTGTAAGATCTAAGGTTCTATGTTGCCATGTTTGCAGCCTCTCCCAGAGAAGTTTGTGATGAAAAGCATGGTGGATCGCTTCAATGATGACTTTATAGAGACCAGGAGGAGAGCCCTGCACCGCTTCCTCAACAGGATCTCCGACCATCCCACCCTGTCCTTCAGCCACCACTTCAAAGTCTTTCTCACTGAAGAGGTTTTTCTCATTCGCACACACAGACTTGGAGGGATTGTGGGGAATTAATTTACTCATTTATCGATTTATATAGCCCTTTAAAAAACAGCCAGCCACACAGCCAAAGTACTTTGCAAAACCCACGATAAAACAAAGATAGAGATAAAATAAAAGTAGCATTGTGACATTTTATTTCAGATTTCTAACTATTAAAAGCTTTACTAAAATCAAAAGACTTTAAGCTTTAATTTTGAAAGTCCCAGGTCAGTGATTGATCCAGAGGAAGCTGGTTCCAGAGTCTGCTGCGGATGAGAAAACGTTGTTTCCACTGAGCGATACAGTGTTTGTCAGTGTGGTTCAGCACAATATTTTGTCTGTTTCCATTTTAAAAGCGGCCCGTCCAACTGATCCATACCGCACCATTCATGGGACCCCTTCAGTTGTAGGTCCAGAGGACAATAGTACGGTGCGGCTAGGGCCGAGCTACTGGCGTCACACAACAGTGCTTTTATTGGTGGACAGAAAGACGTTGGTGCTTGCGAAAAGCACAAGAGTGCGTCACGTTTGTCGTCGCACTAGTATGACGCCATGTTCGGCGTTTTGATTTAACCCTGTCTGCCCAGTCAGAGTCCAACTGGTGGTAGAAACGCTGCCTCCGAATACGCTGGACCGTAAAATAGTGAACCAACCTGTGCCGTAGCGCACCGCTCAGTGGAAATTTCACAAGTTCTTGGTACATTCAGGAAGAACTGGGACTTTGATCTTGGGGATTTACCACACAAGAACTCGATAGATCAAAGATTTCAAGTTAGGCCGAACCATTAAGAACTTTAATAATGAACAATAAAAGTTTCAAATCTGTTGTAAAATGAAGAAGCAACCATGAGAGGGAGGATTAAACAAGGGTGATGTGCTTGCATCTGGAGGTGTCCGTTAAAAGACCTGCAACACAAATTCTAGAGCTGATTTTGTAGCCTTGTCATGATCAAGACGGTTTAAAGAATTCTTAAAGGAACATGGGGCAGGATTTGTAAATAAAATAAACATCCATTTCCAGTTTTTTAATGCTGTTGGGTGATGAAGCGTTATAAACCAAAAAGAATGAGCCCACCCACGTATCGTTCCATTTTCTTAAACTGGCTGTGTGCTGCAAAATGTGCTGCAGTTCGGGCCCCGAATTTCCCGCGCTGTCCTACCGGTGTGACGTCAATTGACACTGCGTGTGCGTTCTCGACAGCTTTAAAAGAGGAAGAAAAATGGTTGCAGACCTCCATTGATTCAATTGTGAGAATTGATTCTTCTCTTCTGCAACTGGGAAACGACCAAGGAAGACCCACAGCTCACTAAAAAGTGGCATTAAGAAAAAGAAGTATGTCACTGTGAAGAGGAATGTTTTTTTTTTTGTTTTTTTTTTGTGAAGCATTTGTGCGCACTCCTGTGCGGGTGGCTGCAGCTAGTTGCAGCGCCGGCCTCGTCGCTCGTGAGTTTTGTTTCTTCATTCTGCCCCATGCTCCTTTAATTTGATCTAAAAGACAAAGCTGGTAAAAGCTCCATCTGACTCTAGAAATCTTTATCAAAAATCACAACCACATTTGTTTCTATTACTAACCTTAACATTCAGAGTTCTAATATCACTGGTGGCGTTCTCATCAAACAAGATGTATTGAGTCTTATTTTCATTCAAAAACAAATGTTGGTTTAATTGTGGTTTAACTCCTGCTTTCATGCAGAGATGCCATCAGGGAGGAAGTGTTGAATGTGATCATTACCTAGTTTTAAAGGGAGGTAAATCTGAAAATCATCTGCATAACAATGGAAAGACAAGTGGTGCAGAGTCATAATTTCTCCAAGTAGCAGCAAAAAAAAGAAAGGGACCAGTAATGGAACCCAGTGGCACCCCACATGACAGTGGAGCACTGGAAGAAGATTCATTATGGATCATAACTGAAAAGCACCTGTCTGTCAAACAAGACATAATCCATTTAAGTTTAGGTCAAATAAAAGCTTAGTGAGCAACATCAATCACATTAAAGTGGTATAGGGATCTGGGGTCTGGAAAAAGAAATGGAATGAAGCCTTTTCTTCGTCTGAATAAGCATGGGGAAAAGTCTATAGATAACATTTATATTTACAGACTTTGTTACATCAACCAAACCATTTGAAGTGTTTTGATGTTGGGTGTCCTGCAGGAGCTGGCACCTCACCGGAAACAGGGTCCAGGCTTTCTGAGCAGGATGAGTGAGACCATGAGGGCAATGGCCAACTCTGTGCGAGGTCTGAGGAGCAAGCTGGATGAGTTTACTGTCATGCAGGAGTATGTCGAGGACTTCAGTAACAAAATTTGCTCTGTGGACAAAGTCACCCAAAGGATCATCAAGGAGCAGAGAGGTACCAGCTTTAGAGCAGATTTAATAGGAAATGTATCTAAATGAAAAGCTTCTTTCTTTTGTTGGAAGTATCTTTTCTTAAAGTCATGTTTACTTCAGTTTTAAACACATAATTTATATTTCACTATATAACTCAGAGTTAAATGTCTCTGTTTGAGCTTCTTTAAATTCCTAAAACATTTGATGAACTTAGAATTCTGAAATAGAGGAGAGGTGACGATACAGTAGCTCTATAACGTGTTCACAACCCTGATAAAATTCCATGGTTTTCCAGACCTAACAAGTTGAGACCATGAGGAATTTATGAGTGTTAATGTGACTCATATCCCCTACAGTATAATTAAAAAACAAGCAAATCTGATTAATTAATGCACTAATTATTAGTTATAATTAGTCATATTCAATAACTGAGAATATTATTAAAAGTTCATATAAGTAACTCACTAAAGCCTGTTTCAAAAGACACACGGTGTGCGGCATATTAGGCAAGGCAAGAAAATTTTATTTGTATAGCACACTTTCAACAGCAGGGTAATTCAAGGTGCTTTACATGATTTGGTGATTAAAAAACAAAACAAACAGACATGGAATATAATATTGGAAATTAAAAGTAACAGAAATACACATTACACATGATACACAATAAAGAGAAAGATCAATAAAGCAAGAGAGCATGAACACATTTCAAACATATGACATCAATCATTTAATCAAAGGCAATTCTAAACAGATGGGTTTTTAGTCTCGTTTTAAAGCAGTTCAGAGTTTCAGCAGCTCTACACTCGTCAGGAAGTCTGTTCCAGATAAGAGGAGCATAGAAACTGAAAGCTGCTTCTCCATGTTTGGTTCTAATTCTAGGGATGCTGAGTAGACTGGAATTTGAGGAACTGAGTGGTCTTTGTGGTTGGTATCGTGACAACAGGTCTTCAACATACTTTGGTGCTAAGCCATGTAATGATTTATAAACTAGTAAAAGTATTTAGAAGTCTATTCTCTGAGCTACAGGGAGCCAGTGTAAGGACTTTAGAACTAGGGTGATGTGCTCTACTTTCCTGGTTCTAGTGAGGAACACGAGCAGCAGCGTTCTGGATCAGCTGCTGCTGTCTGATTGACTTTTTAGGCAGACCTGTGAAGATGCTGTTGTAGTAATCAATCTGACTAAAGATAAACGCATGGATGAGTTTTTTTCTAGGTCCTGTTCTGACATCAGTCCTTTAATCCTAGAAATGTTCTTCAGGTGATAGAAGGCTGACCTTGTTATTGCCTTTATTTGACCCTGGAGCTTCAGGTCTGAGTCCATTACTACACGTAGGTTTCGTGCCTGATCAGTAGTTTCTAGCTGTATTAACTGAAGCTGTGTGCTGACTCTTGATCGTTCCTCTTTAAGTCCAAAGGTAAATACTTCAGTTTTGTTCCTGTTCAGCTGGAGAAAGTTATGGCACATCCAACCATTTATTTGGTCGATGCATTGATTGAGGGTTTGAATTGGTTCAGAGTCACCTAGTGACATTGTAATGTAAAGCTGAAGGCTTGGTGCCCCCCCTGTGGATGCAGATAAAGACCCCCCCCCCCCCAAAACAAACAAACACAGAGCCTCTTTCTTTGATATCATGGGAAAATCAAGAGAAATCAACCAAGACATCAGGAGAAGAGTTGTGGACCTCCACCAGCGTGGCTCATCCATAGGTGTAATTTCCAGATGCCTGAAGGTCCCACGTTCATCATGAGGAAAGAACATGATGTGGACATGTTGAAGGAACATCTGAAGACATCAGCCAGGAAGTTGATGCTTGGGTCTAAATGGGTCTGGCTCGGTCCTCTCAGCGCCAAAAGGCGCCCACAGCAGCAGAGAGTAACGACATTGACATAAAGAAGGGATGGTTGCCACGTTTGTTTGCTATGTTGTTATAAACTGATTTGCCAGCAACTCTTCTAATTTTACAATGCCAGTTGTTTGGTGATGTCTGCTGACATTATTTCCCTCTGAGTTAGAACCAATAAACAAGCATAAAGCAGCCTAAAGGACAGCAAATTCAAGGTATTGGGATGGCCATCACAAAGCCCTGATCTCAGTCCCTAATAAAAGTTTCCTCTGATTTGATGTACGACAGTAAATTTTATTTTATTTTTTTCCTGAAATGTATGTAAATATCTGGTTTCAACTGTCTCTTGATTTTAAGTCTAGATGAGAGATTACCACGATAAATTATTCTGAAATCAAATAACTCAAGGTGCAAAAGGTAGTTTGATTTTAGTTACCACCTCGATCCAGTAGGGGGACAGTTAGGGACATTCCCTAAACATGTGGAACAGATGGTAACACTTGTTACTCCATTCTCTCCAGCAGTATTCCTGCTGAAAGTTTCCGGATTGTGAGTCTTGTGATATTTTTCCAGATCAATTCTTTCTGTGTTTCAGAACTTGATGTGGTAGCAGCGTGTTTTCCATATATCAGCCAATGGTTCTTGTATCAGTTTTATGTTTACCTCTTTCTCTCATCTAGACTTGAGCTTACAAGCTAGATATATTTCTCCCATTTTGAAAGAATTTGTTCAAATTAGAACTACGTTTCATATTTGTTTCACTTCTATATGCATTCACAGAGATTGTATTTAGACTAATTTCTTTCAGACCTTATTTAGATAGATCTAAAACCGTCCATTTCTTCTCAGTCACATTTCTGAGTTTGAGAGGTTTCCAAGGCTTTTTCAGTTGAAAAGGCACAACAGGAAGTCATTCTTTTCTTTATCTATTTTATTTTATTCTCTAATCCTACTTGAGGGAATTCTCTATTGTATGCTGTTGACCCTGTATTTCTCGCTGATCTAGGGTCTTTAAACTGATTGCTCAAATTAGTCAGGGGTGCGTTAATTCATTTATTAAGAAACCTGAAATATTACCTTGTAAAATATAATAGCCATTAGTTAGCTGTATTGTTAATCTGAAAAAAAAAGGTGGAAGAGTATGTTCATTATGTCTGCTGTATTATGTGTTCCCAGTGGTTTAAATCTGATTTGATTGTAGTTGTAATGATAGCACAATTACATGTATATGTTGATGATAAATCTTGAGGCATTTGTACCTCCAGATATTTCATTGCTCAAGGGTTCCATTTGAATTTGCATTTTTTTGTAAAAGTACATAGAGTGGATCTCTGCCTGTTCACGGATTCTTCTGTAGAACATTACTCCAATTTACAGACCCTTTCCAAAAAATTATAATATCATGGAAGACTTTATTTTCATAATTCCATTCAAAACATTAAACTTCCATAGATTATAGATTCAGGGCCCACAACTTAAATGAGTTCTAGTATTTAGTTGCTTATTTGTACATAATTTGGGCTTCCAGCTCATAAAACCCATGAAAACCGGAATTCAAAAAAAATTTAATACTGTGAAATCACCATTTACTTCTCAGTTTTTGCAGAAAAAAAGAAAGAAATTAGGATCATATCAAAGCAATCAAAATATAGCCACAAGTAACCCTTGTTGGCCAAAATATGGCCAACAAGGGTTACTTGTGGAGTACCACAGGGTTCTGTGCTTGGACCAATTCGTTTTACTATATATATATATGCTTCCAATTGGTAGAATCATTAGACAGCATGGGATACATTTCCACAGCTATGCCGATGATGCACAACTATATTTATCCATAAATCCTGATTAATCTAATCAATTAGGTAGATTACAGGCATGTCTGGAAGACATAAAAACCTGGATGACACTAAACATTCAGCTTTTAAATTCTGACATGACAGAAGTTTTTATCTTTGGAGCAGAAGCTCTAAAAAAAGAAACTGCTTAGTAAATCACTTCACCTGGATGGTATTAAGTTGGGCTCCAGTAATAATGTAAAGAACCTGTGCTATTTTTGACCCAAGACATGACATTCAAATCCTATATTAAACAGGTTTCTAGGATTTCCTTCTTTCACCTCCGGAATATTGCTAAAATTAGAAACATCCTGTCCAGGAGTGATGCTGAGAAACTAGTCCATGCGTTTCTTACCTCAAGAGTTGACTACTGTACAGACCCATTCCAAAATAATGGAACGGTTTATTTCCATAATTCCATTCAAAACATTAAACGTCCATAGATTATAAATTCAGGGCCCACAACTTAAAGAATTTCTAGTATTTAGTTGCTTATTTGTACATAATTTGGGCTTCCACCTCATAAAACCCATGAAAACAGGAATTCAAAAAATTTGAAAACTGTGAAGAAATCAGCACAAATTTTACAGGGCATGAATGTTTTAAACAGAGTGTCACATACTACTCATCTACTAAACTCAAATCACCTGCACAGGTTTTCCCAGGTGTCATTAAATTGCTTCACTTTGGTTCAATTGTCTCAGGTTCAATATGGGGAAGACTGCAGACTTGACAACTGGTCCAGAAGACCATCATTGATACCCTTCATAGGATGGGTAAGCCACAGAAGTTAATAGCTAAGGAGGCTGGCTGTTCAGAGAGTGCTGCGTCCAAGCATATCAATGGTAAGTCTAGTGGAAGGGCAGAATAATCCGCTTTAGCGGATTATCAAACAGAGAAGATTCATGAATCTGGCAGAGATCCAGTAAGAGTGGAATGAGGCGGGAGTCACCGCTTCAAAAACCACCTCATTCAGATGCATCCGGGAGATGGGTTACAACTGTCATTCGGGAATCAAGGTCCAAGGGTTTGGAGGAAGACGGGTGAGGAACAGAACCCAAGCTGCTTGAGATCCAGTGTGAAATATCCACAGTCAGTCATGATTTTGGGATCAATGTCCGGTGCAGGTGTTGGTAAACTCTGCTTTCTTAAATCCAAGGTCCCTGCATCAGTCTACCAGAATGTTTTAGAGGACTTCACGATTCCTTCTGCTGTAGATCTGTATGGAGATGCAGATTTCATCTTCCAGCAGGATCTGGCCCTGCCCATACCGCCAAAGCACCAACACCTGGTTTGATGCCCATGCCATCACAGTGCTTGACTGGCCAGCCAACTCACCGGACCTAAACCCCCTTGAGAATCTATGGGGTATTATCAAGAGGAAAATGAGGGGCACCAAACCCAAAAACAAAGAGTTTACAGTAAGCATCAAGGAAATCTGGGCTTCCATAACTCCAGGCAATGTCACAGGCTGATTGCCTCAATGCCACAGCGCATCGAGGCAGTGTTTAAGGCCAAGGGATTCCCTACCAAGGATGGAAGATTGACACATCGTTTTGAAAGTACCATATTTTGATTTGATCCTAATTTCTTTCTTTATTTCTGCAAAAACTGAGAAGTAAATGGTGATTTCTTCACAGTATTAAATTTTTTTAGAATTCCTAATTTCGTGGGTTTTATGAGCTGGAAGCCCAAATTATGTACAAATAAGCAACTAAATACTAGAAATCATTTAAGTTGTGGACCCTGAATCTATAATCTATGGATGTTTAATGTTTTGAATGGAATTATGAAAATAAATTAACCTTTCCACAATATCCAAATTTTTTGGAAAGGATCTGTATTTGTGAAAAATCCACCCGTTTGCAGATTTTTTTATGGAGTATACCTGAAATATTCAAAGTTCACTCTGTTCTTTGTGCTTTTAGAATACATGGATGAACTGAAGCAGTACAGCCCTACCTACTTGCAGTGGGCGGAGTCAGAGGAAGAGCTGGCAGAACCACTGACGGGCATTGGAAGCTGTGTGGAGAGGTGCAGTAAGGAGACAGAGGAGCAGATCCAGCACCTGTCAGAAGTCCTCGCCCCTGTCCTGCATGAGTATGTCATCTGTGCTGATACTCTGAAGGTGAGAATACATGCATGGTTCACATCTAAGACTCATAAGTGATCAAATCACTTACTGGAATAAAACCTGAATCACTGATGGCCTCAGCTCTGATCGGGGATCACCAGTGGAAAAAGACAATACAATAAACAGTAAAGGGTAATCTTTAAGTGGTTTTATCCGTAACCAATTTATTTCTGCCCGGACGAACCTCTTACTCTTAGCTGTTCTTAAAGAGTAACTAAACCCCAAAACAACTTTTTTTTTGCTTCTAAACTATATAAATAGGTATTTACCAATGCAGTCTTTCAGTTTCTGGGGATTGTTTTTACATTTTGGTGTAAACTTGTTTAATTCTACACCTTTTGGTCTAAAAACGTCTTAGTGCTGCCCTCTTAGGGTTGAACGGTGGCTACTGCATTTGAATTTTGTGATTGGTGGAGAGCGGTACATCTCTACGTCACAGGCATCGACTGTGTCACAGCAGTCATGGTCTCACAGACGCCCCGTGGGTTTGGGGATAAAACTATCAGACATACCCCCCCCCCTTCGTGGCGAGTTTGGAGTTGGATTGCGTTTTTCAGGTTACAATTATTATCACATTAGCACTTAGCATAGCTAACATACTGTTTTGAACGTCAGCCTATGTTAGCATCACCACTCAGAGACCGGACCCATCCTGTCTCTCTCTCCCTCAGCAGCAGCGCCAGCCTCGGGCAGCGCTGACTCAGCGCCCCGAGCCAGCGGCTCTAATTGATACGGCTCGCGGCCGCTGGGCAAAGCCTCCCTCTACTCCTCTATCTCCATGACGACGGAGGAGATCTGCTGGTTCAGGGTGCCAAGCCAGCGCCGCCCGAGCTCGGTGCTGCTGAGGCAGAGGGAGACAGGAGGAGTCCAGTCTCTGAGTGGTAATGCTAACATAGGCTGACGTTCAAAACAGATGAATGTTGATCAGATCGATCAGTCGCAAAACTGCCAACGTCGCTTTGGTCACTGTCCATGTTTCAGTGTCAGATTAAGCGAGCTGTCATTGTCCTCCTGAACACACCCTCACATCCCCCCTCCGCTTTTCCTCAACACTTGGCCATACCCCTCTGTTCTTCCTGGCACTGCCTACTTCGTAGAATTTTTTTAAATGTTGTCTGGGGGCGGAGTTATGCCTTTTCAGGGGGTTCAGTTACACTTTAACAGGAGAGATCTCCGGTGTGCTGTGCTGGGGGCAGGGTAAGCGTGTTGGGCCGTCTTCTCTCTCAGGACGCTGGAGGCAGCATCGGTTTAACCACGGGCTCAGAAACTGCGTCTCTATTAGGGATGTAAGAAACTATTGATAGACCGATATATCACAATTATTTATGTTACAATGTTGTATCCATATTCAAAAATAATGTATCAATTTTTGTTTTGTGGAACCATTAATGATGACAGTAATTTTAGAAGTAAAATTAAAAGTATAACTGGTAGTTTGTGGCTGTTTTCACCTTCTTGGTTCCATTGGATCAGCTAAATCTAGTAATAAAACTGGATGTGATAAGATATGAAACAGGTTGGAGTGTTTAGAATGCTGGGACAGTTTTTCAACTGTTAAATTCAGTTTTAAAGATCACAATATATAATCTTATTTATAGTATCACAATATATCGTATCGTCCCCCCTGTCTTGTGATACATTTTGTATCACCAGATTCTTGCCAATACACATCCCTAGAATCTATAGTTTTTTAGATTCCTTCAGCAGAATTTCAAATAGGCCAGGGTCAGAGCTTGTTCTTCAGCCAGAATAGAGGCAGCAGTTACCCAGACAGTAGACTAAGTAACCCTGGATCCAGAGTGCATAATCATTGTTCATTGTCCCACAAAGGGGACATTAAGCTGTAACAGCAGCAAAGTGACAGGTAATAGAAGCATTTAGATTTACACAAAAGTATTAAAAACAAAGTTAGGAATAATATATGTACTGTAGATTAAGGACAAAATTACAAAACCAAAATACTTTGCAGTTATTAAAAAGAAAGTGGCAAACTCGAATTTGAATTTGCAGCTGAGTAGGATCATTTAAAAAAAGATGTTTTACAGAATATGCATGTGTATTGCATTAAGAAGTAAACGTATAATTTACAAGAAGTTTAAAAAATATTAAGTGTGAAAAACATATGTGTAATTAACAGCAGCAGTAATCCCCTTCACTAGAACACACTTCTCCCAGTGCAGCCCTTGGAGTCTATGGGACTAAAGCCTCGTTTCCACTGAGCGGCTCGGTGCGGTCCGCTTTTTTGTCTGTCCTGTACCGGTCCATTAAAGGCCCCCCTTCAGTTGTAGGTCCATTGGACAATGGTCCGGTGCGGTTAGGGTGGAGCTACTGGCGTCCTTTGATTGGGGCAATGAAAAACATAAACACAGACATAAACACCAGTGCTGTTATTTCATCTCACCTCATTGTACACAGAATATGTTTCTCTTCTCTGTACGGACCCTAACCCACTCATGAACCCTGCAGTAAGGTTTGTGTAAAGACAGAACCAAAAAGCAAGCAGACTACATTATGTTTTATTGCGTCACGATTCTCGCTGCACTTTTATAACGGCACGGTACAACCCCGCCTGCCCAGTGAATACGCCGGACCATAAAATAGTGTACTGAACCGCTCCGGCCTGGGCCGTACCGCTCAGTGGAAACCAGGCAAAAAAGAAAGTTCTGGTATGGAGTCAGTTTTGTTAAGCAGGTGAAACTCAAAGTGGGTTAATGCAGGGGCGGGGGGTTCTGACAGCATTTTGCATTACATGCATCTGCGCAATATAATATGCCATGATTACTGCAATTACACTAAACGGCAAGGCAATTCAGGGTCAATGATCTTTATTAAACAAGCCAGATCAAGACAAATACAAACGGAATAAAGCTATGCATTGGGCTCAAAACAAAGACTGTGGGCACGGCGCGATTGCGCATTAGGCAATAAAATAAAACCCCCCGACCAAATCCAGTAAACAGAAATAAATCTGCACAATAATAAAAGGGAACCATATGTTCGTTATTATTAGCAATAAAATGAAACAACATAAATAGGGCTGTAATCAACCAAATTCTGCCACACTGCCGATGTCTTTGACATGGTAGAGGACGTCACTGTAGTAAACGCTAAACAAAAACATTCAGCAAGCCACACAGGGCTTAATTTGAGCCGGATCCTGCCGGAACAGGATCCCCCACCTGTTGATTCTGACCTTCCCATGTAGGTCAGAATAAACTATTTTAAATTTATTAAATAAAATAATATGCGTAGGCATTCATAGACCAAATCCTGAGATTGTAATGCTGTGGAATGTGTGTTTTATTTTTTGTAAGCTCAGATTTATATATGTATTCAAGGATTCAAGGGACTTTATTGTCATACCATCTCACGTTACATGTGATGGTATGAAATTAGGACTCAGGTCTGGAATTATAAGCCATTTAAATTAAATTAGTGAAAAAAATTATTTAAATAAATGTAATAAATAAACAAAGATAAATGTGCTCTACAGGACACAGCTGGAGTTCAGCAGTCAAACAGCTGCAGGGAAGTAATGGTTTATGCCAAGATTATACGTTAGTGTTGCACTTTTCTGCAGGCTGCGCGCGGGGGAACTGGTGTGTGTCTGTAAATGGAGCTAGACAGACAACCGGTTTATGTGAGAGTTCTTTTGATTACTGTTTTGTACGGCGTGATTGCGGCCAACAGCAGTCAGCATTAAAGCATTCGATTACAACCGTGGTCTGCATCTATCGGAGAACATTACAATATTTTAAACATTCAGGCCTGTAAGGCCCACATCATGCTTTTACACGTTTTTTTCCCCCCGCTACCATTTACTGCATTCCGGGACCTGTGTGCGTCTCTGGTCATGCCTGCGCTGTCATGTACTTTGCGTTCCGGCACCTAAAGATTTACAAATTAAGCACTGAAGCCACAGAACGTTGAATAACGTGGACGTTCTTCGATCTCCCTGTAGACTGTTAAAGCAATATAACACGAGAGGCAAGCGTGGTTGTAGCCTACTCTAACATCAGCACCAATCAGCTCTCGTGGAATGTCTCTTGTCCAATCAAATTTTAAAAATTAACATGGCATAAAATCGACCTAACAGAATTTTGGTCGACTCCGAACGCATCGACCAATAAGTCGACTAGGACTTTACAGCCCTAATTCCTAGTTTCCTAGTCTCTTTGTTCTCTGTGTAGTTCAGTCTCCTAAGGTTGGGGCTCCAGCATGGTGCTTTGCTCTGTGGGACAATGTTTCCTCTGGGTCAGCTGATGTATGTTTTAATTACACACGAACACTCTTATTTTACACACTCTCTCAGGTTAAAAACATGCATTTAAGACTTTCAAATGTGTTGGCAAGTAAGTGAAAATTTTAAAATATAGAAATGTTGTTAGTAAAGTGAGATGGCCACATGTCTGATGATTTTCTGATATTGTTTAGTGTACTGAACATTTCTTAGCTTGTTCCTGGCTTCTCAGTCTGTCTCAGTGATCAGACTACTTCCTCACTCAGCTCTCCATTATGATCTATAAGACCATACCTACTTTTTCCTGTTTGTTCCTAAATATATAAAAGATCATGTCCATGGCACTCAAACAAAATTGCGATCTGAATCGTCATTGCAGAACCTGATAAGCAAACCTAGTTACAACAACCTAATTTTACAAGTAAGAGGCATAAAACCAAGGCTCCTGCCCTAGAAAAGGCTCTTTTTAAACTTCCAGATATGATAGTTTTCTTATTATTATTATCCTGGTTCTCTTTCTACAAGCAAATTCTTAGAGCAGCCAGTCCAGGAGCATCATTTATTTTAATTGACATTTATTTTCCTGGCAATTCACAACACATGTCATCTGAATGTATTTTACAAAAATGTCAACTAAATCCAACCATAATGCCATTCCAATTAATTCTAGTTTTCAAACAGTAAAATCAAGTTTAATGTATTATTCAAATTTGTTTAAAAGTTTTCTATCTTAGGGAACCCAACAGGTTGCATCAAGTCATTGACTTGCAGCCTTCATTCCTCATGTACCAACATCTAGCAAAGGTAGACAATTGCTTGCATTGTTTTAACTTTGCAGCTGTCCCTCATACTGAGCATGCACGTAGCGAAACCTCCAGCAGAACCGGAACCTGCCTCAGTGTGAATGGCTGTCATGACCGACTGGGGATTTACAGAATATTTAAAGAATTGCAGTAGTCCAGCCTTGAGGTAACAAATGCCTGGACTAGTTTCTCAGCATCACTCCTGGACAGGATGTTTCTAATTTTAGCAATATTCCGGAGGTGAAAGAAGAAAATCCTAGAAACCTGTTTAATCTGGGATTTGAATGTCAAGTCTTAGTCAAAAATAACGCAGAGGTTCTTTACTGTATTACTGGAGGCCAATTTAATACCATCCAGATAAAGTGATTGACTAAGCAGTTTCTTTTTCAAAGCTTCTAGTCCAAAGATGACAATTTCCATCCTGTCAGAATTTAAAATCTCAAAGTTTTGAGTCATCCATGTTTTAATACCTTCCAGACATGCCTGTAATTTACCTAAATGATTGGATTCATCAGGATTTATAGATAAATATAGTTGTGAATCATCGGCATAGCTGTGGAAATGTATCCCATGCTGTCTGATTTTACCACTTGTAAGCATCCATCCATCCATTTTCTGTACCCGTCCATTCTATTCAGGGGTGTGGTGGGGGCTGGTACCTATCTCCAGCAGTGATGGGGCGAGAAGCGGGGTACACCCTGGACAGGTCGCCAGTCCATCACAGGGCGCAATTGGAAGCAATTGGTCTCCACAGGTAACTCTTGAGTGTAAAGAAGATTTATCATTTAGATGAACAAACTGGAATCTATCAGACAAATGTGATTTAAACCAGCCTAGTGCTGTTCCTTTGATCCCTGCAACATGTTCAAGCCTTTCTAAGAGAATATTATGATCGACTGTGTCAAAAGCAGCACTGAGATCTAACAAAACCAGAACAGACACAAGTCCATTATCTGAGGCCATGAGAATATCATTAGTAACCTTCACCAGTGCTGTTTCAGTGCTATGATGAGCTTTAAAACCTGACTGAAACTCTTCAAACAGCTCGTTACTGTTTAGATGCTCACAGACTTGATTAGCAACTATTTTCTCAAGGATTTCGGATAAGAAAGGAAGGTTATAGACCGTGGCGGCTGGCCAAATGAGGGCGATAGGGTGCCGCCCCCCCCCAGTGTTTCCCAAGTGTTTTTGATTTTTATTAAGAACATTTTTTTTTACAATAATCACATATTCTAAGTTAATTGTGAGTTTAAATTCGTAACAAGGTATCATATATAAAAATATATATCATTTTCGGAGAAAAAGCTCCCACTGCATAGCAGCGTCGTTGATTCGGACGCATGAAGGGCGATAGAGAAATCGCCCCAAGGCTGGTGTGAGGGCGGGCAAGATACCTGGTGGTGACATTGGCAGTGTGATTTCTCTGCCACAAGGGGGCCCTGCTGTAAGAGTTAACAGCTTTGTGTGTAAAATGTTTGTGTAAACCTAATAAGTTATTTGTTTCCAGTTTGGTTCTAAACTTATTTGTGCAATATTGTATTTATGTTTAGTATAAGAATGCCTCAAGTTGTTAATATTGGCATTAAAATAATCAGTATTTCACATAGTACTGGTATCCAGTCATTTATGTTCAATTGTTTTGGGATGATTATTGAAAATGACTTGATAAGCTATATGCACAGCTCCACTACTTCCTGAACTAAGTACAGCCATTTTATTTCCTGTCTGTGTTGGACAAACTGATCAATCCAGGTGTGTCTGACCTCAGTAGTCACTACAACAATGGTCAGACACACCTGGATTAATCAGTTTGTCCAATGATTTAAGACAGAAAGTAAAAGAGCTGTACTTAGTTCAGGAAATAGTGGAGTTGTGCACAAAGCTCAGAAAGCACAAGTTTGATTTTTAAAAAAGGGGGAAAAAAGCACAGCCCCAACAAGAATATTTTTCACCAGATATAAGTTTATGGTTGATATAAGATTAGATATCCATTTATAATTTATGAAGTCAACTTGATGGAGAAAATATTTCTCATGTAAAGGTTTATTTACAGCAACTTTAAATTCCTGTGGTACGTATTCTTTTACTAAGGATAGATTCATCATCATCATATCTAAAATGGGGCCAGGAACCAAATGGAACACTTCCTTAAATAATTTGGTTGTGGTTGGGTCCAACATGCCAGTAGAAGGTTTAGATGAAGCTAATATTTTTAATAATTGATGTGGAAAAATTATTTCTGGATCTAAAGTCTATGATATTGATCTAATAATTTTATCACAGTAATTACTAGAGTCAGGGATGAGGCCTTTCACCCACTCTGATCTAACTGTTGACTCCTCACCAGTGAGGAGTGTTCTGGTTAACCTTGCAATGAAGACATAACATCAGGGGACTGAAGACAGAAGCTGCTGGCAGAGAGGACAGACATGATCTGGTGGGCGAGAGAGTTTGAGTGTTGGCCCAGACGGGCTCATGTTTAAGACTGGCCGTAATAAAATATGAAAAACGCTGATGCAGACTCATTCATTCCTATTCATTCCTATGAAGGGAAGAAGACATTTCTTTCCACAACATAATTCCAAAAGCTTGACTCAAACAGAACAGTCCAAACACAAATGAGGTTCTATGGTTCTCTCTGATGCTGCCTCACTTACAGAGAGAGAAGTAGTCATGTTTCGGAGGATGCTAATGATTTCATTTTTATTAGAATTAATTTTAGTAATATACGACAGAGCTGGGGGAATAGTTGGCCCAACAGAGCTAGGACTCCTAAATTTGTTCTAAAAAGAAACCTAGGATTAGTACATCAGACCATTTTTCCAGGTTAAGTAGATCACCTCTAGATGTTTTTTTCTCTCTCCTTTTTTCCAGCATTGTGCTTTAAAGTAGGCAGGTCTAAATTAAACCAAGGAGCCAACCTCCTATGAAGAATTACTATGGGCTCAAATGCTGGTCCTAAATATTTTTTTGTTGTAATTTTTGCTTACAGTGGGGTAAAAAGTATTTAGTCAGCCACCAATTGTGCAAGTTCTCCCACTTAAAAAGATGAAAGAGGCCTGTAATTTTCATCTCGGGTAAACCTCAATTATGAGAGACGAAATGAAAATTAAAAATCCAGAAAATCACATGGTCTGAGTTTTCAAGAATTTATTTGCAAATTATGATGTAACACCCTGCTTAAGCCAGTACATGTCCAGGCCCGTCTGAAGTTCGCTAGAGAGCATTTGGATGATCCAGAAGAGGATTGGGAGAATGTCATATCGTCAGATGAGGCCAAAGTAGAACTTTTTGGTAAATACTCTACTTGTTGTGTTTGGAGGAGAAGGAATCCAAAGAACACTATACCTACTGTGAAGCATGGGGGTGGAAACATCATGCTTTGGATCTGTTTTCTGCAAAGGGACCAGGACGACTGATCCGTGTAAAGGAAAGAATGCATGGGGCCATGTATCATTAGATTTTGAGTGAAAACCTTCCATCAGCAATGGCATTGACGATGAAACATGGCTGGGTCTTTCAGCATGACAAAGACATCGCCCGGTTAATGAAGGAGTGGCTTTGTAAGAAGCATTTCAAGGTCCTGGAGTGGCCTAGCCAGTCTCCAGATCTCAAACCTATAGAAAATCTGTGGAGGGAGTTGAAAGTACTTGCTGCTCTAGAGATGATCTGCATGGAGGAATGGGCCAAAATAGCAGCAACAGTATGTGAAAACCTGGTGAAGACTTACAGAAAACATTTGACCTCTGTCATTTCCAACAATATAACAAAGTATTGAGATTAACTTTTGTTATTGACTAAATACTTATTTTCCACCATAATTTGCAAAAAGATTATTTATAAAACAGACCATGTGATTTTCTAGATTATTTTTCTCATTTTGTCTCTCATAGTTGAGGTACACCTATGATGAAAATTACAGGCCTCTCTCATCTTTTTAAGTGGGAGAACTTGGACAATTGGTGGCTGACTAAATACTTTTTTGCCCCACTTCATGGTGCATTCCAGTTGTCCTCAGAACTTGTTTTTCTGAGATAAATTAGCTGGAAATGACGCAATAAACTCGTTTTTCCGAGCTGCAAGCTCATAAGTTTCAGAGGACCCTGAGATTCCACAATTAAAGATGGATGCGTCCAGTACTACTTGTCGTCTTTATTTCTTCTCATATGTTCTGTTTTCATTCTGTTTGCTATGTAAGTAGCACCAAGTAGTTGTTATTGTTGTTATCTATAATTACCTTGTTAAAAATATGAAAACTTGCAAACGTTGCAGCCAAAATTGGTGTTTATGGTTTTTCCAGTTACTGGTGTGTACGTTTTTACATTTGGGTTGTTATTTTTCTGGTTGTATTTGGCATAACCGTAAAAGGTCATGCGTCCCTTTTTTCCGAGTTGGTTCAGCTGGAACTTAAAATGAGCTCATTACGTCATTTATGGGTCGGAAATTCCAAAGTTCCGAGGACAACTGGAACACACCATTAATAGAAAGTTGGAGTCTACTGTACTCTATACTGGTTTGTTTTGCACTGCTGCCTTTGCCTTTTACAAGTGATTCCTTGATGGATGATGCTGAGCTGCTGTAACTACTCTAAAACAGCTAAATAAACTGCTCCTGATCATTAGGACATTTCCTACATTAAACATGTTTAAACCCCATTACAGTCACTGGTTTTAGGCCAGGGTCTTAGTTAATCTTTTATCTGTGAGTGATGTCATTTTATTCTCTTATAGTATTTCATGAAGTTTACAGAGCTTTGGTCAACTGAAGCTCTTTTAGTGTGCTTTATAAAAGAATTTGACCTGACTTGCATTTGGAAACATTTCTGTGTGCTTACACTAGTTGTCCAGTAGGGTGGCATTCTATGGATCAATATATTGAAGTCCAGTGAATGTTTCTGTTTCTTACAGGCTGTGATGAGACGGAGAGACAATATCCAGGCCGAATTTGAAGCAAAGAATGAAGCCCTAGCATCAAGAAAATCTGACCAAGAAATCGTAAGTATGATTGAGATTCTTCTCATTGTTCATCAGACACGTGTTGACATGTTAATGTGTTGTACACACCTTCTCTGTGGTTAGATGCTATAATGAGAAAAACTGAGTGAGAGCGCTCCCTCTGTACCAACCTCAGTCTATATTGTGGAGGGAACGGAGCTCCCAGAGAGGATTATTTCTGTAAGCCTGGCTGTTGCTTCTGTCCAGTATGAAACGGAGCTGCTGATATGTTTTCACACTGTAATACCGAGACGGTCATAAAGAAACATGAAAGGCTAAAACTGAGCGGTTCACACCTGTCTGCATGCTGAGGTGTGTTTGTGTAGATCCACAGGTGTCTCCTCTCGCCTACAGCAAACATAAAATTCATCTGCTAGATTTTAATTAGAGGTTCAGTCTGAGCCCCCCCACACACACACACACACGTGCACACACACACACCCACCCACCACCCCAGTATGTGTGTGTGTTGTTGGTGAGAGCAGAGCAGCTCTAATTCAGCCCTCAAGCTTCTAATGCATCTAAGCCAGTTTGGGCCTCTGACGGATCCACTGTAATAAGAAGTGAAATGTCACCTGGACATGTTTGTTATTGTTCCCTGGAGGTTCTTGGTGTAGGACTAGATGAGGCCACACGTTCATCTCAATCCTTGGTTTCATTCTGACTGAAGTTCTGAAGGTAGTGATTCTTTACTGGTGCAAAACATTAATTTGTGATTAGCCAATCTAGAATCCAGGTTTCTATGCATTTATTTCTTATATGTAAGCAATCCGCATTATTCATCATCATCATCATCCTTTATTTGTATAGCGCTTTCAGTGACCAAATGGCACCCAAAGCGCTGAACACGTCATAGCCATACAGATATGGCAAACAGTACAATAAAAACCAACAAAACCCCTATAAATCCAAAATAAATGATGATAAATGATGGTGCAGTGCCCTGGAGGCAGTTAAAAACAAAAACAAGAATTTTAAATTGAGTCCTGTAAGAAATTGGAAGCCAGTGGAGGGAGACCAGGGCTGGTGTAATATGCTCATAGCGTTCAGTGCCTGTTAAAAATCTGGCAGCAGAATTCTGCTCAACCTGGAGCTGATTAAGCGAAGCCTGATTAAGACCGCTGGATAAGGAATTACAGAAGTCCAGGCGAGAAGTAACAAAAGCGTCGACAACTGTTTCCAGGTGGGCACGGGACAACAAACGCTTTATTTTCGCCAGGTGACGAAGATGAAAGAAACAGGTCTTAACAGCACTGTCAGAACTTTTTGTCAAAGGGCAGTAATCTGGCAGTCATCAGCGTATAGGTGAAAGCTAACCTTATGCTTATGAAATATTATACCTAAGGGTAATAGGTAAAGAGAGAAGAGAAGGGGGCCAAGGATAGAACCTTGTGGCACACCTCAGGACAGGTCGGAAGAAGCTGATGAGGAGTCGCCAATCTTCACAAGGAAGCTTCTACCAGTCAAGTAAGACCTAACCCAGTCCAGAGCAAGGCCAGACATTCATTCCCACTGCTCTTGGTGGGTTAGCAGGATGGCATGGTCGACTGTATCGAATGCAGCAGATAAATCAAGTAGTAGAAGCAACACAGCATCCCCTCGATCGTTGGCTATGAACACATCATTTAAAATTTTTTAAAGCGCAGGCTCAGTACTATGAACCGCCCTGAATCCAGAATGGAAAGGCTCCAAACAGCCTTGTGCGTTTAAAAAAATCCATCAGCTGGTTGTACACCACTTTCTCGAGGGCTTTACCAAGAAAGGGTCATTGGGAAATGGGCCTAAAATTTGCTGGGTCGGATGGATCCAGCCCGGGTTTTTTAAGAAGTGGGGTAACTGCAGCATGCTTGTGAGGGAGTGGGACATAACCAGACTCTGAGCTATTATTAATTATAGTTAAAACACAGGGACCAATTGAGGGGAAAACGTCCTTAAAAAACTGTGCAGGTAGCACATCATCTGGGGAGCCAGATGGCCTCATGCTGGAAATGACCTTTTCCAGGGCAGATAGGGTTACTGGATAAAAAGTGGAGAAAGTAATGGATGGTGGCGTACAGGTAGGAGAGTCATAGGCTGGAGCCTTTATCAATGCTCTAGCTCTTGCTACTTTGCCAACAAGAATTTGAGAAAGTCATTACATTTATCAGCAGAGGCCTCTGGCGCCCGAGGGTCCAGGACGTCCAGCACAGAGTTCAAAGTTCTGAACAGGGTACGAGGGTTCCGAGGATTGGAGTCAATAATGTTTGCTAGGTAGTTAGACCTAGGCAACATTGTGCCATGCTGATAGCGAGCCCAGCAGTCCTTTAAGATTTGGCGAGAGACCTGTAGCCTATCTTTTTTCCACTTACGCTCCGCTCTCCTGCATTCTTGTCTAAGAGCCCTTATAGTGAAATTCCTCCATGGCTCTACACGGCGTTTAGGCAGCCTTAAATGAGCCGGAGTGACAAGGTCCAGGAGAAACTCGCTGAGGGAATTAAATTGCAGGAAAAACTCATCCAAGTTAAAGCAGGCATTAAGACATACAGAAGATTTGAAAAGTAATGAAAATTCAGCGGCTGAAGATTGGCTGATACACCGCCGCCTTATTCTACAGTTGCTCCATCCTTCAATAGGATCCTTCATCTTAAAACACCAGAAAAAGTTTGTGTTAGCTGTACTCCACATTAAGTCCCATTCTGATGGATCTGGAGGGAAGGCTTGTCCTCACATCTCAACCTGAAACAATCTGTTTCTAACCTCTCAGCTCCAGGCGGCCCAGCAACTTCTTTACCCACACTCAGATTTCTCCCAGCTCTAGGGTGACTCTGGGGGTTGTTAGGTCAATCTTTGTTTCACTGAACTCACCAGCTATGAAGTGGTTTATGTGCAGGGCCTGTTGCTTATGTGACTGCTTTGTGTTTCTCTGGCAGCTGCAGGGGGAGGTGGATGAGCTGGCGGACCGAGTGGAACAGGCCAACAATGCTTTGCGGGGAGACTGGTCACGCTGGAGGACCGGGATGAGAGCTGACCTCAAATCTGCTTTTATCTCTACTTCTGCCAAGAATGTCGATTATTATGAAAAAGTGAGTTTAAGCGTTATTGTTCCTTGTCTTCACACTACCAGAACTTCAGCTGTTCAGTTCTTCTCAGGAGCTTCTCTCTTGCTCTTACCTCAGAGGTGTTACTTTTCTACTTCTACAAGTACTTCTTCCATATGTTTTTAAGGAAGTACTGCAGGTGTGGAAATGATGTGCATGATCCAAACACAGAGCTAGGTACCCAAAGAGACCATCATCCCCACAACAAGACCCCACTGCAGTGTGTTTGTCCCACGATGTGTTCATCTGAATTCCATGTTTCCAACATGGGATGAGCTAAATATTAGAGGAGATAGAAAGGCTTCAGGGACTGTGAGGGACTCGGCAACAGTATGCTAGACATAGCAGTTAACAGTACAGCATGTAAATATTACAGCAATACATTCTATACTGTACCGATCATTTCTTGTATTATGTTTTCAATTACGGAAATATGCTGCAGTGGATGCTGATCCTGGAGGCTCCATCTCTGCCAGCAGAGGGCAGCGATGCCTCACTTTTCCCCCTCCTCCTCAGGTTCCCTTCTTCTGTCTTGTCTAAGCAATTTTAGTAAAAACACTAACACATGAACAGATGTCACTATATGTAGGTGGTGGGTGAACAAGGCTTTTTACTGTGACTAGCCAGGAGTTGATGATCCTTTCCTTCCCAGATAACTACTGCTAAAGGTCAAATGTTATGCAATGCATGATAAGGTAGAGGACTGTATTATTAGTTTTTTTAATAGAATGTATAACTGCAACGTCTCACACCTGAATAACCTGCTTGGTTCCAAGCACCGTTGGGAAGAGTTCAGTCGTGAAAAACCTACATTTGTCTTCATGACCTTAATACTATGCCACCCTTCAGTAGCAGTAGCTGCTAGTTCACTCTTTAAAACGTTGATATCACCATCCTGAACTTATTCAATAGCTCTAATGTGTTTACCAGAGTTAAGTAATGGCACTTAGAATGATGGGGGTAGGTTGAAACTAAAGCCCAATCTCTAATCCTCCCTCTGGATTTACCACTTAGTCCCCCTTCTTTCCTCTTACATGGATTACACTCTGCTTCGATGTTCTTCAACAGGTTAATAGAACAACTACTCTTTGATTACGAACAAAGGCCCGGCTAATCCAGGCAGAAAGAAAGCAGTTGGGTTTATAGGTGACATTTTATGTTTGCCTGTTGTTGAGATCTTATGTAACTGAAAAATAGACTGAGCTATCTGTTGTGCTGACTGAAAAGGGAAATCAATAGCAGGATTTGGCTGAAAAACACTTGATGCAACATGTACTTTAGGAATAATTCAGTTTTTTAAGCTACGTTTTTTTATAAGTTGAATTATGACCAGTAAATCTCTTACCTGTAGTTGGTAACTCTCTTAGCATTGGCTCCAGAAAAGATATTTAGTGGTCATAACCCTGTCAAGGGCGTACACTTTCAAAGAAAAGAAATTAACTATTCCTTTAAATGTTATAAATCACGGCAATACAATCAAATAAGAAACAGTCATGTTTTTACTAAATGTCACGATGTCATTTATAAAGCTTGCTTACGCACAAAATGGGGTTTGACAACTGCATAAGTCATTTTCTACGCCAAGTTGGAATTTATAGAAAAAACGTGTTCGACTTTAAGCATTCTAATGACCTTGCTAACCCACATTTTGGACATGGAGGACACTGGTAGCACAACCGGTGAGATGGCAAAATTGTGAATTTAAGCCACATTTTCAGAATTTTCAGCCCCCAACCATGTGTCTGAACTAACAGTTAAAATGAGAATCTGAAAATAAATTGCATCTAAGAATTATATCAGTATGTTCATATATATGTCTTCAGATTATACAGCAATTGCACATATTGGTGCCTTAATTGTGTGAATTACAAATATAAATCCTGCAGTGACACTCCTGCATAATGCGACACAATAGATGCGCTGGCTCTCATACAAGATCAGCCACTGGTAGCATCAGGATGGGGGGAGCCGATGTACAGTCAGGTCCATAAATATTGGTACATCGACACAATTCTCACATTTTTGGGTCTATAAACCACCACAATGGAATTTGAAATGAAATAAACACGATGTGCTATAACTGCAGACTGTCAGCTTTAATTTGAGGGTATTTACATCCAAATCAGGTGAACAGTGTAGGAATTACAACAGTTTGTATATATGCCTCCTACTTGTTAAGGGACCAAAAGTAATGGGACAGAATAATTATCATAAATCAAAATTTCACTGTTTAATACTTTGTTCCAAATCCTTTGCAGTCAATTAGAGCCTGAAGTGTGGAACGCATAGACATGACCAGATGCTGGGTTTCATCCCTGGTGATGCTCTGCCAGGCCTCTACTGCAACTGTCTTCAGTTCCTGCTTGTTCTTGGGGCATTTTCCCATCAGTTTGTCTTCAGCAAGTGAAATACATGCTCAGTCGGATTCAGGTCAGGTGATTGAATTGGCCATTGCATCACATTCCACTTCTTTGCCTTAAAAAACTCTTTGGTTGCGTTTGCAGTATGCTTTGGGTCATTGTCCATCTGCTCTGTAAAGCCTCTTCCAATTGAAGCATTTGGCTGAATATGAGCAGATATTATTGAGACAAAATTGAGCAGAATATTGAGTTCATCCTGCTGCTTTTGTCAGCAGTCACATCATCAAAAAATACAAGAGAACCAGTTCCGTTAGCAGCCATACATGCCCACGCCATGACACTACCACCACCATGTTTCACTGATGAGGTGGTCTGCTTAGGATCATGAGCACTTCCTTTCCTTCTCCATGCTCTTCTCTTCCCATCACTCTGGTACAAGTTGATCTTGGTCTCATCTGTCCACAGGATGTTGTTCCAGAACTGTAAAGGCTGTTTTAGATGACGTTTGGCAAACTCTAATCTGGCCTTCCTGAGGCTCACCAATGGTTTACATCTTGTGATGAACCCTCTGTATTCAGTCTGGTGAAGTCTTCTCTTGATTGTTGACTTTGACACACCAACCTCCTGGAGAGTGTTGTTGATCTGGCCAACTGTTGTGAAGGGTGTTTTCTTCACCAGGGAACGAATTCTTCAGTTATCCACCACAGTTGTTCTCTGTGGTCTTCCGGGTCTTTTGGTGTTGCTAAGCTCACCAGTGCGCTCCTTCTTTTTAAGAATGTTCCAAACAGTTGTTTTGGCCACACCTAATGTTTTCACTATCTCTCTGATGGGTTTGTTTTGTTTTTTTCAGCCTAATAATGGCTTGCTTCACTGATAGTGACATCTCTTTGGATCTCATCTTGAGAGTTGACAGCAACAGATTACAAATCCAAATAACACTCGATATGAACTCTTGACCTTTTTATCTGCACATTGTAATTGGGATAATGACACACCTGGCCATGGAACAGCTGAGAAGCCAATTGTCCCATTACTTCTGGTCCCTTAACAAGTGGGAGGCACATGAGCAAACTGTTGTAATTCCTACACTGTTCATCTGATTTTGGTGTAAATACCTTCAAATTAAAGCTGACAGTCTGCAGTTATAGCACATTGTGTTTGTTTCATTTCAAATCCATTGTGGTGGTTTATAGAGCCAAAAATGTTAGAATTGTGTCGTTGTCCCAATATTTATGGACCTGTAGATTCCCTACATCAGTCCTATCAGATCAATGATCTGAACTAGACCCCACCCCCTCCTATTTTTTATATTAGGCATGCTGCTGCAAAAATAATATTTTGCATGGATGATACTTAAAACGCACCTTTTCTGTCAGGCTTTAAATATCTAGGAGTGCTGAAACTTTTGTTAGGCTGTAATTTAATTTTTATTTGTTGTAAAATGCTACAAGGACTAATTATCTTTTGTGGCCGTCTGTTTGTTTACCTGTCTGTTAGCAGCATAACTCAAAAAGTTCTGGATAGATTTCGCTACAATTTTCAGGAAATGTCCGCAATGGGACCAGGAACAACTAGTTAAAGTTTGGGGTTGATCCGACATGAAGCACATATCTACCCACCAACCAGCGATGCTAACCTCCACTCCTCTCCCGTCTCAGAGCGCTCACAGACGACTGACCTCGCCGGCTATGGTTGAATCATATGAACAGCAAATTAATCGTGCATATGTAAATCTCCCTTCCTGCTGGAAGAGCACAGCGACAGCACGAACACAGCCATGCGTCTCATTAACAAGCATTTTAACAGAGAGCTGTGCATTAGTGAAGTGTCTGTCGTGAACAACACGCTTCTTAGAGCCGGTTCTTTGAATTGAACAATATGAGCCAGCTCCTTGTTGGAGGAGCCGAACCAGAGCCGCTTTTTTTTTCGGTTCTAGCTGCTAATTGGTCAACTATATAATGTGTTGTCTGTGTGTCTGCACGGGGGAGCAGGATGGGAACGGGAGAGGGAGGGGGGTACAGACAGATGGTTCCACAACTACACAGAGAACCGGGAGGGAGAGGAGAAAAACAGCGCTACAGACAGAACATGCTGAACGGTGAGGGAATGAGTGACAGCAGGTAACAGCCACATTTAGATGCATTTCAAATATACTGACTATTCAGAGTATGCAAAGTTAAAATATCATTTCAAGCAGGCTCTGCAGTTATCTACATTATCTTTATGATGTTTTGCTATAAATAGTTCAGTTTAAAAATATTTAACATACAATCAGTTTGTTCTTGAACTTAAACATCTATTGTTTTTCTAGCACGCTGTTCCATGGGGAATATAATAAGTCCTATAAATAAAAATAATTTCATGCAGTTTTTTGTAGATTGGTAATTCATTTTACATGTATTTTTGATAAATTAATTTAAGAAACTTAAATTTTTTAAGAAAAAATGTAAGGAGCCGAAAAAGACGGTTCTTTTTAGTGAGCCAAGCCATAAGGGAATTCCCATCACTACTGTGCATCAGTGCTAGAGTTGTCGGCCTGTGACCCGGGAGTCGTGGCAGCCTGGTTTCTGTCAATCTTCCCGAGGGAAGCTGTGGCTAATAGTAGCTTGTTTCTGCCAGTGTTTGAATGTGAGAGTGAACGAATAATAGAATTGTAAAGTGCTTCGAGGGTCTCGAAAAGCACTATAAAAATGCAAACCATAATTATTATTTTATTGGAAAAGTACGGAAAGTTAGATTTAGATAACATGGGATGGGGGGTGTGAGTGGCCCTGGCGGAGGTCTGTGCTCTGAGTGCTTTTCTAGTTCAAAATTTATATTTATTGTTCTTATTCGTTTTATCGCTTGTGCTGCTGCTTTGATGTTTTTATTTGAATCTCTTTACTCTTGTGGCTGCAGATTTTCTTAACTGTATTATTGTATTTTATTGTGAAGCACTTTGGTCGCCTTTTGGCAGAGTAAAGCTCTATATAGATAAACGTTGTATGATTGGTTGAAATAAAACGTTTTTCCTTGCTTCTACATCACCCATAAACACCTCGATTTCAGTCTCGGTGGAATGAGCTTTCTCCACCTCTTGGTTGCCATGGTTACCCTTAAACGTCCCATATCATCCAGCTTAAGTCTATGTAGAATCTTCATTAGATACTTTGCATTGATCGGTTATGGCAGAAGGTGGGTGTGTGTGTAGGAGGTGGGATATGATCCAAAATTACCTGAGCACATTTCTAGGGAGAATGTGATTTATAAAGCAACAATTGTGTGTAGCTGTGTGCGTACTCAAGGTTTGATAGATCTGAAACTTACTTGGCGTAAGTAAAGAGAATTCTGCTGAGCTTAAGTATGGTCTTAATAAGGATTCTACACAAGGTTTTATAAATGAGACCCCTTGAGAGTAGAGGGAAGGATAGCAAGGTGTCGGCTTGTAAAGTCCCTGTTAACCCAGAAGGTGTCTAAAGGGATGCAACATCTACCAAAAACCAAACCTAGCATGTAGACAGAAACGTCTAAAAAGAACTGAGCAGTGATTGAGCTAAGCAATTGATACCAAAGTGTTGTGGACCCAAACATGAGGTCTGACAGCTGATGCATGGCTCAAAATGGCTCATCAGCACAACAATGATCACAAGCAGCGCAAAACTACGACTGAATGGCTAAAATACAAGGTGTTGAAATGGCTTAGCTAAACTCCAGACCATGACCCAGGTACAATGATGTAATGGAATCTAAAAAGTGCCTATTAAAAAGAAAGACCAAAAAATAAAAAATAAATTCTACTTAATTTAGTTTAATTACATTTCTCAAACACAAATCTAATCTCAATGCACTTTACAAAAAACCCAGCAAACCTCTATGCATACAGTGAGGAACATAAGCATTTGAACACCCTGCAATTTTGCAAGTTCTCACAATTAAAAATCATGGAGGGGTCTGTAATGCACTTTGTAGGTGCATTTCCACTGTGAGAGACAGCATTTTTTTTCAGGAAATCACATTGTCTGATTTTTAAAGAATTTATTTGTATTTTATTGCTGCACGTAAGTATTTGAACACCTGAGAAAATCTGTGTTAATATTTGGTACAGAAGCCTTTGTTCGCAATTGTAGAGGTCAAACGTTTACTGTAGTTCTTGAGCAGGTTTGCACACACTACAACCCACATCTTCTCTAGATCTGTCAGGTTTCAGGGCTGTCACTGACCAACATAAAGTTTCAGCTCCCTCCAAAGATTTTCTATTGGATTTAGGTCTGGAGACTGGCTAGGCCACTCCAGAACCTTGATATGCTTCTTAGGGAGCCACTCCTTGGTTATCCTGGCTGTGTGGTTTGGGTCATTGTCATGTTGGAAGACCCAGCCACGACTCGCCTTCAATGCTCTGACTGAGAGGAGGTTGTTGCTCAGAATATCACAATGCATGGCCCCATTCATCCTCTCCTTAATACAGTCCAGTCGTCCTGTCTTCCTTGCAGAAAAGCAACCCCAAAGCATGATGTTTCCACCCCCATGCTTCACAGTAGGGATGGTGTTCTTGGGATGCGACTCAAACATTGTTTTCCTTCAAATACGGCAAGTGAAGTTTAGACCAAAGAGTTCTATTTTGGTCTCATCTGACCCCATGACATTCTCCCATTCCTCCTCTGGATCATCCAGATGGTGAGTGGCAAACCAGACAGGCCTGGACATGTGATGACTTGTGCAGGGGAACCTTCCGTGCAATGCATGGCTTTAAACCATGACGCCGTAGTGTTCTACCGACAGTAACCTTTAAAACTGTGGTCCCAGCTCTCTTCATGTCATTGACCAGCTTCTCCCATATAGTTCTGGGCTGATTCCTCACTTTTCTTATAATCAGTGATGCCTCACCAAGTGATTTCTTGCATGGAGCCTCAGTCTGAGGGAGACTGACAGTCATCTTTAGCCTCTTCCATTTTCTAACAATATCTCCAACAGTTGATGTATTTTCACCAAGCTGCTTGGCAATTACCCCGTAGCCCTTTTCAGCCTTGATGGGGTCTACAATTTCGTCTCTGGTGTCTTTTGACAGCTCTTTGATCTTGCCCATGGTAATAGTTGGAGTCTGACTGACTGTGGGGTGGACAGGTGTCTTTAAAGACCCGCTCCAATGAAAATCATGTTTTTTATGTTGTTAACTTGTTCTTGGGGCATTTTTCTGATGCTACAAAATATATCTTTAGAAGATTAAGCTCAAAATTGCATTTCTGAGTATTTCTGCTTTCAAATCGCTGTGAATCAGTAGCAGACGCTAAACGGCTAAAACAGACTGGGTTTGTGACGTAGCAACCGCACTGCGCGGGCTACAAGCTCCTCCACCTGCTCCGCTTTGCCCCGCCCACTCAGGTTCTGAGGAGTAGAGAAGATGATGGGGGATCAACACCTGTATACTGTAGCGGGTTGCAATGCCAAGAAGAAGAATATTATTAGCTTTCATACTTTACCAAAACCATCTGCAGAAGACTGTTTCACCAACTGGCAGGAAAAAAAAATGGGCTTCGCTAGTGAACTACTTTTGAAGCTGGGTGCAGTCCCTTCCATCAAGACACCATCAAGTGGACAGCCTGTATCTTTACCGGTAAGTTAATTTTTTTCTGTCAGGTGCTAATTCAACCATCCGCTTGTTTGCTAGCATTGCGCCAGCTATTTATGGGTCAACAGCCAGTGCTGCATGCTGCTGTTGAAGCCATGTAGATTATAATATAAAGTAATGTTTTTTACAGGGTCCTTTTTTATCTTTTAATTTATTTTATTTTATACAAAAACAGGGTCAGATGCACACACAGAGCCATTGCTGGGGGAGAGGGAGGGGTCCTCTGCGCCAACAGTTCCGTGCACAACACAGAGGAGAATTGCTAATGAGATACTGCCGCTCTTCTGAAGCTATGTCCTAGAAAACGGCACAGGTTTTGTGATTTTGGCTAAAAACGGCATAATCATAATTTAAAGACCACTGAGAACAATTTATAATAGCTCCAAAAGATGATCGGACTGGGTCTTTAATTAGCTCAGACAGGTGCTACTAATTTAGATCAATAAGTGGAGTAGAGGTGGACGTTATAAAGGCAGAGTAACAGGTCTCTGAGAGCCAGAATTCTTGCTGATTGCCAGGTGTTTAAATACTTATGTGCAGCAATAAAATACAAATAAACTCATTAAAAACCAGATAATGTTAGTTCAAAACAATGCTTTCTCTCACAGTGGAAATGCACCTAAAATGTGAATTTCCGACCCCTCCATAATTTCTAAGTAGGAGAACTTGCAAAATCGCAGGGTGTTCAAATACTTATGTTCCCCACTGTAAATACCATAAAAAATAAAGTCCTACACATAAAACAGAAACTTTGTTCATCTTGACTTGGTTTTGTTAAACAAATGACATCATGTGTTGGATCTTTGTTCAGCTACCTGGTTCTTGGTGTCAAAGAGATTCCCTGTTTTATGCAGATCTTCCTTGCTGGCAGTTGGGAGAAGTTAACAAGTCAAAAAACTCAACCTTTCCTCACAGCGATTTGAAACGATTATAAGAAATGGATTTTCAACATACAAAATGTTGTTTAAAGCATGTAGAATATCAGAGCTGCAAGACAGAGGAAAGAGCCAGAAAAGTGAAGTAGCATCTCTGAAGGAACAGTGTGTAAATCAGGGCAGGGCCTATGTAGGACATACTTCCTCAGCAAAACTAATAGTACAGAATAGTAGGATTAATCAAAATGAAGTCCACAGAGGAAAGTCCTTTTTATTTTCCTAAATCTGGGTTTCATTAGCGAAGGGCTTTATGTACCTTAAAGCGTTGCTGTGAGAGAATATATTTGCATTTATACTTTACTGGTCACATGTAAATTAATATCTATAAAATTTAGTTATTAGTATGAATATACCTTTAATGGCTTAAAAACTGTCCATGCTAGCTGTTATTTATGGAAACTGTCATTTGGTTGCTGATGAGGACCATTTTTGCTTTGAAGCCTGTGAACGATTCAGTGTTATGAACCCCAGAGATATGTCCGTGATGTATCTAATAAGAAATTGCCACCTGGAAGGGGTTTTATTCCATCTTGGCAAGGTGATGATGTAAGGACTGGGGAGTTAAGAGTTCAGAATGTTGGCTAAGAAAGAATAATCAGGTGCTGGGAAAGTGTTTGCCCTCTTACAAATCTTCTGTTTTTGATTTTTTTGTCCTAATTAAATGTTTTAGATCATCAAACGAATGTTAATATCAGACGAAGACAACCTAACTAAGTACAAACAATGTTTTCAAACACTTTAATTTATCAAAACTAACCTGGCCTCGTGTAAAAAGTAATCCCCCCTGGCCTTAATTCTAATCACTTGTCCCTGTTCCCATTGCAGAAATTTCCTGGAAATTTCATCAAAATCCAGCTTTAACTTTTTGAATTATGTTGCTAACAGACAAACAAACCCTTGTGAAAACATAACCTCTTTAGGTGGAGGTAATGAAGTCTCTGACATCTCAGTCTGGAAAGGTTGTACAACGCTATTTCTAAGGCTTAGGGACTCCAGCAAACAACTGTGAGAACCATGATCCACAGATGGTGATCCGTCCCATCAACAATTCATCATCACTAAAGAACCTAGAACAACATCCAAACCTTTTCATTTAAAAATAGGGAGACTGGGCAACAAATGGCCTCCAAGTTCCAAGACCAAACCAAAACCATGGAAAAACATTCCGTGAACTGAGGAGTCAAGTGTGCATCCTGGTATATCTAGCATAGAACTAACAGAAGATTTCAGAAAAACAATATTTATCCATCATCTATACCCCTTATCCTTTGCAGGGGGGCTGGTGCCTATCTCTATTGGATGAGAGGTGGGGTACACCCTGGACAGGTCTCCAGTCCATCGCAGGGCAACATAGAGACACACAGGAGAAGTAATCATCCGCGCACAAACTCAAACCTAAGGACAATTGAGAAAACCAATTAATCTAACAGTCATGTTTTTGGACGGTGGGAGGAAGCTGGAGTACCTGGAGGGAACCCACCCATGCAAACTCCATGCAGAAAGACCCCAGGTCAGGATTTGTACCCAGGACTTTCTTGCTGCAAGGCAACAGTGCTTTGTACTAGTGGTATTGTATGATGATTGCTTTAAAGGAGAATGTCTGGCCATCAGTTTGTGCCCTTAAGTTCAAGCCCATTTGAGTTATCCATGGGGACAATAATCTAGAGGCCATTGAGATGCTTTAAACAGGCATTTCAAGCGCAGAAACTCTAAGGAAAAGTGGACCCAAATTCATCCTCTCTTGTTAAGCGTTGCTCTGCTTTGGCTGAAACATATTTCCCAAAAAGGAATTAGGAAAATATTAAAGAGAAATGTATGTGTTGTACAAATACTTTAGAACTGATATCTTGGGAGATTTTTAGGTTTCCTTAATTTATTTCAACACTTCAAAACCAGACAGTCATAACTTCAGCTGTCAAGTGTGGTTGGCAGTTATTCCCATAGCACAAGAGTACACTGCTGAGTAGCAAACAAGGGTGGACACCTGTTCCCAATGGGGACCTGGTTAACCTGAACATGTTGCTTTGTTGATTCTTGGATCATTTTTGAGGACAATTATCCTCTATGTTCATTTTTTTAACCTTTTAAGATCTTGAAGAGGAATCACTAAGAACTCTGTCGTATAAAAGCTAGACCTGTGGAGAAGATGCATCAGAGCCCTAACTGAAAACAAACCTGCATGTTCTGTTTGTCTCAATGTTCCTGTAACAAGCAAGAGGCACTGACCCATCCAACTTTTTCTATTTTTTTCCATGTTCCAACCACAAACAATGTATTTCAGTGGGGTTTTATGAGACATAGCAACATAAAGTTGTGCAGAATTGTTAAGTGAAAGGAGGATAACACACCTCTTTCAACATTTTGTTTCTACCAGTGCTGAACATCTACAGATTTAATTTGTTGCTTATTCATCTTAGCAAACCAGCTTGAGCTTACTCAGGTTAAACAAAGAGCATCTGTTTTTGAGACTTTCCTCAAATTCCCAGTAAGATTTAGAACTGGATTTTGAGTGGGCCATTGAACACATGGATATGCTTTCATCTAAAGTATTCCATTGTATCTCTGGCTGTGGTTTGTGGTCGTGTTCCTGCCGGAAGGTAAAAAATGTTAAACTATCCTGGTCTATTCACTCTCAATTATGCACTACATTGTGTTGGTCTGTAACATACAGTTCCAATAGAATACATTAAAGGTTATGGTTGTTATGTGATCAAATAGACATAGTTTAAAGACCCACTCCGATCATCTTTTTGAGCTATTTTAAAGTGTTCTCAATGGTCTTTAAATTATGATTATGCCGGTTTCAGCCAAAATCACAAAACCTGCTCCTTTTTCTAGGACATAGCTTCAGAGGAGCGACAGAAGCTCATTAGCAATTCACCTCTGTGTTGTGGGCGGAGCTATTGGCACGCAGGACTTCTCCCTCTCCCCGTTGCTGAGAGGTCTCCGTTTATGCTAGCTCTCCTGCCCCTCACAAACAAGCGGATGGTTCCCGACAGTATAGAATAAACTTACCAATAAAGATACAGGCTGTGCAGTTGATGAAAGGTCCTGCAAACGGCTTCAAAAGTAGTTTACTAGCGAAGCCCTTTTTTTTTTCCCAGCCAGCAGGACGCGCTATAGCACACAGCTGTTGATCCGCAATTGTCTTCTTTACTCCTCAGAACCTGAGTGGGCGGGGCAGAGCGGAGCAGGAAGAGCAGCTTGTAGCCCCGCCCAGTGGGGTTGCTACGTCAAAAACCCAGTCTGTTTTAGACTGCCTTTTAGCGTCTGCTACTGATTCACAGCGATTTGAAAGTAGAAATACTCAGAAATGCAATTTTGAGCTTAACTTTCTTAAGATCTGTCATCTGGCATCAGATTTTCATTGGAGTGGGTCTTTAAGGTGTATGAAAAGTTTTGAAAGGCACTGTTTGTGAGCAACACAGAACTTTAGTATTGCTCTAAGGCCTTCATCCACTCAGACCCCTATTCATTCCCCATGAGCTTTGAACAGTTTTAGTGGCTCACATTCTCTACATCTAAAACTGTTGGTTGGGGCCCTTTTGTTTAGATTAGCACGTCACCACATCGTTCTTTGATCCATCTGCTTTTAAATGTGTTATTTAGTTTCTTAATCCAGTTTTTATTCATTTCTTCACTGAGATTCTGCTTCTGTAGAGCTTGTGGGGTTCCTCAGGGACCCATCTTTAGTCCTCTGCTCCTTATTTTGTAAACGTTGCCTTTTGGAGCCATCTATAACATCCCCATTCATTGTTTCACTGATGATGTTTAGGTCTAACTTCTAAATATATTTCACTGCTCCATGATGGTTAGGATTAAGGTGGGTATTGTAAAGCCTTGATGATAATAATAGGATGGAAGTCATTTGGGTTGGAAAGCCCAAACAGCCTATTGGCTCCTTATAGTTCTGTTTTCAGGAACCTGGACATTATGCTTGATGGCTATTCAAAATTAGATACAGATTTGTGGTGTTTTCCTATTTCTTGTTAAGTATCAAGTATTGCTAAGGTGAAACGGCATTTACCTGTTAAATCGAAAAAATGCAAAAAGGGATCCATGTTACTCTGAACTTTGGTGTGTATCAGTAATATCCTACTCTATTACAAATGGCAGAGCCCTGCAGCTCGTAATTTACATGAGCTCTTCAGTTTTCCTGTCCCTCACCTGAAAAGCCTGTCCGCTCCGGTTCAGATTAAATGGAACAAAATAATCCTTTATTATCCCACAAAGGGGAAATTCGGCTGTAACAGCAACAAAGTTACAGATCATAGAAGCATTTCAGGATCAACATTAAGGACACCATTACAAAGACCATAGTTGCCAAACCGTGAGCCAGTCCCCCAAGGCCAGAACGTCATGTAGATATCTTGCTACTGACATCGATCCCTACAGTCTGATACATTGATATCAAAACATAACACGCAGAAGGCCTTTTTTCCTGTCATGACCCACTATCCTAGATGCATTTAGCATTTAGAAGATAACTAGTTAATTAAATACAGATTAAATACAAATATTCCCTCTAAACTTTCAGTCACTTTCTCAATGGATTGTAAGATTTTATAACTTAATTTAAAAAATTTTAAATTGTCTGATCTGTCATGTTTAACCAATCTTCTTAATACCCATCCACCATTAGGTGAACAGCAGTCAACCAGCCAGATTTTCACTGATCCAAATATAAATCTAAAGGTGGTCAGGCTTTGATATTAGTTGAAGAAAAATGAAATATTTTACAGCTCAGACATTTAAATGGCTGCTTAAAACTCAGGTTTGTCTTTACCTTATCTTTTGGTTTCAGTAGAGCATGAAGATAAGTAAATATAGTCCGCTGTTTTTCTATTTTTTTATTGTAACTTTTAAACGCATTTGCTGTGGATTTTGTTGCTTTATTATTTTTGGCCTGTCTGTAAAGCTGTGTGGCCAACCTTAGTAGTTTTAAAATGCGACGCATTAGACCCATTCTGAATGGGTACTGTTAAAGTACCATAGAGTATTTGCCAGTTTAACAGATGTACGCATAGTAGCATAGGTAGCTGGTATTTAAGTGGAAACAAAGCTGCCTTTCTCTTGTCAAGGTGAGAGCTACTGAGAACTATGCAGCCTGTTGCCCAAAGGATGAAGCTGTTGTACGTTCCAGTCTGGATTCAGTGTATCGGTGTTGTCTTCCATATGTCTGGAGATAAGGCAACACATAAGAGAGAAGTCCTACTTGTCGCTTCTCATGAGATCAAGGTGGATGAAGGCCTTCATCCTTTGAGTTGTCTGTGTAAAATATCAGAATGTTTCAGATGAGACTGAAGTTGAGGCAGCGGTGTATTCAACACAGTCAATGGGCTCAGAGATGATTGTTCTAATCCAGCCTTTTGTTCTGAAATTCCCCCTTCTTCCACGGACGAGCCAAGCCAATATGCACATTGACTCATGCACAAAATGCCAAGAAGAAGAACCTTGCTAATGCATCTTTATGGGTGAAATACTCCAGACATTTGTTTGATACAAAGATTTTGAAGTAACAGCCCCCTTTGTTTCATACCTCTGTCCGGGATACAGCATCTGTGCCTCTCTGTTCCTTATCTGACTGGAACAGATTGATAATAAGAATTAATTTGCATTTTTATTATTATTATTATCTATTAATATATTACTATCTATTTATTGCATAAAACAAGTTTTTGATACACTAGAAAAATAGAACTCTGGTACAGTCTGGTACATAAAGCTTTGTTTACAGCTCCAGTGGTCAGATGTTTCTAGACTGCAGCAGGGGTTCTGGTCCAGTCCTCCATACTGATCTTATCCAGATCTTTCACGTTTCAGGGCTGTTGCTAGGCAACACAGAGTTTCCGCTCCCTCCAAAGGATTCAGGTCTGGAGACTGGCTAGGCCACTCCAGCAACTTCAGATACTTCTAGGATCCCTTCTTTTTAGTTGTCCGGTCTGTGTGTTTGGGGTCATCATCATGCTAGAAAACCCAGCCATGACCCATCGTCAGTGGGTGGTTGTTGGTCAAAATCTACCGATTCATGCTCCCATCCATCCTCTTCTCGATACAGTGCAGTCGTTCTGTCCCGTTTGCAGAAAAGTACCCACCCACACAGCATGATGTTTCCACCCCTATGCTTTAAGGTTAAGATGCTGTTTTTAGGATTATACTCATCTTCTTCCTTCCTATAAACACGATGAGCAGACTTTATACCAACAAGTTCTATATTGCTCTCATCTGACCTCATGACCTTCTCCCATGCCTCTTCTGGACCAACCAGATGGTCAGTGTCAAACTTCAGACAGACCTGAACATGTGCTGGTTTGAGCAAAGAGACCTGGCACACAATTTTAACCATGACAGGATAGTGAGTTACTATGGTAAGGCCTGAGACTGTGCTCCCATTTCTCCCATCCCAGCCTTGTGCAGGTCTTCTCTTCTGTCCTGCTGTCCTTAGATAGCCCCCTTGGTCTCACCCATGGTGGAGAGGTCCGAGTGATTGGGTGTCTTTTATACAGGTAACTATTTCAAGCAGGTTTAATTAATCCAGCTAATGAATGGAGGACAGCAGGGCATATAGGTATACCTTAGATGAAAATTTCAGACTCCTCCATTCTTTGTAAGTGGAGGAACTTGAAAAATCCGTATTGTATCAATACTTATTTTCGCCTCTGAATTGAAATCTGATGTTTAATTTAAATTAAATAACATCTGAATGTGATGTGAGAGCTTCTAGAAAGAACATTTATGTAAATTTGCAGGTTTGTCCATAAAGATTGTTGGCCAGTAAAAGCTTGGCTAGTTCATCGTTGACAGAATTTCTCCTTCATAAATCTGTATTTAGATGGAATAAATTAAAAACTTTCTATACTGCTACAAGGGCAAGTATTTAATGTAATTTATCTTCCACCAGACGCGTAAGCGGCACGTAATGTAATAGAATTTAGCAGCGCATCCCTTCCCACCGGGTGCGTTTTAGACACGCATCACTCGCGAAAGCACTTACGCAAACGGAAATCTGCACGTGTTTTTTATTTTGAAAATTTCTGGATTATTTTAACTGCTTCCGTGCCTGATTTTCTGTCTGGCCGCTCTAAAATGCTGAGATTGACGCATTTTAGAAATTTAAAGTGTAAAACAAAAAGACCTGCCATGACACAACGTTTCTGAAACACGTCTTACACTTCGCAGACGAAATGTCCGGTGGAAAGCAGGGGTTGGCCTCATGTTTGGAGTTTGTAGCCACCACAATTTTTTTTTTTTACCACATTCCATATCAGAGTTTCAGTTGGATTGATTGACTTTATTCACATCAGGGCTGAAGACGAGTCCATAGGTTCGGGGTTGTTTGGTTCTGAAGAAGAGTTAAAGCTAGTTGCTAAAACTTTTATTTCCAAACCAGAAACCAGTGCTGTGTGTTTGAAAGTCACAAGTTATTTATTGTCAAATTCAGATCACCGGATGACAGTAAGGTGTTAGAGGTTTTGGTGTCTCTTTGACATCAGCCTGAACAATTGATAATATAGACCCACATCCCAGCTGAGATCTTGGTTTTTCTTCAGCTTCAGCATCTCTATTTCTGAATTCTTCCCGTGACCGCAGCTCCCTGTTGGTGTGCCAAGTTGCTGTTCTTGCTGCAGAGAGAAATTGGCTGGTAAATGGAGAGTTGGTGGGCCATGGCACTGACTTATTGCTCTCTCTAAGCAAACTGCTATTACCTTGAAGAAACGGACTGTTTTATTGATGTGCTCTGACACAGTGGCACCCGGGTTCACACAGAGGGGCCCCCTGGATGCATTTGTGTTTATTGGTGTGTTCTTGTAATTTTCACTCCATGGCTGGATGGTTTCCTGCCTCCCAGACAACTACCTCTATGTCATAAAAGTGTAATTTGCTTTGTCAAGCCTTTCACTACCCCACACACACAAACACACACACTTATAAAAGGAAGCTCTGCAGCCATGTTGATGAGACAGCAAAGAAGTTCTATAAAGAAAGAATAAATGAAAAAGTAAGAGAAGTGCTGAGATGGACCTTCAGAGGTGTGCTTCTGCACGCTATAATTTTGCCATGTTTTTAACCTTTAGCTCATGAATGGCCACAGTCTGGAAACACATCGGCTCATGTCTGAATAAACTGCTGGAGGAAATGTGGTGACAAAAAGAAGAAAACTTTATTACAAGAAAAATCTACCTACACTGTTCCTTATTTCCTCCTCTGTTGTCTTCAAAACATTAAAGCCACTCAAGTTGAGGAATATTTACAGTCCAGTGTTGAGCGACTCAACAGTATACTGTATCTGGTAGTATATTATTCCAGTGTCAGTGTAGCCAATTTGGACCAATGGACCAACATTAACAGGTGTGTGTTGTTCAGAACTCCAATCATTCAGGAACCTATTGCTCAGCTTTTAGCATTTTACAGATTGTATCTTATTTGGAAAAAGTTGGGAGAGATTCACAGATCTTGCACGTTATGTCTCATGTAATATTTTGAAAAACTGATTTACAATTCATTATTTTTAAACAATGAAATGCAAAATGATTTAGTAAGTTGGTTTCCAACAGTAAGCCATGTTTTAGAACTGCATAAGATCAAAAATAGCTCAAAATGACCTGAGCCAGGAAATATGAGTCATGGTTTGTTTTCAATTAGGGTTGTCACTATACAAAAATGTCAAGCTTGATACCTATACTGAGAAAAATACTCAAATACTGAACTACCATTTTTCATACTACATAGTTCTTTTTAGTTGAGAGCAAAAATTACTTTGACATCTTTAATTCCTTATTTCGGGCAAAACAAGAGATGTCCGAAGTTATCGGCCTACAGTCATTATCGGCCAATATTGGCATTAAAACGTAGTATCAGACATGATTGCTATTGGCGTTTTACTTTTTAATGACATGACTTTCATTCCTTACTTTTGTCTACACCCTTTCTATGTACATACAGTACAGACCAAAAGTTTGGACACACTTTCTCATTCAATTGAATGAGAAAGTGTGTCCAAACTTTTGGTCTGTACTGTATACATATTATGTATCATTGGAAAGCTAAGATTCTTGTGATTCCTATGATGTGTCAATCAAGGATACACAGCAAGCATTTTTGTCAAACCGACTCCCCTATTGTTGCCTCATATCAGTGCCATCTCAAACAAAAACTATCTTGTTACATCCACAAGGGTCCAGTTAACATCCTCCAGTAAAATAGTTAGTCCACAACAAGGCTGATGTCCACAATCCAACATAACCCAATGCTAAAAACCATTCTAAATTCCTTTCTTGCAAGCATTTATCAGTGTTTCCATGGTAACTTCCGTTAGCATGTTATTAGCCAAATTACACTGCACATGATCGGAAGTGTTAGCTTATGACTGACATCTTACTTGATCCAAATGGTGGAGTGTTACCCTGTTGTGGCAAAATCTTCAACTATTGGCTAATGGGTGAAATGTTCCTCCCTTATTTGTCATGTGTAGACGATCGCAGCTAGCCAATACGGATATCTGCTGTAAACGCAGATATCTTGCGCGAGGGGTGGGCTTTATCACAGAACTTGTAATTACCAGGCTTGAAGGGACTTAAACAAACACAAATGTTATATTAAAATGATTAAAAAACACAGTTATGCACCAGTAAGAGATTATTTTGGCAACGTAGCAAAACACACTTCTAAAACAAAAGCCTAAAACAAGCCATGGAGCTTTGTTAGAGAGGAGACTGACTAGTTGTGTTTTTGTCTGAGGGGTAGAGTGACTTTTTGTTGGCACCAAAGCCACTATTTCCAAAACTGACAGCTTCTCCTTAACCATTGACAGCGCCACAGTCCCCCCCCTCAGCTAAAAAGTCTGGGTGTCATCCTCGACAGCTCACTTTCTTTTCATGCTCATATCAATAACATAACACGGTCTGCCTAGGCCATCTTCAATCCCTTAATCGCCTTCGCCGTTCCATTTATTCAATTCAATTCAGTTTTATTCCAACCACAGCAATCCTTCAGCAATCCTTCAGCAATCCCTCAGCGACGGTGGAGAGGAAAAACTCCCCTTTAACAGGAAGACACCTCCAACAGAACCAGGCTCAGTAGGAGCGGCCATCTGCCACGACCGTCTGGGGGTTTGAGAAGACAGAGCAGAAACACAGAAGGAACAGAAGATCTGATATAAGAGCACTACAACAAGACCGCCATTGTTAGTTATCATGACATTTTTCTTTTCCGGGTTGTGGGGGGGAAACCTTGGAACACTGCATACACGGAGCACACTGCTATCTAAAGGCCGGGCATATGTAATACATCATTTTCCATTGCGCGCCCGGTCGTGTAAACGCAGTGCGTTTTCCCCCACGTATTCAAACAAAAACGTCAACGTTGTCGTGTAAACAGCCCCTAAGCCTATAGCAGCATAACTACAGAGCTAACTCGGGATGACCTTAGCCACTCTAACTATAAGATTTATCAAAAAGGAAAGTTTTAAGCCTGGCCTTAAAAGTAAACAGAGTGTCTGCCTCACAGACTAAAGCTGGGAGCTGGTTTCACAGGAGAGGAGCCTGATAACTAAAAGATCTGCCTCCCATTCTACTTTTCCTAGGAACTACAAGTAAACCTGCAGTCTGAGAGCAAAGTGCTCTGTTGGGAACATATAAAACAATTAGATCTCTGATGTATGACGGAGCTTGATTATTAAGGGCTTTCTATGTAAGAAGGAGGATCTTAAATTCTATTCCGGATTTAACAGGGAGCCAATGAAGGGAAGCTAAAACCGGAGAAATATGATCTCTCTTTTTAATATTCATCAGAACTCTTGCTGCCGGATTTTGGATCAACTGAAGGCCTTTAATGGCATTTTGTGGACTACCTGATAGTAAAGAATTACAGTAGTCGAGCCTTGAGGTAACAAATGCATGGACTAGTTTCTCAGCATCACTCCTGGACAGGATGTTTCTAATTTTAGCAATATTCCGGAGGTGAAATAGGGAAAATCCTAGAAACCTGTTTGATATGGGATTTAAATGTCAAGTCTTGGTCAAAAATAACGCAGAGGTTCTTTACGTTATTACTGGGGGCCAATTTAATGCCATCCAGATGAAGGGATTGACTAATCAGTTTCTTTTTTAGAACTTCTGGTCCAAAGACAGGAACTTCTGTCTTGTCAGAATTTAAGAGCAAAAAGTTTAGGGTCATCCATGTTTTTATGTCTTCCAGACATGCCTGTGATCTACCTAACTGACTGGGTTCATCAGGATTTATGGATAAATATAGTTATATAATAAATTTAGGGCTGCACAGTGGCGCAGTTGGTAGCACTGTTGCCTTGCAGCAAGAAGGTCCTGGGTTTGAATCCCAGGGGTCTTTGTCAATGGAGTTTGCATGTTCTCCCTGTGCATGCGTGGGTTCTCTCCGGGTACTCCTTCTTCCTCCCACACTCCAAAAACATGACTGTTAGGTTAACTGGTTTCTCAAAATTGCTCTTAGGTGTTAGTGTGTGTGTGGATGGTTGTTTGTCCTGTATGTTTCTGTGTTGGACGGGTATAGAAAATGGATGGATCGATGAAAATTTGTGTAAATTTATCCCATGCTGTCTAATGATTCTACCAACTGGGAGCATATATATGGTGAAAAGAATTGGTCCAAGCACAGAACCCTGTTGAACTCCACAAGTAACCCTTGAGAGTGAAGATTTATCATTTAGATGAACAAACTGGAATCTATCAGACAAATATGATTTAAACCACCCTAGTGTTCTCTCACCCCTCACACTGCCGCCATTCTTGTTCACAGTCTGATCACTTCCCGTCTTGACTACTGCAGCTCACTTCTTTTGGTGTCCCCCCCACAAACTCCTGTTCGTTTGAGCTGGTGTTAATGCGGACCAGTGAGATTTGGTCCGGACTAACGAACAGGAACAAGACCCACATTTTGAGATGGTCTCGGTCCGCTTCCAAACGGACTCTAGTGCGGTTCACTTCAGGTGTGAATACGAACCAGCCTCTGTTCAGTCCAACTTCCTGATAAGGCAAGGCAATTGTATTTGTATAGCACATTTTCAGTAACAAGGTGATTTAAAAAAAAAAGCTATTTTTGTTCTATAAAGGCATCTGTACCGCACTGTGCTTTGCACTCTTGGAGGCACCGTTTCTGTGTTGTAACTTGTTAGCATTAGCACCAACAACAAATCGTGGTCAAACGTGGGGTTGGGAGGAAGTCCAGGGCTTCATCAAGATTTGGTCGATGAGCAATGTAAATATATTTTACGACCACCACAACAAGAAGACAAGCGCAATCCATCTGTGTATGCGAAGCCAAGTTTGTTTATTTCCGTATTGGTCAACCGCGTCTGCTGCTGGACCAATACGGAATGGCTGACATCATGCATCCGTTTCCTGTTTGTCTTTTTCTTGGACTTTCTTTCAGCAATTCTTGCTACAGCACCATCACACGCTAGGGGATATACAACATGTAAAAGGTTTAGTTCGTTTGTCAAAAGTGCAATGTGAAGCTTGTGTAGCTTGTCAGTTCTAGCAATCACTAAACACTTGCATATTTTGAGTTTCTATGGGACTCCGAAAAGAACCTGCCTCGGAGTAGGAGCTATAATGGTTATAGGAACTGAGGGCCATAGTCCCTATTTTGTAGTGTCCGAACACACCAAAAAACGGCCTGGTTCCCCAAAAGGTTATAGGAAGTCCAAATGGTTCCTACAGTGTGAAAGCGACCAAGGAACCAGCCAGGATAACCAAGGAGTGGCTCCGTAAGAAGCATATCAAGATTCTGAAGTGGCCTAGCCAGTCTCCAGAACTAAATCCAATAGAAAATCTTTGGAGGGAGCTAAAACTCCATTTTGCTCAGCGACTGCCTCAAACCCTTACAGATCTAGAGAAGATCTGGGTTGCAGTGTGTGCGAACCTGCTCAAGAGCTAAAGGAAATGTTTGACCTCTGTAATTGCAAACAAAGGCTTCTGTACCAAATTTTAACTAGTGGTGTCAAATTATCCCGTTAATTGCGATTAATTAATTACAGCTATATTTAGCTCGCTATGTTTTTTAATCGCGTTAATCTAATTTTTAATCTTTAATTTTACATTTTCTGCATAGGAGTTGCCTTTAAATGAAACCTGTTTTATGCACTGGGCTTGGGAAACTTTAGGGTGACGCATGTAACGCTGTTGCTCTTCTCACCGAGCAGCAGGGCGCTCTCCCGTCTCACAGCTCAGCAGGCAACCAGTCTGCACCGCACACTGCAGCTCCACCCGCCCACCCAGGTCCACCGGTATAGCAAGCCATCGGTATTAAAAATAATTCGCATATTAGGTGTTGTTTTAACCCGTAACACAGTTGAACTCAGAGAAGACATTTACCCCACTGCGTCCAGAACGCTAATGAATCGTGCATGCTCGAAGCAGAAGGTTGCAGGCGCCACTTGGGACTATAGTCACAAAAACAGCAGAATGTAAATGGCTGGGAGCGGGACTGCATCTGTTTTAAGTCTGTTAAATACAATAAATGACTTCGTAAAGCCAGTTTTTTAAATTTCAAACTTTTGTTCTACCACAATAATGTAAAGAATTTAAAAGAAAATGCCTCAAAATGAGGGCTTTTTTTCCAGCAATTATTAGCAGACCTGCCAACCTGTACGCATTTTGCGTAGCAGGTACGCAATTTGACATCTAAATACGCTGGTACGACCCGCTCCTCTAAACTACGCAAAAAAACTGCGGACATGTGAGTTCTGTGGCGACTGTGCACGTGCGGTACTCATGTCTGACACACGGTGCAGTAGCGTGGTGAAGCAGTTTCAGCCAATCATTGTAGAGAAGCGGAAAATGTAAGTCTTCCCAACCTATAGCGTCACATCCCCACCCCCCTCCTGCCCTATGCTTTGCTCTCCGACTCCGTTCGGAGAGTGAAGCTTTTTAAGCGCCAACTCGCTGCTGCGGTTGGCGCTTAAAAAGGTAAACTGGGTGTGTGTGTGTGTGTGTGTGTGTCAGCAGACCTGCCAGCTTTTGGCAAAGGTGAACCGTTCGGCGTAACGTTACTTTCACTGTGTAAAGATTCGAGCCAAAGTGTAAGTGAAAAAAGAGAAAAAAAAATGGCAAGGTGTTTTTTCTTAGCAAATTTATCGATCAAGAGAAAGATGAGGCAGCGGTGCATGTGTGTGTGTGTTTTAGCCGTTTATGTCCATTGCAGATATAATTGGCCTGTATATAAGGAGGAATGTGATTATTTATACAGTTTAAACATGTAGCCAACAAATCTTTTGCGACAAGTTTTGTAACCAGTGCCATGGCAGATGAGGGAGGGATAGGGCAGCAGCAGACCTGCCAAAAAGAAGAGGGTCCATGTTCCCCAGAAGTTTTTGATTAAATATCAAGAACAGTGGCCATGCTTGCGACCCTCTAAACATCCATATCGTGCATTGTGCACAGTGTCCAATTATGATGTGGACATAAGCCACCAGGGAGCTGCAGGTAGTGTATAAATTAGCCCCCGTGATGTGTACATATGTGCTGTAAGCCAATTTAGCCTATTGCAATATAAAAAAATAAATTACTATTTGAATTGAATACATATAATTTTTTGGGTTTTATTGTTTTTCTTATAACCAATTTCTAGCCAGTGAATGGGGAAATTGCCGCGCGCAAAGCAGTCTGAAAGACTTGCGCAAAGCAAGTCTGAAAAAAAACCGCACAACACAAGTGGTGCTCAAAATATTTTGACAAGGTTGGTAGGTCTGTATTAGGTGAGATTAGATTGATTAATTACAGGTCATAATTAATTAATCCCAAAGTTTTTTTTTATCTCATGACGGCACTAATATTAACACAGATTTTCTCAAGTGTTCAAATAGTTACGTGCAGCAATAAAATACAAATAAATTCTTTGAAAATCAGACAATGTGATTTACTGAATCTTTTTTTAAATGCTGTCTCCCGCAGTGGAAATGCACCTACAATGTGAGTTTGATTACTGAGTGGGAGAACTTACAAAATCACAGGGTGTTGAAATACTTATATTCCTAGCTGTATATAGTCTGGCCATGACCCATAGACACCGCTCAGTCCTAGGGGCGGAATGTACGGTTGTCTTTCAAACTGTTTCTGCACGCAACAGTGCAGTCCGCCTTACACCCAAAGCAGCAAATGCATCCTTTTTCGAAACAAGGAACTTACGTGTTGCTATCTGCTCATCTCACAAAGAAAAGCCCCAAATCTAAATAATCCAATGTTGACATCGAAGCAGTTTCAAACGAGTGCCGTTCCTGAACCGTCGCCATTTGTTGTTTTGCTCTTTCGCAGCTCTGCTACCATCGTAAAAAAGAAACAAAACAAGCTCTGCCTCTGCTGTAATGGTGCTAAGCCCACCCAACAACTTTCTACAAACGGGGAGCGCTGTGATTGGCCGAGCCTAGACCTCCTGAGGCCACAGTGGAGCTAGTCTAGACCAACCTAAAGAGGAAAATCTTTTGCTACTGCTATGGTTTGTCCAGATTTCTAGGCAAACACTTACCCTGACTATGTTCATTTTATGAGGTGCTGACCGGTGGGGAAACTCCAGAGTTTCTGCAGCTGGAAGGAGTTTCCATTTGTGTTGTCGCTGCTCCCTGTCAGCGTTGTTCTCTCTCCTCACTGCCTCTGCTGTGTAATGCTGGTACTGCAGTGGATTTCAACCCTATTTTGTCATTTCCTCTGAAACCCCATCATGCAAACCACGGAGTTTGCTGACAGCTATCGCTAGTAAAAGCTGGCCCAATATCACCCAAGCCCATAAAAAAGTGAATTTTTCTGTGTTGGATATTGCTGAGCCCCAACCCCCAGATACACAAGCATTAACCATATCTGAGCATGCTGAACCCATAGATATTCCATGACCTTACTTGGCAGGGATGTTTGAAATGTTTTGCTTTCTCTCTTAGATTACTCGTGATAATGACAGTGACCCTCTTTCTTTCAGTGTCTGGCTGTGTGGGAGTCCTTCCTCCTCTCTCAGAGAGGCGGGTCAATGGAGCAGAGAAATGGGGGAGATGTTTCCTAAAGGATCCATGCTCCAACTGAAGACCTAACCACTGTTCAATAAAGTAAAGTGAAATCATTCACACAACAAGCAAACTCTTCTTGTGAGGCATCTTCAGTCTTTGAACAAAGACAGCTAGTCCCGCTTCTGCCCATTACAGTGATGTTACAAAGCTGATCGAAACACGTACATAGTTGACTAATTCCACACATGTAAATGACCAGAAATGGATGTTCTGCAGGCAACACTTGCAGCTTTATGTTGGATGACTTTCCATGAGTATTGTGATGTTGTGCGTTGGGAATGAACTCCAGACAGTTTGACACATTTTCTACAGCTGCTCTATCATGACTTGTCTGGTTTTTTTTCTTAGTATATCTGCAGTTAGGGCAAACCCGAGTAAATAAATGAAATTAATTCAAAAAAGACCAGCTGTGGGATTTAAGCACTCATTCATCCTAATTATGCACCAAACACTTGGTTTGCCAGCAGACAGTCAGGCATCCACTTGTTAAATGTATGCCATTCCTGTTTCCAGCCGACTCAGTAAAGCCTGTGTACTGTCAGAACCTGTGTTTGACTACAAATGCCAATTCATTTACGTATTTGTAATTTTTTTTCCCCGAATTCAATGACTACAAGGAGTGTACATTACTTCATCAAACATTGGTTCAGTAATTCACATCGATCAGCTTTATCATAGATTTCTAATGCCTGCCATATTGTGCTGATTGGAATTAAAACTGAGTTATGTATTTCTAATTAAAGAGCTTTCAGAATGTTTTTTACTATTGCAAATTGTAATATTAAAGAAAATTAATGAAAAAATGCTGTGATTTTACCATGATAATAAAGATTGACATGACTTGAAACTGTTTTGGCTTCTCTTTGCTGACTAATGCAGTAAAAGGAAACCACAGATGAGAACTTGTCTTGTTTTGTCCTCAGGATAGCCAGGTTTAGTAGCTTAAGAAGAGAATCTTAGCACTTTCCTTTACTCTTTACTCTTTCTTTTTCTCCAGGATGTGGACTGTATTAGTTAAAGTCAAATATCTGTTTTCTTCCAGTCTAGTGATCCCCCTGTTCCTGAGCTGCTTCCAACAGTAACAACATAGATACAGTCTGTATTTGAATGGGTCTGTATCCAAACCTCTTTGCTCTTTCTATGCCTATTTCCATCTTTAAGCTTAACAAAGCCATGTTTGATAGATTTGTGTATTGTCAGGTATAACAAGGAAATGAGAAGAGTTCTTAAATATCAAAGTGTGCTCAAATATTAGGCAGATACTTTACATTAGAACAAAAGAAACCTTTTTTGGGAAATTCCTTTCAGATACAATACAATATTCTTTTTCTTTTAAAAAAAAAGCCCTAAATTATTGAGATGTGATTACTAAACAATCAAAGGTTTAGTGTTAAACTAGGTTTCAAATATTTCTGTCAGTGTGCCCCAGGGCAGCTGTGGCCTACAACCAGGGGTGGGCTGGTGTTAAAATTCAGCCTGGGAGCTTGGTTCAGCGAGGCCTTTTATTGAATCATACAAAGGATGGAAGTGGAACAATAACAATACCAAAAATACCTGTATTTGTAGCATAATGTTATGTGAATCTAAATGCTTCTATCATCTGCTACTGGTAGCTGAATTTCCCCTTTGTGGGACAATAAAGGATTATTCAATTCTTCTATTCCACTTGAGCAGACTTTTTACGCATTTCTATTTTACTCTAACTTGAGTAATTTTTCCTTTTACTTGAATAACAATATGTTGAAGTAGTGCTGCTCTTTAACAATTTTTGTGTACTCTACCCACCTTTGGTCACTACACAATAACATGGAATATTTCCAAACGTTATTGAGCACAGCTGAATTTGTGATTAGAATGGAGCACCGAAGTGTGAATAACTAAACAGGGTGTAAAGCACTTTGTGGCCCTCTGCCTGAAAAAGCGCTATACAGATGCAGGGCATTTACTATTTTAAACTGAAAGCTTAATGGGGAGGCATTATGCAAAATGGACTTTCTGAAGCTTAATATCCTGAGAACCTATCTTTCCCTCATTAAAAACATACCTGAAGTGTCGCTCTGACCCATTCACTCATGTTGGAGTAATCTTTGAGTCTCTGCTGGTAGTTCTCGGGGTTGCTGAAATGCTTGCTCCCACCTATCCCACCCATCTCCATCTCCGGCCTTACATACTCAGCCGAGAGCCTTCCCCCTGGAGTCATATAAAAGGATAAAAGATTTTTACATTTTGAAAGAAATACCAAAAAAGTTTTAAATGATTTCAGTAAGACAAGAAAGCCATCCAAGCCAACAATGGAGACTTGTGGGGTACCACAGGGTTCTGTGCTTGGACCAATTATTTGTACACACACACACACATATATATATATATATATATATATATACACATATATATATACACACACACACACACATGTGTACTATGCCTAACCCAGACACTTTCCCTAAACCTAACCATTACTGATACATGCCTAACCTTAACCTAAATCATACCATACCTCTAAACCTAACTAGTAGAGTTTAATAGCTAGTTAAACATTGTGGGGACCAAGCAAAATGTCCTCACAACTACAAATGTCCACACAAGGGTGGTGGCCTGTCAAAGGTCGGTCCATACAAGTATAGCTATACATGTACACACACACACATACACACACACACACACATATGTGTGTATATATAAATATACACACACACACACATATGCTTCCAAGTGGTAAAATCATTAGACTGCATAGGATAAATTTCCACAGTCATGCCGATGATACACAACTATATTTATCCATATATCCTGATGAATGTAATCAGTTAGGTAGATTACAGGCATGTCTGGAAGACAAAAACCTGGATGACACTAAACGTTCAGCTTTTAAATTCTGACAAGACAGAAGTTTTCATCTTTGGATCAGAAGCTCTAAAAAATAAAAAATAAACTCCTTTGTTAATCACTTCATCTGGATGGTGTAACTATTAATAAAAAAGGTTCTCTGAGCATCAAAAATGATAACCAGTAATTTAATATTAATCTAATTGATAACGTTCAAGTTTAACCTTTTTATTAAAGATATAGGGGGCACCAATCTGATAAATGAGATATTTTAATTAAACCAGACCTTCAGTCTCTCTGACAAGGATGGAGTTCGTCCGCGGGGTTAAAACAAACTTTACAGCACAAACTGAAACAGCACAGGAAACTTCGTTACTTAAGGGAATTTATTAATGAAATAGGTCAACCCTACAGATTACATTTCATTCATAATTTCCATCTATTCTAACGCATGCAAAAGTATAGAACAAAGTTAACGTCAAGGGAAGGGGGTGTGTGTGAGGGAGACAGCGAGCGAAGGGGGGGGGGGGGGGGGGGGGGGGGGTTGGGTTTCAGCTCACACCCTCAATGCGATCAGTAACTCAAGCCTCATCAATTGGTGCTATCGGTTCACAAAGGAAGACCGCGTGGCGATTCAACAAAGGCTAGTTTCATTAGCAATGGTGGCTTGGACAAAGGAAACGAGGGCGACGGAGAAAGGAGATCTGAGTCCACGCGACCTGTCTCAGACACACGTCGACCGCAGCGGACAATAAAACAAGCTGGGAAATAATACAAAATATACTGCTTTTGGTTGCAACCACAGTCAAATAAAACACAAAAAGCATGCACATTCAGGGTCGGTGTACAGCGACAGATGACCAAGAATAACAGTGGTTAATAAGTTGACAGGCTTATTTTAACCACAGAAACTGATATATTAATATATCCTAGACCTAATTCTCCTCTACCCAGACCAAAAGATATAAACCAGGTTAATCCTACCGGGTGATGACTCTCTCCACAGTCCACGACGAAACGACTTGAAAGTGTCCAGTTTAAAGGAGCGGTGTGCGCAAAACAGAGGTCAGAAAAGCGGACGTCCGACTTTAGGCGCTGAGTGACTCAGGCCGGTTTAAATAGAGCTCAGAGGCCAGCGGACTCCCTGGTTACCCATACAGGAAAGTCTGTTTGCTCGGCCGATTCACTTAGAAGTTTAAAATGGAAGTTCTTCCTGGTCCAGCTGGTTTGAACGATAAAGGGAAAAATGCTAGCAATGGATTAAAGCGTCTCCTTGCGGCACCGCTGGGGAACCAAAAGACTAGGATTTCAATGTTAGCGCTGCCTTTATCTGATGTCATCACTGGCCACAGACCAATGAGAATGGGTTGAGGACAGCACAACGGATGCTGGGAGATGCAGTTCGTTCAGTAAAAGGCTATAGCCTCAACATCCCCCTTTTAGTTCCAAAGAATGCGCACTGTTCAATCTTTGGAGCTAGAACCAGGTTCTGTGTCCATAACGTCCAAGAATGTCGCTGTCCTTCAGCGGGCAAGGTGTAACAATTCAGTCCATTAAATTCGAATCTGGTCCCAGCAATGGTAATAAATTGGCCTCCAGTGATAAACGTAAAGAACCTCTGCGTTATTTTTGACCAAGACATGACATTCAATTCCCATTTCACTAGCAAGGACCACGCTAAAGATTCAGAATTTAACAGTTTATTGAAGGCATGTAGAATTGAATGGTCTGGGGAGAGGCGTCGCCGAAGACCCGGAGGAAGACTCAGTGTGGGGGTCCAGTCTTCGGGAAATTGTCTTTCCGAGCCTACTCAGGACCCCCAAAAAAGGTATTGTCTGAGAGATTAACAGAGAAGAGAATGAGCGTGGCGCAGATAGTGTAGATTACGAGTGTAGGTTCGGTAGGCTGAAGAGGACCAACGACCTAAGATTTGGATGATGTCTGATATCCCTGACCTGGCGGCTGAGGTAGCTGCACCTATGCGGGGCTACCCGATTCGGTAATGAAAAGTGAGTCGAATGGAGAGGCGTTAGCAGATGATAATCGAGACTGAATGTAGCAGGTGATGGGTTCGTAGGGGCTGAGGCTAGAAATGAGGCGGAATAAGTGTATTTGGACGGAGGTGCCGAGCTGGTCGGTTTTACTTCTACGTAGGGTGTAAATGTAAACTCAGAACGCAGGAAACCGAAATAAGTGAGCAAGAGCATGGACTGAAGAGTTAGGTCGATGAAGGGGGATAGATAACCGGAATGAAGCGTGAGAATGCAACAGGTGAGGAGGTTGGAGGTGAGCGGTAAGCGATGAGCAGCGGAGGGTTGTTCTAGCTTTTTAAGACCTTATAAAAACATCGAAACGTGGCTATGGTCGAGAGCTGGACAGGGGTTACCTGTTGCCAGCTTGATGAAGAAGCTGATTCCTGATAGATCAGATTTAATGGTGGATACGTGGATTTTCTGGATTGAGTGTGAGTGAGAGATGAACTGGCAGATAGACAAAGGAGTAAGAGAAGGGAAAGAGAGACCATACATTACGTGAAAGGCCTTGAAGGTGTTCCAGCCGGACAGGTAAACAGAGGGTACCGGCTGATAGGCTGTCAATGATGAAGTTCTGTGAGATGGTGGTGAGGTTGTGGAGCTGCAGCGTCAATTGAAGATGGTGTCTGAAAATGGTGGGACTGGAGTTGGGTTGAGGTCTGCAGGAGCTAAGGATCTGAATTTCTGAAAGGAGAAACGAGAAAGAGAATCAGTAATGGAGGTTAGGTGAACGGGGATATGAGCTGCGCGGAGTATGAACTGGTCTTGGGCTGATAAGAGAGTGAGTCTGTGGATTAACTGCATGATAGCTCGGGAACAAGATCGACCTTTGTTAATAATTTCTACGACAGCTTCATTATCGGAGTGAATGAGGATAGAGTTCTGCGACCACTCGTATCCCCAAAGAAGGGCCGCTATTACTATGGGGTAAAGCTTGTGGAGAGCAGAGGTAGGGAGGGTGGACTGGGGCTGAAGGGAATCGAACTCCGGGGGCCAGCCTGAACTGAACCACCTCCCTTGGTAGTAGCCCCCAAAACCGATGGAAGGGGCGGCATCAGTAAAGAACTGTATGTCTTCAGGAAGGGAGACAAAAGCGTTATAAAAGAGAGATACCGTTCCAGGAGGAGAGGAAATCGCGCCAGAGCCGCATCTCTGTACGACAGGGCTCGGTGAGGGCAAGCCGATCATGGAGGCATGGCACGCTCGCGGCAGTGGACAGAAGGTGGGACAGGAGGGACCGACCCTGGGGAATGATGCGGATGGCGTAGTTAAGATGACGCAGGAGAGACAGCAGTTGCTGTTTAGAGAAAATGTTAGAGAGGAGAAAGTTTGAGGGGGATGAGGGAGATCCGGTGGACCTTCTCAAGCGGCTCGTGGAAAAGCAGCCCTGCCCGTTAAAATTGTTGCCGACCATCTGGCCCCCCTGATAGAGAAGAGGACTGACGTGCCTGTCGACACCCCCAGGGGCTGGGGCATTGGCCCTGGGCCTCATAAGCGAGGGTCTAGGGATGAGCGGAGGGGGAGGAGCGGCGACGGCCAGGCGGTCAGGGGACCCCGAGCTACGGGCCGCAGGAGCCCAGGACCGGAGGGGGGGCGATAGAGGTGCAAGCAGTGGCGGGGTGGGAGGGGGCACCGCAAAGGCTGCAGGACAGGGAAGCCCAGGCTGCAAAGATGCGGCAATAGAGCTCAGAGTCGAGCACGCCCCAGTATGTCCCCTGGTTGAACTGGGCGAGCCGGCCTGCAGCCTGGGAGGATGAGCAGAACCCCGTGCCCCCTGAACCGGAGAGCCAAGTCCAGCACGATGGACAGGTATTCGTCCACCTCGGGCCGCCGGTCAGGGAACACGTTTCAGACTGTGTCCCGGTAAAAGGAGAAGGCTAGGGCGAACTCGACCGGGGTAAGGTCCCGGGAGCGGGGGGTGAGGGGCGGGCCCAGCTGCATAGGCCCTAAACTAGTTAATTCTTGGGTCTGGCCCGGGAGGCCCAAGGAGGATCTCCTGACGTAGCGCGGGGTGAACCAGGGAAGGGCGGTTGATGGAGGAAGGAGGCCGAAGGGAGGAATGGCTGTGGAAAGAGAATAGGGGTTCGAACCTAGAGGGGGAAGGGTCAGGGGAGGTAGAGAAATGTTGAGGATGGAGGGGGCGGGCAGGTCAGCGGGGGGCTGCGTTGGATGGCGGAAGAAACTGAGGAGCTGTTGAAGCGGCGGGCGTAGGAAAAGAAACCGAGGGAGGAGGGGGGGCTGAAAGGGAGCTAGAAGGGGGAGGAAAGAAGGGACGGAAAGAGGATGGATGGGCGCCGGTGAAGGGCGCTACATGAGAAGACAGGGATGAGAGAAAATTAGACAAAAAGGAAGCGGACTCATGAAAAGAGGGAGCCGGTGCAGGGTGACCTGGCGGCTCATCCCCAGCACGGGGTGCCGTGGGCGCTGGGCCCGAGACAACGGGGAGGGGAACTGCGTCACCGGAAGTTCTGCCAGACAAGGGGACGGGAACAGCAGAAGCGGGAAGCCGGGGACAAAATGGGTATGAACGGGGCGGAGGAGGTGGAAAGAGGAGCCCGAAAAGATGGGCCTTGTTGGCAGAGCGGCTGAAAGGGATACCCCTGTCCGGAAGCGCATGCTGGAGCCGTGCCACTGTCCAGCCGGCTCAGAGCTGCAACCGGGGAACACCGAGCAGGAGGGGAGGCCCGAGCTCGTGGCGCCGGAGCTCGGCGAAATAATCGCGTGAAAACCAACGAGACAGACGAGGGATGAAGGGCAGGCAGAGATTATATGTGTATCCTGGCGTGATTAGAGACGTAGAGCAGGCGTGAGGTACCCGGTGAATCGAGTTAAGAGTGATTAGGATTTATAAAGCGGGTTTGAGGTGTGGCCTTGCTCCTGAACCTCAGCTAACCTGTTAGCTCCATGTTAAACAGGTTTCTAGGATTTCCTTCTTTCACCTTCAGACTAGGGATGGGCATAATTAATCTACAACCGATTAATTGATTATTAAGAATTTAATCGATGACATTTTTTTCGATCAATTAACGCATGTTCTGTTGCGTAGTGTGAGTTTTGAAGGAATGCAATAAATGTTGCTATGTGGCAGTAATTAAACACTGCCACAAGAGGTGTCCCACTTGTAATGAAGATCTCAATGACAAAACACGCTATTTTTCTATTCTCACTGCATTAAAATATAGCCTATGAACACTGAATTCTAATATAAAAATATCAATGATTAATTGAAAATCGATCGTTAATTCTCCCGATGATCGATGAAGACAGTTTAATTGAATGCCCATCCCTAATTCAGACGCACCCAGGAGATGGACTACAACTGTTGGGTTCCTAGGGTCAAACCACTTCTGAGCCTGAGCCAACGTAGGAAACGTCTCAACTGGGCCAAGGAGAAGAAGGAATGGACTGTTGGCCAGTGGTCCAAGGTCCTCTTTTCCGATGAAAGAAAAGTAATGATTCCTTCTGCTGAGGATCTGTATGGAGATGACCACCAGAAGCACCAAAACCTGGTTTGATGCCCATGGTGCCATCAATGGGCTCGACAGGCCAGCCAACTCGCTCAGACCTAAACCCCATTGAGAATCTAGGAGGTATTATCAAGAGGAAAATGAGGGGCACCAGACCCAAAAACAAAGAAGAGCTGACAGCAAGAATCAAGGAAATCTGGGCTTCCATAACTCCCAGGCAATTCCACAGGCGGATTGGCTCAATGCCACAGGCGGATTGCCTGATTAAGGCAAAGGGATTCCCTACCAAGGATTGAAGATTGACATAGTTTTGAAAGTACCATATTTTGATTTGAGGTGATCCTAATTTCTTTCTTTTTTACTGCAAAAACTGAGAAGGAAATTGTGATTTCTTCACAGTATTCAAAATTTTTTGAATTCCTGATTTTTGTGGGGTTTATGAGCTGGAAGCTCAAATGATGTACAAAAAAACAACTTAATACTTGAAATCGTTTAAGTTGTGGACCCTGAATCCATAATCTATGGAAGTGGCAGATGGCCGCTCCTACTGGTTCTGGTTCTGTTGGAGGTTTCTTCCTGTTAAAGGGGAGTTTTTCCTCTCCACCGTCGCTACATGCTTGCTCAGTATGAGGGATTGCTGAAGGATTGCTGTGGTTGGAAAGTCTGCATCAACGGGGCCCAACCTCACGCCAATGACTGACGCAATCTGCTGGGATTCCTTAAAAAGGATTTTTTTTAACTGATTGGAATGTTTGTATAAATGTATTGAAATTACTTCTTGTTAAGTGCCTTAAGATGACATCTGTTGTGAATCGGCGCTGTATAAATAAACTGAACTGAATTGAATTGAAGTTTAACGTTTTGAATGGAATTATAGAAATAAATAAACTTTTCCATGATATTCAAATTTTTTGGAAATGGTCTGTAATTCTTTACTATCAGGAAGTCCACAAAATGTAATCAAAAGCCTTCAGTTGATCCAAAATGCGGCAGCAAGAGTTCTGATGAATATTAAAAAGAGAGATCACATTTCTCCTGTTTTAGCTTCCCTTCATTGGCTCCCTGTTAAATCCAGAATAGAATTTAAGATCCTTCTTCTTCCAAATAAAGCCCATAATAATCAGCTCCATCATACATCAGAGATCTAATTGTTCCATATGTTCCCAACAGAGCACTTCACTCTCAGACTGCAGGTTTACTTGTAGTTCCTAGGATTTCTAAAAGTAGAATGGGAGGCAGATCTTTAAGTTATCAGGCTCCTCTCCTGTGGAACCAGCTCCCAGGTTTAGTTTAGATGTTTCCAGTAACTAAAAATCCTCCATGTCCTGTTGTCAACTTTTTACTTTCTTTAAAATAGAAAATACTCTTACATCAGTTCTTCTGTTCATTCTGTGTCTCTGCTCTGTCTTCTTGAACCCCCAGACGGTCATGGCAGATGGCCGCTCCTACTGAGCCTGGTTCTGTTTCAGGTTCTGGTTCTGCTGGAGGTTTCTTCCTGTTAAAGGGGAGTTTTTCCTCTTCACTATCGCTACATGTCATCCAGGAGGAGTGAATGCTGCAAGAATGGAAGTCAATGAAGGTTCTCACTACTACTAGTAAGACAAGTGTGTGTGTGTGTGTGTGTGTGTGTGTGTTCTTGTTTTGCTATCCTATTTAGGACCTTTTCTGGCATATTCGCTAACCTTCTGAAGACCGATGGACCTTGTAGGGACCAAAGCCCGGTCCTAATATGGTGGACCCCCTTTTTTTTGGGTTAGGGGTTAGGTTTAGAGGTATGGTGTGAATTATGTTTTGGTTAAGGTTAGGGGTAGGCAATAACTGGTAATGGTTAGGGTAAGGGTTTGGGTTAGGCATAAATTCATTTATAATAAATGAATGGAAGTCAATATAAGGTCCTAATATGGGTAGCAATACAGACTTGTGTGTGTGTGTTTGTCTACAAGTCCGAAAATGTGGCTTAAATCCACCATTTTGCCATATCACCGGCTGCGCTGCCAGTTATGTATTTAAAATGTGCGTAAGCAAGGGTCAGAGTTTGCTTAACATTGCGCACATTTTTCCGTCATGTTTCTTTCACAAATCACAAAATTTGCATAGAAAGTGACTTGCGCAAATTTTAAGGAGTCAAGACCTGTAATTTTCACTTTTCCACCAGAAAAAATGTATTTTATGATTGCCTAACGATTATACACTGCCTGGGAAACCGATATTTAAAAGTGAAGCGTTTGTTTACCCCTGGGTTCGTCCACCAGCCCACATGCACGCGCACTCAAGTACGTGATTTTAATTTCTGGCCGACTTGATACCATATATGGACATTGCAGACCTACCTATGCTGCAGGAAGCTCGCCCTCCCTCTCTCCCCTTTCCCCCTCCCCCCCTCATAGTCAGTTGATCGCCCCCATTACTGAATTCTAGTGATGGGAATTCCAGCTCTTTGGAGAGCCAGTTCTTTTGGCTTGGCTCACCATAAAGAGCCGGCTCTTTCGGCTCCTCAGATTTTCTGTTGCTTAAAGTGTATTTATTACCAAAATTAATGTGTACCAAATGTACCAAAACAAGCGGGGGGATAAAAAAAGAAAAAAACGGCCCCCAATGATGAGCCGGCTCCCATCGTTCACTTCAACGAACTCCACCGTGAAAGATGCAGAAAGTTTCTTCAGGCAATGATGCATGAAGAAGACATATTCGTGTCAGCCTTTTATTTTAATCAGCTAAATCAGCTAAAACCACGTAGTGCACACGTGAGTTGCTCTGTTGTTGACTGCCAGAATAGACATGGAAATATTTTTTCTTTTTTTTTTTGGCGCCGGAATCCTTTACGAATTTGGGACAATATCAGGCGAAGTTGGCATCGAAGCTTCGTTTGGAAAAAGGGGCCATTCTAACAATCAGAGACTTGGCTGCAATTGAAACGGTAAGGCTGTGTTTTTATTGCTCTGCTGTGTGTAACAAACAGCAGCTAACTGCTAATGTAGCTATTGTATGCTAGCGGGAGTAGATATGGGTTAGATATGCTGAAGCGTTACCTGCGGTGTCAACCCCCCTCCTTCCTGCCACCAATCAACGCGTCCCTCCTTTGCATTATTACAATGACCGTCCACGACAGCCAAAGTACCGCATCAGATCTCGCGAGACAATAATGCCTTCAGAAATAAGGGTCAGAGGAGCTCTGTGTTTATTTTTTTTATACTTTTTTTCAACTTTTCTTTTTTAGAAAGGCCTGAAAGACTATAATAGAACGTGGGTATCCAAGATAATAGTAGGTTATGACTCCTTTAAGATCCCGTTTTGTGCGTAAGCAAGCTTTATGAAGCCCCTGCGGATTTGATACTATTATAAATGTTAAGAGGAATTAGAAGACAACTTTCAGGACACATCTCTACAATACCAAAGCATCTGCTGTTTAAAAAGTAACAGGCTCTTACAGAGTTTGTCACAATTCTTACATCACATGCATTTGTATCTGTGTACTGTGATATGTCCCACAGTAATGTAGCAGTTGTAATCATCTTTACATTCATTGCATTTGAATCTTGTTTCAGTCTCTCTCCATCCTGCAGCTATCAGCAGCCTTGTGTTCCTCTCCTTTATAACAGCTGACATGAATCCCTTCCACAGTGAGAAGAAATGAAAGGCTGTTATAGAAAGGATGAATAGGAGACTGATTACTTACTACCATGTCAGTAATCTACCTCCTGAGACTTCCAGCCTCTTACCGGGTGTGCTGCTTTCATCCCTTAGAGAGAATAACAAGGAGAAAAACAAAGTCAGGTGGTCGGGAGATGGTGGGTATGCGAAATAGGGAATTAGAGGTCTAGAAGTGTGATTCCCTATTTCCCTTGCTCTGTCAATTACCCTGAAAGCACCATCTGCAGAGAGTGATGCTGGATGTAACAGGTGGATATGACTGACAATGAGCCTTGTGGGATCCCTTTAATGAGGCAAATGTTGACTTGCTTTTATCAGATAAAGTCTGCAAGAGTTGCAGGAAAATAAACAGAGAATGTAGCATTCATCATGAAAAGCCGTCTTTTTCTCAAAGGATATAAACATGTTGGTAGTTCACTCAGTGGGATTATTGACAGCTCTCAGCATGGATAAAAAATAAAAACAGATTTTCAATTTCTGTTAAGTGCAATGTTTGTGTGAAACCTTTTTTAACAACCTGACTTGTGTTAACAATGGAATTTAATCCCTCGGTAATCACTGAGATTAGGGACCACATCTGACCCGCAAATAGCTAAAATCCATGAATACTTGAGACCCCCAATAAAAATACTTCTAACCATTATTTTAATAAGTCAAACACCAAATATACCTTAATATGCATTAATACGCACAGTGGAAACCGTTTTAGCACTACCACAGAAGCGAACATCTAGTCTTCCTTATCCTCACTTTTGGGACTACACCGGTGGCTGGTGGTTATATTTGTGGTGTGGGCTAACACATATAATGAAATGCTGCAATTTAGATTCCAATAACACAAAGTATCCAATTTAAAATATAAAAAACTTGCTTTAAAACAACATGTCCCTTTTAAGCACAACAAGCCACAACTGAAAACCAAGCTTACAGAGAGCCTCTTGTCAAAACTGTCCTATACTTGACTGCCCCTCATTATGGTTTGAACTGTAATTTATTCTGCTAATTTTTTGTCTGTCAAACAACTTAGCATAACACTGCACCACACTCCTTAACACAATTACTAAGCATACTGATCAAATAAAATCAAACCAAACACAACACACATTGGAAAGACTTGTTTTTTTTAAATGAGCCTACCTTATCTCTTACAATAGAGAAGCTCAATCTGACAAGTTTTTTGAGATTCAAAAAGGTTAATAACCACCTCGTTGAAGTCAGGTAAATGATGGATGCCAAGCTTGCCCACCGCCATAGAATCTACTCCTTCTAAGCGAAACCACACCCACAGATACTCGCGGTAGAGGGACGTAACTGCTGCATGTTGTTGTAGGTCCATCATAATTGGCTAAAGCCTGAGGCCTTGGGCTGACTCTAGGCTGAACAAAATTAGCCCCAATGAGCAGTACATGGAGGGGGCATGGTAGGCAATCTGTCATTCACCCCATAACACTAATTGCATTGAATCTAATGGGGCCGTTTGGCTGTGAAAAGTTAGCCCTTTGGAGAGATTTAGCAGTTTTCTTTTGACGATGGAACACCAGCACTTTAAATTTCACAAAATGTGATATAACAATTCTAATTTGTGTTCACCAGCCATCCTTGGGCTTCACCTTATTAGCACAAATGGAAATAAATGGTGCTCCTTTATTGGCTGCTCTGCAAACACCAGCCAATAATGTGTCAAGTGGCAATGTGCTTTGGTGTTTCATTCATTAGGTGAATTCAATAGGTGAATCTGTCAAAAGGTGCGGATTCACTCTATGATGTTTTAAATGTTATACTGTATAACATTTTAAATATTATTGCCTCACAGACAAACAAGTTTTTTTTTAGAAGTTCAGGTTAATTTTGTATTAACAATTTATGGTTGGGGACATCATTTGAATTAACAGCTTTTAGTTTTTATTTCACCTAATGTCCTCATTCAATGAGAGGTCAGAATTTCAGCATAAGGAGTGACAGTGAGTAGAATTGTTGTCTTAAAATTCTCTTAAAATCCAGCTTCCACATCTTGACATCTTGCAGTGTATCTTGACATCTTGACATCTTGCCCCAGGACAAGGCACTTAACCCCAAATTGTCTGCTGATCGAAGGATTGGTTAATAATTTTGTGTGCAAATGGGTGAATGTCGCTCTAGTGTAAAGAACTTTGAGTGGTTAGTATGACAATTAAAATGCTATATAAGTTACCATAAAGACTGTGTTAAATTATAAGGATTATTGTGGAAGAAATGTAATATTAAGAATGATCTGTTCTGTGTAGTTCACATACTGATAGTTACTGATAGTTACTATGTGTCTTTTCTTTATGATAAGGTGACCAATCTGATTATATGACACTGTATGAATTTAGGTCAGGACAAACCTGCTGATTCAGTCTCTTACAGCCTGGGTTGGCATGGCAACTCTCTTTTACGTCTAAGAACGTCCTCACATACATTGCTTGGGCTTTTATATCAAATCTTCTACGCCTAATGAGTCAAATGCTTACCGACTGAGAAATGTTTGTTTGTAATATCATAGGTGATAGGCTCATGATTACTGAACCTATCCTGGAAGGCAGGTCAGTATTGCATATTTTCTCTGTTAACGCTGTACCTCCTTGTTTGATCAACCAAGTCTGTATTAAAACCTCAGAGTATCTGAAGGAATCTCTCTCATCTCTTTTATTAAAGAACTTCCATAACAGGATGCATAAAAACTATAGCAGTCTAAAATCTATCATTAAGTCTTTATAAAGGCAAGGTAGTTTTATTTGTATAACGCACTTTTAGCAAAAAGGCAATTCAAAGTCCTTTGGGGGATTAGGAGATAAAATAAAACAACATTAACAACAATAAAATACAAAAGTACATAGAAGACATAAGAGAAAATGACATTCCAGTTGTTATTAATCAATTAATCAAAGGCATCTCTAAACCGATGGGTTTTTAGCCTTTATTTAAAGGCACTTAGTGTTTCAGCAGCTTTGCAGCTGTCTGGAGGTTTGTTCCTGATAACACTGTAGGAGCATAGAAACTGAAAGCTGCTTCTGCAGCTTGCTTGATGTTTGGTTCTGATATCTTAGCTCATCTTATCAGGATCTTAGCTAAGTCATTCTCTACCTCCTTGGGAAGTGATTCCCAGTTTGACCTAGGGGTCTGCAGCTCTTTTCAGCACAGATGTTTATGTACACTATACCAGCTACTTGGTTATGGCATTCCACATATTCCTTTCCTGCTAGTATCTTACACTCTTCTGTAAGACGCTCAATTATTTCTGTGCCCTCTTTGCACAGCCTGCTTATGGGATCTTGCCTGGTTTGTTAGATCTGGGCTTCTGTTGCTAAAGGCCTGTTCCTGTGCAGCCATGATCAGTGCTTCTGTGCTGTCCTTCAGCCTGGCCCTATCTAGCCATTGGCATGATTTGGTCATATCAGCCACTTCAGCTATCTGTCGGTGGTACATCCCATGTTTTTCCTCCCATGATGGTTCCTTCAGCTCCTTCTCTTCCAGTTTCCATTGTCTGAGACATCTTCCTGGTGTATTCTTGGAGCTTCGATGTTTATTCTTGAATAGTGGCTCTGGTGCTCACTAGAACTCTGCCTCCGTCTTTTCGCTTATGTATTGCTTGTTGATACTGGATTTGGGGTCGAGTCCACCATTTCATGTTTTAAAATCTGTGGTTGGAATTTCCTCCTTTGGCCAACTTATTACCCCAGCAGGATATCTGATTATTGGCAGGGCATAGCTGTTGATTACCCTGAACGTCTTCTTGCCATTGAGCTGACTTCTCAGAACTTGGCTTACTCAGTGCACATACAGTGGGGCAAAAAAGTATTTGGGAGCCACCGATTGTGCAAGTTGCTCCATTTAAAAATATGAGACGTCTGTAATTTTTATCAGTGGACCACTCTATTCAGTGCTCAGAGAAAGAAAGTTATATCAAAACTACAAATACTGTCTTTTAATCCTTCTTTACAAGTGAAGAACCTGGGCGTGATTTTTGATTCTGAGCTGACTTTTATCCCTCATGTTAAAAGCATTATTAAGATAGTTTTTTTATCATCTAGGCAAGGCAAGGCAATTTTATTTGTATAGCACACTTTCAACAGCAGGGTAATTCAAGGTGCTTTACATGATTTGGTGATTTAAAAGAAACACATAAAAGAAACACACATTACACATGATACACAATAAAGCAAAAGCAAGAGAGCATGAACACATTTCATACATATGACATCAAGCATTTACTCAAAGGCAATTCTAAACAGATGGGTTTTTAGTCTCGATTTAAAGCAGTTCAGAGTTTCAGCAGCTCTACACTCGTCAGGAAGTCTGTTCCAGATAAGGGGAGCATAAAAAGTGAAAGCTGCTTCTCCATGTTTAGTTCTGAGTCTAGGGATGTTTAGTAGGCTAGAGTTGGAGGACCTGAGTGGTCTTGGTGGTTGGTACCATGACAACAGGTCTTCAACATATTTTGGTGCTAAGCCATGTAATGATTTATAAACTAGTAAAAGTATTTTAAAGTCTATTCTCTGAGCTACAGGGAGCCAGTGTAAGGACTTTAGAACTGGGGTGATGTGCTCTACTTTCCTGGTTCTAGTGAGGACGCGAGAGGCAGCGTTCTGGATCAGCTGCAGCTGTCTGATTGACTTTTTAGGCAGACCTGTGAAGATGCTGTTGCAGTAATCAATCCGACTAAAGATAAACGCATGGATGAGTTTTTCTAGGTCGTGTTGCAAAATCAGTCCTTTAATCCTAGAGATGTTCTTCAGGTGATAGAACGCTGACCTTGTTATTGCCTTTATGTGACCCTGGAGGTTCAGGTCTGAGTCCATTACTACACCTAGGTTACGAACCTGATCAGTAGTTTCTAGCTGTATTAATTGAAGCTGTGTGCTGACTCTGGATCGTTCCTCCTTGGGTCCAAAAATAATCACTTCAGTTTTGTTTCTATTCAGCTGGAGAAAGTTATGGCACAACCATCCATTTATTTGGTCAATGCATTGATTTAGGGTTTGAATGGGTTCAGAGTCACCTGGTGACATTGCAATGTAGAGCTGAGTGTCATCTGCGTAGTTATGGTAGCTAATGTTATTGGTTGCTATAATCTTGCCTAGTGGGAGCATGTAGATATTAAATAAGAGGGGCCCCAGGATGGTGCCCTGGGGCACCCCACATGTGATTTCTGTTCGTTCTGATGAAAAGTTTCCTATTGAAACATAGAAGTCCCTGTTCTTTAGGTAAGACTCGAACCAGCCAAGTACTGTACCAGAGAGTCCGACCCAGCTCTCCAGTCGTTCAAATAATATATCATGATCAACAGTGTCAAATGCTGCACTGAGGTCCAACAGAACCTGCACTGTGGGTCTTCCACAGTCTGTATTTATGCGGATGTCATTAGATACTTTGACGAGGGCAGTCTCGGTGCTGTGGTGAGCGCGGAAACCAGACTGAAAAGCATCAAAACGGTTTGTCATTGTTATGAAGCCATTTAACTGCTGAAACACAGCTTTTTCAATAATCTTACTGATGAATGGGAGATTAGAGCTTGGCCTGTAGTTCTGCATTAACGTGTTGTCCAGATTTTTCTTCTTTAGCAGTGGTTTAATAACTGCTGTTTTTTAAGCCTGAGGGAAGACACCTGATAGCAGTGATGAGTTCACTATTTGAACAAGATCAGATCCAATAACAGGAAAAACCTTCTTTAGAAAAGCTGTGGGTAGGATATCAAGACAGCAGCAGGAGGAGCTTAATTGGATAATGATTTCTTCAAGGCTGTTCTGGTTTAATTCGTGGAATTCAGACATTTTCTCTACATTGTTGTTGATTGGGGATGGCACTGGTTGTGGGTTCGATATTGAGGTACAGATTGACCGTCTTGTTAGAATCTTTTCAGTGAAAAAGCTGGCAAATTCATTGCAGGCCCTGGTAGAGTTTAGTTCAGGGGCTACTGTCACTAAAGGATTAGTTAGTCTTTCCACTGTTGCAAATAGAGTCCGTGCATTATTAATGTTTCTGTTGATGGTTTCAGAGAAGAACGATTCCCTAGCATCTTTTATAGTTAGCTGATATCTATTCAGTCTCTCTTTGTAGATCTCACAGTGAACCTGGAGTCGAGTTTTCCGCCATTTTCTCTCGGCTCGTTGACACTCTCTTTTTTCACTACGTACCAGTGGATTACTTGTCCACTGAGACTTTTTTCTACCTGAGACTACTTTCACTTTAGTTGGAGCAATGGAATCCATGATATCTGAGATTTTCGCAAGGAAATTATCTACCAACTTATTTACTGAGTTTGAGTTGGGAGATGAGGGGGATGTGGTGGAAGGATAAATACGTTTAAAGGTTTCTACTGAACTGTCCCCTAGAAAACGCTTTTTTATAGTCGTCTTACTGTGGCTGGATAATTTAGCAGAGATGGTACTTTGAAAGAAAATACAGAAATGGTCAGATAATGCAATATTAATTACAGAGATGTCAGAAATATTTAAACCTTTGCTGATAATTAAGTCCAGAGTGTGTCCTTTATTGTGTGTTGGTTGTTTGACATGCTGGATCAGTCCGAAGTTGTGGAGAGTATCATCTAATGTTTTTGCTTGTCTATCTTGGGGGTTGTCGGTATGGATGTTAAAGTCCCCCACAATGATTAGTTGGTCATAGTCGATACATATTACAGAAAGAAGGTCATTGAAATCATTAAAGAAGTTAGAGTTAAGTTTTGGTGGTTTATATAAACTTAGAAATAAAGCTTTGTTAGGCTCGTTTATCTGGGTGGCTAGGTATTCAAAAGAATCAAACGTGCCCAGAGTTACCTTTTTAAAGTTCATTGAGTTGTGAAAGATGGTGGCTACACCTCCACCTCGTCTGTGTTTTCTGTTCTCGCTTAAGAAATTATAATTTGGAGGACTAGATTCTATTAATTAAGTTGTTTCGTTATTTTCATCTAGCCAAGTTTCTGATAAAAAAAGGGCTTGTAAATTATGCTCAGTGATGAAGTCATTGATAAGAAAAGACTTCCCGGATAGAGATCTAATGTTTAATAAAGCTAACTTAAGTATTGTGATGATGGTCAGCTGAACCTTCTGACAGGTTATCAATTTGAGATTTTGTTTAATATGAGAGCGTGTGGTTAACGGTTTATGTTTCCTGCTGCTGATAATCACTGATATAGCCTCAGGGGTGCCGGGTGAATTCTGGGAGACGGTAGGGGTGGATTTACTGCCCGGTTCCCTCAAATATCAAATATCTGTAATAATCAGTGGGGGGAAGCTCCCACGCTTATTGACACTAGTCCCAGGCGTTTGGTGTAGTCTAAGTTTAGGTGTTAATTGTGTCCCAAATTTGATTTGCTCATTCAGTCTGTCTGTAAAGTTTCTAAATGGAGACTCATTTGATGTGGCTGAGTCACAGGAAGATGAAGACTTGATCTCTGATGGTTGTTTATCTGTTCAGTCCTGTGGTGTCATCCAGACTTGCTGTTTTTGTTCTCTGATATCCATGGGCGCCTCAAGGTCAGCTTTTGGGAGCAAGTGTTTTGCTTTCTGATTTTGATAAGAAAAAATGTTTGCTGCTAACAGCCTTACTCCGGCCTTGTTAAGATAACGGCCTGCTTTGAACAGATGATTAGCACTTCCAAATACTTTGAAATTATTAATAAATGTGAACGACTGCTCAGCTGATTGTTTCTTCAACCATTTATGGAGCATGCGGAGTCTGCTAAATCTTTCATCATTCCCTTCAGGGACTGGTCCGCTGATGAGGATGTTTACGTTAAGTCCATCAAGTCTCTGTAGGAGATCAGAAAAGTCTCTCTTCAGAATCTCTGATTGTCTCATCGCGATATCTACTGATCCAGCGTGAATGACGAGCTTTTCCAAAGCAGGATGTTGGTCCAAGATTTTAGGGATTTTTTCTGATATTTCTCTCACTGTATTTTTGTAGCAGCTATAAACTTTGGTATTCTTGCTACAAAAAGCCTCAATTCCATTAATTGATCCGTCTTGTATGATAACAGTCTTTGCTGGGGGGGTTCTTACTTTGTTATGTGTCCGTTTGATGCGGCTGGGTTTCTCCTGGTGGCTTTGACTGGTCCTGGGGGCTGCGTCATCTTTCGGGGAACTCAAGGCTGCGAATCTGTTTTTCAGCGGGATTCCAGGTGGAGAAATATCTCTTGTTTTTGGCTGAAACCTCTTTTGTTTACTTTTAGCAGAAGCGGCAGTTCTGGGTTCAGAGGTTTCTCTGTGCCGGAGTTTCTTTTGTTTTTTCTTCCTCGGAGAACAGGCTGGGGTTGATTTCATGCGTTTTAAAGCTGGCCAGTTTTCATTATAGTGCGGAGTTCTGCCGCTCAGACGCCTGTAGGGAGTCTCTGTGACACGGTTAGACCGACATAACACCGGGCTGTTTGTATTCAAAGGTAAAGTTGTGTCGTTTCCATAATCAGAGTGGAGATCAAAATTAATTTCCAGACGACGTAGCTTCGTTTCAATGCCCTCAATTCTGTGGAGCAGTTTTTCAAAATCCTCAGCTGAGCAAAAAGCCATGTTGATAAGTCCATAGAAAAGTAATCCAAGAAGAGATCTGGTCCAATACAGTAACTCCAGGGGCTGGGAAAATAAAGTAACTAAGAAAAAGTTAAGAAAGAAAACAAGAAAAGCAAACAGAAAAGAAAATAAAGTGAACGGATCTGGAGAGAGACAGAGAGCAGCTGCTCCTCCTTCAGCAGACAGGCAGGAAGAGAACATTGCCGCCCCATTCTCTCTCGGGCCAATACGGAGACACTGATGATTCCTTTATCACCAGTAGAATTGATTCCTGTAATGCCCTGCTTTCTGGTTTTCCCAAAAAGAGTATATCAGGTTTACAACTCCTATAAAATTCAGCAGCACGTGTCCTGACTAAGACTAAGAGATGGGAGCACATTACATCTGTCTTAAATTCTTTGCATTGGCTCCCCGTATGTTTTAGGGTCGATTTTAAGGTTCTTTTAATGGTTTTTAAGTGTCTTAATGGTCTTGAGCCTTCTTATCTTTCAGAACAGCTTTTACCTTGTGAACCTTTGCGGTCTCTGCGCTCCTCTGGCAGCCGTCTCCTTGTCATCCCAAAAGTCAGGACACACACTCATGGTGAGCAGAGAATGTTCATGTTTTTAAGAGCAGGCACAAGACTCACCTTTTTAGCCTAGCTTTTAACTGATTATTATTTATCATAGTCTATTTAATTTTTCTGCATGTTTTACTTGATTATATTTAATAAATGTTTTAGTACTTAGTCATTTTTATACACTGTTTATTTTCATATTTTACCTTTTATTTTAATCTTCCTTCCAGTGTTTCCTCTGTGGGAGCCCTCTGCCCTGGGAGCGGTGGTCGGCTGTAGCTGCCTGGGTGCTCTACAGGTAGCGCTTGGGTGGAGGTGGGGGTCTCGGCCTTACCTCCTCTCGGCTCCCTGGGTGAGTGCCTTGGCTGCTGCTGTTGATGAAAGAATGTAAAGAAAATTTTATAATTTTTGAAGAATTTATTTGTGTAATGGAGCAGAAAATAATTATTTGGCACCTACAACCAAGGAAGAATTCTGGCCCTCACAGATCTGTTATTACTTCTTTAAAAAGCTCTTCTATCTTCCACTCATTACCTGTATTAATGGCACCTGTTTAAACTCGTTAGACCAGAGAGCTGTTTAAGGACACCAGAAAAAAGATTGTACATCTGCACAATACTGGGATCAGTTGGATGAGCCAATCTGCAACAGGAAAAGTGCTTGGTGAGAAGAGATCAACTGCTGGAGCAATTATTAGAAAATGGAATAAATACAAGATCACGCCCAATTTAATATGGTTTATTGAGCATAAGATCTCTCTCTTCAAAGACATTGTTTGTAAATAACTTGATTTGTGATCATCAAATTGATTGATTGGTTTTGTGTCACAGAAACCCGGCTGTAGAAGGAGGATTATGTCAATATAAATGACTCAACTCCTTCCAATTATTAACATTTTCAATTATATTAAATACTGATAAGGTCATTATAGTGGGGATGTCAATATTCATGTGTACACAAAGTGATAAACCTAAATGTAGCCTTATCTATCTTAGACTCATTTGGCTTTACTCAAAAAGTATAGGGACCCACACACTCAGGTCAACACACTTTGTACCTTGTACTAACATATGGCATTGAGTGTGAGGAAATAACAGTTCTCTCACATAACCTGGTCCTGTCCGACTATTTTTTGATAACTTTTGAATTTATTTTAACTGTACATCCCAGGGCTGAAAGAAAATTTCCTTATAGTAGAGCTTTATCAGACAATGCTGTAACAAATCTTAAAGAATCTGTTCTGTTCTTTTCCTCAGTGTCTCAAAGTAATACAGTGGAGGGTGGAGGGGAGCAATTCCATCTCTACCCTTCAGAAACTAAAGGTCTGGTTCATAGCATTACTTCCTCATTGTATCTAGCATTAGATAGTGTAACATCCGTTAAAAATGAAAGTAATTAGCCATAGGATGTTGGCTTCCTGGTTTAATGCAGAGCTGATACTTTAAAACAGAATGTTAGGAAATTGAAGAGTAAATGGCGCCCTACTCACCTAAAGGATTTCTATTTTACCTGAAGAAATAGTCTACTGCTGTATAAAAAGACCCTTTGACAAGCTAGAACAGCATATTTTCCATCATTCATAAAAGAGAATAAAAAACAATCCTAGGTTTATTTTTAGTACAGTTGCTAAACTTACACAGTCATAGCTGTTGAGCCAATTATTTCCCCAGCTCTCAGTAGTGATGACTTTATGAGATTATTCATTAATAAAATCCCATCCATCCATTTTCTGTACACGTCATTCCTATGCAGGGTTGCAGGGGGGGCTGGTGCCTATCTCCAGCTGTCATGGGGCGAGAGGCAGGGTACACCCTCGACAGGTCGCCAGTCCATCACAGGGCAACACAGAGATATACAGGACAAACAACCATGGGCATACACTCAAACCAATTCACCTAACAGTCATGTTTTTGGACTGTGGGAGGAAGCTGGAGTACCCATACAGAACCCATGCATGCACAGGGAGAACATGCAAACTCCATGCAGAAAGACCCCAGGCCAGGATTTGAACCCAGGACCTTCTTGCTGCAAGGCAACAGTGGTACCAACTGCCCCACTGTGCATCCCCATTAATAAAATTAATTTTATAATTTAAAAAAAATCATTGGCATCTTCCCAAACACAATGACTTTTTCATCAGTACGTGAGGCAGGATCAGAGACAGCTGTAGATCCTTTTTTGTGTTTGGACTGTTTTGATTCAGTCAAGCTTTGGAATTAACAAAAATATTAGCTTCATCTAAACCTTCTACTGGCATGTTGGACCCAATCCCAACCAAAATATTTAAGGAAGTGTTCCATTTGGTTCCTGGCCCCATTTTAGATATGATGACTCTATCCTTGGTAAACTAAACCTTTACCTTACTTCGATCAAGGTGACTTAATAAATCATAGACCTATATCTAATATTCCTTTCTTATCTAAAATCCTTGAGAAAATAGTTGCTAATCAAGTATGTGAGCATCTAAACAGTAACGAGCTGTGTGAAGAGTTTCAGTCAGGTTTTAGAGCTCATCATAGCACTGAAACAGCACTGGTGAAGGTTACTAATGATATTCTCATGGCCTCAGATAATGGACTTGTGTCTGTTCTGGTTTTGTTAGATCTCAGTGCTGCTTTAGACACAGCCGATCATAATATTCTCTTAGAAAGGCTTGAACATGTTGCAGGGATCAAAGGAACAGCATTAGGCTGGTTTAAATCATATTTGTCTGACAGATTCCAGTTTTTTCATGTACATGATAAATCTTCTTGATACTTAAGGGTTACTTGTGGAGTACCACAGGGCTCTGTGCTTGGACCAATTCGTTTTACTGTATGTCCTACCATATCGGCTTCCCATTGGTAAAATAATCAGAGAACATGGGATAACTTTTCACAGTTATGCCAATGATACACAACTATATTTATCCATAAATCCTGATGAATCCAGTCAGTTAGGTAGGTCACAGGCATGTCTTGAAGACATAACACCCTGGATGGCTATAAAACTTTCTGCTTTTAAATTCTGAAAAGACATAAGTTGTTTTCTATGGACCAGAAGCTCTGAAAAAGAAACTGCTTAGTCAATCACTTCATCTGGATGGCATTAATTTGGCTTCCGGGCAGTGGCTTCCACCGTGTCCTGTTATCAACTTTTTACTTTCTGTAACATAGAAAGTTCTCTTATATCAGATCTTCTGTTCCTACTGTGTCTCTGCTCTGTCTTCTCAAACCCCCAGACGGTCGTGGCAGATGGCCGCTCCTACTGAGCCTGGTTCTGTTGGAGGTTTCTTCCTGTTAAAGGGGCGTTTTTCCTCTCCACCGTCGCTACATGCTTGCTCAGTATGAGGGATTGCTGAAGGATTGCTGTGGTTGGAAAGTCTGCATCAACGGAGCCCAACCTCATGCCAATGACTGACAGAATCTGCTGGGATTCCTTACATAGGATACTTTTTAACTGATTGGAATGTTTGTATAAATGTATTGAAATGACTTCTTGTTAAGTGCCTTGAGATGACATCTGTTGTGAATCGGCGCTATAAAAATAAACTGAATTGAATTGAATTGAATTGAGAGCCAGACTATGGGCAGGTATTTGTGCCATCAGGTACTGAACTTGAATTAGTTTTTTCTGAATTTGCATCACTCGGATTGAATCCAAAATGCTCAAATTGAATAAATGCTTTTGAAAACTGAATCTGATTTAGCCTAATTTCAAAACCAGTTTTTAGTTTGGAAATTATTGTTACTAAATTGAAATGTAATTTTATATTTTGAAAGTGAATTTATTTGCTTTAAAACTGTGTTTTATCCTATCGGTCTTTGTCAGATGACATATCGGGTGCTGTATGATGATGGTATGGTTGAGTGTACACAACAACGGAAGCAGCAATCGCTGTGTATGTGGAGTGCAAAAACCTGGACAAAGTGGGTTACTCATGTTGTGTGAAGGGCTGTCACAACAGGTCACACAATACCAGGAAACAAAAACTTTACGACCATATAAGATTCTTTAGGTTTCCCACTTGGAAAACTGATTTTCGACAGAAAATGTGAGAATGCCTCCAGCGATTTGTAAAGTTTGAACTGTTTACATGTGAATGCGCTGATCCCAAACACAAGATAGTTGTGTGTGTGATGTCCAATGCGGTAGTTGGAGGCAGTAATGAAACGTCTGAGCTCCATTTGTTTCCTTTGAGCTCGTATGCATCTACATTGTCGATTGTAGACAATTTCTGATTATATCTATCCCTAGCCTCCTTTACAAGTTTATCCCTGTAAGGATTGCATTCCTCCTTCTTTTTATCCATGTGTGAGACTCCAGTGTGCTTCTTCGACTTTGGCTTCTTCAGTATATGTAATGCGGCTTCCCATAGCAACGCGAGACACTCACACTCAAGATGGCACCCGGGGGTAGTGGTTGCTAAGCAGGACACGTGTCTGACAAAGATGATTGTAAATTCAGCTCTCAAAATTTCACTTCTCACCATTCAGTTTCAGTTCTACAATTCACTTTCTATTCTTAAATTCAGTTTTTTTTGTGCCAGACATCCGGGTCTTTGGAGAGAGCTACAGAGTAATCAAGCTCAGAATAATAGAACTACATTATTCCAGCGGACCCCTGTGGACTTCTAACCTCTTGAGCTGAAACAGGGCACATAATACAGGATAAAAGGTCTTTCATCATGTCTAATGACCAGCGGATAAGTTCTCAGGTTAGTAATAAATGTATTACAATGATAAGAAAAAGAGTCATGTGAACAAATAATAGCCTAGCAGTAACTGTTATGCTAGTCCTAGCTGCTAGCTAAAAACTAAAATAAGTTCCCATAGTTTGCCCTGGGTTCAGCTTTGACAAACACATATGACCAGATATTTTTATTCAAGTAAAAGTAAAGAGCAGTTGTCCAAGAAATTACCCAAGTAGGAGTAAAAAAAAAGGACCTGTTAAAACTGCTTTGATTCAGAGTACCTGATCATAACACTTGATTTAGTGTTTAAAAATTATAATCAGACTAAAATACAAGTTTTGGTGCAAATTTTGGTATTTTAAAGACTAGAAAGCAATATATAGATTTATATACAGCTATATATAAATATATAAATGCCCACAGTAGGACTTTTGTTGTATCTATGTAGTTTCTGGCTGCTGAAGGAGGAGCAGCCTCTCCCAACCTCTCCTGATCTCTAGCCTTATTCTCTTTTCTTATTTTCTTTTCTTAGCTTTTTTCTTACTTTATACACCCAGCCTCTGGAGTCACTGTATTAGACTGGATCTCTCTTTTTTTTAATTACTTTCTGAAGGACTGTGGATTACCAAAATGACGTTTTGTCTCAGCTGAGTACTTTGAAAAACTGTTCCAGAGAATTGAAACAATCAAGACGAAGTTACACCATCTTCAGATTAATTTTGATCTAAATACTGGATATGGAAATGAGACAACTTTACAGATGACTACACGCAGGGAGGAAGAACCAGGCAGTCCGGTTTTATCTCAGTCCAACAGTCTCGCACAGAAGCCACAGAACAACGCTACTCCTTAAGCCAAAAAGTGCCTAACGGGTAGAACACCCCATTCCCAATTCGACGAAGACTGGCCGGCTTTAAAGCGCATCGAATCTACACCTGCTTTCTCTGCTCCCAGGAAGAAGAAACAAAAGAACCCGCAACCCAAAGCAAGAGATATCACTCCCCCTGGAATATCGCTGAGAAACAGATTCGCAGCCCTCAGTTCCCTGAAAGACGACACAGCCCCTGGGACCAGTCAAGGCCACCAGGAGAAATCCATCCACATGTAGCGGACACATAAGAAATTAAGAAGACCCCCAGCAAAAGTTCTCATCATACACAATGGCTCTATTAATGGTGTTGAAGATTTTTGTAGCCAGAACACTAGTGTTATCAGCTCTCCGATTTTAGAACAAGACCATAACCTGCAATAGGTTGTCATTCATGCAGGATCAACTGTTGTAGCCAAAAAACAATTTGAAGTTCTCAAAACAGACTGCTCTGATCTGCTACAGAGACTTGATGGACTTAACATAGACATCTTTATCAGCATACCAGTCCCTGAAGGAAATGATGAAAGGTACAGTAGACTTTGCATCCTCCATAAATAGTTGAAGAGAAAATCTGTTGAAAAATCGATCCCATTTATGAATAACTTTAAAATATTTGGATGTGCAAAGCACTTGTTTAAGGTCAACCAGCGTTATCTTAAAGGAACATGGGGCAGGATTTGTAAATAAAGTAAACATCCATGTCCAGTTTTTTAATGCTGCTGGGTGATGAAACGTTATAAACCAAAAAGAATGAGCCCACCCAAGTATCGTTACAATTACTTAAACTGGCTGTGTGCTGCAAAATGTGCTGCAGTTTGGGGCCCGAATTTCCCGCACTGTCCTAAGGGTGTGACGTTAATTGACACTGCTTGTGCGTTCTCGACAGCTTTAAAAGAGGAAGAAAAATGGTTGCAGACTTCCATTGATTCAGTTGTGAGAATGGATTCTTCTGCAACTGGGAAACGACCAAGGACGACTCACAGCCCACTAAAAAGTGGCACTAAGAAAAAGAAGTATGTCACTGTGAAGAGGTGTTTTTTTTATGTGTTTGTGCGCACTCCCGTGCGGGTGGCTGCAGTTATTTGCAGCGCTGGCCGCGTCGCTCGTGAGCTCCGTTTATTCATTCTGCCCCATGCTCCTTTAAAAGAGCTGGACTGAGACTGTTGACCTTAAATATTTTCTGTTAGTACAACAAAAACTTGATAAGGCACCCAAGAGTTGACCTCGAAGCACAGCCTGTGGACACTATCAGAGAAAAAACACAAAAAGTGAAGATTACATCATCCGCCCAGACAGCTGCAAGAACTGACAGAGAACAAACATTTCCAGCAGCGAGTAAAGATGTTCATTGCTCTGCTAAGTGTTCTACAAGTATCCCAATGTCATCAGACTCATCGCCACCTAATGACTCTCCGTTTAGAGATTTCTCAGATAAACTGAAAGCATAAATTAGAATTCGGTCACAATTAACACCGAAACCTGGACTACATCAGGCCTCTGGGGCTGGATGTATTCCACACATACCCGAACTAGTAATAATGGACATCTGATGTGCAAGGGAACCGGACAGTAATCCCACTCCCACCGTCTCCCAGAAGTTGTCCATCCACCCTAAAAAAATCATTATAGTCATTATTAGCAAGAGAAAACAAAAAATTAAAGCCAAACGCACTTATAATAAAACAAATCTCAAGTTGATCACATGTCAGAAGGTTCAGCTACCAGTTATCAAATCACTTAAGTTAGCTTTATTAAATATTGGGTCTTTATCAGGAAAGTCACTCCTAATTAATGAACTCATCACTAAAAATAAAATATATGCCCTTTTTTATCTGAAACCTGGCTAGTAAATAATGAAACATCTGTATTGATAGATTTTACTCCTCCAAATTACAATTTCTTAATTGAGAGCATGAAACACAGACAAGATTGATGATTTCAGCGACCTTCTTTCCATAATATGTGTCGATTATGACCAACTAATCATTGTGGGGGACTGCAACATCCATATTGACAACCCCCAGGATAGACTAGGTAAAACATTAAGTAACACTCTTCACAACTTCGGCCTGACCCAGCATGTCAAAAACCAACACACAACCAAGGACACACTCTGGACTTAATTATCTGGAAAGGTTTAAATATATACATCATCTCGGTAATTGATATTGCATTATTTGACCATTTCTGTGTTTTCTTTGAAAGTACCATCTCTGCTAAAATATCTAGCCACAGTGAGATAACTGTGAAAAAGCGTTTTCTAGGGGACAGCTCAGTTGAAAACTTTATAAGTATTTACCCTTCCACCACATCCACCTCATCTCCCAACTCCAACTCAGCAAACAAGCGGGTAGATAATTTCCTTGGGAAAATCTCAGACATCATTGATTCCATTGCTCCGACTAAAGTGAAAGTAGTCTCAGGTAGAAAGAAGTCTCAATGGACAAGCAATCCACTGGTAGCCTACATAGTGAAAAAGAGAGTGTCGACGAGCTGAGAGAAAAATGGCGGAAAACTCGACTCCAAGTTCACTCTGAGATCTACAAAGAGAGACTGAACAGATATTAGTTAACTTTAGAAGATGCTAGGGAATCTTTCTTTTCTGAAATCATTAACAGAAACATTAATAATGCACGGACTCTGTTTGCAACAGTGGAAAGACTAACTAATCCTCCAGTGACAGTAGCTCCTGAACTAAATGCTACCAGGGCCTGCAAAGAATTAGCAGCTTTTTCACTGAAAATATTCTAACAATTAGACGGTCGGTCTGTACCGCAGCACCGAGCCGACTACCAATGTTATACCCAACTAACAATAAGGTAGAAAAAATGTCAGAATTCCTCGAATTAAACAAACAAAAAAAAAAAAACAATTAAGCTCCTCCTTTTGCTGTCTTGATATCCTACCCCACAGCTTTCCTCAAGAAAGTTTTTGGGTCTGATCTGATTAAAATAGTGAACTCATCCCTTCTGTCAGGTGTCTTCCCCCAGGCTTTAAAAACAGCAGTTATTAAACCACTACTAAAAAAGAATAATCTGGACAACACATTAATGCAGAACTACAGGCCAATCTCTAATCTTCCATTCGTCAGTAAAATTGTTGAAAAACCTGTTTCAGCAGTTAAATAGCTTCATAACAATGACCAACCACTTTGATGTTTTTCAGTCTGGTTTCCGTGCTCACCACAGCACTGAGACTGCCCTCATCAAAGTTTTCAATGACATCCGCATAAATACAGACTGTGGTAGAACCACAGTGCTGGTTCTGTTGGACCTCAGTGCAGCATTTGACACTGTTGATCATGATATATTATTGGAATGTCTGGAGAGCTGGGTCGGACTCTCTGGTACAGTACTTGACTGGTTCGAGTCTTACATAAAGAACAGAAACGAACAGAAATCACATGTGGGGTCCCACAGGGCTCCATCCTAGGGCTACTCTTATTTAATATCTACATGCTCCCACTAGCCCAGATTATAACAACCAATCAGATTAGCTACCATAACTATGCAGATGATACTCAGCTCTACATTACGATATCACCAGGTGACCTTGAACCCATCCAAACCCTAAATAAATGTATCGAGCAAATCAATGCATGGATGTGTCATAACTTTCTCCAGCTGAACATAAACAAAACAGAAGTAACTACTGTTTGACCTAAAGAGGAACGATCAAGAGTCAGCCCACAGCTTCAGTTAATACAGCTAGTAACTACTGATCAGGCCTGAAATCTAGGTGTAGTAATGGACTCAGATCTGAACCTCCAGGGTCACATAAAGGTAATAACAATGTCAGCCTTGTATCACATTGAAGAACATTTCTAGAATTAAAGGACTGATGTCACAACAGGACCTAGAAAAACTCATCCATGCATTTATCTTTAGTCAGACTGATTACTGCAACAACGTCCTCACAGGTCTGCCTAAAAAGTAAATCAGACAGCAGCAGCTGATCCAGAACGCTGCTGCTCGTGTTCCTCACTAGAACCAGGAAAGTAGAGCACATCACCCCAGTTCTAAAGTCCTTCCACTGGCTCCCTGTAGCTCAGAGAATAGACTTCTAAATACTCCTACTGGTTTATAAATCATTGAATGGCTTAGCGCCAAAGTATGTTGAAGACCTACTATTACTATACCAACCCACCAGAACACTCAGGTCCTCTAATTCCAGTCTACTCAACATCCCTAGAATCAGAACCAAACATGGAGAAGCAGCTTTCAGTTTCTATGCTCTTCTGATCTGGAAAAAACTTCCACAAAACTGCAAAGCTGCTGAAACACTGAGTTCTTCTAAATCACAACTAAAAACATATCTGTTTAGAGCTGCCTTAGAGTAATGCTGTGATGTATCATGATTTGTGTATGCTTCTTGCTGTTTTTACATTATATGCTTTGTAATGCTTTGATGTATCTGTGTATGCTTCTTGCTTTATTGCTGTTTTTACATTATTTGCTTTTTCTGTGTTTTACTGCTACTTTTATTTTACCTCTTAATCGTGTAAAGCACATTGAATCACCTTGTTGTTGAAAGTGTGCTATACAAATAAAATTGCCTTGCCTTGCCTTTCTTGACGAGGCTGAAGTTGGTTTCCCTTTCCGTGAGCATGGCAAGATGGACGACAGGTGAGAAAATTAGTGATTGAACAATAGCAGCAATAAAAAAGTTATTGTGTATATCATGTTCTTGTCTTTTGCAATATTCAAATATATATTAACTGAATGTACTTTTTGCAGTGAAAAAGAAGAGCTTCTTATGCAAATAAGAGCAGAAATTAAGAGACGTGCAAATCTCTAAAGTTCTCTGGAACGCGGTTTAACAACATTTTTTTAAAGTTTGAGGTCGGATATTTCTTCTTGTTTTTAGTTAAGACTTTTTTGTTATGAAGACCGCTTTACCCACACACAAACACTAAACAAATCAGACCCTACTTAGAGTTTTCCTGTATTTGTGCTGAAGATGCATGAAAGGTGCTGAAATCTCCCTTTATTGAAGTTTCACAAATCACAGAAAGGTTTCACAAATCCCATAGTGGTTTTAAATGTTCTGCTATTAGCATATAATAATCTAGTCCATGTTTGAAATGTCTGGGTTATGTAGTTTTTTAACTAGAGCAGTTTAAAATTGCTCAGAGTAGAGAAAAATTGGTGTATTTGCCCTCTAGCCATTTCCCGAATTGGAAGCTAGAAAAGCCAGGGTAACAATGGAATGGTTTAAAACAAAACATATCCATGTATTAGAATGGCCCAGTCAAAGTCCAGATCTAAATCCAATCGAGAATCTGTGGCAAGATCTGAAAACTGCTGTTCACAAATGCTATCCATCTAATCTGACTGAGCTGGAGCTGTTTTGCAAAGAAGAATGGGCAAGAATTTCAGTCTCTAGATGTGCAAAGCTGGTAGAGACATACCCTAAAAGACTGGCAGCTGGAATTGAAGCAAAAGGTGGTTCTACAAAGTATTGACTCAGGGGGCTGAATAATTACACACACCCCACTTTTCAGTTATTTATTTGTAAAAAATGTTTGGAATCATGTATGATTTTCGTTCCACTTCTCACGTGTACACCACTTTGTTTTGGTCTTTCACGTGGAATTCCAATAAAATTGATTCATGTTTGTGGCTGTAATGTGACAAAATGTGGAAAAGTTCAAGGGGGCCGAATACTTTTGCAAGCCATTGTGTGTGTGTGTATATATACAGTATATATATATATATATATATATATATATATATATAAAAATCTATATATTGCTTTCTAGTCTTTAAAATACCCAAATTTGCACCAAAACTTGTATTTTAGTCTGATTATAATTTTTAAACACTAAATCAAGTGTTATGATCAGTTACTCTGAATCAAAGCAGTTTTAACAGGTTCTTTTTTTTACTCTTACTTGGGTAATTTCTTGGACAACTGCTCTTTACTTTTACTTAAGTAAAAATATCTGGTCATATGTGTTTGTCAAAGCTGAACCAGTGCAAACTATGGGAACTTATTTTAGTTTTAGCTAGCAGCTAGGACTAGCATAACAGTTACTGCTAGGCTATTATTTGTTCACATGACTCTTTTTCTTATCATTGTAATACATTTATTACCAACCTGAGAACTTATCCGCTGGTCATTAGACATGATGAAAGACCTTTTATCCTGTATTATGTGCCATGTCTGCTTTCTTTCAAAGTAGAAAAGAGCTACTGACTTCTGGTAGCAGCTAACAAACAATATCAAGATAGCTGACAGTAGTACTAGTTTCACTCGCAGCTGCACTACCAGTAGTGCTTACAAAAGGCGCGTTTTCACTATCGGACCTTCAGGGTAATATAACCAGATCTTTTTCTGATGCGGTAATCTGTTGGCTCCCACCTCTCAGCCGCCGTGTCTTCATACATTATCGGCCTAAAGACATCCGCATATCATGACTGTTACAGCAGCGAGTGACGTCACTGATCAGCAGATAAAGGCGCCCAGTCAACAGAAATAACAAGAGATCAACATGGAAGAAACAATGCTTGTTGCCACATTTCTGTTTGCTGTTGACATAAACTTCTTCGCCAGCAACTCTTCTTATTTTTACAAAGCCGGTCTTTTGGTGAATTCTCCTCATTTTCCTCTGAATTACAACCAATTAGCACCACTTAAACACAGCTCCTGCTGAGCGACTCGATCAGGCCATTCCGAGTACATACCCCCATACAAGTACTCTGTTGGTTCCTGAAACAGCCCTGTCGGCCCGGCCCGATGGAGTGGAGACATGTGCATCCCGGGAAGGTCCGGTCAGATTTCTCTAAAGTTCCTATAGTGGAAACGATCTTCTGTAAAGGAAGACACCTCAGTCACGTACAGAAGCAGACACACAGCAGGATCATGACAGTGGCTCAACCGCTGCTGCTTTTAGAGTACAAACATAAACGTTCTGGCCACCGATCTAGAACAGACTGGCTGTTCGTGAAAACTCCCGAACCTCTCTGGTCAGCCCGCCCCCGAAAGAATCTCTTAAATGATGCATAATATGATTTATAATATGAATATGTACATAGAGAGGGTTTCAAAAAAGGCAGCTTTTACCCGGAAATATGTAACACACTGCCAACAGGACGTTAAAACGCAAAGGGGTTAAATAAAAACTGGGTCCCCCCCAAAATGATAAAATGCCCTGGGGCCAGGTCTGCATGTTAGTATTAATGTTGCCTATTTTACATACCTTACTAAGCAGTTCATGCTAGGAATAAACCCAATCCTCTTTAATTTCTGTGCAGAACTTGTGCTCACTATTGCTCTTACATATGTTAAACAAATCTTTGTTGTCAAAACTGACAGAGCAGAGTGAAAAGGTGAAAAGAAAGTAACAATAGTAATAATAACGTAATAATATCAATAGCACAAAAAGGACTTTGAGGCTAATTTTCACAAAGAAATATTTATTTTGTATAGGATAGAAAAAAAAAAGCAGTGTGTGGGCACATATGTAGCCTTTGTTTGATTATTTTACATTCTTACATCAGTAGGCGCCCGACCTAACTCACTCGCTTAGCATTAGTTAGGTGGTGTTGGCCTGGGATGGTGTCAAATTCCCGGCCTGAATTATTGTACCAGTCTGCCCCTGCTTCTGGGAATACTGTAAAGAACCCTGGTGTTATTTTTGACCAAGACATGACATTTTAATCTCATATTAAACAGGTTTCTAGGATTTCTTTCTTTCACCTCCCGAATATTGCTAAAATTAGAAACATCCTGTCCAGGAGTGATGCTGAGAAACTAGTCCATGCATTTGTTACCTCAAGGCTGGACTACTGTAATTCTTTACTATCAGGTAGTCCACAAAATGCCATTAAAAGCCTTCAGTTGATCCAAAATGCGGCAGCAAGAGTTCTGATGAATATTAAAAAGAGAGATCACATTTCTCCTGTTTTAGCTTTCCTTCATTGGCTCCCTGTTAAATCCAGAATAGAATTTAAGATCCTTCTTCTTTCATATAAAGCCCATAATAATCAAGCTCCATCATACATCAGAGATCTAATTGTTCCTTATGTTCCTAACAGAGCACTTCGCTCTCAGACTCCAGGTTTACTTGTAGTTCCTAGGATTTCTAAAAGTAGAATTGGAGGCAGATCTTTGAGTTATCAGGATCCTCTCCTGTGGAACCAGCTCCCAGCTTTAGTCCATTGAGGTACATTTAAACATTGAGGTGGAAAGACTGTCCACCGGGGGGGATGTTGACTGGGATGTAGCTGAATGTCCTCCGTGTCCTGTTATCAGCTTTTTCTTTCTTAATATAGAAAGTACTGTTACATCATTTCTTTTGTTCTTTGTCTCTGCTTCTGTCTTCTCAAACCCCAGTCGGTCGTGATAGATGGTCGTACTGATTCAGGTTCTGGTTCTGAGGCTTCTTCCTGTGAAAGGGGAGTTTTTCCTCTCCACTGTGGCTACTTGCTCAGTGTCGCAGTATTTACAAGGGGAAACATTCTAAGTTTGAATTATAAACAACAACGCCAGTCAAAGATGTTCATTGACAAAAAGGAAGACGCAGATTCAAATAATTGCATCAGGGAGAAGGTATATCAGCATAACATTTTATTAGCAATAATTTAAAACAATAACCAGACTTAGGTCAGTTGGTAGTATCATACTGCAGTTGAACCTGGAACTCCAGGACCTGTCAACCCAATTTAAAAAGAAAAGAGAAAATACCTAACAAACCAAAAAGTAGTAAATCTGTATAAAGCAACATTTCCAACACAAACAAAACAATCAAAACGACATGCAAATAATAAACATTAAGCAAACATAGAATACGATAAATAGAACATTAGGCTGATGTCCAGCCTCTCCTAGCTCTCCTGGGTGGATCCAAACGCCACCGGTATAGGCAAAGCCACGCTGCGGCAGCCGGCACACAATGGGTGGGTGATCGAAAAGTTCTCATTAGAACAGGGGTAGACAAAGAATAACCAGGGTAGACAAGACAGTAGCTTACCCCATGTGCTGCTGTGTTGCACAGTGCAGCTCACAACAAACATCCCTAAAAGAAATAGAAACATGCATCAGCCTTACATGTAAATAATGAAAGGAAACCACCAAACAGACAGAGCAAGTATCTTACCAGAATGTGGAAGTGCAGCATCGCAAGGGAGAGCCGGCAAGCAGCCAAATAACAGGTAGAAGCCGCACGCCACCACCGCCTCAAGCGCAGCCGGCAAAGCCAGCAGTACAGCACTGCCAGAGCACACGGCAGATAAATACTCAGGCACGGACAAAAGAATCTCAGACACTCCCAAGCCAATATAACATACGGTCTCTGCAGGGCGACTGCCAGAACAACACCATTCAACAGCTGACAAAGAGGAATAACACTCTGGTTGCAGTCTGCCCCAATATAAAGCAGCTGCCCCACCCACCAATCACTGCAGCGCTTTGCGGATCACCTGTGCATAGTGAAATGAGGGTGGAATACCCTCTTACAACATCAGTATGAGGGATTGCTGTGAAGTCAACGACGCAACTCAGGCGACTGTCTACTGTCGCTATATGTTCGTTCAGTCAATGACTCGATGCAATCTGCTGGGATTCCTTAGACAGAAAACGTTTAAACTGATTGCAATGTACGTACAATTGTATTGAAATAACTTTTCTTGTAAACTGCCTTGAGATGGCATCGGTTATGAATTGGTGCTATATAAATAAATTGAATTGACTGATTGTAACTCAGAGGGAAATGATATCAGCAGCTGTTGACAAACAACCAGCTTTATAAAACTGGACAGTTGCTGGCTAAGCAGTGTGTAACAAAATAGCAAACAAAAAACAATAACACAGCAACCATCCCTACTTTTCATTTGTCGATCTCTTGTTATTCTCTGCTACTGTGAGTGCCTTTTAGCTTAGATTGGTGACACTACTCACTGCTGAAATGATCGTGATACGCAGTGGCGGCTGGTGAAAAATATTCAACTCCACTATTTCCTGAACTAAGTACAGCTCTTTTATTTCCTGTCTTACGTCATTGGACAAACTGATGAATCCAGGTGTGTCTGACCATTGTTGTTGTGACTACTGAGGTTAGACACACCTGGATTGATCAGTTTGTCCAATACAGACAGGAAATAAAATGGCTGTACTTAGTTCAGGAAGTAGTGGAGCTGTGCATATAGCTTATCAAGTCATTTTCAATAATCATCCCAAAACAATTGAACATAAACGGCTGGATACCAGTACTATGTGAAATACGGATTATTTTAATGCCAATGCCAACAAGTTTAGAACCAAACTGGAAACAAATAACTTATTAGGTTTACACAGAAATTGTACACACAAAGCTGTTAACTCTTACAGCAGCCCCCCCTTGTGGCAGAGAAATCACACTGCCAATGTCACCACCAGGTATCTTGCCCGCCCTCACACCAGCCTTGGGGCGATTTCTCTATCGCCCTTCATGCGTCCGAAGCAACGACGCTGATTGGATAAATTCCTGTTGCTATGTGCAAATTTCTTGTCAGTGATTGGCTGGCTGCTGCACTGCTTGGGGCCATTTTTCTGTCGCCCCAGCTGCTCAGCAGCGGGAGCTTTTTCTCCGAAAATGATATATATTTTTAAATATGATACTTTGTTACGAATTTAAACACACAATTAACTTAGGATATGTAATTATTGTTTAAAAAAATTAAAAATAAAAATAAAAAACACTTGGGAAAACACTGGGGGGGCGGCGCCCTATCGCCCTCTATTGGCCAGCCGCCACTGGTGACACGCTGATGTCTTTGCAAATTCGCAGTGTTCAGCCCTATGCAGAACAGCAGTGGGAACAGAGTATCTCCTTGGTATATTCCACATTTGATGGAGATTTGCACAATTAGCTTGAAGTTGGCCTCAAGGGTGGTTTTCCACAGCCTCATGGAGTTTGCAACAAAGGCTCTCAGAGTTTTGCTGATCTTGTGCAGCTTCAGGTATTCCAGGATGGCATTGAGTTGTAGGTTTTCTTGTATTTAACACAGGCAGTGCACAGGTTTGTTTGTCTGGCTTAGCAGTCTCCAGCAAATGTTCTGTCAACCAACAGCTGGTGCTTCACTCCTCTGGTATTTTTACCAATGCCTTTCTGTGCCTCTGTCATTCAAATTCAATTTCAAAAATGTTTGATTGATCCAGGAGTGAAATTAAGTGTTGTTGTAGTGTTGTGGTAACTGATAAATGTCCAAGATGGTCCTATCAAAAATGCTACGTGAAGGAATTTGTCCGGCGTCCTCCCCCACCGCCCAAACGTGTTGTGAGGGTCTGCTGGGAACGTCTGGCAAAGTCTCCTGTCAGAAGGAGCTTTAACTCACACCTCCGGCAGAACTTTGAACACGTCCCGGGGGAGGCGGGGGACATCGAGTCCGAGTGGACCATGTTCCGCGCCTCCATTGCCGAGGCGGCTGACCGAAACTGTGGCCGCAAGGTGGTCGGTGCCTGTCGCGGCGGCAACCCCCAGCTGTCAGGCTGAAGAAGGAGTCCTACCGGGTCTTTTTGGCTTGTGGGACCCCTGAAGCAGCTGATAGGTACCGACAGGCCAAGGGGGATGCGGCTCGGATGGTTGCTGAGGCAAAAACTCGGGCGTGGGAGGAGTTTGGAGAGGCCATGGAAAACGACTTCCGTACGGCTTCGAAGAGATTCTGGTCCACCATCCGGCGTCTCAAGGGGGGAAAGCGGTCTGCCACCAACACTGTTTACAGTGGGGATGGTGTGCTGCTGACCTCGACGCGGGACGTTTTGGGTCGGTGGATGGAATACTTCGAAGACCTCGTCAATCCCACCAGCACGCCTTCCAATCTGGAAGCAGGGTTTGGGGACTTAAGGTCGGGCTCTCCAATCTCTGGTGCTGAGGTCACCGAGGTCGTTAAAAAGCTCCTCGGTGGCAAGGCTCCAGGGGTGGATGAGATTCGACCGGAGTTCCTCAAGGCTCTGGATGTTGTGGGGCTGTGTTGGTTAATGCGGCTCTGCAATATTGCGTGGACATCGGGGGCAGTTCCCTTGGATTGGCAGACCGGGGTGGTGGTCCCCCTGTTTAAAAAGGGGGACCACAGGGTGTGTTCCAACTACAGGGGGATCACACTTCTGAGCCTCCCTGGTAAGGTCTATTCAGGGGTTCTGGAGAGGAGGGTCCGATGGATAGTCGAACCTCGGATCCAGGAGGAACAATGCGGTTTTCGTCCTGGCCGTGGAACACTGAACCAGATCTACACCCTCAGCAGGGTCCTGGAGGGTGCGTGGGAGTTCGCCCAACCGGTCTACATGTGTTTTGTGGACTTGGAGAAGGCGTTCGACCGTGTCCCTCGGGGGGCCCTGTGGGGGGTGCTCCGGGAGTATGGGGTACCGGGCCCCTTGATACAGGCTGTTAGGTCCCTGTACGACCGGTGCCAGAGTTTGGTTTGCATTGCCGGCAGTAAGTCGGGCTTGTTTCCGGTGAGAGTTGGACTCCGCCAAGGTTGCCCTTTGTCACCGATCCTGTTCCTAACTTTTATGGACAGGATCTCTAGGCGCAGCCAAGGCGTTGAGGGGATCTGTTTTGGTGGCCTCAGGATCGGGTCTCTGCTTTTTGCAGATGACGTGGTCCTGTTGGCTTCATCGGAGCGTGATCTACAGCTTTCGCTGGAGCGGTTCGCAGCCGAGTGTGAAGCGGCTGGGATGAGAATCAGCACCTCCAAATCCGAGGCCATGGTCTTGCGCCGGAAAAGGGTGGGGTGCCTCCTCCGGGTCGGGGATGGGGTCCTTCCCCAAGTGGAGGAGTTTAAGTATCTGGGGGTCTTGTTCACGAATGAGGGAAAAATGGAGCGGGAGATCGATAGACGGATTGGTGGGGCATCTGCAGTAATGCGGGCGCTCTACCGGTCTGTTGTGGTGAAGAGAGAGCTGAGCCAAAAGGCGAAGCTCTCGATTTACCGGTCGATCTACGTTCCTACCCTCATCTATGGTCACGAACTCTGGGTGGTGACCGAAAGAACGAGATCACGGATACAAGCGGCTGAAATGAGTTTCCTCCGCAGAGTGTCTGGGCTCTCCCTTAGAGATAGGGTGAGAAGCTCAGTCATCCGGAGGGGGCTCAGAGTAGAGCCGCTGCTTCTCCACATCGAGAGGAGTCAGTTGAGGTGGCTCGGGCAACTGGTCAGGATGCCTCCTGAACGCCTCCCTGGTGAGTTGTTTCAGGCACGTCTCACCGGGAGGAGGCCCAGGGGAAGGCCCAGGACACGCTGGAGGGACTATGTTTCTCGGCTGGCCTGGGAGCGCCTTGGGGTTCCTCCCGAGGAGCTGGAACAAGTGGCTGGGGAGAGGGAAGTCTGGGTCTCTTTGCTTAGGCTGCTGCCCCCGCGACCCGACCCCGGATAAGCGGAAGAAAATGGATGGATGGATGGATGGAAGGAATTTGTGTGTTTATTCAGAGAAGGAAGGCTCGGGGTCACTCTGACCCGATAAATTATAGCCTTGGCTAAGAGAACATGCTCCCTTAGAGAAATGTGTGTTGATAAGTTGTTATTGAGAGGAAACATCTGGATACTGTTGGACAGTTCTTGCATCAATATGACGCACGAACTAGGTATAAAAATCTGTGTATAGAGGGGAGTCTTGCTGGGCTATTTTGAAGACGACAGAACTGTATGACATCAATGCTTTGTTCTGCTCCGAGAAGGTATGTAAACTAATAAACCGGCAGAGGCTGTATTCCAGAACTGAAGTTGTGTTGACTGTTTTGTTTAAGTCGACTCAATATCTTGTATGTCAACCTGGAACCAACAGTAGTTCATGCAATTAAATTTTTCGAGGAGTTGTTGTAGACCCTGATAGCTGTAGGCAGGAAGGATCTGCTGTAGCGGTCTGTATTGCAGCAAAACAGAAGAAGCCTCCGATTGAAGACACTCTCTTGTTGTATAATAGTCTCATGAACAGGGTGCTCTGGGTTGTCTATGATTTTCTTGACTTTATGAAGAATCCTTTCCATCATCATCTCCAGATGTTCCACAGTCGTCCCCATAACAGAACCAGTCTTTGCTATCAGGTTGTTTAGCTTTTTAAAGCCCCTGGCTCTGATGCTGCCAGCCCAAGAGATGATGGCTGAAGAGATTACACACTCCACAACTGACCTGTTGAAGATCTGCAGCAACTTGCTGCAAACCTTAAAGGACCAAAGCTTCCTTAAGAAGTCCTTTAGACAGCTTCACTCTTTAGTTTAGTCTGTTGTCCAGGTGAACCCTGAGGTATTTATACTCCACAACCACCTCCACTTCGTCTCCCATTATGCAAACAGTGTTTGACTTATCCCTCTTTCTTCTGAAATCGACAATCATCTCCTTTGTTTTGTTCAAATTCAAGGTAAGAAGATTGTTTCCACACCATGCTACCATGTATTGATCCATGTGCCTGCTTATCTTAGCTGCCATGATGCCTGACATGAGCTGTCATGTTGTGGAGAGACAGGTTATTGGCCAATAGTTGAATGGTATTGTTCTCTTTTGGGGGTCTTTCATTTTCTGTTTGGCCTCCGGTTGGGCATTCGGGATGGTTGTCATTCGGCAGTAGTTGGTTTATTTGTACACTATTTGGCACTCATGGAGAGAGGTCAACTTCCTGAGCCAACAGGCGTGGATCATGTCCGGGCCAGGTGCTATCCAATTCCTCATACCTGAGACTATTTGTTGGATGTCTTCCACTGTGATGTTCACTGGACTTTGTTCAGGGAGATTAGTGTGGTCTGCTTTAAGATCTGTTAACCACTCTCCATCATTGTTTTGTGATACTTCTTTCTCCTATATACCTTTCCAGTATTGTTAACTTTCCAGCCTTGGTGGATTGGCTCGTTTGCTATTATCCAGCCACTGGGAGAACACTTTAGCTGGTTCAGTGGAGAAGAGCCTGTTTATTGATCTGGCTTTTATCTCCTTTGTGATTTCTTTAGTCGGGCAGCCAAGACTTGAAGTCTTTGTTTGGCAGTTTCCATTGTCTCAGGGGGCTCCAGTTGGGCATCTGTATGTATGTCTTTGGTATTCCCCTTTTGGATGCACCCTTCTGGAGTTTGGATAATTGACTCACTCCTTTTTATGTTGCCTTAAATTTTGCTTCCAACCTTCTTCTCCATGGTGGACATTGTCCATTGTGGCTGCTCTTAACATTGCCTTTGGCAAGCATTGCAAGAATCACTGTTGCTGTACTGTATAAGCTCATTGGTTTCTGAGATGGTCGCAATAGGGATCATAAACTCAGCAAAAAAAGAAACGTCCCTTTTTCAGGACTGTGTATTTCAACAATAATGTTGTAAAAATCCAAATAACTTTACAGATCTTCATTGTAAAGGGATTAAACAATGTTTTCCATTCATGTTCAATTAACCACAATCAATTAATTAACATGCACCTGTGGAATGGTCGTTAAGACCTTAACAGCTTACAGAAAGTAGGCATTTAAGGTCACAGTTCTAAAAACGCAGGACACTAAAGAGACTTGTCTACCGACTGTGAAAAACACCAAAGAAAGATGCCCAGGATCCCTGCTCATCTGCGTGAACGTGCATTAGGCATTCTGCAGGGAGGCATGAGGACTGCTGATGTGGCTAGGGCAATAAACTGTCATGTCCACACTGTGAGATGCCTAAGACAGCACTACAGGGAGACAGAAAGGACAGCTGATCATCCTCGCAGTGGAAGACCACGTGTAACAACACCTGCACAGTATCGGTACATCCGAATATCACACCTGCGTGACAGGTACAGGATGGCCACAACAACTGACCGAGTCACGCCAGGAACCCACCTTCGCTGGACCAGACAGGACTGGCAAAAAGTGCTCTTCACTGATGAGTCACGGTTTTGTCTCACCAGGGGTGATGGATGGATTCGTGTTTATCGTCGAAGGAATGAGCGTTACACCGAGGCCTGTACCTTGGAGCGGGATCGATTTGGAGGTGGGGGGGTCCGTCATGATCTGGGGCGGTATATCACATCACCATCGGACAGAGCTTGTTGTCATTGCAGGCAATCTCAATGCCTTGTGGTACAGGAAAGACATCCTCCTCCCTCATGTGGTACCCTTTATGCATGCTCATCCGGACATGATCCTCCAGCAGGACAATGCCACCAGCCATACTGCTCGTTCTGTGCGTGAGTTTCTGCATGACAGCAATGTCAGTGTTCTGCCATGGCCAGCGAAGAGCCCAGATCTCAATCCCATTGAGCACGTCTGGGACCTGTTGGATCGCAGGGTGAGGGCTAGGGCCATTCCCCCCAGAAATGTCCAGGAACTTGCAAGTGCCTTGGTGGAAGAGTGGGGTAACATCTCACAGCAAGAACTGACAAATCTGGTCCAGTCCATGAGGAGGAGATGCACTGCAGTACTTCAAGAAGCTGGTGGCCACACCAGATACTGACTGGTACCAACTGCCCCTGGGGGGGGCGCCAGTAGGCTACAGAATGGGAGGAAAAAAACTGAAAAAGAAAATTTGCAAAAAATTTTTTTATTATTAAACTACTGTCATAAAAAGTTCTAGTTTTGTATATAAATAACTCCTGAATAGAAATTAAAATGTGTTTGGACTGATTTTAAAAAAAGAAGTTTTGAACAAATTTGATTTGTTTGTCGATCGTGAGCGCAAATGCAGCTGACCTGCCTTGTATGAGCTGCGAGAGGAGGTGGAGTGGTTTTTGACAGAAATCAAATGAGATCTGGTGAAGCATCTGGATGACACTATATGTGGCTTGCGTCTCTGTCCTATTTGATCTATATTTGACCACTTGAATGGCCTTAAACTGTCTTTGTAAGGCCGCGAAACTCATATTTTGCTCCTTGCAGACAAAGTGCACGCCTTCACACAAAAACTAGACCTCTATGGCCGCATCAGTCGAGGGAACCACAGCCTTGTAGACTTTATCACTGATGCGGCACGTAACACGATTTCTCCTCCCTATTTCAATCAGCGTCTGAGCAACCTGTCAACAATGAGAAAACAATTTGCGATGTACTTTAAAGAGGATTATCACTCTTTTGCTTGGGTTCGAGATCTGTTTGTGTGCACAGCAAAGGAGCTGTCAATTTAGGGTGACCAATCGTCCTCTTTTCCCCGGACATGTCCACTTTTCATGCGCTGTCCGGGAGGATTTATAGACTGATGAAAATGTCTGGGTTTTTATTGTTGTCATAGGACCACTTAAACTGACTGGTGTGATGCACGCATTATGACAGCCTCTATCTCATGTAACGTCCTCCCGAGCTGGTTCTGATCCGTCTATTGACGCCACAGACAGCAGGCTGTGCGCCGAGCTGCGCCACACAGCATGCATTGCGCAGCGCAGCGCTGCTCTGGGCCGAGATGCACCGCACCGCGTTATCCTGCATTGCGCAGCGCCGAGTTACTGCTGTTTACAAGAAATCAAAGCTCAAGCTTCATGCACGAACCACAAAAGATATACTGTCAAGTCGCAACAAATGGGTGGCAGAGTGCACCATTCACATAGCTGGCATGTGTGTTTCTGTGTGACAAAAGTGGCAAATATCCCATTGATCACATGGACACAAAACTATAAAAAGGCTGAGCAAAGTGAGAGTTGATCTTTAAACTGACTGTGGAGGATAAAGATGCAAACTAAACAGAGTAAGCACTCTTTTATTTTATTTTTGAGTCTGCAGCTGTTTACTTTTATTACAGTGAAAAGAAAATAAACTTGTTTTCTCAGAAGATTATTTCAGATTTTTCTTCAGTTTCTGTCCAGTACAATTTAAAAAGTAAACTAATATTGTTGCTGGTAACTTTTTTTTAATTCAGAAGAGTAATTATTTCTATTATTATTTATTTCCAGAGATTATAAAATCATTTTCTTCTTGTGAAGTTTGTTAACTAATCTTTTCTAACCACATTGAGAATGCACACTTTAAATAGGTTAAAATCAAAAGTCTTGGCCAAGTCCTGAAATTGTTTCAGTACTGTGCCAGATGTCCTCTCTTTTGGAAATCAAAATACGGTCACTCTATTGATATGCAGGAGCAGCTTATTGAGCTAAAGAGTGACAGTAGACTGAAGGAACTCTTTGGCTTCTCCCCTCTTTTGTCATTTTGGGCAGCATTGATGCAGGAATATCCTCAACTCTGTGACGTCGCCTTGAAGATTCTCCTTTCACGTCGACATATTTGTTTGAGGCAGGATTCTCATAAATGACTGCACTCAAAAAAAATCCTGCAATCGTGCACAAACGGAGGATGATTTGAGGCTGTGTTTATCAAACATTGAGCCAAGAATTGAGGATCTTTGCAAGGTAAAGCCGGCTCAGGTCTCACATCAACATCACTGTGATGGCAGGATCCGCCACACAGGAATGAAGTTACGGTGGCAACACATTTATTCTTTAGTTTACTTTATGTTACAGATATTTATATAAACAGTTTTGATGTTGTTTTACATTTATTAAGTTGGACTAGTTTGCTTGGGTGTGATACGTACACATCTAGGTGATCCTGTTTAAATATGGTTTCTTTTGTATAATAATTTTGTGTCTCTTGAGTCACCAGTAATTTTCCATTCCCCTGGGGACACAGAGGTGATGTGGCAGAGGGAGGAGTCAAAACTGATACTTCCTGAATGGCCTCTACCACTGACTGGGAAATGGGGAAGCCAGAAGCTTTACTTTGCTCAGCCTTATTGTTTAGTTTGCTTTATTGTACAGTTAGTTTGCAGCAAATGTACCTTAATGACTAGTCATTTCTTTATTCATTTATCCATTTATTCAGTCAGTTATTTATTCATTTTGTATTGCATGTTAGTCTTGTATTCCCCTTCCTCTCGTTTGCCATGGTCTGATCAGCCAGTATAAGAACCTCCCTAGTGTTTCCTGTGTTAGGTCAGTTTTGGAATTTGTTTAAGGCCAGTTCAAAGCATGTTTGGTTAAGGTCAATTTGTTGCACAGTTCTCTAGTTTAGTTGACCTCTTTTATGGGCCCCATTTTTGTCATGTGTTCTATTTTTTCAACTGGGTGAATAAAGAAAACCCTGCTTTTTCTGAATTCCTTTTCCTGGCTCATTTAAGTCCTCCATGGTTTCTGACGAATTGATGTCAGTAGTCACCTACAAATTGGTGACAGCTCGCCAACCATGACAAGATGGTGTCAGAAGTTTTTCTTGTTACCCACTAGGTTCCTGCCAGGAAGGTGTCTACTATGAGCCCAGGTTTTTTGTATTTTTTTGGGTGTTTTTGCTTCTCTTTTTTGAGGCATGCAGAAAGGTGGACGGAGCATGAGAGGAATCAAGGAAACTCCACCACTGGAGAAACCACAGCAAGAAGAGGACAATGAGGAGGAACAAGGAGTTTCTGGAGGGGTGGACAGCTCAGAGGGCAGAGGTAATGACCCAACTGTGGCCGATCTGATGTCTCTTCTCCATGCCCTCATGGGTCAACAGGAAGCCTGAGAGGCCAGACAAAAGGAGGAATCTGCTCACCAGGAGAAGCGATTTAAAACGCTGCAGCACCAGTTCCGACTGCTACAGGAGGAAGTTCAAGCGAGAACTACTCCAGTGTCCGAGCCTGAGCCACCTACATTGGATCCTCCTGATACAGACATGGAACCACAGGACAACCATGATAGGGTGACTGGTAATCAAACACATCAGTCATCAGGTCCGTCTCATGTTTATGAGCCTAGGCTAGAGAAATTTACTGACAGTGATGATGTGGAACACTATTTAATCACATTTGAACGTATTGCACTGGCTTGCCTTTTCTCCTACTACTCTCCAGTTGTATTACAGTACATTGTATTGTATACAACCAGCTTTGGAGGGGCCCATCTTGCAAAAGGTTGAGAACCCCTGCTCTAGATCATATGTTCCCCACACGGTGAGCTCTTGCATGGAGCCCCAGGTCGAGAGCGATTATCAGTGATCTTGTATTCATTCAATTTTCTAATAATTGCTCCAACAGTTGATCTCCTCTCACCAAGCTGCTTGCCTATTGTAGATTGGCTCATCGCAGTTTTGTGCAGGTGGACAATCTTGTTCCTGGTGTCCTTTGTCTTTGAAAAAAACAAGAATTTGCTCATAACTTAGTAGTTTTTTTTTATGTCTGGTGACATTTAAAAAAATATAAAAGTAGATGTTACTAAATACTCCAGAAACCTTTATACAAAATACTTTTTTACTCTTACTCGACTCATTTCTTGGATGGCTACGTTTTACTTGAGTACAAATAATTTGAAGTATTACTATTATTTGAGTACAATTTTTAGGTAATCTACCCACCTCTGAATATACTATAGTAATTGTACATTTTACCACGTGTAATAAAGTTGCCGAAATTATCCATGAAACAAGCTAAAGTTATTATGTAATGAGAGCTGAGACCTTGTAGACTAAACAATAGTACTTGTACCTGCATATTGTTATGTCTCAGCCTGAGACAATGTTGAAAGGAAATGTATTTTAAAAAGTCTTCTTATGTCCAAATATTTTTTTAGGATAAAAAAATGAACACACTGTATGACACTATATGAAACATACTTTGTCATCATATCAAACACATTTTGCTCAGCTGGTACAGCTGCTCTTGGCAAGACATAGCACGGCAATTTTATTTTTAATAGCAAACTTTCAACAACAAGGTAATTCAAGCTGCTTTACGTGATTAAGGGTTGAAATAAAAATAGGAGTAAAACACAGAGAAAGCATATAAATTAAAAACAGCAATAAAGCAAGAAGCACACACAAAACATGATACAACAAAGCATTAATCAAATGCCGCTCTAAACAGATAGGTTTTTAGCCGCAATTTAAAAGAACTCAGTGTTTCAGCAGCTTTGCAGTTTTCTGGAAGTCCGTTCCAGATCAGAAGAGCATAGAAACTGAAAGCTGCTTCTCCATGTTTGGTTCTGATTCTAGGGATGTTGAGTAGACCTGAGTGGTTTGGGGGGTTGCTATAGTAACAGTAGGTCTTCAACATACTTTGGTGCTAAGCCATTCAGTGATTTATAAACTAGTAAAAGTATTTAGAAGTCTATTCTCTGAGCTACAGGGAGCCAGTGTAAGGACTTTAGAACTGGGGTGATGTGCTCTACTTTCCTGGTTCTAGTGAGGAATACGAGGAGCAGCGTTCTGGATCAGCTGCAGCTCTCTGATTGACTTTTTAGGCAGACCTGTGAAGACGCTGTTGCAGTAATCAGTCCGACTAAAGATAAACGCATGGATGAGTTTTTCTAGGTCCTGTTGTGACATCAGTCCTTTAATCCTAGAGATGTTCTTCAGGTGATAGAAGGCTGACCTTGTTATTGACCTTTATGTGACCCTGGAGGTTCAGGTCTGAGTCCATTACTACACCTAGATTTCAGGCCTGATCAGTAGTTTCTAACAAAAGAGACCAATTCAAAGGTTTTGTCCAGTAGAATCTAAACTTCAATCCCATACTGTCAGTGACCATACAGTTATCTGTAGCATTCGTCGGAGCTCACTGTCGACACTGTATTTGTGAAAACTATCAGACTTTCTGCCTCCTTCTGCATTTGTCAAAAAGTTTTACACATCTGCATGTAAGCTGTAAAAGAAAACGGGTTTGATATTCTGAGCAAAATGTGTTTGATATGATGACAAAGAATGGACTTTTTAAATTACATTTCCTTTCATGTTTTTATTTACATCTTTAAACTGCAAATCAGCGAACACTGAAATGCAGAATTGGACGTTTTTTTCTGTGAAGTGGTTTGAAAGGACCAAAAGTTTTTTGTTTTTTTTCAAAGCATTTTTCCTTTCTATTCAAAGTTGTAGCAGCTGATAGGTTATTGACTGTTCACTAAATGTTATTCAGTCCTACAGAAGGCTCTCTACAACATAGGTCACGTTTACTATAATCCTTCTATATTTTTCCTCCTGAATGGAGAGATTCCACAAATGTCACTGAGACATGAACAGTATTCATTATAACCAGGATCAGAGAAGGCAAACAACACAAAAATGAGGATATAACATGGTGAAAGTCCAGCATCAGACTGAGCACACTCATTAAGTCCTATTATGTCGCGCGTGCTATCAGCCTAAATCTGTATTAGCCTGGAGGCTTTCTGCGTGGGATGCAGTCCTTACATGATGTCAGAAATAAAAAAGAGCAAAGCAAGCCATCAGTATTTGCAAGAAAATGACATGATTCATTTTTTAAATATTGTCTCATGGTTCAGAAAGAGTTGCAATGAAAGTAAAATATTCCTTTTTGTTTATTTCAGACGGCCTACAGCGAAGCAGCATTATTTCAAAGTTATCCCCCTAAGACCCGGCACATTCTTTTGTGTCCTTTATAGTGGACATTTTGTTCATCTTTAGCTTTTTACTATTTTGAGTCGCCTTATCAAGCCCTACAGTACTCTTTAGAAGACATTTTGTAATGTGTCATTTGACAGGTTTGCATGCTGGGAACTCCCCTTTTCCAAATTATTTCTCCAAATAAGTATTTTACATAAAACAACAGAGTATTATGTTACAAAAACAAATCCTGATTTTTTTTGATAACTGGTATAAAAGTGGCATCATGCTTTAATGAGGATGGTGATATTTTTAGTTACACTGAGTTTCTCAATCATTTTAATATGCCTGTGACCCTTCAGGGGTTATGATGTTACACAAAGGTCATAATCATGTACACTCTGTTGACTCACCATTTCTGGATTCACTGAACACTTCTGTTGGGGAAATATGTTTTTTGACTGATTCTCTGAACAAGTGAATTGTGTCTCTGCTTCCTATGTTGTTACATTTTGGAACAGTATTTTTCAATACATTGACTAGAAAAAGACTTGGACTTCTGAATCATTTCTTGTAAGTTAATAAAATAAACAAACTCTTCTTTAAGAGTATCCATCGCTGTTATCCTGCCAAATTATTCCTGGTAAGATTCAAGAAAGACATTGATGCAGCCTGTACGCTGTTCTTCAGGCCCAGAGACTTTCCCCTTTCAGTTTATTAGGGGAGAAAAAATTTCTTCTCACTTCATTTTAAAGATGTATTGTTTGAGTCCACAGAGTATGAGAGAAAACATGACACTCTTTTTTGTGAGCAATCTCTTTTTATTCTTAACAAAATTTCACATTCACAAATGTAAAGTGCTTAAAGATACAATGTGTAAAATATTTGACTCTTTAGCGCCACGCAGTTCAGTGTGTTGAGTAATAAAAATTATGTTGTTTGGGATCATGGTCCTATTGGAAGATCCAGCCATGTTTCATCTTGAATGCTCTCACTGATCACTGAGGTTTTAGCCCAAAATCCCACGATACATGACCCCATTCATCCTTTCCTTAATATGGATCAGTCGCCCTGTCCCTTTTGCAGAAAAGCAGCCCCAAAGCATAATGTTTCCACCCCCGTGCTTCACGGTAGGTATGGTGTTCTTGGGATGTAACTCACCATTCTTCCCCCTCCAAACACGGCCAGTGGTCTTTATACCAAAGATTTCTATTTTGGTCTCATCCTAATCCTCCTCTGGATCATCCAGATGGGCTCTGGCAAAGTTTAGACGGGCCTGGACATGTTGCTGCAGGATACTAATTATAACCTTTGTTACTGTGGTCCCACCTCTTTCCAGGTCATAATTCTAGAATTGCGCTGCTCTGGGTGGCTGCATGTTGGAGTGGCTCTGTTGGCTACATATTAAGTTTTGGTTTTTTGTACATTGGTACCTCTTTTTTCTTGAGGAAGATTGCATTTTTTTGACCTGTATACTTTCTAGTCTTTGGTGCTGTTAAGCTGGAAGAATTTTTGCTGTAAAGTTTTCACTTTTTGATAACTTATTATGATCCATAACCATGGCAACAATGTGGATTACAGCTGGGAGCAGCTGGTTAACATTGCAAAAGCTGAAATAATACCTCAACTGAAGCCACAAATCCCTGACGAGTTGATAAGGAGGAGACGTGGATGCAGACCAGGAGTAAAAAGGAGACAGAGAAAGAGGATGTTCAAGCCATCTCTTCCATCGATCATAATGGGTAACGTGAGGTCACTGGCTAACAAGATGGATGAAGGGGTGCACGGTGGCACAGCTGGTAGAGCAGCTCACCTCACAGCTAGAAGGTCCCAGATTCAATTACCGCCGGGGACGCTGTGGGTGCTGAGGGTGTGTTTGTTCCCCCGCATCATCGGCACCCACACCCTGGGTGGGGTTGGCGTAAGGGCCTTTCTGTGTGGAGTTTGCATGTTCTCCCCGTGTTTCCTTGGGCAGCTAATGAGAGCTACTCCCACAAAAACATGCACTAGTCCTGGGGCTATATACTGCCTCTTCCTGGCCGGCCGAGGCACCTGAAGAGACGGGGAGGATCTGGCTGGAATAACGTGATCTGTCCAGGCGGAGACATCCCGCCCGGTCAGGTTAAAAGAAGAACCTGCTCTGCCCAGGAGGCTTGGGTTTCAGTGTGGGGCTGACAGAGGGTGACTGGAACTAGGTTGGAGCACTTGGTGAAAAATAATGGGATAAAAATTAAAAAAAAAATAAAAAAAAATGGATGAACTCCAAACCCTTACAAGGACCCAGCCAGAGTACCAGGAATGCGTTTTACTGAGACGTAGCTGCAGGATCATATCCCCGACGTCTCTCTGCCAGGCTTCCTGACTGTACGAGCAGACAGAGATCTGAAGATGAGCAGCAAAAAGAAAAGGAGGTGGAGTAGCAGTGCTTGTCAACAACAGATGGTGTCATCCAGGACATGTTACTGTGAAGTGTCGTCTCTGCAGCCCAGATATTGAACTCTTGGCAGTAAGTTTTCGTCCATATTATTTACCAAGAGAGTTCACCAGTGTAATTTTGGCAGTTGTTTACATTCCACCTTCAGCCGACAATGCATGTGATGTCATCATTCCGTTGTTGCTAAGCTACAGACCCAGCACCCCAATGCATTTGTGGTAATATCTGGTGATTTTAATCATGCCTTGCTCTCTACTACACTTCCAACATTTCAACAGCTTGTCAGCTGCTCCACAAGAGAAAACAAGACCTTGGATTTGTTTTATGCAAATATAAAGGATACATGCATGTCCAAACCAAGACCTCCTCTGGGACAATCGGATCACAATCTTATTTTTCACTGCTCAGAATGTAAACCACTTGTTCAGAGGCAACCTATGACAAAGAGAACTGTGAGAAAATGGTCACAGGAAGCTGAAGAAGCCCTGCAGGGTTGTTTTGCAACCACATGGAAAGGACATCAATGCCATGACCGAGTGTGTGACTGACTATATAAACTTCTGTGTGGACAACATCATCCCCACCAGAACAGTGAGATGCTTCCCTAATAACAAACCCTGGATCAGCAGTGACCTGAAAGAACTGTTAAACAAGAAAAAAAGAGCCTTCAGGGAGGGAGACAGGGATTACTGAGGAGTATACAGAAGCAACTTAAGGTCAAGATCAGAGACAGCAAGGAGGCATACAGGAAGAAGCTGGAGAACAAACTAAAGAGGAACACTATCAAATATGTCTGGTCAGGAATGAGAAAGATCACAGGTTTTAAGCACAGGAAGGATTGGATAGATGGAAGTCTGGACAGAGCCAATGAACTGAACACATTCTTCAACAGGTTCTGTTCAGGAACTAGCTCAGCATCCTCATCTCCTTTTCCCAGCCTAACAGACCTCCCACCGTCCTCTGACCAACAGCTTTCCTGTTACACCTCGGATGTTTTATCCGTCACCTCAGCCATGGACTCTTCTGATTCCACAAGTTTGACTTCAAACAAGTCAGGAAATGCTGCTACCCCCTTCCAGTTCCAGTGTTGTGGAAGACATCCTGCCTTGTTCCAGTACCAAAAACAACTCACCCATCAGACATCAATGACTATATACCTGTTGCCCTGACATCCCACATCATGAAGGTCCTGGAGAGACTCCTGTTGGCACCCCTGAGTAAGCAAACAAGAACATATCAGGACCCACTGCAGTTTTCTTATTGCTGTGGAGTTGGAGTTGAAGATGCCATCATCCACCTGCTTTAACCAATCCACTGTCATCTGGACAAAGCAGGCAGCACAGTGAGGATCATGTTCTTTGATTTCTCCAGTGCATTTAACACAATTCAGGCTGATTTGCTTTGTCAGAAACTCCTGAAGACACAGGTTGAGCCCTCAACAATCGCCTGGATCAGTGACTACCTGACAAACAGAACACAGTTTGTGAGACTGAAGAATTGTGTGTCAAACCAGGTGGTCAGCAGCACAGGAGCAGCACAGGGGACCGTACTCTCACCATTCCTTTTCACTCTGTACACCTCAGACTTCCAGTACAAATCAAAGACCTGTCATCTGCAGAAATACTCAGATGACACTGCAATTGTCTCGTCTATCTGAGATGGACAAGAAGCTGAATACAGAGAGCTGGTGGACCGCTTTGTGACATGGTGTGGAAACAATCCTCTTACCTTGAATGTGAACAAAACAAAGGAGATGATTGTAAAAAAAAAAAAAAAAAAAAAAAAAAAAATCGATCACATTTCTCCTGTTTAAGCTTCCCTTCATTGGCTCCCGTTAAATCCAGAATAGAATTTAAGATCCTTCTTCTTACATACAAAGCCCTTAATAATCAAGCTCCATCATACATCAGAGATCTAATTGTTCCTTATGTTCCTAACAGAGCCCTTCGCTCTCAGACTGCAGGTTTACTTGTAATTCCTAGGATTTCTAAAAGTAGAATGGGAGGCAGATCTTTTAGTTATCAGGCTCCTCTCCTGTGGAACCAGCTCCCAGCTTTAGTCTGTGAGGCAGACACTCTGTTTACTTTTAAGGTCAGGCTTAAAACTTTCCTTTTTGATCAAGCTTATAGTTAGAGTGGCTAAGGTCATCCTGAGCTATCTCTGTAGTTAAGCTGCTATAGGCTTAGACTGCTGGAGGACAGACTTACCAATTTTCTTCACTCTGCTACTTCCTTTTCTCCTACGACTCTCCAGTTGTATTACAGTACATTCTGTTATTTCGACTGTTAACTTTGTTTTCTCTCAGTGTTTTTTTTCTCTCCATAGAAGATATACCTGGTCTGGTATCCTGCTTGGCTGCAATGCCCTGTTGGACGGGGGGCATCGACTGGGATGATGCTCCCAGTAACTGAACATCCACTGTGTCCTGTTATTAACTTTTTACTTTCTGTAACATAGAAAGTTCTCTTATATCAGATCTTCTGTTCCTTCTGTGTTTCTGCTCTGTCTTCTCAAACCCCCAGACGGTCGTGGCAGATGGCCGCTCCTACTGAGCCTGGTTCTGTTGGAGGTTTCTTCCTGTTAAAGGGGTGTTTTTCCTCTCCACCGTCGCTACATGCTTGCTCAGTATGAGGGATTGCTGAAGGATTGCTGTGGTTGGAAAGTCTGCATCAACGGGGCCCAACCTCACGCCAATGACTGACGCAATCTGCTGGGATTCCTTAAATAGGAAACTTTTTAACTGATTGGAATGTTGGTATAAATGTATTGAAATGACTTCTTGTTAAGTGCCTTGAGATGACATCTGTTGTGAATTGGCGCTATATAAATAAACTGAATTGAATTGAATTGTAGATTTCAAAAGAAACAGGGAAGAGTCAAACACTGTTTCCATCATGGGAGAAGAAGTGGAGGTGGTTGAGGAGTATAAATACCTCAGAGTTCACCTTGACAACAGAGTGGACTGGAGACTGAACAGTGAAGCGTCTACAAGAAGGGAGAGAGCACACTGTACTTCTTGAGGAAGCTTAGGTCCTTCAAGGTTTGCAGCAAGATGCTGCAGATCTTCTACAAGTCTGTTGTGGAGAGTGTAATCTCTTCAACCATCATCTGTTGGGGTAGCAGCATCAGAGCCAGGGATTTAAAAAGGCTAAACAACCTGATAGCAAAGACTGGTTCTGTTATGGGGACGACTGTGGAACATCTGGAGATGATCATGGGAACAACAACAGAGCGTATTCAGTCGGAGGCTTCTTCAGAATCGCTGCAATACAGACCGCTACAGGAAATCCTTCCTACCCACAGCCATCATCATCTACAACAACTCTTTAAAGAATTAATTATATGAGCTATATCAACACTTATTTTCCCTCTGGGATCAATAAAGTATTTTTGAATTGAAATGTATGCAGGCGCCAGCCCATGAAGGGCTTTAAGGCGAGGCAAGGTAGCCTAATTTTATTTGTATAGCACACTTTCAACAACAAGGTAATTCAAGGTACTTTACACGATAAAGGGGTAAAATAAAAATAGCAGTAAAACACAGACAGAGCATATGAAGTAAAAACAGCAATAAACCAAGAAGCCCACACAAAACGTATGATACATGAAAACTGTTGTGCCACAGATAGGTAGGTTTTGGCTATGCATAATTGCTTAGGGCAATTATTAATCAGATTAATAATTGTATGTAAAAATTACCTCGTTTAGGGCACCACCTGGATTTCAGGAATATCAATAGCCAAATTGTTCAGTCTCAGTTTATGTTTATGATTACCTGCCTGATAAGGCTGAGATAATTAAAACAATATATGAAGGAATAAGTTCTTGGCGTACCTGAACAGCAAGTTACTACACATGTATGTGAAATAACAACGGTTTTCCAAAATACAAGAGTTTATTACAACAAGAATTCACTTTCAGTTAACATACTTTAATCAAAAAAACTCACCAAACTAGTAAAACACAACTAAACTACTAAGAAAAGAATAATGATAATAAAACTCACACTCCGAAGTAAAACAGTAAAAGTGATAAAAATGCACAGAAATAGAAACAACAATAAATTGATAATGATGTCACAGTTCAGAATGAATATGTTTGCTCAAAGACCAAGGCTTGTATTGAACAGTGTTGGGAATAAAGCTAAGTTAGTTTTAAACTAATTGCGATTAGTTTAAGACTAATCAGCAGATTCTGGTTTGTTTTCAAACCACCAATTCACAATGCAAAGCAGAAGTGAAGAAAAACATTGTTTGGAAGAAGCCATGTTTCATTAAACCATTTGCTGAATTAGAAATCAATAACCTTTAGATAATTTATTCTATTTAATGGATCGGTCACCGCAGTGATTGATCAAATTTAATATTTAGACTTTATGTTGACGTTAACGGCAGTACCAATTATGCCGATCTAATTTAGTATTTTGACTTACCTAGAAGGCGGTCTCAAAGATGACTTAAAAGATTAGTTTAGTGTTTAAACTATCCGTTTTAATGTCGATCTCTATTTTGAATAGCATTAAGGGCAGTCTTTATTGTTCATGTGTAAAATACCATCAATGGCGGGCCCACGTGGTTCACTAGAGCATGTAGCTTACAGCTAACTCACGTGGTGCTGCTTAAAGTCACTCTGGATCATTTATTAAACATCAAACCAAGAAAAACTGTCAGATTGAGTAACTCAGGTTGCAGGATATAAAACGATTTTCCATTGGAAACCTCGAGAATCACTGTTTAAACCTCCAGGCCGACCGGCCTGTTTGTACCCGAATAATAAATTAAATCTTACACAAAGTAACAAATCACAGTGAAAATAAACAACCCTTAATTCTTGTTTAAACTAACCTAATCTCGCCTCTGCCCAGACAGACCTTATTGAACGGTTAAAGTTCTCCAGGTTGCTCCGTGGATGATGGGCGAAGCCAAAACAACGTTAGCCCGCAGGCTAACCACAGCTACGGTCCGTTAGCAGTGGGAGGATTATAGCTGTTGAATCGCGGGTAGCATTAGCTTGGAACGTCGTGTCGTCCTCTTCGGCTTGCTAAACAGCGATCAGCTGCACCTCAGTTCACCAACACAGTACCTTCTCTGCAGGTTCAAGATAGCATTGTCCCAGGCTTTGTCGCGGTGGGGTAACGCTCCAGTCTGGACCCGGTTCTGTGGCATTCAGTAGCGGTTAGCGGCTCGCTTCATACGGCAGCATCTGTTCAGAAAGCAAGGCTCAGGGCGGAACAGTGGGGTTTATCTCAAAACACTGGGTTTGATTCACCTGATTGATCAGCAGTATTGTCGTCGTTGGAGTGAGTTCCTGGCGCTGTTTGGCTGAAAGCCAGAACTGGAGAGAATGTGAAAATCTGTGGCGGTGCCTTATATAACCTCTGGTCTACTCCTCCTGTCAGAGCTCGAATGTGGATTAGCGCCACCCAATGGCTGTGTGTCCCCAACAAAGCATTACTCAAAGGCAGCTCTAAACAGATACGTTTTTAGTAGTTTAAAAACAGACAATAAAATCCTCTAAAATGGGACCCCTCGAGATGAGATCTTGCATGGAGCGCATGGTCGAGGGAGATTGTAAGTGATCTTATATTTTTATTGCTCCAACAGTTGATCTCTTCTCACCAAGTTGCTTTCCTGTTGTAGATTGCCCTTGGACAGCTCTCTGGTCTTGGTCATGGTGGAGGTTGGAGTCTGACTGTTTGAGGTTGTGGACAGGTGTCTTTTATACAGATAACCATTTCAAACAGGTGTCATTAATACAGGTAACGAGTGGAGGATAGAAGAGCTTCTTAAAGAAGAAGTAACAGGTCTGTGAGGGCCAGAATTTCTGCTGCTTATTTTCTGCACCATTATAAAAATAAATTATTAAAAAAATCATACATCATGTGATTTCCTAGATTTTATAAACATTCTGTCTGTTACAGTTTAAGTGTATCTATGATGATAGATACATCTCTCATCTTTTTGAATGGGACAACTTGCACAATTGGTGGCTGCTTAGTAGTTTTTTGTCCCACGGTACACTGATCCTCTGACAAACAAGAAAACCGTTTTGGATGTATCTTTTCCTTTTGGACTGAATCAGCAAATACAAGTTACAGATTAGATAATTGTCCCATGCTAATTGACTAGAGTATAATCAGAAAAGTATTAATCTGTACTACAAATTATGACTGGAGTGTAGAATCAGGTCTCTTATTTCATCACTTCATGAATATGTTTTCTCATCATGTTACAGAGTAATGAGATAACTGACCAAAATGGAAAAGATAAACACAAAGTAGGATGAAGCAAAACAAGGCCGAATGCAGCATCTGCAGAACAATAAGTGTTAAACTATATATACCATATATATGTTAGACATATAACATATGGACCGTGAGGGAGTGTTGACTTGTTCACTCTCTATTAAAGCCAGGCACAATTAGAAGTAGATTAGGAGACTCCAGCCTCCTCTCTCAGACCACCAATTCAGAGCATCCCACCTTTGGCGACAGAGATTTTCCCATAGCCAATCCCACCCTATGGAACTCCCCCCCCTCACACATTCGTGCTTCTGACTCACTCCAGAAATTCCAAAAAAACTGTTAAAAACTTACCGTAATTTTTGGACTATAAGCTGCTACTTTTTTCACCCACTTTGGACCTTGCGTCCTATACAACGATGCGTCTAATTCATAGATTTTTTTTTTTTACTGGTTAATGGCCTCCGGGGGACGCTATAGCAGGAAACATAAAAGGTACACAGACATGTTGGAAAAATTATGCACCGAAGAAAATACTGCCGGTAGTTTTCATGCACATACCCTCATCATGGAAAACATTTGAAGAAATGCAGCTTTTAAGTTGAAGGCAAAGATGGTCGTCAAAAAAGGAAATAAAGCTGCTGCACATAAGCTTGATATCAATTAATCGATGGTGAGACGTTTGAGGAGGTTGCGGGAAGAACTGAATCTTTTATACTCTGCTCTGTTTGTATCATGTTTTCCTCTGCTCACCAGCCTGCTAATTGGCTGATTGGTCCCACCTGGGCTGCTGCCTACTTAAGCTCCTGCTCTGCAGCCACTCAGTGCGAGATCGTCTGTTGTCACTACCTGTCACAGCCTTCAAGCGTTCATGTCTGACTGTCTGATCGTGTACCTGACCTGCCTTCGTCAACTGACCTCTGCCCCTGCCCCTGCCCAATCCCTGGTAAACTGAACTTATTGTTGTGCACCGACCCCTGCTTGTTTCTGGACTCTGATTTCAGCCTCCTGGACCTTGATTACCACTTCCTCATGAAATTTGACCTGGACTGTATATTGGATCACTATTATTGGATCACGGACCTCTGGAACCCTGCTCCTTTTGGAACCCTGCTCTGAGAAGATAAGTTATTTTCTCTGTCCTTCAGTGCACCATTCCTGGTGAATTGGACACCCCTCTCCCCTGCTCTCAATATATTCCTCAGCAGAAGAATCCTGAGAAGCTGCCTTTTTCAGTACGTTCCAGTTTCTATTAGTAAATTCCTGCCTGGTTTAGCTTCCATTCATTCACCAGCCTTTCTCTTTTGCAGTACATGACCTGGGCGTGCTTGACCAGAAGCTGTCTACCTCCAGAGAGCACATTTTCTATATTTTTGTAAACAAAACCCTTTAATTTATCCATCTGGTTCGTGGTTTTGTTTTGGGTCCAAACCTTGTCAAGATCCTTTCAGAGTCGGTGTAAAAAGATGACAAAAGCTTTCAGAGGACATAAAGATACTGTTGTGGTCCACAGTCTTTCAGAGCAACCATTAGTCCATACAGCCATGTTCCTGGAATCAATGTCACTGGATCCTGTGGGCAGGATTAGAGTTTAAAGTTCAACTTCGTTTAAAGGTTCTGTCTGGACAGGCAAAACAGGTCTGGGCAGGGCAGTAAGCTAACTAGAATAAATGTATTTACATTTAACCAAAAATCTTAACACCATCAAAATGCTGCTTTTAACCTTTATAATCTTAAGTATTCAACTGTGAGAAATAAAAGGATAAACAGAATAGAGGCATTAGAGATTAGTTACCGTCTCTCTTTGATTGTGATTCGACAAATTTTGCATGTCAGTCTGGGACAGCTCACTGTTCCTGTTAGACAATACACCTGCAGATCAGTTCAAGTCCTGCATAGTTAACACTTCTTTGGAGGGATCAAAACCTTTATCAATGTTACCTCTTTGTTTTGCATTGTGGAAAGGTTTCTTTCTCTAATCTGGTAGCTTGTATTTTGGTTGCCACTGGTTACCACCTCCCTGGTTCTATTGTAGAACTGGAGAGCTGGGTTTACGCTTTCGTTTACGTTTGTTTCCTGTCTGTACGTTTAACACTGGCTTTGGCTCCTCCCCCTTCCATGTCTGGACGGACACGCGTTTCCCATATAAGCTGGGCACATCTACGAACCTCCGTCATGCTAAGGTTCCTTGTCCTGCAATACATAGTTACAGCATACTGTATAGTTTCATGGAGGTTATGAAGGAACGATTTAAAGGTGTGGTCGTCTTCAAAATCTGGGACATAATGTTGCTGAAAATAAACTTTTCTCAATCTGATATAGAAAAGTTTGGGTGGTTCGTGCACATCATGCTGAACCTGAAAAGCATTAAAGAAAGCCACAGCTGGATCTCTGTGCACAGAATATTATTCTCTCAAAGCCTGACAAAGAGCTGAATAACTGTCACGTATCTGTGTTGGAAGAGTTCGTATGAAAGCATGAACGCTGCTACTGGTGGATTTCCAGAGGAGCTTCAGTTTCTCACGACAAGAGGGAAAAGGTAGATCAAAAAGACGCCGTTCGACCTTGTGCAGGTAATCTTGAATGTTTAAGTCAGGATTATCTGGGTCAAAAAGCTGTATGTCCCTAGCTAAGGATTCAAGCTGGCTGGTGCGCAAATGCAAACGGGGACCTGGCCCATCTGGAAGGTGCCTCTGGTTATGTTCAATGAATGGTGGTGACATTTGAACTAACTTTTTCGGAGGGAAAGGCCACTCGTGGTGTGATCCAGAGCCTTCCAATGTGTGAAACCTTACATGTGTTGGTAATGGGTCAAATGGATTACTCTCTTGACCCCCAGGGGGCGACACCGAGTCAGAAAGGAGGGTGCATTTTGTCTCATCTTGTAAGTGAGGCTGCTGCTGGAGGTAATTTAAGAATGTTACCTTCTGGACTGCAGACTTATCGACCTCACGTGGCTTCAGATGTTCGATCTCTGCTTCAGCTTTCTCCATCATCAACTCAGATTTTGAGAGCTCAATCTTCACAGCCTGCTCTCTTTGCAGCGCCATCTGGTGGTCAACCTGTAACCGGAGACATATTTTAGTCTGTAGTTGTGATTTCGTCTGATACAAAAGTGTGAGTTGACAAACAACGTCTGAAATCCGGGCATTTCTGGTAGGATTCTCAATAAAGTTAACCAACTTTTGGATCTGATCATTGCATTCAGCAAGAGAGATATTATTCAAATCATTCCACTCATCTGGAGACAACCCAACTAGACCAGCAACAACCTTCTGCCTCTCCATTTCTGCTGGATCTGCAAGGCTCACTGCTTCAGTCATCCGGGATTCTAACTCCATCTTTGCTGAACTACAAAACAACAAAAGTTGTTAAACAATTGCTGAAAGCAAAACAAAAACACACAATCCTAACAAATGTCCAGCCAACTAGCCATATTTAGCTGTACATATGTCACCATGTTTATATATGCGTGCTCTGAACAGGTGCGCAGGCTGACAGCTCAACCTGCGTCTTATGAGTTACTTCAAGTGTTAAAAATGCTACTCTTATTTTCCAACAAATATTAGCGAGTTAGCAAATGTTCACCTCCTTTCCTTTTGGCAGGTGATTTAAAAACATGAGATTAACCTTTAAATATAACTCTGATCGCAAGCAGTGGTTTCTTAAAACACACTGGGTTAGCTCAGCATCTGGATACCAGATGTGCAGCAAAGTTTGATTAACAGTGGTATTAACAGTTAGTTAATTTAACCAGGCCAAGTTTAAGCAGGTTTTTAGACCATAAAGTGTAGAATTAAACAAGTTTACACGAAAACGTAAAAAAAAATCCCAGAAACTGAAAGATTGCATTGGTAAATACCCATTTATACAGTTTAGAAGCAAAAAAAAGTTGTTTTGGGGTTTAGTTACTCTTTAAGTTACACAAAGTCTTAACCTATTGCTTACACAAATCAGGGTGAGTGAGTTAAATCGTCTGAATCTATGCTAACATAGTAGAGTTAATCATTACTAGCAAAGGAGATTTTTTTGGAGTTGTTAATTTTGGCTAAAGTCTGAGACCATGAAATTCAGGAATGTCACAGGCCATATACTTTTCATATATGAGCAGTGACATCCAATTTCAAAGCAATCAGACGATGTGCCAAAACCATTACTAATGTGATTTAAATAACTCTTGTGTTTGGGCAAGTTATTCCTTTACACCATTTTGTTGTAAATTATTATTCCCATACATGTGCAGTAAAAGCTGTTCATGTTAACCACTCACATGGGGCACAAATTATGTTGTGCCACAGATAGCTAGGTTTTGGCTATGAATAATTATGAACACTTGCTTAGGCCAATTATTAATCAGATTAATAATTTTATGTAAGAATTACCAAGTTTAGGGGCACCACCTGGATTCCAGGAATGCGATAGCCAAATTGTTCAGTCTCAGTTTATGTTTATGATTACCTGCCTGATAAGGCTGAGATAATTAAACAATATATGAAGGAATAAGTTCTTGGCGTTCTTGAACAGCAAGTTACTACACATGTAGGTGAAATAACAACGGTTTTCCAAAATACAAGAGTTTATTACAAAAAGAATTCAACTTTCAGTTAACATACTTTAATCAACAAACTCACCAAACTAGTAACACACAACTAAACCACTTGAAGTAACTAAGAAAATAATAACTATAGTAAAACTAACACTCAGAAGTAAAACAGTAAAAGTGATAAACATGCACAGAAATAAAAACAATAAACAATAAATTAATAACGATGTCACAGTTCGGAATGAATATGTTTGCTCAAAGACCAAGGCTTGTATTGAACAGTGTTGGGAATGAAGCCAAGTTAGTTTTAAACTAATTGTGATTAGTTCAAGACTAATTAGCATATTCTGGTTTGTTTTCAAACCACCAATTCACAATGCAAAGCGGAAGTGAAGAATTTTTTTTTTGGAAGAAGCAACGTTTCATTAAACCATTTGCTTAATTAGAAATCAATAACCTTTAGATAATTGATAATATTTTATGGATCGGTCACCGCAGTGATTGATCTAATTAAATATTTAGACTTTATGGATGATGGGCGAACCTAAAACAACGTTAGCCCGCAGGTTAACCACAGCTGCGGTCCGTTAGCAGTGGGAGGATTATGGCTGTTGGATCGCGGGTAGCATTAGCTTGGACAGCATGTCGTCCTCTCCGGCTTGCTAAACAGCGATCAGCTCCACCTCATTTCACTGACACAGTACCTTCTCTGCAGGTTCAAGATAGCTTTGTCGCGGTGGGGTAATGTTCCAGTCTGGACGCGGTTCTGCGGCATTCAGTAGCTTGTTAGCGGGTCGCTCCACACGGCAGCATCTGTTCAGAAAGCAGGGCTCAGGGCGGAACAGTGGGGTCTATCTCAAAACAAACTGGGTTGCGATTCACCTGATCGACCAGCAGTCTTGCCGTTCTTGTTGTGAGTTTCTCCCAGAAACTCGTGTCCTTCCCTCGCCGCGAAAGAAGGATTGGCTGTTTGGCTGAAAGCCCGAACAGAAGAGAGCGTGAAGGCCGGCAGCGGGGCTTATATAACCTCTGGTCCTCTTCTTCTCCTGTCGGAGCTAGAATGTGGGTTAGCGCCACCCAATGGCTGTGTGTCCCCCAACAATACTGAAAAAGATGACTTCAGTGGCTTTAGTGAGGAAGAAGAAGATGAAGATAGTGACCAATGACTTTTCTGGTAGGCTAAAGTATGTTTTATTTTCTAACCAGGCATGTTACTGTCGTGTTGTGTTGGTGCCGTATTGGCACCCTACTGCAAATTTTCTGGCACAGTAAAAAAAAGAAAAAGCATGAATATGCGCTTCATGTCGGATCAACTCCAAAGTGTAATGAGTTATTCCTGGTCCCATTTCCTGAAATTTCATCAAAATCCATGCATAACTTTTTGAGTTATATTGCTAACAGACAGACAGATGGGCACGAAAACATTACCTCCTTGCAGAGGTAATAAAAAATATCTTCTGTGTACCGTCTTTCTGTGTAAATATCTCATGTTGCAATATGAAAACGTGCGGCTTGTATTCAGGTGCGTCCAATGTATGTACATTTGTTTTTTGTTAATTTAGCTGGTGCAGCTCAATTACGGTACCTCTTTAATCAAGTATTTAACCCCCATTCATTCATTTTACTTATTTTTGCTATTGTTTTGTTTTCTGTTTTTTTTGTTTTTGTAAAGCATCTGAGTAGTGAAAACTATGTAGTTCAGAACTGAAGATTCAATTCAATGAGGATTAAAAAATGCTTTAACAATCCCGAAGCTCTCAAAGAGTTTTTGTAGATGCTGATGATCTCCTGTAGCAGTCTGTATTACAGCAGTTCTGAAAGAGACTGATTGATTGGCTGACACAGTTGTTGTTTGACAGTCTGAAGAAGAGGATGCTCAATGTTTTTTTGGTGATGTTCTTAATTTTATGAAGGATCCTCCTTAGCACAAAAATCTCTCAAAGTTACATAACAGTCTCCAGGACAGAACCAGCCTTCTTCAGCAGCTCATTGAGATTTTTTGGGGATTCCTGGCTCTGATGCTGCTAGCCAAACAGATGAAGGTAGAAGAGATTACACTCTCCCTATTAGATTTATAAAACAGTTGCAGCATCTTGCTGCAAACCTTGAAGGACCAAAGCTTCCTCAAGAAGTCCATTAGACAGCTTCACTGAGTCCAGTCTGTTGTCCAGGTGAATACCGAGGTATTTATATTCCTTCGTTTCCTCCACTTCTTCTCCTATGGTGGAAGCATTGTGTGACCTACCCCTGTTTCTTCTGAACTCTACAATCATCTCCTTTGATTTGTTCACATTCAAGGTGACGCGATTGTTTCCACACCATGTCACAAAGCGTTCCACCAGCTCTCTGTATTCAGCTTCTTGTCCATCTCGGTTCCCTGTGGTGCTCCTGTGCTGCTGACCACCTGGTTTGACACACAATTCTTCAGTCTCACAAACTTTGGTCTGTTTGTCAGGTAATCATTGATCAAGGCAATTGTTGAGTGCTCCACCTGTGTCTTCAGAAGTTTCTGACAAAGCAAATCAGACTGAATTGTGTTAAATGTTTGGGAGAAATCAGAGAACATGATCCTCACAGTGCTGGCTGCTTTGTCCAGATGACAGTGGGTTGGTTGAAGCAGGTGTATGATGGCATCTTCAACTCCAACTCCACAGCGATAAGCAAACTGCAGTGGGTCCTGATACATTCTTGTTTGCTTACTCAGGGGTGCCAACAGGAGTCTCTCCAGGACCTTCAGGATGTGGGATGTCAGGGCAACAGGTCTATAGTCAATGATGACTGATGGGTGAGTTCTTTTGGGTACTGGAACAAGGCAGGATGTCTTCCACAACACTGGAACCTTCTCCTGAGTTAGGCTAAGGTTGAAGAGGTGCTGCAGAATCCCACAGAGCTGCTCAGCAAAGGCCTTTAGGACTCTGGGGCTGACACCATCTGGACCTGCAGCCTTGTTCCGGTTCAGTTTCTCCAGCTGCCTCTTCACCTGACTTTTGGAGACAGACAAGTGGGAGGGGGAGGCAAAGGGGGTAGCAGCATTTCCTGACTTGGTTGAAGTCAAACTTGTGGAATTAGAAGAGTCCATGGCTGAGGTGAAGGATAAAACATTCGAGGTGTAACAGGAAAGCTGTTGATCAGAGGAGAGTGGGATGTCTGTTTGGCTGGGAACAGGAGAGGGGGATGCTGAGCTAGTTCCTGAACTGACCCTGTTGAAGAATATGTTCAGTTCATTGGCTCTGTCCAGACTTCCATCAATCCAATCCTTCCTGTCCTTAAAATCTGTGATCTTTCTCATTCCTGACCAGACATCTCTGATATTGTTCCTCTGTAGTTTGTTCTCCAGCTTCTTCCTGTATGCCGCCTTGCTGTCTCTGACCTTGACCTTAAGTTGCTTCTGTACACTCCTCAGTAATTCCCTGTCTCCCTCCCTGAAGGCTCTTTTTTTCTTGTTTAGCAGTTCCTTCAGGTCACTGGTGATCCAGGGTTTGTTATTAGGGAAGCATCTCACTGTTCTGGTGGGGATGATGTTGTCCACACAGAAGTTTATATAGTCAGTCACACACTCGGTCATGGCATTGATGTCCTTTCCATGTGGTTGCAAAACAACCCTGCAGGGCTTCTTCAGCTTCCTGTGACCATTTTCTCACAGTTCGTTTTGTCATAGGTTGCCTCTGAACAAGTGGTTTATATTCTGAACAGAAAAACAAGATTGTGATCCGATTGTCCCAGAGGAGTTCTTGGTTTGGACATGTATGCCTCCTTTACATTTACATAAAAGAAATCCAAGGTCCTGTTTTCTCTTGTAGAGCAGCTGACAAACTGTTGAAATTTGAAAGTGTAGTAGAGAGCGAGGCATGATTAAAATCACCAGATATTGCCACAAATGCATTGGGGTGCTGTGTCTGTAGCTTAGCAATAATGGAACTGATGACATCACATGCATTGTCTGCAACAGCTGAAGGTGGAATGTAAGCAACTGCCAATATTACACTGGTGAACTCTCTTGGTAAATAATATGGACGGAAACTCACTGCCAAGAGTTCGACATCTGGGCTGCAGAGACGACACTTCACAGTAACATGTGCCTGAACCAGCTGTCAGGACCAGCTTTGTAATATCCCTCATATATGGTAAGCTATTCTCTGATGGGGAGTTTATCAAGGACTGCTTGCTGAAGTCTGCAGGGCTAATTTGTTCTGAGAAAAAATTTGTGTTCGTAAATGTGTCTCTCTGAGCATCATAATGAGGCAGATTGAGAACATCGCAGAGGATTTGATGCGTTAGCTGCTAAAGAAAATGGACAATGGACTGGTTTTCCTTGGACGTGAGTTATGACGTCTGTGGTACAGCCCAGTTACTCATCTTTGTATGTGTATTAAAGAAAAACTTTCAGAGGACGGAGGAGCTGTCAGCTTTGTGGGCAATGCAAGGCACTACAACAAGGAATCATTTGTTCACTGGGAGAAATGAATCCATGGACCAGTGGGACTAAAATGGGACAAACTGGTTATAACTGACGGCTGTCCAGATCTGTCAGAGAAACATGTTAGACATTTGAAGCAGATGCCAAATAAAGTGACTGAAAAGAACCCAGAACATAAACTGATATTACTGCATGGTATCATTCATCGGGAGATAATGTGGAAGTCAGTGCTAAAAATCAGCCACGTTGTTATAACTAAAAGAGTTAATTTAAGAAGAACTAAAGAAAGACAAAGATATCCCAGAACTGTCAGACGTACTGTTATGGTAAAAAAATGTATCTCAGGGTTTCCATAATAAAGAAGACTTGAGTCCCAGAAGGCGTTTAACTATTTAATACAAACATATCTGGCCAGAACATGGAGGGGACAAAGTTACTTGTGCATCACCCTATCCAACCTTTCTAACTAACCCCTTAAATAGTATTCAACAATCACTGTGTATCTCTGTAGACGTCTTCTCCAACCTTCATGCCCCGCCTCTGGACAGCTGCTCCATGCGAGTCTGATAGCAACGCATGAAACAGCACATCCGAAGGCCAGACTGTTATCTTACTGCCCCGGCGTCTGTCTCTCTGGTGACCTGACACATATATATCATAAACGTTAAGTTGGAACAATAACCTTGTCATTTTACCCTAGATGCATTCACTAAACAGAGAATATACACTTAATTCCTAATTGCATAACAATTTTCCACCACAATTCCCCGCTTTTATTAACTTAATTAATCCCATAAATATAAAGGGAAAATTCTAAAGTGCTATCACAAATCTCCCTAAAAGGTTGGGTAGGTTGATTTAAAAAAAAGACAACGTTCAAAACACAAATTTACAATCAGACATGAGACATGTTTAGCCATGGAATTAGCTCACAGTGACAAATATTAGATCCTTTCAGATGACTTTGCTGAGACTCCTGTGCATTGAGACCGAAAACCCACCTTTTTACGCCATTTTCTGAGGGGGAAAAATGTCATCTCAACAGCCCCTCTCCCCAGAGGGGGCCATCCCCAGGTCTCGTCATCTGTCAGGATGCTCTAGATAAAAACACAGAACAAAGGAGAAATTATGTAGCGTCTTCCAGTACACTTCAGAGGGTATTACATCAACACTAGGTGTGGAAACGTGTACACTTCCCTTGCTGTTGCCTGTTGCCGTGAAGTCAGCTTCCGCCAGCATCCAGTGACCCGTAGCCACCTATCAGTCCTTCCCCGGAAAGGAGAGAGGTCACCCCTCAGAAGGTCCTCCAGTGAGAACCTCCCAATGCGACCCTTGGGAGCTGAGCTAATTAGGTATTAGAGCATTGATGTTCAAACATAGGTGAGCCAATTCACAAAAGATGAATAGGATGATTATGACAAGTGATTAAGTGGAACCAACACCCTCGGAGTATGGTTTCAGATCAACCTGATGCAACTGTGTGCAAAAGCAATTCTAAACAACTCACAAGCTGGTTAATGAGCCAAACCTCATCAACTGAAGCTAGATTACGATTAAGGTAAATGTCTCCAAATCACTCTGTACTAAATCCATGCCAAGAAAAAGACGAACAACCATTCCAACTTGTGAGAGCAAAAAATCCCAAGAATCAACTACTCCCAGCAAGAAGTAAAGAAGGTTTTCAGATCAAATTAAAACTTGTAAAGTGCCAAGACACGATATGTACTACGAGTCTGAACGCGAACCGAAATGGAATATGAAGTCAGACGTCAAGTCCAGGTAGTAAAAAACCCCATTAATTTATGACAGAGTTATGATTCCCAAGAAACCCAATTAAACCTGCAAGTTACAATTCTCTTCATAATCTCTTAAAAATCTGTTCCAATTACTATCATATCCAATTCCCCCCTTTTTTAAGGCATCGTCTTGCACATGCCTTAAAAAAAAATCAAAAAAATAAAGAAACAATAACTTCAACTGCTTCTCCAGTGTCAAGAAAAGAAACAAAGTAGGTTAAAGGTCATGCATAAGACATAACCTCAGAACCTGTGTATCCTGCTGCTGTCGCTGCTGTGGCAGCTTCAACCCCCAGATGATCATATCCCAATCATTTAGGTTCACAATTAGGTTCTTATATTTGAATTACCTTGTTGTTGAAAGTGTGCTATACAAATAAAATTTCCTGGCTTTGCAAAAACAAAACAAACTAATAAATTCCCCACATAGTTACCTAATGTATTTAAGAATGTAGTCCTACTTGCATGAGCTACAACAATACTTCATATCCCTCTGGGATCAATAAAGTATTTTGAATTGAATTAGACGGTTTCTTCAGACACTGCTTTTCAAGAATCTAATTGATGTTACACTAAGGATTATTTTTGCAGCCACCTTAGTTAGAAGTTCAATAAACGCAAATACCTCCTTCTTTTTAGAAAAATTTTTTTACTCAGGACACAGTTTATTTACCTAATTAATATCTCTGCTGCTGTTATTTGCTCATCTGTTTCTTACAGTTTTATTCTCTGTTAACTCCTTGGAAAAAAATAATACATTTATTCTAAATGTATAATTTTAAAACCTGTACAATTGTAAAACATCTCTGTTTTTCAATTTATCTAACTCAGTTGCACATTCAGATTTGAGTATGCTACTCTATTTTAATAACAATGATGTCAAGTAACCTTTTTACCTGTACCTGATACTCTTACTTAAGAAAATTTTTTTTTCTTCATTGCCGTTTCTGTGTAGGACTTGAGTTATACTTTACTTCAGTGGAGTAATTATCTATTTGCCTACTTTTGACCACTACTCAGTACTTTAGATTGCTTATATTTTAAAATTAGCCTCGTTACCCCTGTCTCATTTAGTCTTTTATTAAAAGGAATACAGAATAAAACCATCAAACATCCAAGAATGCTACAATTGAACAGAATTCAATTCAGTTTATTTATATAGCGCCAATTCACAACAGATGTCATCTCAAGGCACTTAACAAGAAGTAATTTCAATACATTTATACAAACATTCCAATCAGTTAAAAAGTTTCCTATTTAATGAATCCCAGCAGATTGCGTCAGTCATTGGCGTGAGGTTGGGCAGACTTTCCAACCATAGCAATCCTTCAGCAATCCCTCATACTGAGCAAGCATGTAGCGACGGTGGAGAGGAAAAACTCCCCTTTAACAGGAAGAAACCTCCAACAGAACCAGGCTCAGTAGGAGCAGCCATCTGCCACGACCGTCTGGGGGTTTGAGAAGACAGAGCAGAAACACAGAAGGAACAGAAGATCTGATATAAGAGAACTTTCTATGTTACAGAAAGTAAAAAGTTGATAACAGGACACAGTGGATGTTCATCCACTGGGAGTATCATCCCAGTCGATGCCCACCGTCCAACAGGGCATTGCAGCCAACCAGGAAACCAGACCAGGTATATCTTCTATGGAGAGAAAAACACTGAGAGAAAACAAAGTTAACAGTCGAAATAACAGAATGTACTGTAATACAACTGGAGAGTCGTAGGAGAAAAGGAAGTAGCAGAGTGAAGAAAATTGGTAAGTCTGTCCTCCAGCAGTCTAAGCCTATAGCAGCATAACTACAGAGATAGCTCAGGATGACCTTAGCCACTCTAACTATAAGCTTTATCAAAAAGGAAAGTTTTAAGCCTGGCCTTAAAAGTAAACAGAGTGTCTGCCTCACGGACTAAAGCTGTGAGCTGGTTCCACAGGAGAGGAGCCTGATAACTAAAAGATCTGCCTCCCATTCTACTTTTAGAAATCCTAGGAACTACAAGTAAACCTGCAGTCTGAGAGCGAAGTGCTCTGTTGGGAACATATGAAAAAATTACATCTCTGATGTATGATGGAGCTTGATTATTAAGGGCTTTGTATGTAAGAAGAAGGATCTTAAATTCTATTCTGGATTTAACATGGAGCCAATGAAGGGAAGCTAAAGCAGGAGAAATGTGATCTCTCTTTTTAATATTCATCAGAACTCTTGCTGCCGCATTTTGGATAGACTGAAGGCTTTTAATGGCATTTTGTGGACTACCTGATAGTAAAGAATTACAGTAGTCCAGCCTTGAGGTAACAAATGCATGGACTAGTTTCTCAGCATCACTCCTGGACAGGATGTTTCTAATTTGAGCAATATTCCGGAGGTGAAAGAAGGACATCCTAGAAACCTGTTTAATATGGGATTTGAATGTCAAGTCTTGGTCAAAAATAACGCCGAGGTTCTTTACGTTAATACTGGGGGCCAATTTAATGCCATCCAGATGAAGTGATTGACTCACAGTTTCTTTTTTAGAACTTCTGGTCCAAAGACAGCAACTTCTGTCTTGTCAGCATTTAAAAGCAAAAAGTTTAGATCCATCCATGTTTTTATGTCTTCCAGACATGCCTGTAATCTACCTAACTGACTGGGTTCATCAGGATTTATGGATAAATATAGTTGTGAATCATCGGCATAGCTGTGGAAATTTATCCCATGCTTTCTAATGATTCTACCAATTGGGAGCATATATATGGTGAAAAGAATTGGTCCAAGCACAGAACCTTGTGGAACTCCACAAGTAACCATTGAGAGTGAAGAAGATTGATCATTTAGATGAACAAACTGGAATGTATCAGACAAATATGATTTAAACCAGCCTAGTGCTGTTCCTTTGATCCCTACAACATGTTCAAGCCTTTCTAAGAGAATATTATGATCGACTGTGTCAAAAGCAGCACTGAGATCTAACAAAACCAGAACAGACACAAGTCCATTATCTGAGGCTATGAGAATATCATTAGTAAACTTCACCAGTGCTGTTTCAGTGCTATGATGAGCTCTAAAACCTGACTGAAACTCTTCAAACAGCTCGTTACTGTTTAGATGCTCACAGACTTGATTAGCAACAATTTTCTCGAGGATTTTGGATAAGAAAGGAAGGTTAGATATAGGTCTGTAATTCACTATGTCATCTTGATCAAGGGAAGGTTTCTTGAGTAAAGGTTTAATTACAGCTATTTTAAATTCTTGTGGTTCGTATCTGTTTACTAAGGAGAGATTCATCATATCAAAAATGGGGCCAGGAACCAAATGGAACACTTCCTTAAATAATTTGGTCTGGATTGGGTCCAACATACAAGTTGAAGGTTTAGATGAGGCTAATATTTTTGATAATTCCGAAAGCTCGACTGAATCAAAACAGCCTAAGCACAAATGAGGTTCTACAGTTCTTTCCGATGCTGCCTCATTTACTGAGGAAGAAGTAATCATGTTTGGGAGGATGCCAATGATTTTGTTTTTTAATAGAATTCATTTTATTTATGAAGAATCCCATAAAATCATCACTGCTAAGAGCTGGGGGAATAGTTGGCTCAACAGAGCTATGACTCTGTGTAAGTTTGGCAACTGTACTAAAAAGAAACCTAGGATTGTTGTTATTCACCTCTATTAATGATGAAAAATATGCTGTTCTTGCTTGTCGAAGGGTCTTTATATACAGCAGTAGACTGTTATTCCAGGTTAAATAGGAATCCTCTAGGCGTGTAGAGTGCCATTTTCTCTCCAACTTCCTAGTATTCTGCTTTAAAGTACGCAACTCTGCGTTAAACCAAGGAGTCAGGCTCCTATGGCTAGCCACTTTCTTTTTTAAGGGGGCTACACTATCTAATGCCAAACGCAATGAGGTAGTAATGCTATGAACCAGACCATCAATTTCTGAAGGGTTAGAGGTAGAATTGCTGCCATCCACTGTGTTACTCTGAGACACTGAGGAAAGTAAGAATGGAACAGATTCTTTAAAAATTGTTACAGCATTGTCTGATAAAGCTCTACTATAATGAAATGTTCTTTCAGATTTAAGATGGTCAGTTAAAGTAAATTCAAAAGTTATTAAGAAGTGGTCAGACAGGACCGGGTTATGTGGGTGGACTGTTATTACCTCACACTCAATACCGTATATCAGTACGGTAAGGTCCAAAGTGTGTTTGCCCGAGTAGGTCGATCCCTGTACTTTTTGAGTAAAGCCAATTGAGTCTAAAATAGCACTAAAGGCTGCATTTAGGCTATCACTTTCAGTATCCACATGAATATTGAAGTCCCCCACTATAATGACCCTATCAGTATTTAATACTAAATCAGATAAAAAAATGTGACATCTGATCCAAGAATTGAGAGTACGGGCCTGGTGGACGATACAAAACCACAAAGAAAAATGGTCTTAATGTTTTGCCACTTGGATGAAGAAAATTAAGGGTTAGATGTTCAGAAGAACTGTAGCTATCAATTGGTCTGGGACTAATTAGTAAATCAGAACGAAAAATGGTTGCAACTCCTCCTCCTCGCCCAGTATTTCTAGGAATGTGAAAATTTAAATGACTGGAAGGAGTTGACTCATTTTTATACTGACATAATCATTCTGCTGCAACCAGGTTATTGTGAGACAAAGCAAATGTGATTATCACAAATCAAGTAATTTACTAACAAAGTCTTTGAGGAGAGAGATCTTATGTTTAATAAACCACATTTAATAGATTTATTTTTCTGTTCAGTCAAAGTTGTATTTTTCTTTATGAGATTTCCATGATTTGCTTTTGTTGGCTTAACTTTTAATCCATTTAATTTTGGCCGTGGGTAAGACACTGTTTCTATAGGGTAATGGGTGGGTAACAGTACAGAAGCAGCAGAGAGGTGGGTTAAACTACGACTCTGCTTCCTGTTCTGGACCCTGTGTTGTCAGTGTTTTGGAGGACTAATAAATTTGCCCATATTCCAAGAAAGAAGAGCTGTTCCATCCAAAGTGGGATGGATGCCGTCTCTCCGGATCAGACCAGGTTTTCCCCAAAAAGTTTGCCAGTTATCAATGTAGCCCACATCGTTTGCAGGACACCACCTAGACAACCATTGATGGACAGCATGCGGCTAATCATGTCGTCACTGGTCCGATCAGGCAGGGGACCAGAAAAGATTACAGAGTCTGACATTGTTTTGGCAAACTTACACACCGAAGCAACACTAATTTTTGTGACCTCCGATTGGCGTAACCGGGTGTCATTACCGCCAGCGTGAATAACAATCTTACTGTATTTACGCTTATCTTTAGCCAGCAGTTTCGGGTAGGATTTGATGTCGCCCGTTCTGGCCCCTGGCAAACATTTGACTATGGTCAATGGTGTCTCTAATGCCACGTTTCTGACTATGGAGCTGCCAAATACCAGGGTCGGCTTCTCAGCGGGTTTGTCGGTGAGCGGGGAAAATCTGTTAGAAACGTGGACGGGTTGGTGGTGGCCTGTGGGCTGGGTCCTAGAACTATGCTTCCTACGTACAGTCACCCAGCCGGTCTGAGGTCCCGGCTGCGCGGGCTCTACCGGAGGACGGCTAGGGGGTTCTATCCTTGTTGGCTCCGCGCTGGCTAATGGGCTTCGGCTATCTGCTGGTTTTTCAACAGCGCGGAGCCGTGCTTCTAATTCTGATACCCTCGCCTCCAAAGCTACAATAATATTAAATTCATTACAGTTACCATTATCACTAACTTAGAGAGGCCTCAGCACAGAGAAAACAAGATCAATTCAAGAGAGTCTGAACACCAAACCGCTACACGGACCACAACAGGAAATGACGCAATACGGCTTACCCCGTCACAGAGTACCAGAGAATTATCTGCGGTTTGATAGTAGGTCTAACATTTATTATTCTGGCACCCTGTTGTTTATGCGATCTATAGCATATAATGTTCACAGGTGTTAACTGAATATTTTCCACATTTGTCCCGTCCTTAGAATGGTGACCGAAATTCTGAATCTATTTTAGTCATCATTTGTCTTAGTGTGTAGTTCACACCTGTTTGCTTAAAGATTGCACTAAATGCATAATTTTGACATATGCAGCGGAATCAGGTAGCCTAGTGTAGGCTACTCCAAATGCGTCGTTATTATTTAACATTTTTATTAAACATTACTATCATTATGGCCTTAAGTAAAAGTTCTTTTTGGGTCGAAGTGTGGCTAAAGCTTTATTCTTTAATGTCCTAATGCTTAAGTCTGTTTTATACCCTCCTGTGTGTATCTATATGCTTCCACTATCTGTCACTTTGCTGCCGGTACAGCAGAAGTTCCCTTTTGTGGGAAAATAAAAGGATTATTCATGAAGTTAAGCATTACTGTATTTTAATTTGGAAAGCTCATGTTTGAAACAGGAAGTGGTGTTGCGCAAAACAAACAATTTGACTAATCCGGACTCGTTAACATCCAGAAAGTAACTGAAAATTGAAGACTAAACTTGTCGTCAAAACAAGTGTTTCAGTTCCTATTTTTAGACTTCCAGCCGCAGTTTAAGAGCGCTATTAATGCTTCATCAGTGTCGGGATCTATGATTGTTTACAACCAGAGAATCGCAGCACATCAGTCGTAAGAAAGAAGTTTTTTGGCTCAATTAGCTGGTTAGCTGATTAGCAACATGAGAATCACATTAAACCTGCAACAGACTTTATTTCAGATCATTTTTTTACCACATTGTAGTTAACAACTCGCTGGCTAAAATTAACCTTAGAGTGTTTACCCGTGTTGTTTTCTATTTATTACTGAGTAGGCTACGTTTATCAAAAGTATTAGTTAAACATAGAAACCATCATTCATCTAGTTTATAGCATCGTTTCTCATAGAATTTTAAAAGACAGTTTTCAAGCTAAGGTTCCCGGGCCAAATTCGGCCGTCCCTTATTCATGAACACGGAGTGTTATAGTTTTACATCGAACCAGTTTTAATCAGTTACAATAGTTCAAATTTTATATTACCATTTACCTTTGTTCATTATTTCCCCCGAGGCTTTTATTGATTAGCGCAAATCTAACAGCTGTAACTCACTGAGTACAGCTCACCCATTCAATAGGGTGACCATATTCTGAGACTCCAAAAAGAGGACACCCTCCCTAGCATGGGCGTGACTACCCCCCTAATCAAATCTATAAATGAATATGGATTCAGGTTAGAAAATACTCAAATATTAGATTGATGAGGTAAATACAGTCATTTCCATCTCTCACATGAATTTGAAGGATTGATATGAAAAACCAGCATAATAAATCAAATAGACTAAAGAATGTTTATTCATATTTGCAGAAAAATATCATTATTAATGATTGTTGGAAATGTGTTCCAGCAAATATGTTTTTTAAAAATGATGTAGGAATTTATTCTCCAGTAAATCACTGAGTCATGTTTAGTGTTTTACCTGCTGTCTGACAGAGAACTTCTTCTGTATCTTATAACATGCAGGCTGGATGGTGCGACTTGAAAACTAGATTTTCTAGTTGATGCATTGGATAAAAAAATTAATCATTATTATATTATCACCATTATAAACTATAGCAAGTTTTCAAGATAATATAGTTTATTTTAAACATTAAATCTGACTCATGCACCAATCTAGATCATAATAATCAGACTCTGGCTTCCATCTTTCATTATGCTTTAAAATTGGAATATTCTCCTTTTTATTTGATCTATTTTTACCCAAGATCACTCGATGTTAAGATGGCAGTTTTCTAGATCTGTTGCGCTCAGTTTTTCAGATAGAGCGATGATGACAGTAGCATATTTATAAACCTGAGATCCCGAGCAATCCACTGATACTAAATATGTCCAGATTGATTATTGGGGAAGGGATGAAATATTGATCCAAAGTCGAACTGTTTTTTACCGCAACGTCTCAGAGTCAAATGATTGTCGATGATAACTTTGAACTTTGGATAATAATGAATCTGTGTCGTCGCGAAATGAATCCTAACCTGCTGTAGCAGCTCAGGTTGTGTTGTGGGTGTGCTGCTCACCTGAGCTCCACTGCCCCGATAAAAATGGCTCTGACGACCATGACTGAACATTGGGGATTTTTCTACAGCATGTCAAACAACCAACACACAATAAAGGACACACTCTGGACTTAATTATCAGCAAAGGTTTAAATATTTCTGACATCTCTGTAATTAATATTGCATTATCTGACCATTTCTGTATTTTCTTTCAAAGTACCATCTCTGCTAAATTATCCAGCCACAGTAAGACCACTATAAAAAAGCGTTTTCTAGGGGACAGTTCAGTAGAAACCTTTAAACGTATTTATCCTTCCACCACATCCCCTCATCTCCCAACTCAAACTCAGTAAATAAGTTGGTAGATAATTTCCTTGCGAAAATCTCAGACATCATGGATTCCATTGCTCCAACTAAAGTGAAAGTAGTCTCAGGTAGAAAGAAGTCTCCGTGGACACGTAATCCACTGGTACGTAGTGAAAAGAGAGAGTGTAGATGAGCCGAGAGAAAATGGCGGAAAACTCGACTCCAGGTTCACTGTGAGATCTACAAAGAGAGACTGAATAGATATCAGCTAACTATAAAAGATGCTAGGGAATCGTTCTTTTCTGAAATCATCAACAGAAACATTAATAAGGCACGGACTCTATTTGCAACAGTGGAAAGACTAACTAATCCTTTAGTGACAGTAGCCCCTGAACTAAACTCTACCAGGGCCTGCAATGAATTTGCCAGCTTTTTCACTGAAAAGATTCTAACAAGACGGTCAATTTATACCTCAATATCGAACCCACAACCAGTGCCATCCCCAATCAACAACAATGTAGAGAAAATGTCTGAATTCCACGAATTAAACCAGAACAGCCTTGAAAAAATCATTATCCAATTAAGCTCCTCCTCCTGCTGTCTTGATATCCTACCCACAGCTTTTCTAAAGAAGGTTCTTCCTGTTATTGGTTCTGATCTTGTTCAAATAGTAAACTCATCACTGCTATCAGGTGTCTTCCCTCAGGCTTTAAAAACAGCAGTTATTAAACCACTGCTAAAGAAGAAAAATCTGGACAACACGTTAATGCAGAACTACAGGCCGATCTCTAATCTTCCATTCATCAGTAAGATTATTGAAAAAGCTGTGTTTCAGCAGTTAAATAGCTTCATAACAATGACAAACCGTTTTGATGCTTTTCAGTCTGGTTTCCGCGCTCACCACAGCACAGAGACTGTCCTCGTCAAAGTATTTAATGACATCCGCATAAATACAGACTGTGGAAGAACCACAGTGCTGGTTCTGTTGGACCTCAGTGCAGCATTTGACACTGTTGATCATGATATTTTATTGGAACGACTGGAGAGCTGGGTCGGACTCTCTGGTACAGTACTTGGCTGGTTCGAGTCTCACCTAAAGAACAGGGACTTCTATGTTTCAATAGGAAACTTTTCATCAGAACGAACAGAAATCACATGTGGGGTGCCCCAGGGCTCCATCCTGGGGCCCCTCTTATTTAATATCTACATGCTCCCACTAGGCAAGATTATAGCGACCAATAACATTAGCTACCATAACTACGCAGATGACACTCAGCTCTACATTACAATGTCACCAGGTGACTCTGAACCCATTCAAACCCTAAATCAATGCATTGACCAAATAAATGGATGGATGTGCCATAACTTTCTCCAGCTGAATAGAAACAAAACTGAAGTGATTATTTTTGGACCCAAGGAGGAACGATCAAGAGTCAGCACACAGCTTCAATTAATACAGCTAGAAACTACTGATCAGGTTCGTAACCTAGGTGTAGTAATGGACTCAGACCTGAACCTCCAGGGTCACATAAAGGCAATAACAAGGTCAGCGTTCTATCACCTGAAGAACATCTCTAGGATTAAAGGACTGATTTTGCAACACGACCTAGAAAAACTCATCCATGCGTTTATCTTTAGTCGGATTGATTACTGCAACAGCATCTTCACAGGTCTGTCTAAAAAGTCAATCAGACAGCTGCAGCTGATCCAGAACGCTGCCGCTCGCGTCCTCACTAGAACCAGGAAAGTAGAGCACATCACCCCAGTTCTAAAGTCCTTACACTGGCTCCCTGTAGCTCAGAGAATAGACTTTAAAATACTTTTACAAGTTTATAAATCATTACATGGCTTAGCACCAAAATATGTTGAAGACCTGTTGTCATGGTACCAACCACCAAGACCACTCAGGTCCTCCAACTCTAGCCTACTAAACATCCCTAGACTCAGAACTAACCATGGAGAAGCAGCTTTCAGTTTCTATGCTCCCCTTATCTGGAACAGAGTTCCTGACGAGTGTAGAGCTGCTGAAACTCTGAACTGCTTTAAATCGAGACTAAAAACCCATCTGTTTAGAATTGCCTTTGAGTAAATGCTTGATGTTATATGTATGAAATGTGTTCATGCTCTCTTGCTTTTTTTTATTTTATTTTTCTCTTGCTTTATTGTGTATCATGTGTAATGTGTGTTTCTTTTATGTGTTTCTTTTAAATCACCAAATCATGTAAAGCACCTTGAATTACCCTGCTGTTGAAAGTGTGCTATACAAATAAAATTGCCTTGCCTTGCCTTGCCTTACAGTTCGTCTGTGAAACTACACCTCCGTTTCGCCATTTTAGTGGCACATTACAAGCATGCAGCACAGCTCCTCATTTGTTTTGTGGGCAGTGGCTGCTTTTAAAGTGAGGTAAACCAGGTACAATATGGGGGTAAACCCGGACATTGTATGATATAAAAAAAAAAAAAAACGGACATAATTTTATGGCCAAAAAGGAGGACATGTCCGGGCAAAAGAGGACGTATGGTCACCCTATATTTAAGGGCTTATCACCCATTGTTAATAATGTTTAAACAACAAAAAACAACAACACAAACTGGTAGTGGTCAGTGTCTGCTTCATATTTTCTTATCCTGGTCCTAGATTGCGTTAAAAGAAATCTTGAAAGCATTTAAGAACGGTATCTATTGCAATAAATTCTTCTAAAATATTCCCACTTTCCATATGCATTGCAGCAGAACAACAACGTCAAAAGTTTAGAATGCCATTTACAGAATATGTATTGTCAAATGCATTAAAAAGACATTCAAATCTTCTTTTATAAAAAATGCTACTCAGAAAAATTCTCACAACAGGCCTCAAATAATTTAGGCTTTGATAAAAGCCAAGAGAGCTACAACAAAACTAACTGTGAAATCTATAGTTCAGGATTTGACTTTTACCCATAAACACCAAGTGATTATATATTATTTGCTTTCTTAATTTGAAAAGTGATATGTCACTGTTGACGAACAAATATGTTTTGTTGGATTTGGAAACAAGCAATTAAATTCCAACATTTCAAGTTCTTATTACATTTTAATAATTTATTACTATATTAAAGAAAACGGGTCCCCAGAGTGTTTTTACAGCTACAGGGGATCACACTTCTGAGCCTCCCTTGTAAGGTCTAAGAGAAAATCTTAGAATTTTAATTCTCTTCACCATAGCCCCAAATAAGCCAAAATATATAAGTACCCCCCAAACTCAGGTACGCACAGGTAACCTCCCAAGCCACTTGTCCATACCTTTTTGGGCCGAACCTCGAACATTACTCCTCCCCTTTGGACAAAGTGGTCTGTCCATTCTAGAAAAAAAGCAAAAAAGAATGAGAACCAGCCTGATTTGAATTCTGGTTCAGTTGAAATTGAAAATTGAATTGGTTGTCATAAGCAAAATTCCAAACTCAAGGGACACTGTATTGTTAAAATTGATGGCCCCTAAAAAACATTTCAGGTATGTTAATATTTACTTAAAACTGTGAGACGACTTCCCTTTGATTACAAAGTCAGGTGCCTTATATTAAAACCCACTTATATAACTTCCTGTGTTTACCCACCAGAGTGACAAAACCATCAGATTTCTAGGAACAAACCTTTCCTGACCTCTTGCCCCTTATCCTGGAAGGAGACACAGAATACCTCACAGCTTCAGATCAATTCAGTCATTTTCCAAGCAAACTTTCTAATAAGGCCCACTAACTGCTCTGACACTTGAATGTTCCCCAGATAAAATTAGTATTTACCTTTTTTCCATTTATTTAGGACCTAAGTAGCCTAAGGACCAGTCATCTTTATTTTAATGTTACCCAGCAGAAACCTAAAGGTTTTTTTTTTTAGTTGTGTTCAAATTATAAATATTTTTGTTTTACTGTTGCTTCTCACAGCAAGGTCTTGTTATATTTTAGTCTCGTCATTTGTGATGTTAATAAGAGCGTGTTTACATTAGCGCCTTGCAAGCATTAGCGTCCTTCACAGCTGTGGCAAAATCTAAACATTGTTACTGTAAATGGTCCTATTTACTTTAGTTAATGTTCACAGTTCTAAGATTTATTACTTTCTTATAACATAAACCCCAAAATACAAGGAAAACATTAACCCCAATTGTCCCAGAAAGAAAGAAAATATCTGTTTTTACTGTCAGTCAGCTTAGTCAAAATTTAAGCCAGTCAGGATATAATTCAACCTACTCTAAATGCCCCAATCAACTCTTTGCTATTTGTTCTAGTCGTGAAGTGGGAACTCAGTTTCTAAGTTAGTGCACACAAGCTGCGACAGCTAAGGAAACTTGTACTTAGTAATACTTTATAATAACAATTCCATCAAATAACTTTCAACAAAAATGTAACAAACAAAAATGTGGACTCTCCTGACAGAGAGCATTAGGAGAGAAGAGAAAAGACTCTTGTCCATTTACCAGATACCTCCCCAGAAGACAAATGATCAGTTCACTCTCTTGCCCTAAGAAAATAGATGTGCAACACATTCTTTAGGCTCTGATTAGACTAAACTCACCAGATGACGAATCATCACCTTCTCAGAGCCGTAGCAGTTTGCTGTCTGCTTTACCCCGTCCTTCTACAACAAACAAATTAAGTTTAGTCGCACATCAACTTTCCCTTACAAATTACAACACAATAACAAAAAGAAAGAATCAGGAATTATGGCCTGCTTCCATTGAGACCCCTTTCGCTCTAAGGGTCCTCTGGCAGAAACAAAACTAACAACAACAAAAAAAGATTTAGTTTCCTAAGGGAGTGTGTATGTGTGTCATAAGCAGGTGTCACAGAGATAAAATACAGCTACATCAGTCGGCAAGCATTTCTTAATTGCATTTGAGCTGTGCATTTTTCTCCTGCCTGAATTTCGCTGGGTCATCTGCAGGCTGGCCGGCCCAAGACCAAGACCCCTACCCCCCCTCGATCCAGCTGATCGCCACTTTCCAGGGGAGGAAAACCACAGCCCCCTCATCTCACCTGAGCAAGAGTTTTCCCCTCTGCCCACTGGTCAGCCCGCATTCAGGCCGGAGTCCAGCCTCCGCCTTTGTTATGACTGCCAAACCCCTTATTCCAAGGGTGGGGGAGGTACTAGGGCTCCTTGTGGCCCTCCCCAGGCGCCGCTGGACCGAAGGCAGGGGTCCCAACCAGCCTGAAGAAAAACACAGGACAACTCAGCGAAACTCATCGCAGTTCTACAATGGAATGTGTAACAATAACTGTGTGTGTGTGTGTGGCATTCTGCATTATACCAAGCCATCAAACAAATGATCTTTATGCTCAAACACTCCAGTTCTGGAAGAAGCAAACAAGAGTAAATAAAAGAGAAATAAACAAAACCACATAAATAAACCACAAAGAAATTACATCACTTTTAGATTTTCTTTCAGATTATCCAAATTCCTCCCCAGGGCCCATTAATTCTTTTATTTTTATTTTTCTGTCGACATATTGGACTGTCTGGAGGTGAAGTGTTTGCTAGATACAGACCCAATTGTCTGCCTGGGTACCCAGTATTGATGAAAGGACGTCTCCTCCATCTCATCTGCTTTCTCGTTTCCTTAAGTGAAACAAAAGCCTAAAAAAAACCCTAGTCGGAAAATAATTAACTTAATTAACCACTTGTCCAACTGCCGTGCTCCCAGGTAAAACCCGGAGCAAAAACCGATACTTTCTTTAACATTGATTAAATAATTAACCATTAAATTATATATAAGAATATATATTATATTAATTAATCAATCAATCAACCGCGTGTAAGTAAATCAACACGAAACCGCTAGCAAATATTTCACCTCCTGAGAGTGCAAATAACATTCTGTTATCACTATTTATTTAAAGGACTCAGTCTTACCAGGTTCTGTCTCAGGCGACGGCAGGGCCGACAGAGACGCTTCAAGGCCTCCATCTCCCAAACAGCTACTGGAGGTAAGAGGCTGGGAGAAAATGTCCCAGGACGCTAGCAACTCCCTTGACCCTGTCCCTGTTGGTCCATTCCGTTCGCTGAGGCTGCGTTGTGGCGCCAAGTGTTATGGTAAAAAAAATTATCTCAGGGTTTCCATAATAAAGAAGACTTGAGTCCCAGAAGGCGTTTAAGTATTTAATTCAAACATGTCTGGCCAGACACGGAGGAGACAGAGTTACTCGTGCATCACCCTAACCAACCTTTCTAACTAACCGCTTAAATAGTATTCAGCAATCATTGTTTATCTCTGTAGACGTCTTCTCCAACGTTCACGCCCCGCCTCCAGAGTAACTGCTTCATGCGAGGCCAGACTGTTATCTTACTGCCCCGGCGTCTGTGTCTCTGGTGACCTGACACACATATATCATAGACACTAACCTGGAGCAATAACCTTGTCATTTTACCCTAGATGTATTCACTAAACAGAGAATATACACTTTATTTCTAATTGCATAACAATTTTCCACCACAGTACACTGGATGGCAGATCTGGCCTCTGCTGTTGATGTGACAAAACTAGTGAACTAGTGATCTCACTAAGAGAACTGAGGCAAGCCAAACAAAAAACACTAGTGCACTTATTGTTTTTTTGCATACAGTTAATGTGACTTTGGTCTTTAAAAACTAGTTAATAGCGGTAAAGTAAATAAATGCACATTTTCAAAATTGTTTTTATAAATGGGAAACAGAGCAATACCTTTGTATACCACACCTCCTTGATGTACTGTTTTTGGTTAAAATGATAGCCTTACTGTTGGTTATCAGTATAAATTCATGCTGCTTTTACTCCTGCCATTTCACATTAACACACACACACCAACCCTCATATATATATATATATATATATATATATATATATATATATATATATATATATATATATATATATATATATATATAGAGGTCTCAGATTTGTGGCCCCATTGGAAAAATACTTGCCCACCTTTGACATGTATTAGTTTATTCAATTAATGTATTCTTGTGAAATATAGAAAAAAACCACTAAATCAAGACTGTCATAGGTTGTGTCAATTGATATATGTATAGATGTGTCTGATTAGAAGATGGTGTTGTCAGATATTGATCTCTATAATAAATACAGATGTTGATGGGACAGAATTTATTGAAACCAGTTGGTTCTGTTTTTTCATGATGCATAATGAGGAATTAAACAGTACAGTATCCTCCAATAGAAGGCGAGGTGGTCCGTTCTGAGCCGGGTTCTGTTGGAGGCTTCTTCTTGTTAAAACTGGGTTGTTCTTCTCCACTCTTACCTCATACTTGCATTGGATAAGAGAACTTATTTGTTTGATCACTAGTAAAGATTTGATTTAATCATCAAATAAACAACTTCTTACAATTATTGTGTTGAACTGTACAGAACTGGAGTGCATCGAATTGTGTTTGTATTTACATCTGATCATAAAAGCATGGATGTAGTTGAACTAGATTATATTAAGATCAAAGATAGATTAGACCCGTTTGTCTTGTAAAATTCTTTGACTTTGCACCAAGTCATAGACCTCCAACAATCCCTGCTTCTGAGCAAGCATCTGGCCACAGCTGTGCTGGAGGTCTATGGTTCAGTGAAATAGTTGAGGCTTTTTTTATTACTTGCTATTATTGCATTGAATTTGACTGCACTGTTTTTTCATAAGTGTTTACTATGTAACTGAATCAGGATTTTCTGAATCCATGCTTTATAAATCTGCTGCACTGAATTGAAATCATTTCTGTTTAGTATTTGTGTAACTTGACATGTATAGATTAAATGTAATATGTTAACTTCTTAGAAAGGTGACCCAGGACGCGTATCTGAGGATTTAAATGCTTTTATTATTCAAAGGGTTTTTATTGATAATTTTCTGCAGTGGAAAAGGTCACAATTTAAACGGAAACAATTTGTTCAGAAACAAAAAAAGAAAAAGAAATATGTAAGGAAGAGCAGCCACACCAGTGACAAAAGGAAAGAAACATCTTTGTCCACCCAGAGGATTGTGGAAAATAGAAGAAATCTAGTCAAATCAAATGGATAGATCAAGCAGGGCAATAGAAATGGGACAAAAAGCAGTAAAAGTACTTACTAAACATAACAGTCACTATTCACACAACAAGGTATGAAACATATCTGTGACTGTGATCAACAATGTGAAACAGCTAAATGAAATGACATGAGGAAAAAAATAACAGTTACCACCAGAAGAAACAGTCACACAGTGCACAGTCTTAGGAAAATAGACAGCAGTAATGTGTCTATAAATACTTATATTAACACAGACATCTTTACAGTTTCTTTTTCTTGGAATTGTACAAGAACATTATTGACCTTTAAGATATACTGTAGATTTGATCAGCTTTAATAACTCTGAGTGAGGTTATTGTTTGTGATGTTTGTTCCCAAGCAGTGGTGACATGACTGGTTAGCAATGAGAGCGCTCCTGCTGCCTCTGGTCTGTCTACGTGTCTAAGTGTTACAGTCATTGGTACAAAAATAGAGATCTGAATGGAGGAAAAGGTTTTATCCCTTCATTCCTTTCTTCCTGTTATCTGATGAAAGACTGCTACTGCTTCAAAATAACTAAAAGGCTGAATACAAGCAAAAACACAACGAAGAGCAACATTGTGTTTGAGTAAAAATTTGATATTAATTTTCCTTCAATACATGGTTTTCTGTCCTGTGTCTCTGCGCTGTCCCTGCCTCCCACCAGAAAAACAGGTAAGGATGATGGATGGAGGAATTTTCTTTCAATCACTGGTTTGGTCTTAAAGTCCTGAGAATAATCATTTCTTTTATCATGTTCTCCAGAAAATAACATTACATTACATATCCACACATCTGAACATAAAACAGTATGATTCTATACGCTATACATTATATAAGTATAATTCTTTAACATAAAACAAGAGAGGATGGAAAAGGGCACCAGGACACAAAAACCCCACACCACACGTGTCAAAGATGTTCTACGATTTAGAACATGGACCACTAACAACAACACCAGAGTTTCTCTTTTTTATTGCGGGCAAATTATGTTCTCCCTATTTTAAATATATTACTGTGTAATAGAGCTCATTTCATGTGGACCAATGTAGTTTTCTTCCATCAAGCTTTCAAAACATAAAGAAAACATGTTCTTATCGTTTAAGCAAAATCTTTTTATATCCCCGTTCCTGAACCACGTGTCTCTGTAATGGAACCTGATGGGCTTACTTCCTGATAAACCAAAAATCAAACAGACACTGTTTGTAGAGTTGCCTTCAGGGTCAACCTGAACAAATGTATGAACATAACAGAGATGATTGCCATCGCTAACAGAAGTATGATTAGATATAGAGGCCAAGTGGGCGATTAAAGAAAGTCATTATCATTGGCTCACAAACTCCTGATGTTAGTAGCAAATTCATACAAAATCTCACTTAAGATACAAAAAACTACAAAGAACAGGTGGTAACCCCCTGCAACCTATTGTTGTATATTAGGCTCTCATGGTTGCATCTTGTACTTTTTTAGCTTTGCTGTTTATTGTAATGAGGACACTATTAAAATACTAAAAATAACCACACTGTTGTCAATGACGACAGTCAAAATACATTCTCTTTTTCATACCTGGGTGAATATATCTTCCTTAGAGTGATGTTTTACTGCACATGTAGAATGTTTATGTGTGGAGCTAAGTGCACAATGTAATGTTTGGTATGTCATCTTTAAAAAGTCATACCAAAACGAGATGAGACGACTCCCAGCTATCACTAAACTACTGTTTGGAAACGGTTAAGGTTTCTCATGCAGCTATAGTGGAGAAAGAAAGGTGGACTGAACAAGAACGTTGTGTCAACATTTTGTAACAGCGATATGCATAGGTGTCAAGTAACGAAGTACAAATACTTTGCTACCTTACTTAAGTAGAAATTTTGGGTATTTATACTTCACCAGAGAAATTATCTATTGGCCCTTTTTTATTTTCTACTGCTCTTTTTAAAACATTTTAAAAAGAGCCTCGTTACTCCTGTTTCATTTAGTCTTGTCATTGTGTTAAAAAGAAACAACAAAATCTATCCAAAAATTGCGCCAACTGTATAGAATTTGACAGCAGTTTGTTTATAATTTAAAGAAATACGATTCTGACCCCCTGCTTGTATGCGATCCATCGCATTCTGAGCACACAGGGGTCGTGTTAACCGAATAGTTTCCATGTATGTATCAATGTGAATATTTTTGACCTCTGGCAATATGGTAGCCTACATAGCTCACTCTGCACTGAAACACCAACTGAATCACCTGTAGTAATGTCAAGCCAATTCTAAACATGACTAGTATTAGAGAAAAATCAACTGATGTCCAAATGGCAACCTGTAGTATTTCCATCCGTCCAAACTCAGTACATCACATGAGATTTAAGTCAGAAGAATCCCTGATAAGAGCTGAGCATGCTGCATTCAGGTACAGCTGGTACCATAGGTTGTCTAACTATCAACACGGCTCCAAAGTCATTTAAACATGTTTGATTCTTAAAAATTGGCAGTCTTACTAATTTATATTTTTCAAACTCTTATTTATTTTTCTTGATTAAGTGTGATTCTAAAACCAAAGTACCTACCAAGCTGAGATTTTAGTGTACCATAACATCACTAGTTATTTGGGTCTAAACATGAACATGAGACATGTTATGTATGAGACAGCTAGTCCTGCCACATCCTTAAACAATGTGCATTGCTTTTAACGTAATTCTATTTTGAATAGTGAGAATACATTGAGAACAATTGTGTAGAATTCACAGTGTTCTGCTGCATCATGATCAGGTATGTTACTTTTATATCATGTCACTTCCTTGTTTAATTTTTTACTTTTTAATATCAAAGGATCAACTGACTTTCTGCTAAATAAATTTCTATAAATTCCCCCAAGTGGTCAGATAGAAGCAGACAGTTTAGTTTTTAGGATACAAACATTCTGCATCCTGATGTGAATGAAGTGTCTGGATAGTGTAGCGTGAAGTCAAGTAATGTTATTACCGGGTCATTGCTACAATATTTGAGTCGCAGTGGCGCCTATGTTTAGTATACATACAGTGTGAGAAAAACCTAAGGAATTTTTGACACGTCCACAAAAAACAAAAGAATCCCCAACAGTATGATGGATAATCAATGCAAATGAATCCCAGATGACAGGTTGGATTTTAGGGCCTGTTGAGGATCAGATTTTTTTTCTCAAAACAAACCTTAGATTGAAAAAGGATCAGCTTTGAGCTTGTTCTTAATATGAGTATTTTTGTTCCTTTTATGTATTTTACATGTGGAATAATAATAATTAAACAGAAATTAAGCAAGTTCATAGTGCAACTAATTACACGTTCCATCAGTGTGAACAAAGAGAAAGATGGGTTTTCTAATCTAATTCTAACAGTAAATCATCGTTTCTATGTGCTGTAAGAGGACCACGACTGACTTAGAAACAAAGAAACTGAGAGAAATCCATGATGAGCATCAGGGAATGAAGCTCTAGGCCCTGCTACAAAAACAAGAATTCAGAACTCATGTCCTGACCAGTGGACTGATAAAACTACAGAACACGTCTTTCTCTCTGATACTGAGGACAAGTCTCAACAATAGTTTCATGGAGGAGGAGGAGGACACAGTTCAGTCCTGTGAGAAGCTGGGCTGTCCCCGACTTAATGAAGAGAAGAAGAGCATAAGAAAGGAAGGGAGGTGATGATTGTCTTGTGCGACTGATAAAGGCTTTACAGTTCTGTTACAATACAGTCCTACCATATAGTGTGTTAAATAGGCAGCCTGACTGCTGTCGCTCCATGTTGGTCCAGGACTGAATGCTGTAAGTCAATGACTCGATTCAATCTGCTGGGATTCCTTAGATAGAAAATGTTTCAACTGATTGGAATGGATGTATTGTTGAACTGAAATAACTTTTCTTGTAAAGTGCCTTGAGATGACATCTGTTATGAATTGGCGCTATATAAACAAACTGAACTAATTTGACAAGAAATAAATTCAAACATAGCACAAAAAGTAGGTAAACCAGCATTTGGTTGATTATTTCACCCGATTCGAATGTTATCAACCATTAAATGGCCGTTATTAGCGATCATCACTCCCATACAATAGCTTCAGAATGTGGCTCCTCTACATCCTAGCAGGCTAGAAGGTACGCATCTACCATTCTTATCAGTGATAATATGCATTAGAATTTTTTTCAGCACCCCACACGTCTAAAAGCTTAAGTTTTGTTTTTGTAAACTTTATTTAAAAGCTGTGTTTACAATTTAAGTAACGATGGATATTTACCTATAACCTTACCCCGCCCCCAACCCTCATCCTAAAAACTCAGGACAAGTTCCTAAACCTAAAGTCACAAGATAAAACCTAAAATCACAAGATAACGACCTACCGAGCAGGAGGTAGAGGAGGAACATTCTGAAGCGATTGCATGGGAGTGATGAGCGCTAATAACGGCCATTTAATGGGATGATAATGTTCGAAACAGGTGATTATTTCCTTGTTGTAACAGCGCCTCCTAGCACCTTCAAAAAGCCTGTTGATTTTTTTCTTTAAATGAAACCATATTTGTACAGAAGATACATGTGTGGGTTAAGCATCAGAGTCAAGTACTGTATGTGGGTTGGGCTCATATAAATTACGGTATGTTGTTGTTGACCAGATGAAGGCGGCTCCTTCAGGCATCTGGAGATTGTTCCTCAGGATGAACCAGGCTGGAGCAGCTCCATGATTCTCTTCTTGTTATCTGGGATGATTTCTGCTGACTTTCCCATCATGTCCAACTACAAAGCAGTGAGTTCCAGGTGTGACCCTAAAATTCATCCACAGGTGGGCCTCCAAATAACTTATATGTGTCAGTTAACCTATCAGAGGTTTCCAAAGCCATGACATCATCATCTGGGCCTTCCCTCATTGCTTAAAAAGACAGTAATCACTCTATGTAAACTTCTGATCTTGAAGACATTAATTAATAAATCTCTGACATATTCTGTCTCTATTATTGAGGCGTTTAGCAGAACAAATGTGGGTCATTCTGACCTAAAAAAGGAGACGTTTGGTCTAAATTTCACTTCAGACAGGGAGGAAAAAAGCTGCGTGTGTCTTTTTAGTTCTTCTGAGCCCTCATTTATCAAACATTCATAGAAACTCTCCTATATTCTATCCTAAGAATGAAATTTAGAATGTTCATACGAACAATCAAAATCCGGATTGATCAAATGTACGGGGGCCACTGTGGTACACATGTTTCTCCCCAATCATCTGTTGATAAATCCAACATGTGCGTACCTAGATGCTAGTGCCCTTTCACTCATTTCCATACAGACAAGCCGTCAATTAACCATATATGGTCACACCACTTCCTCTGACACATCCATTAATCCTTCTGTTCTTCCTGAAAATAACGGCCAAGAGAGCAAAAAAAAAAGGAATTTCAGTGACAGTGAGATCGAGGTGAAACATAAGTGGGACAAAAAAAAAAAGTCATGATGAACAGACTTTTTGAAAATTGTCATTATCACAAATTAATTTTACCACAGATAGTTTTTGCCCTCTTTTATCAGTGGTTCCTCTGCTTCATGTCCCGCCCCCTCCAGCAGACAGCAGTTATATTCCTGCTGCAGACATAAAAAAATGTGGCAAAGAATTGATAACTGAATTGATAACAGATAACTGTTTTTCACTTCTGTGGAAATACTTAACTTCTTAGAACAAAGTAAATCAGTTAAATGAGTCGTGAACATTTCTGTTTGGTTCTATCAGCTCAGGGGGAACCAATAAAAACAGAAGAGTTCCTGGGAGAAAGTGACAGAGGCAGTAAATGCGGTCGGGACAGTGGAGAGGTTCCTGTTGGAAATAAAGGAACAAAATGGTTGGATATCAAAGTGAATCCAATAAAACGTCCCTCAGCAACACAGCTGGAGCAGATCTTCTACCGGGGGTGAACAGATCACCACATGTGACCCTCGTGTGGCCGACTTTATTGGAGACGCTGCTTTGGCTGCCATCAGTAACCATGGAGACAGAGACAACCTGCTGCACCGATAAGCAGGACCATCCAGTTTCTTCACTACAGTTTGTTAACCTTTGATTTAGAAGTGGAACAACATCCTTTAAACTGAAGCGCTTGATGTGACGAGTAAAAAAACAACACACGGAGAGCGCAGACCTCCATGAAGCACCTCACACCCTGCCAGATTGTGATTCACAGGATCTCCATGCATGACCACCCCCAGGATTTAATCATTTATTCTTTGGAACATTTCTAACATTTCATGAAAGTTTAATCCAAATCCATAGATAACTTTTTGAGTTATTTAGCTAAAAGACAGACAGACACCAACATGAGCTCCGTGGTGGAGGAGATAAACTGATGAGACGTATTATCAGTCAAGGTAAAATTGTTTCAGTGTTGCAGTTCCCCCATTCTACCACTAGATGCTGTGCATACACATGGTCAGAGCTGTTCTTAAATGTAGGAACATTTCTACGCACAAGTACAAGTTGGTAAACACCACACTGTGTGAAATTGTTCCTATGCATGAAATATGAACAGATCTGAGTGTGAGTACGGTTGATAAATGAAGGCCTTGGTTTCAGCTGTATACATCAGAGATCGATGACACACTTAGCCCTGTTTTTCTGTCATTAACCAATGTTTGTGGGTTTAATAATAATAATAAAGCTTTATTGTCCACCGAAGTGGAAATTTGTCTTTGACTCCACAAGTAGGTTTTTAACAACATTGACATAATGAGTAGACCGATAGATCAAACATCATACTATTTATACAATCCTCCATTAAAAGAAACATTAAAAGAAACAACAATAAATACCCTTTCACACCACACCGGAATCAATATCTTGCATGGACTATTTTGAGTTGAGTAGTGATATTGCACTTGGTATGAATGTTTTTAGTTGCTATTGCAGCCATGTACCTCCTTCCTGATGGCAATTTCCTGAATTCTGTAAACAGAGGATGTACTGGGTCAGACATAATGTGCTGGGCTTTGCGTCTCATATATGTAATATAAATCTCTGCCAATTGTCTCTGGTCTTTACCAACAATTTTACTGCCCATCTTAACAATTCTAGATAGTTTATTTCTGTTCTTAACCCCCAGACTTCCGAACCAAGTGCAATGTCATCACACTCTCAATCAGACTTCTATACACAGTCTCTAAAACGTCTTTGCTGACCCCATATGAGTTCAGCTTTCTAAGTAAATATAGGCGCTGCATTGCCTTTTGAAAAATATACTCTGTGTTTTTAGTCAAACTTAGGGTGAAGTCAAAGAATGTTCCTAAGTTAAACCTGTTTAACAACCAAAAAAGCTACATGAACTGTTTTTCACTTCATACATTTTAATACTGGCTTGTCTGTTTATTTGTGTTTCTATTCTATATAAATTCATTAAATCATCATTAACTATTTGTTTTAAGTCTCAATTCTTTAACATAGAAAGAACTCATAGATCAGTGTTTTTTGCCTGTATGCTCTGTCTTCTTAAATCCCTAGCAGCAGATGGCCATTTACACTGAGCTAGGTTCTGGTTCTGCAATAGATCTTTTCTGTTTAATGGGAGTGTTCCTTTCCACTGTCACTACATGCCTGCTCAGTGTGAGAGATTGCTGCAAAGTTCAAAGTTACCAACTCCAGAAAATCAACTGTCCACCAGTTTAGGAGAAGGGATTGCTGATCCAAACAGCCAATTGAAGGGTTTCCTTAGATTCCTTTAAACAACTGGCCTTATAAAAAGAACCTGACTCCATTGTTTTATTACTAGTGTCGGATTGTAATATATGTATTGATCTGTTTGTTTTTAAAGTGTGTTGAGATGACGTGTTGTGAGTAAGTGCTATATGAATAAACAGAGTGGAACTGATTAGACCTGGGGAGACAGTGTGATGTGTGGGGCAGCATCCTCCTGACAGGGTGGGGTTTATCAGAGACAATCTCCAGAATCCGAGTGGAGACGTTAAAATGGCCACACCTCAACTAAACCCCTCTGGGATTATCTGAAACATGTTGGTTTTTAGCAGAGTGATCAAAACAACCACGGATGACTTCCCACAGCAGTGTGTAACCCAGCAAGTGACCAGCATGAAGACAAATAGTGATTCAACCCTGCACTACTGAGAATGAAGACAATTGGCCCGTTTCTCATGGGTGCAACCTACAGACTCAACTCTGCTGCTCGACCCACAAATGTATATTCCTTCCAAATGTTTCTGCATTTAATAAATAGTCTTTCTACTAGATTTATTTCTAATAAATATGGTTATCACACTGAACCAAACTTCCAAAATTCAAATGAGGAGAACCTTTCTATACCATGACTGTATTGCAACATAACTGTTCCACTCATATGCAAACCGGTTCCTTACTTCCTCTTCTAGTTGCTGAAGCTTTCATAGCACTCAAATTCCCTGTTTGGGAGGAAAGATTCTGACAAGAATAGGGAATAAGTGCATAGATGGAGATAGCAGAAGCAGCCTGTCTCACTGAGTTACTGACTCAAGTTCTTTTTTTACCCCTGTGAGTCCAGTAAACTGCGGGTGACAATAGGAGCCTGATATAGACAACATACAACAGCATAGTAGACAAACACACACAGTATGGGTTTAGTGCTGCACTCTGGTTAATAAGACTGGACGGTGAAGAGCGTGGACGTCCAATGGGTCTGCCATACAGCTGATTCCACGTCATGTGACCTCAGCGAAGGCGATGTGATTCTATGAAAAGGGCAGAAGCAAAAATACTAAATCAGCATTTGAAAGAAAGAATCTCACTTGAAATCAGAGTTTAAAGGTCTCATTCACTCGTTTCTTTTAAATGAATTTCCTGGGGTCTCTAGCCATATTCGAGGCCTTGTGGGGTTGCAGTTTGTCGATGGAGTGGGTGGGGTGAAATGTCAGGATCACAAGTCTAACTCCTTATTATTCACCATATGCAAACGTCTCATCTCTGATTGGCTAGTGTGATTCTTACACTGCCTTCGATCAAGTAATTAACCTAACTTACTTTGCTGGCGTTGTTCAAGAAACATTCCAAATGTTTCTTCCTCAGCTCCTCTTTCTTGGGTAAAAAAATGCAACAGTGAAGTCTTTCTCCACAAATAGCACAAGCCCAACCGTGTTCTGCCATGTTGGGGTATTGTTAGCTTCCACCAGCCAAGATGCACTCTCTTCTCTCTGGTCCTCACCGTCACACCGGAGGTCACAAGCCAAGGTGGGAGTGGCCAGAATGTGGCCAATACGCAGATAACGCTGTTTTCTCTGACTCACTCATTTTCAGCTCAGATTTCATTTTGGGGCAGAAGCAGTCAATGGGGGTCGGACAACAGTATGACATGCAGCACACATGTCCTACTAGTTTCTAAGTGAATGAGACCTTTAAAGGAAAATACAGAGTTTTTAGTCTGATATGTGTTTCTGTTCTTAACCGCACTGCACTTAGAGACACACAGGAAGAGAAATTATGTTATGTCAATGAACATTAAGAGGAAAAAAGGTCAAATAATAACTAAGTTAATCAAATAGAAATCTTTTCAGAAAGCTCTTATAGAAAATTATTTCCCCAATATCACATGCCTAATAAACACACTAGGTTCTAAAGTCCAGAATTTCCTCTGAAGACAGCAACTTCATTGCACAGCAACATTCAAGACACCTCAGGCATGCAATAGTGGCATAAAAGAGTTTCACCATCTTCAATAATGTTTTGGCTGTGGAGCATAAATAAATAGGCAGGAAATGTAGAGGACCTGAGAATTCATTAATATTCTCTCTCTCTAGCCTGTTTCAAAAAACAGTGGTACCATTTTGCTTCAAAGCAGAGGCGGCATCAGGGAGCCTTTGGTCATTCCTGGCGCTGCGGTAATATTACTATCAAGCTTGCGGCACTAATTGCACAATATTCTCGCCTTGCGCATTCAAAGGACACACCGTGGCGGCAGTATTACCCGGATATGCCGCCACAGTGTGTCTTTTGAAACCAGCTTTGCTCTCTCTGCGAGCCAGACGGTGTCAATAAGTCATGCTAGATCTGCACTTTGATTTGATGATCTTCATGTGAGAGAGTTCAGACTGCCACAAATAGGTGGATCCAAAAAGCACTGTCAAGCGTGGCGTTTCCAGATCAGATTTAACAGCAAGGTCAGGGTGGGGCCAGGGTTTTCTTAAGGGGGGACTAAACAAAAAATAAAACAAACAAAGATAAAGAGAAAAAGACTAATATTTAATAGTTTATTATATCACGGCCCCTGACAAAAGTCTATCCATTTTGTAGAAACAACAGCTTATATCCTGACTTTTAATTAATCCATTGGTTTTAGAAATGGCTCATATGAAAGCTAAAACCCTCCCAAATTATGCTCAATATGCTAAAATAAATTTGCTTCAATGAGAAAGATTAATAATTTAATGAACAGATCTTGTCAGGACAAACATTTTGTCGCCTGCAAAGAGTAACGTGAAAATTGAACAAATATTCTACTTCAAATACGTTGCATAACATCAGTGAATTACTGACAGAATTGAGGCTGCTGAACACTGGCGCCACTAGGCCCTCTGACCACCATCAGTAGGTAGAAGTGTCTTGCCCAAGGACACAACGACTGAGATAGACAGAGCTGGGGCTTGAACTGGCAACCACACAAGTGAGGCTGTCATCTAGTATTGGGTGCATCATATGACTAGATGACAAGACTTTAGTCACTGCAAAAACTGACTCGATGGGCTTTACCAAGCTGTGAACGTTAGAAACTTTTCAGTTGTTTCGTTTCACACAGAAATATTATTTTAAAAGCTATTAGAATTGAAATGAGCCATTTCTTGTAGAAAAAAAAGATTAGACAAACATATTTGAGGGGCACTTAAGGTCAACTTGTACCCAAGCGACAAGACTTTTGTCAGGGATTGTAAGTGAGCCAAAGAGCCACTTGGTGTTCCAGAGCTGCAGGTTGCAGTAGATGAAAACTGTGATCCTGTCTTAAAACGGCTGAAGCTAAAAGAGCAACACCTTCATTTAACTCATTGTTAAAGTAAAACTGTGAAGGTAAGAAATGAAATTGGTCCATGGAAACACGCACGCACACACACACATTGAGGCACCCGACTGACAGCTCCATAAGCTGCATTGAAATGCATTAGGAACATCAAAATAATTTTTTTGTCTTTAATAAAGTTACAAACATTTTGGATCTAAGTGAATATTTTTATCTGCAGCTTAAACAAGAAGAACAGCCTCCTGGCAGCTTTTAGTTTGTCTCCAGAGGATGCTGCAAGGGTAAAGATCCAGTTCAGTGTTGGATGCCCAGGACAAAAGCCACACCACTCCTACTGAATCTGAGGTTCAATAATTGATCAGAACCTCCTTTTCAACACCCTGGAGTAAGCTTTTTGATGAAGATTGAGAGATGTAATTCCTTGATAGCCTGAAGACACACTCAGATGTGCTTCATTAAAAGTTGGAACATCCACTCTGTTCTGCCACTCCACAGGTGTTTTCCCATTCCTCTATGCAACACTGAATAGGCATGTCAGCAATGACAGCCCCACAATATCCAGAGCCTTCAGGATCTCAGGATGAATCTATTGGTGCCCTACCACCAATATTTCAGACTCTTCCTCCTCCACCAAGGACATGATGTCCATATTGAGGAGATCTTTAAGTACCCCTTCTACCACCTGACAATACCCTCAACCCTGCGAAGCAAAAACAGCCTGGAATGAGTCCCACTTTCCTACTCCGAGTTGTCAGTTTTCCCAAATAAAACTCTATCCCCATAGCCTCAGAATTCCTCCCTTGTATGAGGTGTAGCCCCTCCAACCAAAAAGTCGCAGTTCTTCTGACCTGTCTCCTGCTTGAAGTCCGCATGAGCGACCAAGCC